>CAMQGK010000110.1:10402500-11015833 GCA_947000775.1 Pterois miles
TCATATTCAATGTCTCTACTGAAACCACCTGTTGAACAATAAATATATTATAAATATGCACACTATTTTAACTATTTACTTACTTACTTATCTATTTATTAAACTTTTTTTGTCCAGCTGCATCCCAGAGGAGCATAAGGTGAGCGATGGACATAAATGGAAGTTAGAAAAATCCAGCACACAGATTTTGACTTTTTCATGTCAAGGATCTGAAACAGATGTACAATAGACTACGGACCATGGATGTATATGAGGCTGTGCCCTGTGTGTTAGTAATAATACAGTTAAGATACAGCATACAGCTCATGGGTGTATTACAGGATTATAACAGTGATGAATTACGGCTAATATATTCATTATTACAGCCACATACAGCTAGCAGGAAGCTGACAGAACCAGATATGTTATATGAACATGCAGGCAGTGCAGTCCTGTAGGTCTGGTGCATGTTTATTATGCAGAGGAAAATAACTGGATTCAGTTATTAGTTAATTTTACAACTTTTAGGATATAACAATTTAAATGAGGACTATTTGAGTGTTCGTGCTGTGAAGCTGATGTACCTAAAAAATAAATAAAAAAAAACATCTTCTGATTTACATACATCTCTTTACAAATCCATTGCCACAGAGTCATTGGTTTTTTCAGTCCAAAATGGCGGCAGCACTACCGTAACGCCATCTACCATCTGTTTTCAGGAAAGCATCGGATAGCATAGTTGATGCTAACATGTTGGATGTGGCTAGTGAGTTAACTTTGTGCCAATAGCAACATAAACCCAACACCTCTGTATTAACCGCTACATTTTTATATCTATATAAACGTGTTGGGTTTTAAAAAGAATCCCAGTTGACGTTAACCTTTTTTAACAAATTGTGAATTCCACAGTAAAAGTAAAAAAAGGTTTATTATGCTTTCCTTCCCATGTAAGTTTTAAGTAAATAAGTTTTGGTGCATTGGTATTAAGAGTAGACATTGGTATACGTTGCAGACAAAATTCCTTGTTTTGATTAACTAATTTCACTGTATTACTATCACTGTTTTCCTTTGAAGTAAAAGCACTGGCTTTGGACGTAACACAACCACACAATCTTAGCTGACTTGTCATTTATTCGTGTAGATTATGTTGAATCATAAAGACTCATTTGTCTTGTAAACTTAAAAATCCAGAGTTTTGTTCAAATAAAACACTTTTCTATATACAGTCCAGCATTTCTTGGCAGTTGTTGTCACAGCATAGATTGTAAACAATTTCAACAAAATTATATATATCCATCTGCCTTAAGGCTTTCTAAGCTTCAATAAGCACTTAAAAAATAATCATCTCTATAAAAAATTGCAATTCTTAAAAAATTAAAACAAATAAAGACATTGCATAGCAGCATTAATCTAGTGGCGTTTTTTTCCCATTCTGATGAAATAAGGCACTAAAATGTGGATGATGAAGGAAAACCCCCCAGACAATTTACTTACTTACACAAATTGATTTTCTAGAGTTAAATCGACCCAAACCAATCTAAACAAGGAAGAAATAAAAACAAAGTGATAATCAAGTAAAAATTACCCTCCCTCCATAATCCTTTAAAGCTGAAAAACGAAAATATCAGCTAATTTTAGCTAATTTCTCCCAGTAACAATTCACTGATCTGGTAAATCCAGCTACATATTTTGATCTAAAGACACAAAAAGACACGCTCTTCATCACTTTGTCCTCTCACAGCTCCTGGTTTCCGTTGGTTGATGGACGGCTGACGATAAAAGGAGGCGCAGGTAGAATCCCGCTGGCGCTGTAGATTGGACAGGCTTTAAAGTCACAGGGCCAGTCTCTCCATGCGTATCTGAGGGCAGCTACTTCACCAGTGAGCGGACACAAACTGGTAGATAACTGGACAGTGGTCGGATCCCAGTGCATGATGGGAGCTGGAACCCAGCGTGACTCAGGTCCACATGGAGTTTGAATTTCTGAGCAACAGATCTTCATAAAAGAATAAATATATATATATATATTATTTAATGAGCAGGAATTTGTTCAAGCCAGCTGAGGCCTGTACTATGAAGAGAATTCAACATACGCAGGGTATCTTCTCATTATCTGGTTTAACTAACCCTAACAACTGTAATTGTGTTAAGTGGTCCTACGACTGTAGTTATCAGCTCTGTAAATCAAGTCAGGGTTTCTCAGTCTGTCTCTGAATGAGTTCACATGAAAAGGGCTGTGTTTGCAGCATTTAACCAATCACAAGCATGGACAAGTCTGCTATCAGCAAAGTGGGATGTTTTAAAAAGGAAGTGCAAACTATAATATTGGACAAATACAAAGAAGTTAAACACATAATCTAGACTAAAAGTAACACAGCTGAAGCTGCCAAATGCAGGAAGGACAGCTGGCAAAAGAAAAAAAGATCAACTGTGTGAATCTGTGTAAATTAACAGATTTATTAAGATATCAGAACTCTCAAAAGTCAGATGTTTTCGTCTAGATGGGGAAGTGATATAAATGGCTTTAAAAATATAATGGATGAATAGATCACACTTCATTATGCCCTTTATCAATGGTGTGGCATGTGTGACTTTTTCAGCCTC
Organism: Pterois miles; assembly: GCA_947000775.1. NCBI lineage: Eukaryota > Metazoa > Chordata > Actinopteri > Perciformes > Scorpaenidae > Pterois > Pterois miles. The sequence goes on from CAMQGK010000110.1 coordinate 10,405,084, forward strand.
CTCTCAGCTGCATCCTGGACTGTGTGAGATCAAGTTTAAAAACATAATATAATAAATATATAATAAAAACATAATTCAAGCTTTCAGCCTGGATTATGACTTAAACTTCTTCATATTTTATATTGTTTTCATACAAGTTGATCTCTTATCTGGAACATAGCCTACTCTGGAGCAGGTTAGCTGTTCAGCATCAGCTGCCATGGTGATCCACCCTGGTAAGCAATAAACTACCGCAGAACGGAAAACACCTTGCGAATCCCAAATCCTGCTTAATATTACAGGCCTCAGGTGAATATGGGCCATAACTCACTAACCGACCGTACCGCTACCAGCCTTACCTCAAAGATGTCTTTAGATGGTGTAACAGACACTTTCTGGTCATAAATAACGTTGACGTACATCTGTGTGGCTTGGATTATGTTGGGGAACGGTCCACTGAAGGACACGTTCTTCTCATTATAAGCCACTGCCCTTGCTCCCAGTGTCAGTCTGTAGGCTACATCCTGCTTGTCTCTGGGATGGATCCTGAAACAAAAAACAAACATACTTTACATGTGTAAAAAAAACAAAAACAAACAACAACAAAAACACAATATACTGGGAAAATATCCCAAAAGCCAACAAAAGGAGGAATTTATGGCTGTCAATCGAATTGCAAATTAATCACACAGTTATCTGTTCAGAACATACCTTAAAGGGAGTTTTATCAAGTATTTTATACTCTTATCAACATGGGAGTGGACAAATATGCTTGCTTAATGCAAATGTATGTATATATATTATTTATTACTGAAATCAATTACTAACACAAAACTATGACAAATATTGTGCGGAAAACCTCACAGGTCCTGCATTTAGCATAAAAAATATGCTCAAATCATAACATGGCAAACAGGCAACAACAGGTGTCAGTGTGTTGACTTGACTATGACTTGCCCCAAACTGCATGTGATTATCATAAAGTGGGCATGTCTGTAAAGGGGAGACTGGTGGGTACCTAGAGAACCCGTTTACATTCACACATCTTGAGGTCAGAGGTCAATTACAGCACTGAGAATTACAGCACTCAAACAAGACAACGCTGGAAAAACTGGACCTTCCCACAGTAAACACGTGTCTGGAAACAGCAGAAGATATATTTAATGTGGGAAAGGTCATTTAGAAAATCAGTTAGAGCGAAAAGTTGCCAGAGAACCAATGGGCCTTTTTTAAATATACTGTATCATCCATCCATCCATCCATCCATCGTCAACCGCTTATCCCGTTAGGGGTCGGGGGGGGGGGGGGGGAGCTCGCTGGGGTTGGGGGGAGGGAGGGGGAAGAATAGGGAGAGGGGGCGAGTCCATCAGAGGGCAGAGAAAAAAAAAAAACAAAAAAAAACAAAAACACACACACACACACACCCACCCCTACGGGAAATATAAAATAATCAAAAAACAAAAAAATATTTTTTTGGGGGGGGGGGGGAGGGGGGGGAGAAGGGGAAAACCCACGGGGAGAAGGGGGGAAAATTAAAAACAAAAAAAAAGAGGGAAAAGAGGAATCGAACCCCCCCCTCTTGCGGGGGGGGGAAAAAAACCACCACCCCCATACTGTATCATATGAAATATTAAAAGGATCCCGTTTTGTCATAGCAGTAGAAACATCAAATGAAACAATTTCCTTGTTTGTTTCTTGTCTTGTTTTTGTTTGTATGTTTATGTATGCACTGTGTTATCTCTCAGTGAAAGATAAAAAGTGATAATGAAAAGGAAATATATCAACAACATGAACACATGACATAAAGTATAAAAAAAACAAAAAAGAAATCACTGTAATCATTTTAACAAACATCTTGGGTTGAATCCTTACGTGCCAAAGGGCGATTTTTCATCTGGTAAATCCAAAGCCACAGCCATGAAGGTTTTCTGCATCCGGGGATTCGGCGCAAAGCCGGCGTCTGCAGTCTGGTGCCAGCGGATGTTCGGAAAGGCGTCACTAGTGGAGCCTTTTTCATCTGTGCACAGCTGCAAATACAATACATTTTACCTACGCAGTGGCAAAAATAGCAGCACATATTGCTGTCTGCCACAATCTGTAATTTGTACTTGTTTCTATCGTGACAATTTAAACTAAAATACTAGAACTAACCTGGACAAAGCCAAAGGGGAAGTCGTGAGCCGTCTGCCCTCCAGAGCCCTGGTGAAACGCCATCCTCCAGTCATCAATCATAGCAGGGAACGAACAGTTGTACTTCTCTTGATGATACATGGTATTTGCTTCACCTGAAAGCAACACAAGGTTTATAGATGCACGACAAAAGTGAAGCCAGTACTGAGGTGCCTTAAACTTTCATTGTTACAGCCAGCAGGGGGCGACGACTCTGGTTGAAAAAAGAAGTCTGATTCTATAAAAGTCTATGAGAAAATGACTTTTTTTTCCCTTGAATTAATTTTCGTAATGAATATAACTCGTCAGTTTTGTCAACATAAAGTTAGTCTATGACTTTTTTTTCAATAACTAAATTAATCTACTGTAACAGTGTAAGAGCCAAAATAGATTTTGTTAAATAAATGTAATTTATGGTACCGTTAACCGCCCTGTTAATACAGGTGCATGCTTCCCGGTGTGTGCATCAATCGGGAGAACAAACGCGTCTTTAACCCTTTCACTGTTTGTTTTAAGTTTGTGACAGTTAGTTGTAACATTTTGGTTGCCTAAAAATGTCTTATTCAGCGTTCAGTTGTACTTAGATCCACCTTCTTGTGTCACTTCTGGTTGCAAAAGATCAAGATGGCAACGGGAAAATGATGAACTCAAGGCTTCAAAATTGCAGTCCACACACCAATGGGTGACGTCACAGCAGTTCACTTGGTGGCTATACTGAACTGATACCTGTGCAGGTAGTCTTACCTTGGTACCAGATGGCTCCTTTGATGGTCATGTTGAGCAGTGGGTGGATCATTGCGTTCCACAAGACTGAATTGTCTTTAGGACTGAGAGATTTTAATGTGCAAAAAGTAGCAAAAGTGCAGTTAGTGCAGGTAAATATTCCTTAAAAGAGAGCTTTCTATTGAGAGCATGAGAAAAGGTTATTACACCTGCATAAGAACAGTGGAACATCATATGAGCATCCTAAAACAGTTACTATACATATGAGGTGGTAGGTTAGCTGAACTGTGTTTATTTTCATATCTTTACCTGCTGTTAGTCTGCTCAAGTCCACACTGCTGCAGTGCTCTTGAGGAAGACCAGGCTTCGACAGGTGTGCCTCCCCAACAGGACTCCACCAGTCCTATGGGGTACTGCAGCTCCTTATACAGGTAACGTCCAAAGAGCCAGCACACTGCAGAGAACTCAGACACATCTGGAAATACACATCTGGTAATCAGTCTATGAGGAGAATAAAAGGAGTTGTACAGTGCTATACTGTCCTGCGCCATAACTATAACAAAAAATTAGCTTGTATTTAGGAACATATGCAATATACCGGGATGTATTTTTCTATTACACAGCATTTAGACCTGGCTCAGTTGCAGTTCAATAACTCAAACCTTTAGCTGCAAACACGTCTTTAAACAATTCTATGAATAAATAAATACACTTGCTTACTTGCTGGCGGCACAGACCAGGGAAGTTCCACTTGAATCAAATCAGTCTGTTCAGTTTCACTCAGTTTCAAGGCTGCCATAAAAATCCTCACATGCGGATACTTCGCTGCAAGGGCCAGCTCCTGTGATGCATTGAAAATCTATTGGAGAGTGAATGAATAAAAGAGTTCATTAAACACCAAAATATGAATAAATACATACATATCAAATAGAAAGTTCTTGATCTAGTCTGGAATGCTTCAACCTTTCTGACTTTACAACCTTTCTACTTTAGGCGATAGACACATATGGTAACTCTGCAAAAAGTCAAGGCCACGCCCCCTTTTGGGGACAAGAAAACCAAAGATCTCATAGAATTAAATGCAATGTGACGTATATTTTTATTGTAATTTTGACAAGTTCATATGTATTCATCTCTTGTTATACAAACATTTGTTTGATATATGTCTAATTATTTTGTGGTCTTTCCTGAACCAGAGTGTTCACAATACCTTAATAAATTAAGGTTGATCTCCGCCATGTCCCTTCAGTCTTCTCCCATCCATCACAGTGGCTGGATATTATTTATCCAGACTTCTACACATGTTTGACTGAACCATGTTTGGTTAAGTGTTGTCTGTAAATAACAGCCTGTTAATAGCCAACTATTTGATCTATAGGCTGAGATTTAATTTAGACTGTTTAGACAACAGTCTGATGCTGCTATAATGTTAATGTATGACGGTATTACTGCAGCAGCCTCCTGCTCAAGCTAACGTTAGGTAGCCATGCTAGTCACTGTCATCATTTAGCCATTTGCACTGAGAGTGAATCTTAACTGACAGCGAGTTTTTTCCCCTAATGTAAACGTAGCCTCTGCGATGACGAGATGCTGGTCTGGTCTATAGCTTGGAGCCATAAAGCCGCTCTATCTTTTTTACAACAGGGCAGGGGAACAAATCAGATCAGTGTTTTTGGATTTATTGTTGGTGCAACCAACTACGCAGCAGCTCTCTGGCATAGAATTATTACTAATATCAGTTTGTTTAGAAGTTTGGTGTCATGTTTCAACTTACTCTGTTTTCCCTGTTGCTGTCTATGAGGGACATGGGACTGTTTTCCCCAAAAGGGGGTTGGTCATGCAAGCCTACTCTGGATGACGTATTGCCGGTCTGATGCATTATAGCAGTTCTGTTGCAGAAATTAAATTTTCTTTCAAGACTCTGCCTTAGAGACAGATGTCTACTGCACATTTTTGTTACCATGAATGGGCTGATCAGAGAGACGCCTACCTGAGAGGTAGTAAAGAGCATGTTGCTTTGCCCTCCACACAGCCAAATATCTCCAAACAGCACATCAGTCAGAGTGGCTGTGTTGTTCTCAGTGGCTACTGTCACATTGTAGGGACCACCAGCTTCAACAGGGTCAAGGGTAACACGCCAGATACCTGTAAAAAACAATCATACATGGACTGTAAACAAAATGAAGTGACTATTATGTCCATCCCACTGTCTGGGGTATCTGGGTGCTGTGAATAAAACTTGAAAAAAAGCTGTCTGAGATGGGAGGGTCGTCAGCTGATAAGGTTCACCGGGGCCCTGAGGCTGGAAAAGCTGGTCCTTCTGCATTTCGTCACTCTTTTCTCACACAGCCAACATGAATCACATTTCAACAACTCCACAGCACACATGACACAAATATATGCACTGCTTGCATTGCCGAACACTGTTGTTGGGTTTGTGTTAAAGGGGCTCTCTGTAACAATCAGAAATCGCTTGTTAACAGTCACATCTGGCCGTTAAGTCAACAACAGCCTGTTGCTTGCGCTTGTGCTCGAACGATGTAGATGTGATCAGTCAAAACAGTTAGGCAACACACACAAGACAATCCTGTTTTGCAACACGGGCTTCACTAGATACACTGTTGTTTTTTTGTGCCTCCATGGAGTTTGTGTTGAAGTCTGAGCTGTGGTGGTGGCTAGCCATTTGTTAGCATTAGCGGACTCCATTTCTAACCGAACATTAGCGACAGCTAAGGCACTCATGAGCATGCATGACATCACATCCATTAGATGAAAAAACGGCCTGTATTCTTCATATTAAAAGCAGTCTATAGGCTGATAGCGGAAACCCACACACTGGCGATAAAAAACGATTAATAAAATTTATACATGTAAAAACTGACATACAGTCCCTTTAACATTATCTCTTGTGTGTGGACTCCCTTCTTGCCACATTCCCTGAGCCGGTTGGTGACAATGACCAAATGAATAAGTGAAAGCTGTTACCCTTTGACCCTTTATAGAGGGTCTGAGGACAGAGGGGTGTGCAGATTCTGATGCATCTTGATGAATAAAATTGATCCGACTTGACTTTTAAGATTAATTTTACCAAGGGGTCGTACATGGATTGAGGAGTGGAGAGTCAATATAGAGAGAGCAATCCTGATTATTGAATTAAAAACGGGTACATGATCTGATGTAAACAGGAAACAGGTTCACAGACTCTTCCAAGCTTCCTCTTTTTTCCAGGTCACACCCTAACTGTCCAGACAGTCGGTTACACAACAAAAACTCTGATTAAATGTGGTTGTATGCCTCCACCAACCAGTCAAGTTCCAGCTTATATCCATGTCTGTCAAAAATGTCACCACTTCATCATTTTATCCTATTTGACATTTGTACGAAATTGTTTTAAGTAGAATTCTTGAGTTATGGCCAAAAATGTCTTGTGTGAGGTCACAGTGACTGACAACTATCATCAAATCAGTTCATCCTTGAGTTCAAGTGGATATTTGTGCCGAATTTGAAGAAACTCACTCATTGCGTTCCTGACATGTCGCTTTCATGAGAATGGGACATACGTGAGGTCACCTTGACCTTTGACCACCAAAATCAAATCAGTTCATCCCTGAGTCCAAGTCAAGCCCCTGGGCTTTGACGCAAATTTTCATAGTGGCCAAACGGTGTTACTACAACTTCTGTGTCCGTCACGTCATGTCATTGGGCCCGAAAAGACTTTTTCCCATAGACTTACATTGGGAAAGAGATGTTTGTAAATCAGCAGATAATTGTTTTTGAGGTAAATCAGTTTCCTAGTATGAACACTTTAATTAATATTAATTTAGTCCTTATTTACATCATTAAGTCATAATATTTATCTTCCTCCTTGAATCCAACATTTGTATCAAATCTGAAGAAATTCCCTCTATCTGTCCGCATCATGTTTTGCCTATTGTTGTGTGGTATGTGTGTGATCCTGTTGCAAACAAATTGCCCGAATAAACTGAAGCGTTCCTGATATATTGCATTCACAAAAACGGGCCAAATGGACGTACAAACACGAAAACATAATGCAGTCTCTGCCATATCCGTCCCTGTCAGGATCAGTCTGACCTTTTCAGTATAAAATTCCCACCTGACAACAACTGGGTGCGCTCACCTTTTGTCACAGTGACAGGTGAGGTTTTCTGTTTTGTTGGTCCTGACAAGGAGAGGGTCACCTGAGCACCGTCAGGGCCGTAGCCCCACAGCACAGCGCTCTCTGGAGACTTCTGCAGCACCATGTGGTCTCCATAGTAGGAGGCAAAGCGCAAGTCCCCCTCTAAAATATAAAAAATATTTTATTATTTCTTTAGTGCTTTTCATTAAAAAAAGAATCAAACTAATAATTTAATAAACCAAAAAAGAAAATAAAAGAAAAACACATATAAAGAGGAGATTGGTACAGACATTTCATATTACCTTTATTTTACCAAGAAGCCCATGTGAGTTGAAAAATCTCTCTCACAAGAGAGACATGGCAAAGGTAGCAGTCATACAAAATCACAACACAATAAAAATTTAACAACAATTAACAATAATTCACATAAAACAGAAGAACAGCTGTTTAACACAAGAAAAACCACACACCTCTTATAGAGGATAGGACCAGTCAATATAAAAAAAAAAAAAAAAAAAAAAATCAATGACTTTATAAATAAACAACTAAATAAATGTCATTAAATGTAGCAGAAATATAAAAAAAAATAAATATAATCTTCAGTTAACATATATGATAAAATGTGACTTGTATTGATATTTGTTTTAATTTGCTTTATATCAATTCCCTCATTTATTTTTTCTTCTTCACATGTATTTATTTTATTAATTAAAAAAATAGGTATTTATTTTATTTATTTATGCATTTATTTTTAGTTTTTAATGTAAGTATGTATTTATTTATGCATGATTTTCCCTTTGCATTTCACCCCTTATTTATGGCAATTTCGGCAAAACTTGTTTATTTACTCTTTTCCTTTTAATTATGTATTTATTCATGTATTTATTTGTATTATTTTTTAATTTATTTATCGATCTTTTCATTTATTTTGATTTATCTTCTATTTATTTTCTAATGTATGTATTTATGTATGCATTTATATATTTCTGCACGATCTTCCTTTTGCAATTCACCTTATTCATTTCCTTAAACTTGTTTATTAACTCTTTTCCCTTTTATTTATATATTTAATTATGTATTTATTCGTATGAATTTTAAACTGTATTTATCTATTTTTACTTTTTAATTTGTTTATATATGTATTTATTTATGCATTTCTGTGCAATTTTTGCTTTGCATTTCACCTCTTATTTCCCAAAACTTATTTATTAGGTATTCTTTTCTTTATACATTACATACTATAATTTATACTATAATCACTTTCTTTATTAATTCATCAAGCGTGCAGGGTAAGTAGCTGACAGGGCAGATATACAGCTGGGTTTTGACTTCTGTTTAAATATTAAGGCAGTGCTAACTAATATTTTAGGTAACGTTAATGTTGACATGGGCAGAAAATCCAGTTCACTTCAGTTTCACGCTGACAGACATGTTGGCAGTCAGTTCAAGTTAAAGTTACTCACCACAGTCGTGAATAGAAGCTACAAGTATGAAAGCGACACACAGAGTTATCGCCATGACGAGAAGAAAACAACGTTAACAGTCATGAAATCAGTTCAGACACACAGACGGGAACCTCAGTGATCACGTGACACCAGCTGACCGAGGATCTTCAGAATAAAAGCACAAAAGCTCATACATGCCAGTATGATCGCAATCTTATGTGTATGCAGTATAAATTATATCAATATACTGTATATCCAGTCCACATTTATTTTAAAAACAACAAAGGTTGACCAAGCTGCTGTTTTCTTAAACATAAAATACATAAAACAACAATAAAACAGTATGACCAACTCAAAACCAACAGGATATTAAAATAATAAAAGCGTTACGAGCAGTACGAAAGGAAAAAATAATTAAAATAGGCAACTCTCAAGGGAGCCTAGGGATGTATATGTGTGTTTTTTCTTTAGTGTAGGATGTGCATGAGGGTTGTAAATAGATCCATAGAGCTGGAATACACTGTAAGTATACAACTGCATTAAAATCTAATCTAAAATATGAAGATAATATAACATACTATATACACTGGCAACATGTGCTATACCATACATACATTAGTGCTATAACATACTATATGCATTAGCAAAGTGAGTTATAACATTTTATATACATTAGCAAAGTGTGCAATAACATTTTAGAGAAGGATGGATGACCACGGGGGATGAGAACAGGACCAGATGAGAAGGATGGATTACTACAGGACCAGATGAGGAGGATGGATGACCACAGGTTCAGATGAAAAGGATGGATGACCACAGGACCAGCAAGATATCGATGGTCGCCGTTTATAGTCCTCTCACTAAGATTACAAAAGTACCAGTAGTGACATAAAGACGTAATGACTTAACTTTACATATGAGGATTATATTTATTACAGGAACCCTCTTGAATATTATCCTATTGTTTACATCCCATCATGGGAGGTCATATTCAACAATAGAGCTGTCAAAGATACAAAAGTTGTATAACTGTGTCCAACATTATTCATGCCTTGTCTTTCTGTTTCACAGGGCAGAACTTCTCAGTGTTTTTGGCAGCTGAGACTGTACGCCAACCAACCAATCATCCCAGGAAGACCCAGCACCACAGCCGACCACCACAGCCGACCACTGAACCACTTTCAGCACCCACCTTGCTTCCAGGCACCAAGCGCTGCCTCTCCACCCCGGACCCCCAGCTCCACCCTCTTCACCCACCACCCAGGAGGACGAGGACCAGCACAGAGGGTGTTGTTGGATCTGTTTCTTCTGTGCTGGAGGGTTTAAACTCCTCACATGTGCAGGAAGCTGTCACCACCTCTACCAATCTTGAGTTCTGAGCATAGATTCAAAGTTTACGCACAGAAAATGTATTCTAAAAGCTTAAACATATTTGGTTTGTCACACTGAATACGGTTGTCCCCATTCATTTACAGACTGTTGGTGGATGTTAATTACAGGAAGGTAATATTCCTTTTGAAAAATTACACAAGTGAAATAAACAGCAGTTGCATAATTAAACATAAGTTCAATTACCTAAAATGGCCTGTGTTGCCTAGGAAGTACACAACACATAATGAAGGAAAGGACTTTGAAGTCCCATAATCTGGAGATACAGTCCAAATTATACTGGTTAGAGAATGGCCCTTCAATCTATTTCAACAGTCTGCTGAGCTGGAATCAGTGACAAAATGTCAATAGATTTTAATTTCCCACGAACCAAATGTATAATTATGAATGTTTGTAAAGCTGTGTGATGTTTCAGCTCTGTCCTGTACTAGAGTGGTTGCTGTGGCAACGACTATTCACGAATTGACATCCTCTTTTGTAAACAAGCGAGGGCTGTTTTCTTTATTTTGTGCCTATCTTTAAATTTTTTGGAGTGAGTCATCTTCTCAAACATTGACAAATTCAGATCTGAAATGTTTTTTCAATAAATAAAATTCATATTGGACACATTTTTTCAAATACAGAAACCAGAGCATCATGCTGTGAGTTACATAATAAATCAAACTTGGGGAACAAGATAAACAAAAAGAAATGGTCTAGTAAATTTTATTTTTACAACCCCAAATGACAAAATACAAAGGATCTTTAAAGGGCTTTATAATCTATACAGCACACTACCACATCCTTTCTTCTGCCCTCAGTTAACTACAGTGAGTACTTGTGAAACTTTAAAACTGTCTTTCTCAGGTGAGTCTTTATGAAGGCCAAACTAATTAACATCTACAGACTAAAACAACAGCATGAAAAATGAGAAGCAGGTGTAACATTCATTATCCAACAGTTTACCAGCCAGGTGTTTATTTACCGAAGCGTTTTACGAGTTTGCCTGTAGTAAAGACAAATGCACAGGCCGTGTTCTGTTGGCATACTATTTAACACTTACACAGAGATAATTGATGGATATAGGCAGGAAAGCTGTTGGTTACAGCACAAAGTAACGAGAGAACTGTAAAGTGAAGAAATGAGTTCATGGAGTGTATTATAGTAAGATGTTGAGTAACTACATGAGTGAGACATGAAATTATTTCCTCTCACCCCAGGGTGCACTGGGTAATATCTAGACTTTAGGGTACCAGATTGGTCAGGGCCGGCTCTGTGGGCAAGTACAAAGTGCTCTCAAATCATTCATAAGTACATTGAATATAAAAAAATACTTTTGATACTTAGCTACTGTAAATATCAGAGAGTTTTACTCCAGTAATATCGCAATAGGTGACTTTCACTTCAACCTAAGTAATTTTTTGGTTAGATATCTCTACTTTTACACAAGTGTGGCTCTCAGATTTTTTTCCAACTTTATTTAGTGAACATATATACAAACAATATGGCATACATTCCTATTTAACATTCCACAGGAACAGGGACATAGAACGTAATAAGAATACAGAGTAAAAAAGAAATTAAATAATAAATTAATATAGAATAAAATAAAATTAGCAAGGATCTTCTGTGCAAATCCTTTTTTTTTTCAAATAAACTGAGAAGTGTCATTGCATTTTTACCTTTCATTATGTTAAGGCTGGTGTGTGTTCAAATGTTAATTATTAATTTTTGCTGTATAAAGGGGGTGAGACATCATAATTGACGGCAAAAACTAAAAAACAAAATAAAAAAAAACCTCTGGCGAGACAAAATAAAATCTCAAAACAGCAGCTCTGGTATCCGAGATTTATGGTGCATTCAAATGCAGTCGTGTTTACCGCATTTATGATAGTGCGTCAATATGAACGCCCCCCTTGTGTGGTATTCACAGCCTCTTAAAGTTGTAACGCATTTGTTGACATTGTGAGAAATGGTGGAGCCCATGGAAGTTCATTTTGGGTGCATAATAAGTTAATTTTGTACAGTTTATTGTCATTTTGGTCATATATATATTTTTAGTAATTTGTGACATGTCTGAGGAAAATGTTGACATTCTCAATGGCCTCGTCTTTCTCTGCGGTCATTTTTCCTTTACATTTCCTACGTTATGTTACCCACTTCCTAGCTTGCTGAATTGTTAACCTTTGTGTTGTGTAGACGCTGACAGTAGCGTAATCACGTGAACGCAACGCATGTAGCGGTGAACAGGTATTCACGAGTTCCATTTGAAGGCACCACGGGTTTGGCTTCACCTTGATACAGCAGGTGGAAGAGGAGACGCCTCGTCCACGTATTTATATATTTATACAGGCTACAGTAATTCAGCGAGAGAATTTCAACAGTAATAATTACCGCGGATTTTATGAGCAGTTCCTGCTGTGGGACACACGAGTCTCAAGCTAACGTTAGCGCGATAAAAACGCCACAAGTAGCTTGCTAGGTTCATGATGGGAGCCGCTAGTAATGCTACTGCAGCTGAAGAGGACATCCCTACAGGTTTCTTATCCACGCCGATATCAAGATTAACATTTAATGAAAAGTTGGAGCAACAGAAGATTCACACAAGAGCTTAATTTGGAGCAGCAAACCAAGGCTTTTGAGAGACATTTCAACTAATTGCATGCTGTTTGGTGCAGAGATGGAAAGATGGATTTGCGGATCATCAAAGGTTAGTTGAGATTTAATATTTAAGATCTAATAGACCGTGGTGCAAACTTTTTTTTGCCCCTGCTTATGACGGTTTTCCCAAATAAACCGTAATATAAATATTTGATAGTGGAAATCTGATGATATGTATTAATATTGCTTGTTTACGGTGGTGGGTTTCACAGAGCTATGATTGTTTTTCACTGTCCGTGGCCCTGAAAGTGGCTGTGTAATGGTTGCTGGGCTGTGTGCCTGCTGTCATGATGTGTAGGCTGACATTATACAGCATGTTGTTTGTTTTGTATGGCTGCACTATGCTGAAGTGCATGCTTATGTGATGATGCCTTTGTTATATTTTCCTTAAGAAATTAGCTGTTTTTTATTATTAGGTCGTAACTCTACCTCCTTCATTTGCATTGCAAGTTTTGCAGTACAGTACACAAGACGGAGCTTGAAGTGGAAAAAAGAAGTGTCTCTTATTCACATGTTGTCCTGTGTATCAGTCAGTGTCAGCAATATTTTGGGACTTTTTCCTATTTATTCATTATTTGGTTAAGCGTGTTACACTGTCAGTCATAATCAGCTGTGAGTTTATTGCTAGTATTATACTTGGGCTACGCATACTAGGTCTATAATACTCCAATAATATTCCAACTGGAACATTAGAGGGTTAAGGTGGTGTGCTTGTATATTTTACCGATAGTGTTAGCTAATGTTGATGAATAGTTAAAGTGCTTTCCTGTGTTATTTGTGGTCTGTAGTAGGGATTCATTCAGGGTTTAGGAGCAGTGTCCCAGTCAGGATGCTTCTACATATACATACACATATCTCAGCCTTCATCTGAACATTGCCCTAAAAGAGCAAAAAACTTTAAAATAAATAATACAATATACAATATGAAATATACCTGATATAAAACATACAAAATGCAAAAAAGTACCATAGCTTTGTTATTGCATCTGTGAAAAAACAGCGTCTAACACAGAGACAGAGTTGAATATATGCCATCAAGACATGATAAAAGAGAAGTTATCTCTCTGAACTGACTGGATAAATATGCATGAAAAACACTCTGTGTTGCAGAATATGAAATATAATCCTTTTAATCATAGCATTTACATTTTGGTATCCACACACACACACCTTGTCTGCTATAATCATGAACAGTAATAAGGAAATAGTCTTGTTATCACTTTTACAGTTTCTTTGGTTCATTTGGTTTCAGACTGCATACTGGAGGTACAAAAATACAGAGGTATTGTCTCAATGTAACTCTTCTAAACAGTTTGCTTTTGCTCAGAGTGTTGAAACGCTGTAATATAAATTATAGTGCCAGTTTTAGATCTTTATATATTTCCTTGTGAAAATGACTGCTTAAGTTCCCAAGAGCATATTTTCCAACCCTTAAAAACTAAAAAACCTAAAAAAAATGTCTGAGTAAACTTTGAATTATGCATGTCAAAATATCAGCATGCCTCTCCCTGAGACTGTTTGAGATAATTTCAGATAAATGCTGTTGACACTTTAAACAGTGTTGCTCCTGTTGTCAACTCAAACTCTACTGACCTAAAACCTGTTAGTTATCAAAGCTGTTTCCTGAAATCAGCAAGAATATTTTCTGTTAATAATGTTGATACTGTTCGTTTAGCATGAATACAAGAAAAAAATTGAATTTAAAAAGTCAGAATGATGCTGAAGCAATTTGTAATGTACAAAGGCATCACAAATTAAATCTTTAAGCATTTCTTTTGGATAATTATTGAAATGTTGTATAATGTCCCTTTCGGTTTCAATAGGCATTATAAAACTTTAATTACAATTAATTATTGATTGTGAATTCTCAAAGAAGAAAACATGATTGAAAAGTACAAAAAAATTAAGTTGACTGAACAATTGTTCTTATTACTTATAGCTCTGGATTTCTGTTCTCTAACATACAGTATATCTCTTATTAAACTGTGAGTATGCCATTAATACAAAAATGATGTGGTCTGGGTTTGTGAAATCTTTTGTAACTTACCTCAAGATTCAACCCCCAAGTGTTCATGGGGCTGAATATACAAGCATGAATATATGCTTTGACTGACAGTGGACAAAAGCCTGTTTTGAGTGGCAACATCACTATATTTTTTTTGTTTTAGACAGTAAATAGTCACTTTCTGTATAGCATTGTAGTTGTGTCTCACATGCCCCTTATGTGCAATATAATTGCTATTGTATAATCAAGTTAATTTTATGTAAAATGTAAAATTCATCAAAAAAAGCATCATAAGTAGGAAAAGGTTCAAGGCAAGCAAAAGGAGTACAGCTAGAATCAGTGGTCAATCTCCAGGTCTGAAAAGCGAAGCCAATGCTGAAGTGCCTTAATTTATAATATCCAGCAGGGGGGGATTCTGGTTGCAAAAAGAAGTCTGATTGTGTTGAAGTCTATGAGAAAATGAGTCTACTTCTCACTTGATTTATTACCTCAGTAAACATTGTAAACATGAGTTTATGTTCTCAATCTTTAGTTTCAAGTCTTCTTCAATACAGCATGATGTTCGTTTAATAAATCATTGTCCATTTAGAGTCAAATAGACTCTAAAACAGGTGATGATTGGGTTGTGGCTACCTTATGATTGACAGGTCGCTACCACAGTGTTGTCCGGTCTGGGAGCTGTCTGTGTTTTAGTCATACGACTTTAACCCTTTCACTGTGCGTTCAGTTCATGAAAGTTGATTGTAACGTTTTGGTCTGCTTATTCAGTGTTCGGTTGTACATAGCGCCACCCTCCTGTGGCACTTCTGCCCTCCTGTGGCACTTCTGGTTGCAACAAAACAAAATGGTGATGGCCAAAAACCAAGATAACGACAGCCAAAACGCTGAACTTGAGGCTTCAAAACTATAGTCCACAAAACGGGTCACGGTGACCACAGGTGCCTTCAAAACTTGTCTTCACGAGATGGGAAGAAATGGGCAAATGGAATTAGGAATACAGTGAACAGTGTTTTCATATACAGCTGCTATCTGTATTTACTGACAGAGAGAACAATACCTTGCCAAGCACTTCACCAATTACAGAAGCCTGCACACTTCCCCCAGGCTAGAGACACACACACACACACACACACACACACACACACACACACACACACACACACACACACACAGAGTACAGATCAATTGAAATACACACTTTTGAGTCTCTGTCTGAAATGAAAAAAAAAAGTGTCATCATCAACACCTCCAGATCTGTAATTTACTTATCATGTTTCTGTACGTGCCGTCAGACCAAGACAGCATCAGAGTGATGTGACAGTGCATTTCTGTATGAGTAATGCTTCAATATTACCACTCCACTTCAGAGTCCAAGCCAGTGCTCAAATTAGATTGCAGAAATTGGGTTGAAAATGGCCCTCCCTCCTCTAGTGATCCGTGGAATGGGCTCCGGTCTGTTCCATCACATTTTACAGCTAATTTCACGTGGTGAAATGAGAGATGCAAATATGTTTGTGGTTTCATGCATGAATCAAGATTTATGACTGCTGTCTAGGGCCCTCATAGGTCTCTTAACACATTAGTTCCCATCCATCATGTGATAAATCCCTCGAATTAGCGCCTCCCTTTAAGTCACTCGGCAGCTATTTGGTGCGTGAGAGGAGGCTGAGCATCATCTCCTGTAGCCTACATTGCATCAGGCTTTTACACTTTCACACTCACTGCCACCTAAATCAGTTTACACATGAGACTGCCTTGCCCCATTTATGCCAAAACAAGCTGCTGAAGAATAGATGTTCAGGCTATCCTGTAAGTTCACGTCCAGTGCACTCAATGCAGGCAGGAATTCAAGAAATTATTTTTGGTGGAAAAAATGCTTAGTTGCTTTCTCACAGAGAGCTGGATTAGAAGATTGATACCACTCCCACCTTTGTGTGTAAATACGAATCTACCACACATCACTCAGTGGTTGGTAGACTGATCTTTTGAAGCTTTCAGTTCATCATTTTGGCCGTCACTATTCTGCTTTTTTGCAACCAGATATGACACAAGAGTGTGGAGCTAAGTACAACCGAATGCTGAACAAGACATTTTTAGGCGACCAAAATGTTAAAATTATCTTTCATAAACTGAAAACACACTGTGAAAGGGTTAAAGTTGTAAGACACACAGACAATTATTGTATTGAAGAAGACTTGACTCTAGTGATTGAAACCATAAACTCATGTTTACAATGTTTACTGAGGTAATAAATCAAGTGAGAAGTAGACTCATTTTCTCATAGACTTCTATACAATCGGACCTCTTTTTGCAACCAGAGGAGTCGATGGTGAAGTTAAAGGCACTTCAGCATTGGCTTCACTTTTGAGACCTGGAGGTAGCCGGCTCATCTACTGCCAGCAGTTAGTTAGCATAGCTTAGCACAAAAACTGGAAACAGGCTAATTAACACGTTATATCTTTTCCGGCACGCTATTTCTTGGCTGGGCAGTATAGATATTTTCATATTCCTCTTCACACCAACAATTCAAATAGTGAGATTTCAGTGCAAAATTATTATTTTTTTTTAATAATGGTGGGGGCAAAGTAAGTGCGCAAAATTTTTTGGACACTGGTGACCAATAGCAAGCCGTTTTGACCTCTTGACAGGACTGACTGACCTTTGGGTGAACGGAGAACTGGACGAGCTGTAATATGGTATGTTTTAGTGTCTCAGATGTTCCAGCACGATTAAGATAAGATAAGATAAGATATTCTTTTATTGGTCCCACAGTGGAGAAATTCACAATAAGAATTCACATTAAGTAAAATGAGGAATCTGGATGAATTTTGAGCAAATAATTTCTGTGAATATTGCATCAGAGATGAGTTTTCCTGTTATCTTTGAGTAATTTTTAATGCAATTCTTTGCCTTTTGTTAATTTTAACAACCATTCATACTTAATAGGCTTTTTTTTTTTGACAAATGCAGTGTTTTCATCTCCGTGATGCTTGGCCATTGTTCTGTTAGCTCTTTGGTTGTTTTAACTGCTGACTTCTCTAATCTGTGCATCATGCCCTTATCCTGTTTATGTTAAATAATAATCCAAACTTTAAAAATGTTAATTTCCTGTTTTCACAGAAATTAATGAAATGCTGTGATATATCTTTAAAAAAGTTGTTTTACACCCCTTAAAATCAAGAAATTGAAGCAGTAAGTAAATAAGTCATACTTATGTCACAGAACATAATTTTTGCCGTATTATGTGAAACAGAAAACAATCCAGCCTCACATAGCGCTCCAGCTCTCAGCCTCCTGGTCCAGTGTTCAGAGGGTGTTGGTCTGAACAGGAGATACGTACACAGATATACTGTATTTGACACTATTTCTGGTATTTGATGCAAAGTGAGTGTTAGCTGCTGTCTTGCATTCAAGAAGGCTTCATGAGAAACAGCCGGCGGTAGATGGTGATGGCGTACAGTGTAACACAGCATTAGTGGAAAGAGCTCTTCATCGCTGCATTGCCTTTTCGAATCATATTGCAAACAGGAATTTCCATTCACATGTAGACTCCTCCGTAGTGTCATAAACAGAGGGAATAACCAGCGGGGCAGTGTGAAAATGTCAGCAAAGGAAAATGCAAATGCTACAACATTATTAATGACCTTTTCTATTTCAGTGACAAGCCATTAGATCATAAACCAAAGCCCACATTGATACAAGCCTGGGAGGAACAATCCTGGCTGAGTGTCACCTTAATAAATGGGAGTATCTGGCTCATCAGCTATTGTGATTTTATTCTTTGAAGCAAATAGCATAAGTCAATATCCCGTACCCATTTTTCAAGTAGCAGTGAAAGGTGCAATTTGACAGCATTGTTATATTTACATGTTTATTACTGTCATACCGTTTAACCCTCTGAGACCCACAATAGACCAGTTTTTGTCTTTTTTAGGGGGTACAGGTGGAGAACATTATGATGGAAGTATATGATGACTATCCCCATGCTCTATTATGTCTCATAAGTTGTTGCAGCCATTTTAGGGTTGATACCATTTCTTATATGATTATATGATTTCAATTATGATGCTAAATTTAACCATTTTATACCACTCGAGAATTGATAAGAATGATCAATAATCCGTCCAAAATACCACATTGAGACACCAAGACCTTGAGGAGCACCATAGAAAATTCCATGCAGTGATTTGACATCAAAAACCTTTGACATTTTGAGATTTGTGCAAGAAGAAATCCCTCCTCTGAATGCTTACGGTATCGAATCCGTGGCTGTAAAGTTTCATGAGGCTGTTATTCTCCTAGAGGTCACCACAGGTCAGTTTATACGTTGCGTCTTTACATCTACGTCTCAGCTTTACAGTGATGCCCAATTTATGTAATTCAAGAGTGTTTAGGGACCCAGTATGCAGGAATATTCAAACACACCATTTTAGTCCAGGTGACACATTTATACTGCATTCAAAAAACTTCATGGTTTTTGCCCCAAACTGCATGTGACTATCATAAAGTGGGCATGTCTGTAAAGGGGAGACTCGTGGGTACCCACAAAACCTAGAGGTCGAGCGATATCTTGCTTTTATGGCCAAATTAGGACGGCTGACGGCCGATATATGATGGTGATTTTTTTGCAGATATCTTTGGCTGGTTTTCTTTTTTCCTCCATCCAATAAAATATAACCGCTTAATAAAAACAAATGATACAGAATATTTCTTAACTTAAGTAAACATTTATTGATTTATTTCTCCAAGTTAAGACGTATTTCTTCTCACGCAAAAAAAACAGATTAATCGGTTGACCTCTATCAGAGCAACATTTTCATTCACATATCTTGAGGTCAGAGGTCAAGGGACCCCTTTGAAAATGTTCCCTTAGTGGATCTGAGGGGTTAATGCTCATATCAAATACAATAATACATTAAGTGACATATAATTTTTTCAGTTCCTGCATTTTATGATTCATACAATGCTTGAAAAAAATCATTGAATCTGATTGAATGATGAAAAAAAAGTTTCTTATTATTTAGATTGGTTTATTTTGTTAACTTTCTTGGCATGCCAAGCAACCATCCCTCCTCTCCCCATGAAAACAAAAGACTATAGCTTTTTTATATTACCAGAAGGAGTAGAAAATAGCATGCACAGGGACAGAAATTACACACAGCTATAATTATTTAATCACACCCCATGCAATTAGCAGCACAGTGACATTCACTGTAAATCATGATTTTATCTTAAATACCTGCTGCTCTGTGCTCTGTGGTGGAAAGTATGAAGATGGGTATTGTACTGAGCAATACATTTAAAGAGGTACATCATAAAAGTGCACATAAAAGTGTGTTTCTTGAAGAGGATACAGACATTAACAACGTTTATTTTGTTATGAGTGTCAAGATTTACAAGATTTTGAAAGTATCCTGGTTTTGTGAAATATGTCCTGTATCCGGATAAAAATCGAAAAGAAACAACTGCATCTCTACCAGTGGGAAAAATCCTTTGCGGCCCCGGGAAAAGCAACATTTTAAGTGTACATGTTTGAAATAGGACTGTCAAATTTAATGTGATAATAACATGGTAATGCAAATTCCTTTTAACACCACTAATTTCTTTAACGCAACATGCAATTTTTAATTAACCCCTTAAAAATCCAACGGGCCGCTATTATTACGGAGGTTGCAACAGGCTCAGTTTTAAAGCAAGAGGGAAGATGCTGGTATCATGTGCAATTAGAAAACTGGAGGAATCCACTGGTACCAACCATTTCATTCTAGTTTGTCACAAAGGAGGCGAAATAGTGCTCCAAACCTAGACTAAACTTTGGCAATAAACAACTGCCATGATCATTTTCAAAGGTGTCCCTTGACCGCTGACCTCAATATATGTGAATGAAAATTGGTTTTCTGGGTACCCACGAGTCTCCCCTTTACAGACATGCCCACATTATGATAATCACATGCAGTTTGGGGCAAGTCATAGTGAAGTCAGCACGCTGACACACTGACAGCTGTTGGGCTGCAGTTTGCCATGTTATGATTTGAGCATCTTATTTATTTTAAATGCAGTACCTGTGAGGGTTTCTGGACAATACTTGTCATTGTTTTCTGCTGTTAATTGATTTCCAGTGTTGAATATATACATACATTTGCATAAAGCAGCATATTTACCCACAAGAGTATTAAATACTTGACAAATCTCCATTTAAGGCACATTTTGAACAGATTAAAAAAAGTGTGATTAATTTAAAATCAGTTGCACTTAACTCTGAACAACAATAATGCGATTAATCACAATTAAATATTTGAATTGGTTGACAGCCCTAGTTTGACAGAGAGGCCATTTTCTCCCAGACTCTTCGTCTTCTGGGTGTGTGTTCTTCATGGCTGATGCTAGCCCTATATTCATGTTTCCTGTACCACATTTCCTTATAAAAATGGAGCAGCTCCTTCATCATGAACAGGCTGTATGAAAGACATTCTGTGTTTTCAGTGCCTTTTGCTTCTAATATCACAGCTTCCCTTCCCCAGAGTTTTAAAATAAACAGTGCACATTAGCATAATAAATTATTGCAAAACCAGCTGAAGCTGCTGTTTACCTATAAAAAGACTGTGTTTTCATTTTGACACACATGGCCCATTATGGTAGAGATGCCAGATGGATGCTGGTCATGCATCAGATCAGCAGGTGGCACTCTCATGTCAGTTAAGTAGGGACGGTCTTGTGTATATTTGATAGATGTGAGGGAGCTGATGTGTTTACCTTTTGGTTTATCTTAAGCCTTTCAAAGACAACTCCAGTCATCTGGATTATGATAACAAAGATAAGCCACATCAGACCAACACAGAGGGATTTTGTTTTTTCCATTTTTATGGATAAATTACACGTGAATATTGTTTTATACTCAATATGAGTAATAACGGTGCATTTAATGCTGTATCCCACTTTTAATGGCTTTCATAAGCTCCCAGGCCGAACAGCGTGAAATCACTTTAACATAGCATTAGATATGGCAGCGGGAGCTGAGATATTGATGCATTAAACACCTTTTATCTTTTCTTTCCTTTCTGCTTGTACTCTCATTGGAATAGATGTATTAATGAAATTAACATTAACATAAAAATAATGCAGTCTGATGTGTCTTGAATGGAGGGATCAAAATGAACTTGGAAAAAAAAGTTTGGAAATTTGCGTTCGGTGGATTATTTCTCTGTTGTTGCAATGCTAATTGTCATTGTATTTTACATTGTTGGAAAGCCTGTTTCTTTACCTTCACAATGATGTCCAACTCTTAAGGATCATGCATTTGTGGGATGAGCAGCACAGCTGATTATGTGGGTAGCGCCCAAGTGAAATCTGCCAAAATTCTCTGCCAGTGCTAAACATTGTCTTCTCCTGTTGGTATTGCCTTTTGTTTTGAGCTCCAGGTGCTGCCGATCAGGCACCACAAGACAAGACCACAGGATCACAAAGTGATCCGTTTCATCCTGAAAAGTCAGCTTTTTCAAAACCAACATGGCTCAACAAAAACCAAAACTCCTCATCTCTTCTCTGGCATCATGTACCTGATAGGCAGCACTGATTGGTAGCAAATCATCTGATGACAAAATCATGCCAAGAGAGGCGAGTTTTGTTTTGAAACAAGATTTTGAACTAAGCCATGTTGGTTTTGAAAAAGCTGACTTTTCAGAATGAAACGAATCACTTTGTGATCATGTGGTTTTTTCTTGTGGTGTCTGATTGGCAGTTTCACTTGGGCGCTACCCACATAATCAGCTGTGCTGCTCATCCCACAAATGCATGATCCCTACAGGTTGGCCATCATAATGAGGGTAAATAAACAGGCTTTCCAACCATGTAAAATACAATTACAATTATAATTCAAGTTTATTTCTTTTTCATAGTATAATACAATGAGGATGTCTATACTGATGACAGACACATATGTGGCTCATTTCTTAATATAATTTTTGTTACATAACAGTGGTATACTCTGTTTATTAATTACTAGGATTTAAAACCTGTATTTTTCATCAACTTTGCATGTAAACACACTCACTGTTCATTACACAGTCAAGTTTATGAAATTGCCTTGCAATTAAGTTAATATTTATTACAAAATTAAAGCTGCGGTCTTGACAGTTCTCTGCATTTCCATGAATATTAAAAATTACATAATCAGCTTTGGCACACCCGAATGCATCACAAAAATCACAGCCGGCTCATAGCAGAATGACAATTATTAAACTATTTCATAAATTTTCACCTCTCTGAGTAGAACAGGTGACGTCGGGAAGCTGTTACAGCTTATCAGCAATAATCATGAGTCTATCTGAGCTGACTGACCTGTCAGGTGAGCAGAGTTTACCGTGAAAATAAAATTATGCTACAATTCTCAACACGCTGCTGTACGCCAGCAGAGAGCTCAGATCAGCAGGAATAATGACCTCCAAATCAAACCCTTGATGGATTAAAGGCAATAAAGTCCCAGAATGGCAGAGGTCATGCACTGGGTGAAATTAGCTGAGTATTTCCAATTTTACCTCGGACCTAAACTCCCCCTGTTAAGCGTTGAGGTCATATATACTGCAGCCTCCTTTGCGGTTTCCTCTTGGTTGAATGCTCAAGAGGTTAGCTGCAATTTCCTTCATATTCAATCAAACGTGACTGAGGTGTTAACAGTGTTGCAGAAAAAGAAAACACACTCTGACTGTCTCGCCCAGACACCTCTTGAGATTAACAGTCTGTGAACGTGTAGTTCTTTTATGAGCGAAACGCACTTCCTAAAATCTGGTCAACCTTGCATGCTATCAGTATGACAAAGTGCAAAACAGCGTCTAGGAATGAACGCTTTCTAAAGTCATTGAAATTTAATAGTATGCAGCGTGGAGAGACGCACATTTTCAAGGCAGTCTAGTGAAAGCCTGTCTCCTTTAATTTACAAAGTGAAAGGTTCGCTCCCTGCACACACAAATTTCTTACTGCATTTCTGCTGAGATGAGATGGGAGAACGATGCAGATCAAGAGAGGAAACAGGGATGCTAATAGCTTTATCCAAGAGACTGACTTTGAACTGCATCTCCTGTGAAAAGGCATCTTACCGCTCACATACTGTAAGGCTTTCTGGATTTTAATCAGCTCAGCTTCAATTTAAATTGTTCAGAGAGGAGCGTTTACATTTATAAAGAAAACTCGACATTTATGGAGGGATGGCCATCGTAGCCTGTTTACATGTGGGCTCATTATCTATATGGCTAATGAAACGTGCAGCTTGTGGTTTATTAGTCTGTATTTAGATGTCCTGTAGAGCACCACCACCACACAGGTAATTTTTTTTTTTTTTAAATCCTATGCAAATGTGTGCAATCTTGATGTCATTTAGAGTTCAGTAAATATTGATAAAAGTAGCAGAGACGTATATTGCTTAAATTAAATACAGATTCCTATCAGTCTCTGCCGCATGATTACTCATTTTAATTTAGAAATAGCTAAATCTTGTGATGCACCACTCACTATGTTTTAACCTTATGTGACATTTTCATTTAAACATTTCTTCCTCTGTCTAGCTTCAGTGTAAGGCAGGGTGGCAGACAAATGGTTCTGGTTGATGACATCTCTCCATTAATGCATGTATACACATCCAGTTTGTGTATGTTTGTACCTCGGGTCTGTGTGTAATTTGTGAAAAATGACAACAGAGTGAAAAAATTTAATTTCCCCACAGATGATCAGTAAAATGTGCCTTTCTCCTCCTTCTGCTTCAAATTGAAAACTATATCTCAAAAACAGATTGTATAACTACATAATTTGCATTTGAAAAAAAAAAGATTTGGTGCAATCCATCACTGTGTCTCATCATAAAATGTAAAAAAAAAAAAAACAAACCCATAATAAGACGTATCGGGACTGAAGTATATAATATATATATCTTGTATTGTGGAGCCCTGTGGTGAGTCACACCCTGGGATGCACCTGCTATTTGAAAAGGATGCAAAATAAAGAAGACAAACATTTTTTGCACCAAAACTTGAACAGCCACACACACACACACACACACACACACACACACACACACACACACACACACACACACACACACACACACACACACACACACACACACACACACAGAAACTCATGCACCTATGTGACACTCCTTTTAAGACAACCGCCTGTTACTCTAATGAAAGTGTCACTCTTGCTGTTAATAGCGCTTGGTGCTGGTAAACACAAAGCCTCCATCACTGCTGTCGGTGCTTCGGTTTTCTTCAGGATTGGTTTCTTTTTCCAAGCTGTTACAATTCAGTTAAATCTGGATTACAGACAGATAAAAAAAAAAAAACAAAGATAAAACTTAATGAAAGTAACTAGTAACTAGTGAAAAAGAATTAAAACACATAATATGAGGCATTGTAATTAGACTCTCCCTCAGATTAATCTTCACACTGGAAGATCTTGTATAGTTG
The DNA here is from genome assembly GCA_947000775.1 of Pterois miles. Lineage (NCBI taxonomy): Eukaryota > Metazoa > Chordata > Actinopteri > Perciformes > Scorpaenidae > Pterois > Pterois miles. The sequence continues at coordinate 10,430,029 of CAMQGK010000110.1, forward strand.
AAGACTATAGAAGCAAAGAGAAAAATTAACCAATACCTGAATCCAGAGTTGTTTTCCTCAGCGTAATGAATGTGCATCAGACCCACGGGACCGCACCGCCCTGCACCTTCATATGATATATCTGGTTCTTTCAGCTTCCTGCTAGCTGTATGCAGTAATAATGGATATACTGACTGTAATTCATCATTTTTATGATCTTATAATGCACCCATGTACCATTGTGGGTGTATTCACGTCTCCCAAACAACCGGCTATCAGCCAGTAGCTAGTAGTACGAGTAGCATGAAATAAACAGAATTTAATGTAACTGAAGGGCAAAAGTACAGGACACAACCTCTTATACAGTCCAGGTCTGTGGTCTATTGGATTTTGGAGGTTTGACATGAAAAGTTTGAACTGCTTAAATACCTAAAATGTTTAACTATTTTAAGTAAAGGAATGTGAGAACAGTCTATAGTGCAAACAACAATAAAATCAGAAACTTTTACTGTCAGCGTCCGTGTTATGATCTAGATGACACTGTGTTGTGAACAGTCGGCTGTTCACCTCAGTAAATGGACCAAAGCTCGCCTCCTTTCCTGCCCGGAGATGAGAGATGTGGGTAAAACAGGGACGGCAGGCCGCAGATAACACCTTTACAGGAAATATAATAAAAAGACAGAAGTCCGTCATCACAGCAGACAGTTCTCTTAGTCTAAATGGTAGGCATATACTGCAGCCTGTTTATTTGTATAATGACAGCGCGTTGTGCAGTAGCATTTTGAGATTATTTTCTATTGTATTGAAGTTTAAATAAGTATAAATAAGTGTTTTGGCATGCTTGGCCCAGTGGCGCTATCCGTGGTACTGAAAGGGGGACAGCTGCCTTCAGGCTTCATAGTGCTGAATAACAACGTTTCAAAAACATTATAGTGGTTGTGGAGGCCACAAACAAATGATGTCCAATCAGAAAACACTTCTATTTGTCATTGAAGAGGGCATGGTCATTTCAGTTGGAGGACTTGCTAAAGATTTCAGGTATTTGAGCTCCGTTCACACTAGTAACCTTATTGTGGTAGTAGAGACAGAAATACAATACTTGGCATATTTAGAGATTACACCATACTTACAAATGCCTCCCAATAGCAAACAATAAAAACAAAATAACAGTCACAGAGATCACAGAGGAGTTGAAGGCACCATAGACTTGAATAAATGATTCATGTGTTTTAGCTTTTCTCATATCTCTCATTAGTTCCACATCCAATCCAAATTCTGTTATGTACCCAGAGAGAGGAGATACAGAGGGATAAAACCAGCGGATGGGTATATAAGGAAACAAGATTTAGCCATAATGACACAGAGTGAATCCCTGTAGATATGCCCGACACAGCACCAACACTTCATCTTGGTTATATCTGACAGCACTATCATGTAGGCAAATTCCACAAACAGAGATAGGCTATTGTAAATCAAATGAAGGGGAATAAGCTGGTTGATCCCCATCTAATGAGTCCTATCCAGCTCAGGAGCCAGGCTGCGACGCCTGAGGAATTTACAGAATTTATTTTACACCCAGAAAAAAATAAGACCAGCTCTGCATTAGTTACAGCTTTCCGTGCATCCCTTACCTTTATACAAAAGCATCGTGGTGACTAGGGGTGCAAGAAAATATCCAAAATATCGCAATATTATGTTTTGTGATATTGATTCTGAAAAGTACTTTTTGGATTTTTAATTAGTAGTTTATGTGCAAAGATTTACTCAGTCAGTGCTTTATTTCATTTGCAAAGATGTGGCCTTTGTGATGAATGCAAATGCAGATCTCACTGTTCTGATTGCATTTACTCAGATTTTATTTATATGGTAGTGCGTTCTTTATACGACGACAGGTTTCTCCAAATTATTGCAATTATGACCTTGCTTATAGTATCACGATGTGTTGAATCTTACACCTGTATCATGATATGTATCATACTGACTTTGACATTTTCATAATTCATATTTGATAATGCGGGCTGCACGGTGGTGTAGTTTTGTTCCTTTATTGTGTGGAGAGCAGCAATGTGGACAAAGCAGCACCACAGGACCGCACATTAACAGATTCCATTCATGAACAAATAGAGTCCTGACTAAAAACACAAATCGCGCAAAATCGTAAACAAACTTTCGTGTAAACAAACACGGCGGACGATGGGCAGGAAGAATTAGCGATATTAGTTTTTGCACTACTTTGTACTGAAAATTCAGGGATTGGATGGCTGGATGAAGTCATGGAGACATATTGATAAGCATGTGTTGTTGCCACAAATCAACAAGTTGTTCCATTACTGAGGTCCATCTTACTACTTGTTGTATGTTTTGTGTTTTGCAATAGCTTATACATCTGCCGTTGTTGTCCTTCTGCTTGAGTCAGCTTAATTCTTAATTAGCTATCAGTCTTTTCCCTTTGACTGCGTCATCAGCTGTCCTCGGGTTCCCCTCACACAACAGGATATCAGATTGTAAACACTGAATATATTTAATATTTACGATTTTAAATCTGTGAGGCCAAAAAGTGTAAAAGATACTCTTAACATACTCCTCACCACATGAATATCTGGAGCGGTAATCTTCATCAAAAAATCTGGGCTTTGCTGACGATCGTCAGGGGAATCAAGCTCAAAATCGGCTTGATGCTTGTGTAGTGTGTACCTGCCATTAGGAAATGGCAAATCAACCATGCTATTATGTGTAGAGCGTCTGTATGCTGTTTTCTCTGTATGACAAAACTTTGAGGCTTAACATTCATCCACTTTCATTTATTTTGGATGCTACTACGTCACGTAATGGATGAGGCTGGAAATATCAAATGTTTTATCATCAACAAATCTAATGAACAGAACTGAATCAACAATGTCCAAGTCCAAAAAAAGCTCAGTAATTTCCTGAAACATCGGCGCATCTGGTGTTAAGCAAACTTTACTCAAACAGGAGTAAACAAGTGTATTTATCGAGGACTCTTTCAGCAGTGGATTAGTACATATTTCATGCTCTAGTGCAAAGACTAGTTTTCAAAGACGGTGTGAGATGGGCCTCCCCAGGGGGCTCCAAACAGTTTCAGGGGAGGATCAGTGACTATTACATTAGTTATTAGAAGAAGATCCCTTAGACAAGCCTAAATGTGTGTGATTTGGTTAAAGAGATAGGTCAGAGATGCAGTAGTTTTGGGGAATTTTACTGTTTTTCCCACTTTCTCAGAGTCAGAGACTCAGAGTCAGAAAGAGATAATGTCTTAGGACAGACCATTATATTTTGTTAGGCTGGCCTTATACACCATTTGGAGCCAAACCTACATAGAGTAACAGAACTGTGAATCAGTAGATATAAAAAGGAGTGAGCACACCACAGCGAGGCGGATGGGGTGTATGAGTGGGTCATAAAATACTGACTTTTACTCAGGATACTGGCGTTCGTGTCCAACCAAGAAGTCAATGTTAATTTATTTATCATGTCAGTAACACCACTTATGGAAAGACAATCTTTTCCTCAGCCCAGTTTAGTACTTTTGTTACCTAATCCTAAACAAAGTGATCTTTTTCTAAGCCTGAGTAGTTTTATTGCCTAATCCTAAGTAAGTTGTTTCCTGTGAAGACAGAAGTTCATTTTGAAAAGACTGTATACATGTAACAAGTGGAAACTGACATGTGTTGTTTTATATTTGTAGTAAAAGGAAGGAAAGAGGAGGAACTGTTTTGTGAGATATCAAACCGTTGCATGGTGAACCATTGATTTGGTGTAGTCGGAAGTTATGTCAAACAGAAATGTTAGGCTATCTTGGCTCAGTTGTTGTTGTCTGTGGGATCAAATATGATCATAACCATGATCATGTAGAGTTAGCTCATTGTAGGTTTTGGTCTTTTCATGAAATGTATTGACAATAGTAAAATATAGAATAAAACTGAAAACCTGTCATTTACTATACCTCCACAGACGATGTGTCTCTGTAGTGTCTCTGCATTTTCAATTAGACGAGACTGTTTGTCTCTGTGTTTAAAATGCACCACTCACTGACTGTTGGCTTGTAGTTGGCTGCTTGGCTGTCAGATGTATTTATATATCTGTAGTACTGCATTTAGGTGGAAGTAGCATTATATTGTTTGCTCAGTTACAATTAGAGATATAACACTGGCCATTCACTACCAGACATGTAGCCACCAAGAACGATCTGTGGTCAAACTAGAAAGCTTATCTCAGGTAAGAAAGTGTCAGATATCTCATTTACATTTAGTAATGCGTATTATTGATATAAGTAGAACTGATCTCATCACATCTTCCTTAAGTAGTCTTTAATTTGACGCAACGCGGATCATCAAATCACCACGCTGTCACAGAACAATGTTGTCGCACTACAGTGTGTCTAATTTGATTATTATAATAATCAGCATAGTGAGAGAGGTCTATTTTGAGCTTTGATGCTCAAGTAATATTCCTGGCTGCTGGTTCAGTATCAGGATGCAGGACACTGACACAAGGAAGAGTGACAACCCACATATTGATATTTGCCATTCTGTGTTTTTGCCTCCCACTGATCAAATAAAATGCACCGTGCACCAAATAAAAGGGCAAGATTTATTACACTGGCCCAATGCCGACAACACGGACTATGTTTTTTGTTCTTTTTTTAATCACATATCAAAATTTAAGGTCCAGCAATAAACATAAAATCATGGAAAAATTAATGACATTTGAAATCTGAATCCTTAAGGCAGATGCATAACCAGTACATGCTTCATTTAGCACAACATATCTCTGAATGTTAGTGTTCGGAAAAGACCATTATTTTAGTAGCTGCCATTAGTGGAGCCCATTTGAGCTCATGCTATCAGCGGATAATAAGCAGATTAGCGGAGGGGTGGGGGGATGTCGAGAGTGGGTTCTTGCTTAGATAATGTGTCGGCGTCTCAGCAGTTTGAACCACCAAGGCTGATAATGGAAAGCTACTAACTAAAAGCCTCCAAATCAATTTAGAGATATGGGCGAAGTTTATCACACATTTTTTTATCAAAATGTATCTTGAAGGGAGATTTGTCAAGAATTGAATACTCTTATCAACATGAGTGTTATGAGGGAATATTTTTGCTTTATGCAAACTTATTTATATAATTATTAGAAATCAATTAACAACACAAAACATTGATAAAAATTGTCCAGAAACCCTCACAGATACTGCATTTAGCATAAATAATATGTCAAATCATAACATGGCAAACTGAAGCCCAACAGGCAACAACAGCTGTCAGTGTGTCAGTGTGCTGACTTGACAATGACTTGCCCCAAACTACATGTGATTATCATAAAGTGGGCATGTCTGTAAAGGGGAGACTTGTGGGTACCCAGAGAACCAATTTTCATTCACATATCTAGAGGTCAGAGGTCAAGAGACCCCTCTGAAAATGGCCATGTCAATTTTTCCTCACCAAAATTTAGATAGTTTAGAGCGTTATTTAACCTTCCTGACAAGCTAGTATTACATGGTTGGTGTCAATGGATTCCTTAGGCCTATCTAAAACTATGATATATATTTGATGTGTTCTTACAGGCACGGCGCTGTGCTATTTTTCAAATTTGCACCATTGTGTATTTTAAACAGGTTTTGAGTTTAATTGACTCAACCAGCTTGTGAAGTCCTGTTTTTGCAACACGCTTGACATTGATGAGAAATCTCATGAATTTATGGCTCGCTTGGATAGTCACCATGAACCGTAGCTTTTCCTGACCTGATGTTTCCCAGCTTAAAATTTGCTGATCACGTGTGCTGAGCTGTCCGTCAAGGAGACAGTAAATTAAGAGGCACAGTCAATCAAACAGCCCGCATGTCCTCCAGTTTTCACTCACGTTGACATGCAGGGTTAGGGCCAGTGTCCACACAGCTTCTTTTTCTGGCTTCATCCCAGTATTTCATCGACAAAATGTTCAGCGTTTTTGAAAATGTTTCTTTGACAACGATATCTCAACAACATAAACTTATTATTTCTCTGGTGTTACAATGCTAGTGCAACTGTCTAGCAACTGCTACACTGTTTAGCATTGGCAGAGAATTTTGGCAAATTTCACTCGGGCGCTACCAACATAATCAGCTGTGCTGCTCATCCCACAAATGCATGAATCCGATTCCTTACAGGTTGGACATAAATGTGAATTTAAATAAACAGGCTTTCCAGCGACGTATAATACAATGACAATCCACCAAACACAAATTTCCAAATGTTTTTTTTTTAGTTTATCACCACTCATCATTGTATGATTGACTGGAGTCGCCCGTTTGCTTTGTTTTATCATTTTAGATTACTGTTTGTCTAACATAGTTTTGTCACATCAATCGGAGGGTGCTTGTTCTCATACTTTATATGCATGAGCTTGTCAGTGCTCAGTCTGACAGCCGTAGAGGAAGGAGGACGATCCGTCAGAGACAACGCTAACCAGCTGCGTTCAGTGTCTGCCCGGTCGATCTGCTCCCACAAATGGATAGTGTCTGTCTGACATATAAAGCTCAGGATCGACAGACCAAACAAGCTTCTCCTTCATTTCGTACACTGACATCACCAGCGCTTTTCTGAAAAGTTCAGAGATTTTCAACTAGAAGCCACACAAAGACGTGGAGCACTCACAGATGCACAAATGAAAAAAGAGTCTGTGGAAACAGGTCCTTGGCATAGTTCTGTTATTTGTAGAATATGCAGTATTTTGCCATAGCAGTTCATTTTGGTTCCCAGTTCTGAGACCTTACAGACTGTACAACTTCCACTGAAACAGTAGTTGAACCACCAACAGTCCTTGTGGTAGTATTCCACAATACAGTGTGCCGATGCATTAATGAATGCTTACTGTAATGTGTCAACACATTCTCACACCGAACTCATCAACTTTTGCCGCTTGGTCAGTGCCCCTCGGCATCGGAGACCAACGCAAAGGGTACTCCTTTTGCATTACTTTTGGACAAACCAGGGACGCCGTGTCAATATCTACTCGTTACATGCATAGTGTCCTTTCAAAATAAACTTTTACGGGAAGTTAGGATTAGGCAACACAACCACTTTAGGTTTAGGGCTGACGATACCAAACTCAAGACTGATGTGACAAAATAAAGGAGGCCTCTGTGTGTTTCAAAACGGCGGTATTTGACCTACGCTTTCAACAGGTTAAAACCGTAGGTGTTTTAATTGAGAGACATGTCACACCTTGAAGGGTGTGGATGACAACAGCAACACACACACACACACACACACACACACACACACACACACACACACACACACACACACACACACACACACACACACACACACACAGTCCCACTTGCTTCATGTGTATTTATGATCTGTATGCATTTTTTCAACACATGCTGTACTTATCATCTAGTATCAACTGAATATCAAAAGTCATTTGTGTCTGTTGCAGCCTCTCCGTGTTTTACTTTAAAATTCACACTTTAAAGACATTTCTGGCACAGTAGTAAATATTCAGAGACAAACGATGATAAAAGCATTAACAACTATTTCATCATTTTTTTAATCAAACAAAAATAATTAATTGTGTTCGTGTATATATGTCAGAAATGATGAATGTAGCTATGTATTTATAGCTATGTGTGAATAATTTACAGACAATGGTCTTTGAATGAATCAGATGTTAAAGTGTAAAGTGTCATCACTAATGATGTGCTGTTGTTTTTAAAACTAAGAATGGAAACAAAGAAAGATCCACCTGGCACACATCCAAGCAGCAAATATGGAAAACAGTGGAAACTGTTTATAGTGATCATAGTTACAGTGATCAATCACATATATGGATATGATATGGATATCATTTGCTTATAGCAATCAAGTATTCTGCTTACTCATTTTGGGTCTTCTCGTACATGAAAACATATGCAAAAACATTTTAAAACAATCTCTGAATAACATTTTTTTTTTACTTTTCTCCCTTGATACTTTGCCTTGCAGACCGTCTGCTTTCTGGCTGGAGGATACCTGTGCTGCGTGCACACTGATATCGCGATGGGAAAAGGAAAGTCATTTTCTCTGAATAAAAAAATGAATGCACATGGGGAAAGTGCCTGTGGCTGTCCTTATAAAGTGGATTGATCATACCTGGCCTTGTTATGGGTTATGGGCGCTGTGCTGCCTGGCTTCTTGGCACCACAGCGGCGGCAGCTCATGCAGACCGGGTGAGCGAGTGAGGAGCCCCGGCAATGGGGCGCCACTTTGCCAGCGCTGGCCAAAACCGGGAATGCCTCATCCTTGGTGAGGGAAAAGACTGAAGAAATGGCAGTGAATAGTGAAGCGGTCAGTTTTATTACTTTGTATTCATGTAATAAAATAAATATATACATATCAATCAGATGCTAATTTGCATTAGAAAAGATGCACAACAACAAATATTTGATTAATTAATAATTGATATTTCAAATTAATAATCATCCACTTATAGTGATCAATTTGACCCAGATAGACGTGATCACTATAAGCAGTTCCCACTGTATATTGAAATTCAGTAAATATACAAGAGTTTAACTGTCCTCTGTATGATATCAGGAGCCACAGATTTGCTGCACTGAATGTAATAATTGAATTGAATTTACTTCCCTCACACATCCTCTGCTTAATTGCTTAGAACCAAGTGGAAATGAAACTGTAATTATGCTCTCTGCAGAGATTTTCTGGTTTCCAAATATTGCCCATGACATGTAAAATTGCCTTAAACTTCTGGAGCTAAAATGATGAAAAGTTGCCTTGGCCATAGTGCTTCTCACAAAATCTACAAAGTCCGACACTTACATGTTATGACATGAATAAGAAGTATGATAATAAAATGAACTCCAGTTTTTCATAAGTCTGACAGGGCAGAAATCCTCTGGGTGCATTTCCCGCTGTGCCATCTGAATCTCAAGGAAATGTCTTTTTTCCAAGGGCTTAAAACAACATCTCAGACAGGCTAGTGTCAGGCGAGAATATTTTGTGAGCAGCGGTTTGTCTTGTAGCTTTTCTGAACAGCCACATTTCACACACAGACGAAGAACAAACTTGCACTTTAAGATGTCGAAGTCTGTCCTGAAGTGGCAAAAGCTCAGGATCCTTCATAAAAGAAACTGTTCAAAACTAACCTGAGTGATTAGCTCTGTTCCAGACTGCCACCCACTTGCATAGTTCACATATTTAAGCGGAAACCACTAACACAACAACAAACACAAGTACGTACCTTATGTGACTGCCCCATGTTAACAACAGAAAAAATGTAAATTCATATCTGTATTTGTGCATATCTCTTTTGTATCGTCTCTTGCATGTAGAGCATGACCAGGCAAAGGGTCATCTGGAGCACTTTGATTAGCATCTTATCTGCCTAGCTTGTGTTGTTAGCAGCAGAAATCAACCTTTTGCCTCTGCATTGCTACTCCGTCAAACTGTCAGAACCACATAGAGCCCACTACATTCCCTGCATAAATATCTAGTTAATTTTTGGAAAAACTAAAGAGCGATTTCAGAGAGAGGCAGACAGAAGTGTCTACAATAATGCATTTGGAGAATATATCAGGATGTCAAACTGATTCAGTGGCAAAAAACGGTTAAAAAGGTAAAGATAGAAGCTAAAGCCTGTAGATCACAGTGTAAAAGTGAACCGCCATCACTTGGTTATTGAGACCGAAGACAATGAATTTAAGGAACAACACTGTTCCTGTAAAGCTGGTTAGGTCTTTATTTACTGTTATATCATTAAAAAGTAAAAGCAGCATGTGTTAGGGCTGGGTGAGGTGGAGAACAACAAATATCACAATATTTTTGACCGAATACCTTGATATCAATATTGCAACGATATTGTAGGGTTGATTATTGGTGTATTCACAAAACATTTACACAGAGATCAGTAAGGTGGATATAATGATTAAGTGTAAAAGACAAATAATAGAACAGCTAGAACAGTTCAGAAAATTATATCACTTTACTGCAATGTAGCCTTTAAAACCAGCAAAAGACAACACTTATGCCATATCACGATATTACGGTATTCAAAATCTAAGATGTTATCTCGTCTTTTATCATGATATCAATATAAAACTGATATATTGCCCAGCCCTAGCACGTGTATACATTCAGCATACTTTCAGTAGCTAGCGTAGCATAGAGCTAATGTGAGTTAATGATGTGCTAATTTTAGCTCCACAGGTTTATATGTAGAAACCTAAAGTTTTATAAACGTATATCTCCTTTCATCCTCTCCGAGTATTGAGTATCACTATTACACAAGCTCCAGGCACAACGTTACTAGCTTGAAAATCCACAAAACCAGCTTGAAAATGAAGAAAATCTGAAACGATTGCATGAGAGTCTATGGAGCCCCATAGTTGTCGGATAGTGGTAAAAGCTGGCCAGTGCTACGCTATGATTGGTCAGTCTACGTTTGAGGGGCGGGACATAGCAAAGGATCAGCTATGAGCTTTGACAGCGACTTTGTAAAGTTCACCAACGTATGCATGCAGCTTCTTACGCAGCCTGTGGCAGAAACATTGATTTGTCTCACAATAGTCCAAATAACTGTTTACCAACTGATGTTGTTCTAAACAAATTAACCCATCACACAGTTTAGCCTTAAACTAATAGCCAATGATGACACACAGCCAGTCTGATTTTGTATGTAAAGGTTATATTTGACAATTTGACAGTTTGACGTATGCGGCTATCTACGATGTTGACAATTTAAATTACACCACGCATCGGGTGACATGTGGCAAAGATGCATTTCTCGCTCTGAGCAGGTTGGTATAGAAACGGATCACTGTAAATTTAAAAAGAAAAAAACAAGCCTCCAGGGGAAATTTCTATCTGCTGTTGTTGATACAAGATGAAAAGTGATTGTGGAGGTAACTGTGAGCACATTTTAATCATTTGCCTGTAATTTCTGGAAGCTGGTGAGCTTTATTGAGAGATCAGTTCTGTTGATGGGTGGAAACTTTTATGGTCATTGATACATTAAAGCAGTGCTTACTGTTACTGCGGTGCAGCGGTGAAGGATCTGCTTGGCGGCTGTGGCTCAGAGGTAGAACGTTCACAGATCGGTAGAATGGCGGTCCGATCCCCTGCTCCTCCAGTCCACATATTGAAGGGTCTTCAGGCAAGATACTGAACCCCAAATTGCTGCTGAAGGCTGTGCCATCGTTGTGCCATCGCTGTGTGAATGAGTATTGAGATTAGATCCTGTTGAGCAGGTTGGTATCTTGCATGGCAGCCTCTGCCATCAGTGTATGAATGTGTGTGTGAATGGGTGAATGCTGACATGTAGTTTAAAGTGCTTTGAGTGGTCAGAAGACTAGAAAAGTGCTGTATAAATGCAAGTCCGTTTACCATTCACTACTTCTTTGAGAACGGTTCCAATCATGATAAAAATAGCGGTTGCCTTAAAATAATTGCAGTACCCACCAGTGTGTTTTTACATTTAGGAACAAAGTGTTAAAAGTAAGGCTGTCAATTGATTAGGATATTTTATTGAGGTTAATTGATAGCTAATTTTGTAGCCATTCAAAATGTACCTTAAAGGGAGATTTTTCAACTTAATACTCTTAATCAACATGGGAATGGGCAAATATGCTGCTCTGTGCAAATATATGTATATATCTATTATTAGAAATCAATTACCAACACAAAACAATAACAAATATTGTCTAGAAACCCTCACAGGTACCACATTAAGCATAAAAAATATGCTTAAATTATAACATGGCAAACTCAAGCCCAACAGCTGTCAGTGTGCTGACTTGACTATGACTTGCCCCAAACTGGATGTGATTATCACAAAGTGGGCATGTCTGTAAAGGGGAGGCTCGTGGGTACCCATAGAAAGCATTTTCAATCACACATCTTGAGGTCAGAGGTCAAGAGACCCTTTTGAAAATGTCCGTGCCAGTTTTTCCTTGACAGTTTGTTTCATTTCATTTATTCTAGTTTCACATGATGGTAGTATCTTCACTCTAGCTTTAAAGCCAGCTACAACCTAAAAATTGCAAGCGGTGCCAGTGAGTTAAAGCAATTAGTGGCATTAAAACAAATTTAACATGTTATTATCATGTTAATTTTGACAGCTCTAATTAAAAGGTTATTTGAAGATGACCAAAGTATACCTGTCTGTGGTTCACAGTTGAGTCGACTCTATATGAATCGTCCTGACACTGTGAATCCCATAACACTGAGATTTATTTCACTCATATCCTCAGAATATTACATTCGCCCTGAGAAAAATGTCAACCACACAAAATGCCAATGTTTTGTTACGGGGCAGGTCTTAAATGAAAGAAGGAGCTGAAATATGCTCTGTAGCTGTGAAGCCACAGGCTTTGGACCACTGAGGCTTCAGCTGAAGCCTGTTGAAGCCTAAAGAGACGAGCTAGCGCTCCTCCTTTTGCTGTAATAACCAGCTGTTGTTGATTGAACCACAGAGCCTGGAGGAGTGCGCAGGCAGATGCTCTGGTGACACGGAGAATGACGAGCACCGTCTGCCAGCATCTGTATCACCGTGCACAGCTTCACACATATGCACAGAGCTCACAGCTGGGACAGTAATTGTCCACCAGATCAAATGAATGTGGACAATCACTACAGAGGCTCATCAGGAAAACCTCTACTCACAGTAGAGTACAAGGACCCAGGCTGTTGTGCACCCCTGAATGACGGTAATGAGTAAGTGATCTGGAGAGGTTTGTTTTTGATTGTGAGCTGCTCATTGTGACTTAGTGGAACACGTGCATTTTGGAGTATTTAGATATTTTTAAACCCGAATGTAAATTAACAGACAAATAGTAATGCTGAATCAAAATCTTGAATCACAATTGACGAAAAAATACTCATCGCTTTCTAAATTAAGTTTTGCAGTCACAGATCTCACATCTCATATTCTCTACATATATATACCCATAACCATAAATATATTATGTATTGTATACCCTGTAGGAATCCATTGGTACCAGTCATGTCATACTAGCTTGTCGTAAAGGAGGTTAAGTAACGCTCCAAACCTGCACTAAAGTTTAGTGAGGAAAAATTGACATGGCCATTTTCAAAGGTGTCCCTTGACCTTTGACCTCTAGATATGTGAATGAAAATGGGTTCTATGGGTACCCACGAGTCTCCCCTTTACAGACATGCCCACTTTATGAAAATCACATGCAGTTTGGATCAAGTCATAGTCAAGTCAGCACACTGACACACTGACAGCTGCTGTTGCCTGTTGGGCTTCAGTTTACCATGTTATGATTTGAGCATGCTTTCTTGCTAGATGGACAATATTTGTCATTGTTTTGTGTTAATTGATTGTCAATAATAAATATATACAAATTTACATAAAGTAACACATTTCCCATTCCCATGTTGATAAGAGTATTAAATACTTGACAGATCCCCTTAAAAGAAATTTAAAGGAAAAAAGAAGGGATAATTAGGTGACAATCATGCATTTATTTGTAATTTTTTTTTTCTTTTTTTGAATAGATTGACAGCCCGAATATATACAGCATGGTTCCTTTCGGTCATTCTTGGTAAGGATGAAGGCCAAAAGAAACTCACCAAGCTTTGAACTTAAGTGAATCACAGAGGTCAGAGTCAGACCATGATCAGATGAAACCTGGAGCCTCACAGTGGGGGTTTTGAGCTGGGCTGCTGGCCAGATATCAAGTATATTTCCTTTTGAACCAGACCAGCAGTTATTGGGGATCACTAGCTGACGATTCGGAGGAATGACCCTGTAAAAAGTCTCTTTGATATTGTGGTAATCCTTTTGGACTGTAAGATCAAGGATCAGTGTGCAGACAAAGCACTGTAAGTGCTGCCACACACTTAAATTAAACAGTGTCGGTAAAATTAGACCGCCATGCAACAATGATGTAATGGTGTAAAAGACTTTTTAATGCATTCAGTTCCCACAGCGTAACAGTTAATCACCCCTGGATTGTGCACTTAAATGCATTAAACTAACATGTGCATAACGTACATTAAACTATTTTGACCACTAAAAAGAGAGACGAAACAAAATCAGCAGAGTCAAAATAAATTCATCAACTTATCGTGTTTAGAAACAAATGCCTGCTTACACATCCAGGAGACGTCATGAGCATCCCATTCAAACAACATGGGGAACCAATCATAAAAACACTGGTCAGAAACGCTACATGGTACTTTTACATTCTCAGTGGTTTCATGCTGGGCAGGTGGGAAGAGAGAACAATCACTGGTTTGGTGGCGCTACAAAGAGCTGCAGAGTTGTGTTTCTACAAAAACCATATTTCATATGAAAGTGAGTTAATGTCAAAATGATCATTTGATGGAACTTGACTAGACAGCGCACAGCATTAGGTTGTACATGACTAATAATTGACAGTGTTTGTGTTGAAAACATTAATAAAATCATAGTGTGAGAATCTGACATTTATTTAAATGTCTCTGCTGTTTACCAAAAATAACTATCAAAGCCTTGGTCAGATAAACAACGGTCTGTTAAACAGTGTATTTGTGTTATCTGCTACCGAGTCACAGCCACCTCTGGATCAAGACACAGTAATGACTACAGATGATAATAGAATAAACCAGAGATCCATGTTCAGACTCATAGTCATCTATTATATCTATCAATCTATTATATCGATCCATTATCTATTGAGATCTATACCTCTTCTTATTTTTTTGCTTTAACTTGTTTTCCATGCATTGTCTCACTTAGCCAACACTGGTCAGGTGATCAGTCAGGTGACCTGTTTCCTCCTGGATCACAGGTGTAAGGGGGCGTGGCCTAGGGGGGAAAAGGGAAGAGAATTGTTTGGGGTGGAGAAAAAGGAAATGTTTGTGGAAGTACATAGAGGAGTAATGAAGAGCCAGGCAGCCTTTAGCTGAGAGGGGTAAAAGCACTTAGCTTTTATTATGGTTGAACACTGTCCACCTGAAGAGAACAAAGAAATCAGTGATTTGAGGACCATAATTATGCAGCCCTCTAATTCCAGCAGAGGACTGGAAATCAAGCCAAGGCTGGATTACCTTTTCCCAGTACTATGTCTGGTGAGTTTGAATCTTTTCGGGGTGTTTTTTGCGATGCATTGTTTATTCTGATTTGTATTTTTGCATTTTAAAGGGAGGACATACAGTATATAACATTTTAGTTTTTAGGACATTTTGGTTGGATTATGTGGCCTTGCCCACAAACCTTGTGGACATTGAAGTGGACATTGGTTATTTTCTTGTGGACATATTTGGGGCCAGGGTCGTTGTCTTAATAACCTGTGTTGAAGCACACAGTTATTTTTCCTTATCATGCATTTCTTTGTTGTTGTCAGGAGCACACATTCCTTCAATTTCCTCTTTTTAACCAAGATTTTATAGCTCTTGAAATATAGTTAAGAAGATTAATTATTATTATTATTATTATTATTATTATTATTATTATTATTATTATTATTATTATTAATTAATAGAGATGCTGATTGATTGGTTACTGATCAAAATGGCCAGTTTTCAGCTGATTGACTACAATGGGTGACCAGCTGACCGGGCTTATAGTTCCAGCTTTTTTGCTGGTGACATTAACATAGTTTTTTTTGTTGCACACTCAATGGCACAGATGGTAACATCCACACACACACACACACACACACACACACACACACACACACACACACACACACACACACACACACGTCGTCACCGTGGAAGGTCTTCAGCTCGAGTGAAGAAGACATAAAACTGCAATCTGTCACAACTGCAAGTACAAAATAAGCTGCGGAGGAACAACCGTAAAACATTTGAAACAATCATAGTCTCTTATTATGTAGTAATTCATTCCCATGAAGCTGCTCAGACTGATGACAGTGGCTGACTGAGGGGGTCTCTCCCTACGACTACAGGTGACAGTAACAAACCAGTAAAATGATAACATGTACAGTTTTTGAGTTTAGACTGACTTTGAAATGGCTGAAATTATTTTTCGGGATGTTTTGGGACTTTGGCGAAAAAAGTCACTGTGGTGCGAGCTGTGCTGTCAATAATAGTTCTTTGAAAGAAAATCGAAATAGGCAGGTCAGACTTTTTAAACAATCGGAAAAGAAAATTGCAATCGCTGCATCCCTAGGCTTAAAATTTCAGATGATTATTATAATATAAACCCCTCATATCGGAAGCACTGACTGCACAACTTTTTTTAACAGTGTGACAAGGAACCTTAGAGTGTGGAGCATCAAGCAGCCACAATCTGTACAGTTTAAAGACTGAAAAGTCTTGAAATGCTGCTCAAACCTTTAACGAAGTTCTCAAATATTTGATTTCCTCTTTAGTGGCATGTTAGTAAGGGTTGTTTTCTGTATTGCAAATACTTAGTGCTCAGTGAAACATAATGAAATATGAAAAATGACAAAATAGATTGAATCATAAATGCTGTAACACGTTGTCAGTAGGCCAATTCATTATTGTTCAGAGTTTTCGTTAATGATTTATAAATCATAACTTACGTATTAGTAAATCATTGTTACTGAAATATACATGAGTGTTAAATTGTGGCCTACACTCTTGTTAAACTAATGTATTAGAAATTATTTGTTAGTACATTAATATCTGTTAAACATGCTTTTGCAGCTTTTAATCACAACATTAAAACTCTCCCTTGTATAAGAAATATGCACTTTTTGCAAGACTGAAGTTTTTTAAGCCATTTGACCTTCATGGATGAACTTATTTTGTAGTCATTATTAAAATATTTTGCAGTTCATTATGCAAAGTCGTAGAAGCTTAACTTCTTCACCATTAACCAGCAGTTTTTCAAGGCTCCGTACATCTTGCCATTTCAAAGTTTGGCCTTGAATTTGATGTGCATGTTTATACAAAAAAAAGCCTATTTATTATTTATTATTATTTAGTTAATTATGGGAGCTATTGATTCATTAATCTAATCCACACATGTTCTGCAACTCTAACATGTTGCGTTGTATTACATATTTGCCTGCTATGGTCCAGGATGTGACCTAGATTGTCCACAGAAGGCTGAGCCTGCCTTTGTGCCCTTGAGTTAAGCCTGTTATCCTTTCACACTGGCAGGTTCAGAGTATCAGATGCTGCCATCCAACGGTCTTTAAGCCCTGCCAGGAAACATCCCAAAATTATGTTTCCCATTTGATTTATTTATGCACTCACTGTCACCATTCAGGCAGTATTTAGACACTGGCTGGATGAGCACTTTAAAGAGTCTGTCTCTTCTTCATTTTTATCATATTCAAAAGGTTTATATATATAAACAGTATATGATATAATAAATCACACTGGTATCGGATCAGTACTTTGTATCAGCCAATTATACACACACACACACACACATTCATAACGCAGTAAAACTTTCTTTTATTATTCTGTTTTACTTGTTGGATTTGGACATTTTCCTCGCTCTGACTGCCGTTACCATTACACTCTCTACTAGCACTGCTGTTGTTTTTTGCTATCGTCACGTGACTAATGGTGCCTTCAAATGGGTTTGTGTTTACCATGTTTACGTGTGAGATGGGAAGTCGTGTTCACGATTTGCGTGCCGTTCAAGTGGTAAAGTTATGAACTACAGTACTACTAAGCAAAGGCAATATTAACGTTACTTAGAGGTAGTTTAGCAAGATAGCTAGAGGGTATCATAATGAAGGAAATGCAACAGCATGACAGAGGAGAAAGATGAGGTTAAGTTGAGAATATCAACATTTTCCTAAACATATTATTAAAACTACCAAGAAAAACAATATATGACTAAAATTACAATGTGTTGTACAATATTAACTTATTGTGCACCGATAAATTAACTTCAGTGGCCTCCACCATTTCTCACAACATCAGCAAACAAGTGGTGAACTTGGAGCTTTCAGAAACTTGGAGCTTACAAGGTCGTGAATATGACATAAGGGGGTCTCATATGGGCCCAACTGGTAAACACGGTGAACACGACCACATTTGAATGCACCAAAACCACCAGCGGTAGTTGTCAGTGGGAGCTATGGGCCCAACTGGTACAACACGGTGAAGGCTACTAAAAGAAAGAGAAAAACCACATTTGAAGAAGAAGAAGAAGAAGAAGATCTACCTTTATTAGTCCCACAATGGGGAAATTCAATTTACACTCTGTTAAACTCATACATGGTACATGCAGACCTGAAACACACATACATGCAACAATGGAGAGATGTCAGAGTGAGGGGGCTGCTCCTGACAAGCGCCCCGAGCAGTTGGGGGTTTGGTGCCTTGCTCAGGGGCACCTCGGCAGTGCCCAAGAGGTAAACTGGCACCTCTCCAGCTACCAGTTCACACTCAGTTTTTGGTCCATGTCGGGACTTGAACCGGTGACCATGTCGGGTTTTTGGTCCATTCCCAAGCCAACTCCCTACAGACTGAGCTACTGCCGCCCCCAATGCACCAAAACCACCAGCGGTAGTTGTCAGTGGGAGCTATGCCACATCCAGGGCGACAACACAGTGAAGGCTACTGTTTTGGAGTGATGAAGAAGAAATGATTTCCACTTTAACAAGTTGTTTTTTTTCTGGGTCAATAAATTATGGTATTGAATCGGTACATAGAGTGGTGTACTCGCCTATACCCAGTACTGAATTTTGGGCAGTATTTGTGAAACTGGTATCTGTATCAGAACAACTCTAGTTATTATGGAAAACTATAGCTGGCCAGAATCCATCCATCCATCCATCGTCAACCGCTTATCCCGTTAGGGGTCGCGGGGGGGCTGGAGCTGATCCCAGCTGGCATTGGGCGAAGGCAGGGTTCGCCCTGGACAGGTCGCCAGTCCATCGCAAGGCACATAGAGACAGCCAACATATAGACAGACAGCCATTCACGCTCACATTCACACCTACGGGCAATTTAGAGTGATCAATTAACCTAAACAGCATGTCTTTGGATGGTGGGAGGAAGCCGGAGTACCCGGAGAGAACCCACGCTTACACGGGGAGAACATGCAAACTCCACACAGAAGAGTCCCAAGCCCGGATTCGAACCTGCGACCCTCTTGCTGTGAGGCGAGAGCACTAACTACTGCACCACCGTGCAGCCCTGGCCAGAATCTTTTTGCAATTAATTAAACTTTAGTGTTTGCATTTATTTAACTCTGTTACATCAAATTTGTGTTGATGAAAATGTATATCGTATATCTCACAAGGCTCTGATGAAGGTGGAAGAAATTAAGATCACTATCAGATCCAATATCAAAGATGGCACACAGTGGCATGTCAACACCATCCGTTTCAGACCGAGCAGAGATGTTATTGTTTCTACCTTGAGCATACCACTGCATTTGCTCAGAAACCCCAGAATGTACACTTTAAGCGATTCCATCTATCTATACGGCAGTCTGCCTATGGAAAATCCTCTGCCAGATCCAGGACAGTTTCTCCTAGACGAGCAGTCACAGCAGTGTGTTAAGCCATAGGTACTTTACCAGGACAACTGGGAATATGATGCAGCAGATTCTATTTTCAGCCTCAGGACATGAGCTCCGACCGCTGGGAGGGGTGAGGAAACACAGAGCTGGCTGAAGGTAGAACCGCCTGGTTACACACTCTGCCAGTATCCATCAACTCAGTTTAACTCGTCAATGTGCTGGTTAATGAGAACAGATTACGTTGTGGTCCCTTAACACAACATTACGATTCAAAGCTTTTTACCTGACTGCAGCGGGAACTCTGTAACAGTCAGCTCTGACTGGCCAAGTGAATAACTGCAAGAATAGGAGCGATGTTGGAAGAGGACAGGAGTGGTCAAGGGATGACAGAGCAGTCTAAGAATAGGAGGCGACGGGACAAGGTGATAAAGGACAGGACAGTGGAAGGAGATCCAGGAGAGGAGAGGGCATGAGAGCAGAGACAGGATTGGAGAGGACGCCGCGGTAGAAAGCAGGACTGAGTCATCATTATGGTAATGGAGAGGGGAAGGGAGCGCAGAGCAGCCGAACCACGCTGACTCACTCAGATGCACTTTCAGTAAAACATGGAATGTCATAGAGCACCCCAGGGAGAGGATGATCAGTCCAAGGTTAGAAAATACACACAGCACATTGTCTGTGGTTCAGCTTCAGGCCGTCCCCCTTGTTAGACTCCAGAAAGTGATCCTGTCTACTGTCACGTGATGAAACTCGTGTTCGTTTTCTGTGGCATACAATTCTCTGTCATCCTTCGCAAATCCCTGTACCTCTTAGCTCAGGCTGTTCTCATACACCGTTCATAGCTATACCTACGAAAGGTAATGCAGTGTAATTATAAATCCCACAAAATCACTTTGTATATAATCCACATAATTGTGAATTGTGTGGGTGGGTCAAAAAACAGACTTTCGCCCAGGAGATAGATCAGTGTTCATTCCCATGTGAAACTACAAATCAGCGTTGTTTTATTTGGCACGTAAATCACGTACTTAAGCAACCACCACCACTTCCGATATTATTTTAACCCAAACAACAATCTTTCCCTAAACCTAACTAAGTCATTTTGTTACTTACACCTAACCAAGCTGTTTCATGTAAAGACAGACAAAAGACTGAAATGGCATGTTTACCACTCGACATTCATAGTAATTCTTGAAACAGCAGGTTCTTGATTTCAGAAAGAGCAAGACAAAAGCAGTCTTCATTTCTTGCAGATTTTATTAGCTGTAGCTAGCTGGTTAATTAAGCTAACGTTAGCTCCAGGATTTAGTTGAAAACATCTCCTGCTGAAGGTGTCATGTTTCTAGGAGGTAGGGCTGCAACTAATGATTATTTTCATTATCAGTTATTTTCGAGATTAATCGTTTGGTCCAAAAAATGTAAGAAAATGGTAAAAACTATTACTATCATTGTTTCCCAAAGCTGATGTCTTGTTTTGTCTACTTTTTTGTTAAAAAAAAACAGAAAATCTTCACATTTAAGAGGCTAAATTCAGAGAGTTTTGACTTTTTCCTTAAAAAATTACTTATCGAAATGCTTGGTGATTAATTGAATAGTTGATTGTTAATGGATTAATTGTTGCAGCTCTACTAGGAGGCTCATTTTAAAACGAGAACCCTTTAAAAGAGTTTTAGGCCTAGTCCACATATACATGGTATTTTAGTAAATGTAGATTTCTTTATGTTTGTTTTTGTCCACACCCAAACTGCATACGACCAGGGTGATGATTTTCAGAAACTCCGTTTCAGTGTTGAGAGGAAAACTGAGTTTTCAGCTTGTAATGTCAGAGTGTGCACCGTTATCTCCTTTGTGAAGTGTCACGAATGAGGCAACATGTCATGCAACGGTGGCATAAATACATCCATGAACAGCAGACATTTTTGTACATTTTGTACAGTTACACCTCTATATTGAAGCCCAGAGGCATCTGGATGAGCTGGTCACTGCTATCCAGCACTCCCACGACACCAACCCTGTCGCTGACATCGCCTGTGTCCCCACCTGCCCACTGGCCTTTACAGTGCTTCAGTTGTGTTTTTGCGTTTTCATCTGGGCAGAGATTTTTTTTTTTTTTTTAAACGGTGCCTGTGTGGATAAGATTGTTTTTTTCAGAGCGAAGGAGGAAAAATGTCATTTCCAAAAATACCTGTGTACATGTGAACTAGGCCTTAAACATGACCTGGACGGCTGAGGCTAAAAGTCCCAGTCATGCTCCCCAGTTGATGATCCATGTAGAACATGGAAGTAAAGAAACGGCTCTGGTCATGTATTGTAGCGTAGAGCTAATTAGTCCTGACACGGCTCCAGATTGCAACCATTTTGGTCACGTATCCAACCAAAAACCTGTGGAGTGCGACTATATATTTTCATTGGGTGCACCACTGCTCCTGACAGGTCTATCTGTGTTTGTGATAAACTGCACCCTGTAGCCTGCTCCTCCTCGAGCAACATGACAACCATAAAACATAACGCTACTTCAAAATGAAGAGAACTAGTGATTGTTTTTTGTCAAGAAAAATACTGCGGTGGCCGTTACACCTGTCCCCGGCCCTGAACGGTCCAGCCCAGAACAGCACACTGGTGGATCACCACTTCCCCGAAACCTGAACACTGCGTAGGATTCATTTCACAACACGGGAGGACAACAAGAGTGTGACACTACTGTATATTTAATACATACAAATTTGATCGCCAAACACCTGATCTGCTCGTAGTGCATCTCTCTCTGTCACTCGACCACTCACTCACTACGCTCACATTACATTACACTGCTCTGATACCAACATGATATGTAAACATGTAGATACCTGACGGTACTGTAGGTAGACTGTTAAATTCACTATCAACACGTCCAAGTGACCCACCCTATTTTTCCCCTTTATAATGTTACATAGCAAACAACAAATGAGTGTTGAAATCAGCAGGACGAGATCTTAACGGGAGGTGCCATTGAGTTAAAGTTATGATGCATTCAGGCTCTAAGATGAGTATTTGGCTATGGTAAATTATTTTCATTTCACATTATTTATGATGTGTTCAGGCTCTATTCAGTGAAAAATGAGTATTAGATGAAGGTAAATTATAATGTTATGATCTGTACAAATGTAGTTAGAGTCATCAATTAACCTGCATGTCTTTGGACTGTGGGAGGAAGCTGGAGAACCCGGAGAAAACCCACACAGAAGAGCCCCAAGCCAGATTCGAACTTGCTGTGAGACGACAGTGCTAATTACTGCAGCCCTGCTTGCCTGCAGCCCCACTAACGTTACCCTTACCTTACCCTTCTATAAAAAAAACCTGTAATGTGAGTGTTGAGGTTTTGTCTGTCAGAGTGCAATAAAATCGATTGATTAAAAACTGGTAAATCTTACTTTTACAAATAATAAAAACTTTTATTTCAAAGCCTTTATTTCAGTGCATCATCAGTAGGATATAGATAAGGATAGGTATCCAATTTTCTGCCGGTTCAGTTGAACCATCAGCACTCTCCTAATGAGCTGCTAATGAGTGTGAAACAGAGTGTGGAGTGCCAGATGCTCTGCCCCTTTAACCTAATAACTCATAATTGTGGTTCATACTGTAAATTACTGTGTCACATAACCTGATTATAAATATCAATAAGATGCCTTAAAGACTTTTATACCCCACTTTGTCAGTTAGCATACGTGATTTCAGAACCGGATTGTCTTTCAATTTGGTATCATTATGCTGTTTTCTAGGGAATAATGGAAAATTGAAGACCCCACAGAGAACATTTATGAATGGAAATTCAGTGTCCACACACCATTAAACAAGACCAATTCAGAGAGTAGCTTCCGTTAATCACATATCAATAATGTATTAAGTCGTGTTCACACTACAGCTGGGTGATATTGAAATTCCCCTACTTACGATATTGCTTTAATAAAAACAACAGTATACGAAACTGAAACGCAGAAAAAGCGAGACGCACATAGATACAAATACGTATTGATGCAGATGCATATGTTGCAGTACATGTAAATGGCCACAATGTACAGGCAGTAGTGACTGTCTAGCCACCGTTGACTGTCAAGTCTATATGTTGTTGCCTTCACAAAAGCGCTGATGATGAAGAGCTGATTGCTTGCTCTGTTTGGAGCTTTGGGCCGGCTGATCTTTGTGGACTTGTGTCCTCTATTGGATGGTGAGTTTTAAGATGGAAGCAGAGATTTGAGTTGTTTCCATCTTTAATCCCGACTTTTTTATTGCGCAGCTTACATGACACGACACGAACATCAGTTCGTCCATGTTCTCTGGCTCTCCTTTTTCATTTGGTTTAAAAAAGAAAAGAAAAAGAATCACGAAATATGAGCATTTGCATTGCATAGGGCTGTAGCGAGTAGTTCAAAGCTTCAACGCTTCATCCATAATGTTGACGTTATTAATAACTTCAAATGTTCTGCTTCAATCCATATTTGTTGGTGTTGAGCTTTTCAAAAACAACATTTTCACTGCGGTCAACTCTCCGACACGCACCTGTATTAATGGAATGCTCTAGCAATAATTTAACAGCACCATAAATTGCAATTATATATCATTAATAACTCAAAATCAGACATACTGTATGTTTGCATATTACTTTCTTTTTGATAGACTACAGTAATATGGTGAAATATAGAGAAAGCAAGAGAAAAAGAGCGAGAGAGAGATAAATTCACAACAGGCGTAATTGAGTATTGCTCCATTATCGTGGACACAGGAAGACCATTATTGTAGTCAACCAACTACCAAAATCGTTTTGAACCATAATCTGAATATAATATCACCCAAGCCTAGTTCAGACTGGCAGCAATTTTCTCTAGAAATGCAAAGGTCTGTGCTGGTGTGGGTGTACTCACAGACACTAACACAATAGTGTCATTGAAATGAATGAAGAAAATAGCTGCTTTTCTCAAGCAGCTATTAAATTTTCAGTCGCCAACTACTCTGATAAGCGGTTAATGTTTGTCAGTTTGAGTAATTTTTCAGATTCCAGCTCCTTAAATGTGAATATTTTCTGGTTTCTTTACTCCTCTATGATAGTAAACTCAATATCTTTGAGTTAGCTGCAGTCCCAATGCTGACATGCTAAGACTGTGAAGATGGTGAACATTTTACCTGCTAAACATCAGCGTCTTAGCATTGTCACTGTTTGCATGTTAACATGGGGATGTTAGCATTTAGCTCAAAGCGCCACTGTGCCTAAGTATAGCCTCACAGAGCCGCTAGCATGACTGGACTTGTTTTAAGAAGAATGAATGCAACGTCTGATCACATCCATTCGTTATACTGGTTGTGGTCAGAGGTGAAACAGACTTTCAAACAAGAGACGGTGGTGAAACACTGCTTTTGAGCCTGGTGTTAAATGATTCTTTAGCTGAGGCCGTATATGTGGATTATTCCTCATGTTTGAATGCCGCCCAGTTGATCCCTACAGTACAGCTGGATAAAACAAGCACAAGGGATTACTTGCAGGTCCAATGTGACTGAGGCCATGTTGATGGTCATTACAGCTGTCGGGTCTGGTGGCTGTCGACCTTTTCAGATATAACTTCTATTAAACCCTTCTATGTGAGTCATTTCAGGACATTTAGAGGGATTTAACTCTGCTGGTGCTGTCATTTGCAAACTGAGCCCTCTTCAGCGAGAGTTAAGCTGATGCGAGGGGAGCATCTGCACGAACACAGGCGACCAGGAATGGGGGCTGCTTACACGTATGTGTTGCAGGAATTTAATGGGGGTCATGTCCTCACCTTATTGTTGTTGACCTGTTGACTTATCTAGAATCTGTGACGATATGGGAATCACCATGGGGATGTCATTTTGATGCTAACACCGGTTGGAAGGCTGCCTCTTTAGGTTTCATTCAGCTGGGTTTGTCTTTACAGCAGTAAAGAGCGTATTTGTCTTTAGACCTGTCTCCCATTATCCTGAGAGAAATGAGGGTGCCCGGTTAGCCATTTAAGCAGACGCTTAATGCCACAAAAACATATTCATCTGTTTGTGAGCGGCTCTGGCCGAACCACTGCAAACCTCTGATAAACCTTTAATGGCCTTTGCGTTGGTGTGTCTGCTGCAATCGCAGGGGAGCATGCATCCGCATTAAGGATCATTTTATGTGTTTACTTTGGCTGATAACCCTCATGCTGTCTGGATAGTTGATGCCTTTCAGACAAAAGCCTCTCTTTCCGCTTTTCTCTCCCACTGTCACCCTGCCATTCCTCTCATATTTTGCCTTTGATTATGATAAACACTTCAAGGCTATTAATGACACACCATAATAGCAGGGGGATGAGATTGAGGTTAAAGGTCAGGAGACAAATGAGGATGCTAACAAGGACAGCGGGAAGAACAGAATTACCATGCCGAGGCTCTTTTTAGAGGAAAACACCGCCATCTGTTCGATATACTATAGTATATGTATGTAGATGAAAAGAGTATATGTTCTTGACAATATGTATAGTGTACAATATGCTACTTTAGAAAAGGTGTACCAGCGCTTACCTGACATTGTTATCTTGTTCTGAATTTGTCTGACAGATGGTGATTCTAGCATTGACATGAGCAGCATTTCCTCCACATCTCAGCCTGACACATTTTTCATTTCTCTCTGTGTTACATCTGCGCCGCCAGTCAAAAACCCAGCTGAGGCATTTTCAATATCAGCTGGAACAGGATGAGGTTATTTTGCCTCAACTTTGATGTAGGCTTGTGTTTCCCGATCGAGCAATTGCTTGCTGTCGAGTTTGCTCCTTTGACACCGTTTATGCCGTATGGTATCGTTATCTTTAGCTGTCAAGAGCTTTTCCACTTATTAAAACACTCAGCCTAATATGCCATTTGTGCTGTATTTATGCTCGTCCCTCCTGAAGTCATGTGTGTTCTATCAGTGGGAGGTGCTATGAGACAAGAAGAAGTGATCCTTCAGTACCAAGTAGATGCCAAAACTCTGAAGACGTGGCGGTACTCGTTTTTCTACTGTACCATCGGTACTATCAGGGCTCGAGGCTAATGGCATCCCGTCATCCTGGGGACAGTTGAAAATGTATCTTGGACGCAGTAAACTTGCTAAGAACAAACAACAACAACAAATCTGTTTAATCTGATAAAAGGTTATCAGTTAGCAGCCGGTAAGCTGCGCAGCCCTGCATGAACTGAACAGTTAACATTAATGGGAGGAGTCATTCATTTATTTTATGATGTGTTCAGGCTCTATTCAGTGAAAATGAGTACTGGATGAAGGTAAATCATAACGTTATAATGATGTGTTCAAATGTAATCTTGTAAAATGTAGTTTTTGGTGAGAAACTTGCATAAATCCAGTTGTTTGAAGGCAATGTTTTCACATCAATACAGTATAATATGAGATAATAGAGAGAATTATGACTTGTTTAACTTGCTAATAAAAAACAGTATGCACACAGTAATAAAAAGTGTATGTTGAAGTACAAGGGATTTATTGTTTTACTTTTTTTTTTTTTACTGTGGTATTGAATCCTTGGAGACATCCTTAGAGAGAAGACAAATATGTTACGAAGAATGGGAAGTAGGCACAATAATTACTGCAGTGAGTTTTCCCATTCTTCCTAAGATGTGTGCCCGCAAGCCAGCACCTCACTAGAAGAATATGTGGGCTTTTTCCTCCAGTTCAAAATACATTTCCTCACAGAGATGACACGGATCGAAAATTCATGGGTCGTAGCATAATTCTGTTGCATTATGCTTGCATTTAGCAAGCATGCAATGGCTGTTTCATGGCTTTCAACTCCACAGCTGGTGGTACATAACAATTATAGTTACCGCACAGTCAATGTAATGACATGCACTTAAGTAAGCGGGTTAAGGTTAGCTTTTTCCAGTATATCGGGGCATGCGATTAAATAAGCCTGATTTCCCGGCTATTCAGGAGGAAGACAGTTTTATTGGCAATGTATATGTATAATCAGGTTTCTAATTGGTTTATCACATGTGAGCATGTGCACTGGAAAGACTTTAAACAGAGAAACAAAAGAGGTAAAAGGAGAGATCATAACACGTGATGTGTGATGAAATCCTCGTACGTAAGATATTTTTACCCAGACAGAAACTGAAACACAAAATATCCTCCACAAGTTTAAGTCTGTTTCAACTGCTAAATATCTGCTTGTTGATTGGGGTTATGGGGGAAAAAAAATCTGATTTGTGACCTGATCTATGTATAGATGGATTTACGGCAAGCAGGTTTGACATGTTCTATGATTACCTGCCCAGTCTGATTTATTTAGTGAACCTTAGGTGTGGGTTCAGTAACTCAGTAACAGTAACAGTATTTATCTGATTGTGATTAGAATTGCAACATCACATCTAACTCTCAATCGGTAACCCTAAGAAACCACCTCCACCACCACCGTGACAAAGAGGTGATCAATACAAGACAAACGGCGTCAGGGCAGGACCCTCAGATCACGCTCTTTTTGACAAATGAGCCTGGCTTTGTGAAACAGACAGTGAAAACAAATACTCCACCATCTGCCTTGGGCACCGCAATTTTGGAGCTAAGTGACATTCCTGGGAATGAGCGAAGACAGAAGAAAATAACAAAAGATGAATGTGTTTTTGCGTGGAAGAGGGAGCCTGGCGTGCTCGCAGCTACATGTCGCTACAGACAGGAGGTGATAATGTGGAAGAGAAGTGGGGTTATTTAGACGAAAGCTCTACAAAATGAGTCCACACTAGGAAGAAAATAACAATCCTCTCCTTGGTCAGCTGTTTGTTTTCGGGTATGACCATCGTTAACCACTGGAACCAAAAGCAAAATCCATTTATTTCACTCTTTTTATTTGAATTTCTTTTAGCCAAACACAATTGATTGAATATTGGTCGGGATCACGTTTAATTAAGCGAACATGATCGCCTGCGATGTTGACGTTTAATGTGTGCTCTGCTATATATATCAAATCGAGCCCTTCCTAAACTAACAGCCAGCCACCAGCTGGTGATTGAGGTGTTTTGGCTTCTTTGGGGAGCTGCCATGCCTCTGTCCACGCACCCTACAGCGGTAACGCCAGAGAAACTTTCCTGAATGTTGCGGCTGCAGCCTGTAGAAGAGTAATATACTGTATATTACTTGTTTTGCCCGTCAGCCTGGGGATCCAACTCGGCGGTCCAGAGATGGCTGCTCGGTGTGGGAGGATCCTCTCTCTGGTGCTGGCTGGCCGTTGCGGGGTGCATTTCTGTGACCTTTGCAGCACCCCTCACCCTGACATTGTTTCCTGGGACTGTGGACTTAATAACTGCTGTGTCCTCTCTTCCTGCGGGGATGGACGGGGCTCTTTGCGTGACCGTCAACCGGGGTCGAACTGTCCTCAGTGCGTCAGGGGTCTGCAGCAATGTCGGCAACCTACTTGACTCGTCGTGAAACACGGAGTCCATCTCGTTAACCATTCTTTGTGGGTGTGACTTTTTGCGAAAGTTTTTGTGAAAGTGCAATAAAAAAAATCAATGAGCAATTGTGATAAATAATTGAGATCTCAACATTGATCATCATTTGGCCATAATCGTACAGCCCGTGACAGTGTAACATGCCTCTTAATTTCTGCTTCAGCCAATAAGATCCTTGCTGCTTCGTCCAGCATGTTGATCACTGTCCTTGCTGTCTCCTTCTCTAAAAGCCAAATTAAAAATAAACCAAAACAGCTCGTCAGTGGGATGACACCACTATAAATTGCCTAATTTCCTTCTTCCAATCCAATCTCTTTGGGTACTTTGCGTCGATTGCTCAGCGATCCTTCACACGGAGAGCAATATAATCTGTGCTGTCAGTCAGCCGGTGTGACACTCAAGGGAGCGCCACAGTCTGGCTGATTGACTCAGAACAAACTGCATTACGTGGGAACTAAACAGCGAGTTGACAAACAGCGCATGATTTCAGGTGGCGGAGACACAGACGTAAAGCTAATCTCATCATCAACCAGTCCCTTGGCTTGTCCATGATAAAATTACAACAGGGACACTGAATGTAATGTGTTGATAGGCTTATTTGTCATTTTAATGAGGTTGGACGGAGGAAATTGTGAACAGCTCTTGTTGGCTGCAAGCTCCCTTGTTGCCACTTTTGTCCTTTTTCTTTCTCTCATGTCTCTTTGCAGCTTTCAAAGATGTATGCAACTGACAGGTGTTGTTTAAATCCATATCTATTTTTAAATCTATTCTTCATCCTGAGTGAACTGAACTAGAGACAGATATGCCATCTTAAGCAATAAATGAATAAATCACTTACTAATTTGATTTGTATAGGATAAAAGCTATTTAACATGTTAAAGTCCTCTCATTGTCTGCCTCTTAAGCATCTGTGACTGATACCCAGAGGGCCAGCAAGTACCTCCTATCCTCCAACAACACCATCTCATAATGGACTTTTAATGGTAGTATAATAGGTTTTATGGAGTAATGAATTTACTGTAATTGTTGCCTTGGGTGGCAAGAAAACAGCAGCACAGTACAGACAAACCATTTCTACTGGTACCTGATCAGAGTCACATTCATATTCTGTCTTTTGCAAAATACATGGAGTTTATACAGAAAACATTCTTTCTGGATACTACCTGTACTGTATAGAGGGGTCATGACACCAGAAATTCATTACAAGTGTAGTTCCATGATTACCAATACCAATTCAATATCACAATAAAAAACAAAACTAAAACAATAAATCCCATGCACTGTTTGCATGCAGGTTTTTGTTAGGAAGTTAAACAGACATAATTCCCTCTTTACTAAGGTTTTTATCCAGACATCGCTGTTCATGCGCGTCATGTTACGATAAGCTGTTTGTTCATGCCACATGTTCACAGAGTTCAGTGTCATTTTCCTCGTACAAATGTAGTAGTTTTAAGCCCAACCATATTGTTTTTTCCTAAACCTAACTATAGTGGCTTTATTGCCGAAACGTAAGCATGTGTTGCGACTGAAATGTGACACCAAGGGGTCTGACAAAGTGTCAGTATATGACGTGCTGGTATTAGAACGGGAAAACGAAGATACTGGCATCATATGGAACGACTCTATTGGTAACATCCATGTCATACTGCTTGCCTAAATAATGTTCAAACTTGCGCTAAATTGTAGTGAAAAAAAACTGTTATGGCAATGTTCAAAGAGATAATAGAAAATAATAGCGAGCACGTGTGCAAATCTTGAAAAGTAGCAAACCCAAAAGCAGCAAACCCCAAACCAAAAAAATTAGAATGGTGACACATTACGAAATACTACTGGGTTTTATGTGTTACCATTGTTGTATTTGGAGCCCTTTGCTGCATGTCATCCCCTCAGTCTCCCCCTTTTAACACTGTCACACTAAACAATGGAAAAACCCTCTCCAATAAATAAATAAATAGGTAAATAAGTACTTGACCCTTTTTGATATATTTTGAACAGATAAATAGTTAATGCGCATTTCATCGCAATTGAATATTTTAACCGATTGACAGCCCAAATATACAATTTTTTTTCAACTATCATCCATGAACAGTATCAAACAATAAAATGGTGAAATGCTGCCATGGTTACATTTGGAAGAGAAACCTGAAAATAAAATTACATCAATTTTCTCCTTCAGAGGCACAGTAATGGCCCCACTGAGTCACATTAGCAGCAAACGATGCGCTGATCTTTTTAATTTTCAGTAAATCAGAGTTTATAATTTTGCCCATCATTTTAAGCGGGCACACTCAAGATGCTCTAATGAAAATAAATTTGTTTTCACATTCAAGGTGAACAGTATCAGGCACATATGCTCAAGCACACACACACACACACACACACACACACACACACACACACACACACACACACACACACACTTGAAAAGCAATAAGCAGCAGATCAAACTGTGAAACACATGATAATTTCTCAAATTGTGTTTTGGATCCAAGAGCTATAACAATTCACAATCAGCGCTGTTAATCAAACTAATTGTAGCTTGTCACTCTTAGTTAGCTCTAATGTTACATGTAAAATAACTTATACCATATTGTCAGCTAAATTGGAGGATTCTACTGAAGCTGAAAATATCAGCCTCTTTGCAGTATTTGCAGAGCGCCATGGTGTCACATATCAGCGTCTCCTACCAGGTTGGCTGGTCCTGATTAGAGTGCTGCTGGTTTCCACACTGACTCTGTTAATCCATGTGGTGAGACAGATGCTGTGAGAGCTGATTATGTCTCCCCAGTGGCAACATAATACAGTCAGTTGAGCCTAAAGGGGTTGAAGTGGTCACCTGCTTCGGCTTCAGTAGCAGGATTTGGCTCCAGATAAATTCAACAGAGATTCAAACCCATTTTTGGATTAGCCCTCTATAATGCACAAACTGATATTTCCATAGCAGATGCATTTTAGTTGAAAGCAACTAAAGCAAAGTTGTTCCAAGTGTGTGCACATAAAGCATAAATCAAGGAACAGAAAGTGCATCTAAATTTTAACGAAAGCGTACATTTGGTGTGTGAAGTTAAGCTTTCTAATACAGTCCTGTAGTGTAATCGTTTCCGTCACTGAGAACATATTGCCGTGAACAGAACATAATGCAGCGTGTACAGCGAACGAGAGAACTCCTGTGGGAGAATTATAAGTTGTAAGTTTAACTGCATGACAAAGCTGCACTGCTGTTTTTATAAATGTGAAAACAAGACTTCCTGTGTAGGTAAGGAGTCTGGAGTGGGTGTGCTCTGAAACACAACTGAAAACTTAGGGTTTTAATTCAGAGCTTTGACGACCGGCTGTGCACCCATCTGGTTAATAGGGAAAAGGGTTTTATTTTCTAGCTGGCTGCTTTGTTTTCACCAAGCACATGAGTAGAAACGGGAGTTTTCTATACTGCATGTATACATACAGGAGATACAGTGCAGCAACAGCAGCTGGAACTAGCCTTCGGGGTGTCCACCAGTCAGTGATATACATACATATTCATACTTTTTTATTGAATGAATAATCAATGAATGTTACACAGTCTAGGAGTATTACTTAAAGTGAATATATTCCAACTTGATATCCTGATGGGAATGGAGTGGTGTGTATCAATATTCCCATGTAAAGTATGTATGCGTAAATGTCGGTATTGTCTGCAGCCTGTTGTCAGGTGAAATATCTGCCATATTGCTGATTTACCTGATTAGCATACTGTATTCATGAACCACCAACACACAGGCACAGTTTGCGTTGGTTCAGGGGGCTCACTGAAGCCCTAGGCCAGACCTGGGCATTATATGGCTGTGAGCCGGAACCGGCCCTCGTGATGGTTCAGCCCAGGAGGTCTCAGACAAACCATACAATTTTACTTCCATAAGCTTTTGTTTTGAAATGCTTGCGTATTGTTCTGTGTGCTTCTTCCTGTCACACTTGACGTTGAGGGAAATTGATGCGAGTGATGTATGAAGTCGTGTCACCTGCTGAGGTGGCACATCTATAATAAGTCATAGACTAAGTATTTTTTATGTGGAGGTTGGTGGTAAAGCTGTGTGCGTAGTTTACAACAAACATGTGGCTGTATTCAAAGAATACAACTTGAACCACCACATTGAGACAAAACATGCAGAAAAATCCAGAAACCTGTCTGGAGATGAGAAGGAGAGGACAGCCGAGGTTCTGCTGGCTAAGATACTAAAGCAGCGAGGACTTTTTACAAAGCTGCATGCAACGAAAGAAGGAAACGTTAGAGTTAATGTTAAGTTAAATGTAAAGTTTTGTTAATAGAAACATTACTACCCCAAAACAGCCAGTCCTCTACGGTTCAAATACACCTGCATATAATGTCATTTTCTTAATAATATGCTGTTCGGAGTGATTTTCAGTATAATAAATGCTGAACAATAAGTGCCCAGTATGTTTCCTCTGGTGATAAAATAGAGGTTACGTCTGACTGTATTTGTTTGGCCCCCGGCAACAATCTGGGTTTCTCATGTGGCCCCCCAAGAAAAATAATTGCCCACCTCGGGCCTAGAGGCTGTAGCCAAAATGCAATGAATAATTAAATATATTGATGATAATATCAACCTGGTTGTGTCTTCTTATTGACAGAATAAGAAGCCAACAAGACAAGATGTGTGGTCTTTTTATTTACATATAATAACATCGGAAGCTGTCTGTTTATACACTGCATCACGTAAACAAACTACATACCGATCAGCTGTGCGATCGAGATCCGACTGGAGACGTAAGCACTTAAAAGATGGGTGATCCTTGCTATCTATCAATGTTTGTACTTTTTTAAACCGAAAACACACATCCAAGATTGTACTATACTATATTATGTTTATACTAATACTGTAAATGACACACAATATAACCAACAGTGAGTAGGAAACGTTCAGTTGATCACCCTCCAGCCAGCTGCCTCCTTATTTAGGTTTTTACAGTGAAATGAGGAGGTAATCTTGTAGATAAGTCCTCATTTTAATTTCACCAAGGGGCGAGCGAGAGGAATAAATAGAAACAGGACATTCGACAAAACGGTGCAGTCAGACTGACTGTGTCACTGATGCTTGCGTCGCATTCAGTAAGGACATAGTTAGTGTTACATGTAGGCAACACACACCATCCCAATACACCAGACCTCTGTGTTTTACACTTTACATTCCCTCTAAATGCTTTTGTGAACCTCCAGCAGCAGGGGCTAAATATTGTGAGTGGTGAAGGAGGGATGAGTTTTGTATGAATGATCATGATCATAATAATAAATCCCAATGTTGTTAACCCATAAATTATAGTAGTTATAGTTATAAATAGATTAATTAATATATACAGTTTATAAATTATGAATTTTTCTATCACACATGTATTTATTCATATCAGTGAGCCATATTTATATACATGTATATTTGTATTTGAATTTATCATTAATACAGCACAAAATTTTAATATTTATTTCTCATCACACTGAAGCTGCCTGCATGACCCAAAAAGTTCATTATTTCATTGACACTTTTCATTTGCAGTTGGAGCTTTAAACAGATTGTCAGTAATTAAATTCATGTCAGCCCCGTCGCTGAACCTCAAAAAATTCTCACAGTGAAGTGTAACTTAAAAATAGATCCTTTAATGAAGAGCAGGACCACGGATTATAATTAATATTGGTTAAACGACTGGCTCATATTTTACAGCGAGGGTTGGCCTAAAAAGCTGGTGGTGCAGTGGTTAGCCTCACAGCAAGAGGGTCGCAGGTTTGAATCCGGCTTGGGGCTCTTCTGTGTGGAGTTTGCATGTTCTCTCCGTGTTTGCGTGGGTTTTCTCCGGGTACTCCGGCTTCCTCCCACAGTCCAAAGACATGCTGTTTAGGTTAATTGATGACTCTAAATTGATCGTAGGTGTGGATGTGAGCGTGAATGGTTGTCTGACTATATGTTGTCTGTCTCTATGTGCCCTGTGATGGTCTGGCGACCTGTCCAGGGTGAACCCACCTTCGCCTAATGCCAGCTGGGATCGGTCCCAACCCCCCCGTGACCCCTAACGGGTTAATCGTTTGACGATGGATGGTTGGCCTAAAAAAGGAAACGTAGGTTTTGAAGTTGAGAGTGCAGCCTATTTAATCTAATTCTTTTGGTAAGATGGAAGAAGAGATTTCTTGTAATGTTCGAGTCGTGGCATTCTGGGAAATGCTGGGAGTGAATGACTAAAAGAAGTACTTCAATAAATACTTTGACAGCCTCTGTGAAGTCAGTGTGGGTACGAGGTGTAGCAACACAACTATCATTTCACAGAGACCCTTGGTGTAAGGCTGGATCACTTGTATGATGTAAGATTTTTTTTTTCATCTCTAGAACATAACATTTGTACAGTACTTCCTCTAAAAGACTGGCAACACAGTCATAATATGACAGCTGAGTGGTTAGTACGCCTGCCAACACCACGTAGGGGCAAATTCCCTCTGCAGCGAGTCCCTGGTTTGATTCCCAGCTGGTTTCTTTCCCCACATTTCGGGTCCATTAGGGCTGACCTGAATGCTCTGAAGCTTCAACTGTTGCCATGGTATTCAACTGTCAGATCAATGCTTCATTTTTATTTAAATATTTAAGTATGTAATAAAGTATAAATCACAAAACAGCCCATGAAATGAGGAATAATCCCACAATGTTATTCGTTATTCTTTTATGTTTAGTTAATTATGATCAGTTATTCTTAGATGGATCTCGCTGTAAACAGGCGGATGGAGACAGACAGAAGAAGAAAGCTTCGCAAGCGCCGCAAAGCTTCAAATACCTTCAAATATTTCTCTCCGAATTGCCCAAATAATGGTATTCAGAACAGCCCTACTCTCCAATGTCAAATAAAGTACAGATGCACCGATACCGGACTGGGTATCAGGTTGATACCAAATAGCTGGACCGGGTTTCGTGATAGTGGGACTGATCTGTTTAATTCAGTTCTGTGCAGTATGTGCTAGAATTTTAATTCCTGTTTAAATTTTGACTGGTTTATTATTAAAAAGGTTTACACCTGAACTGTAATTCCTGTTAATCTTGAATATGTTTTACCAAGTTGCTGGTTTGATAGTTAGTTGATTTATTATTTTAATAATAAATTACAGTTCACTAAATGTCTAAATGTACTTTTTATTTATGAATTTATTTGCAAAGTTAGGAAAACAATGTTTAAGTCGAGCGTGATGTTGCCTTATGCATAAAAGAATCAGATCAGTACATGGTGTCAGGAGTCGCTGCTGGGACTGAAAAAGTCGGATCGGCACATCCCTAAAATAAAGGCAGAAAATGCCCAAAAATTAATCTAATATTCCAGCATAAGATACGAGCTGCCTCCAATGACTCCAGTGACAGCATTTCTTACTAATTAACCTTTCACCAAGTAATTATGAAGTGAAGTCAGGATGAATATGTGATTATATTGTACATACTGCAGGATTCTGAAGTTAGGACAACAAACTTTCAATAACATCCAATACTTTATTTACATGCTCTGTGTACTTCAACACAAGCATGCTCTGGTGTGACATGTTCAAACTGTTAACTCTCAGGGACAACTTCACAAATTATATTTGTAATAGTAAATGTTAACTGTTTCAAATTCATGTTAATATACATGGGAATATTAAAAAGTGTTTTAAATGGTGCAATGGTTCAGCAAGCCCACAGTTCAGTTTGTATTGCATTTTTTGGTCACGGTGTTGCTTCAGTTTGTTTTGCACATTAGGGAGAGGAAAAACACACCATTTCCACTGTGTTTGAACTCCAAAATAGATAGAGAGATAGATAGATAGATAGATAGATATATAGATAGATAGTAGGGCTGAATGGAAGGATAGTAACAATGGCTGTATGGAGGAGGGCTTTAACTCTTTATTCTGAATAACAAAAGTTAGAATGAAAATTGAATCAAATCATTAATAATACCTTGTCCTGTGTCTGAAACCCCACACTAACATGCTATTTAATACGCTCAAACAGTATGTGAAATATTTTAGTATGTCTGAAACTTTATCAATAGTATACAAATTGCACATTACTATTTCCGGTGAAATATTAGTATGCAACGCTGGACACTACTACATCATGAATATCCCACAATGCTGGAGTGACAACAGTGTTCATTACAGATGTTCGCAGACAACTCTGTAATATCAATAACACTTCAATTTAACTGTAAGTATAAGATTCCACTTTGCTAGGCGTAATATATTTTTAAATGAATTCAGATTTTGATTCTCACAAACCGCCATTTCGGTCACATGAGGTTGGCACAGGTTGCCATGGTTACACGTCTCTAACTGGCAAGGAGGCTCACAGAAAGTGACGACGTAAATTACTGCTCAGTGCGTCCTAAAAGATACACACTACTGTTTAGTCACACGAAACTATGTTGAACGATGGTACAGCTGTTGAGCGTGTAACGCATAGTAAGCAATTTCGGATGAAACCATAGTGTTTGTCGCAGAGTAGAGGCAATAAATCTTTGCTCGAACTGAGATGCCGGGAGATTATTCGTGGTGCTGATGTTTCTTCATAAAGAAAACACTGTTCCTGCCATGGCACACGCAATTACTTAAATGAATGTTTCTGTATTAGAGGCACTGTGTTTTCTATCTGAGCCAAATCCAGTTCTCTCTTTCCTCCAACATTTTACACGACAAAGTCACAGTGCGGCAGCAGTCTCTAATTTAAAACTCATTTCACTCACTTCACTGAAGCATTGCTGTGTATGTCAACAACAGGTGTATTCCTCCTCCAATATTATTAATAAAGTTGGCACCAGCAGCCAGCAGCTTTTTAAGAAATTGCTGCTTTGGAGTAGAGCTTGTTGATATTGATTGGATTGGATATTGACTGGCTCACCAATTTCCTGTGGTCCTTCATATAAAAACTTGATTACTACACAGGCAGTCATCATCTGGTCTGATTAGATCGGCTCCCTCCACTCATCCAGTTTCCCTCTCTCTCTCCATCGCTCTTCTCTGCTCACTATCAGGCCAATTGATTTCTTTGTCTCCATCCTCTGGACCTCTCTGTGTGCCTCGGAGCAGAAAGCAATGTATTAAGTGCTTGTTTGGATCAATCTAATGTGCAGTGATAGCACATTCACAAACTGCTGACTGGCCAGCAGAACTCATTAATTTACCATACACTGTTTTCCAAAGATGCCTGTGCTTCATTATGTACATGTAACATCCTCAAACTGGACACCTGCAAAGCCTGCAGATGCAGAAGCAGGAAATATTAATGTAGAGAGGGTAATTACGTGATGAGAATAGCGCTCCCATTTTCCAAAACACCACACTGCGTGCATAAAAATAGAATATAGAGCAGCACACATACAGGGGCGCTGCTGCTGAAACTTTCCGAAACAGATAATCCGACAGTGTGAGGTGGAGGTGTGAAAGTAAGACAGGGTTTGAACTTCTCTCTCAAGCTGTCGTTTTTCATTCTCCACACAACTCGCATAACATGATTCTTTGAGAGAGCTCGAGAAAGCAGTGAGACGCGGCCAGGAGGAAGCTTTCGTGTGTGGCCATTCATAACGGGTGTTAACACTTTTGGATTTAGGTGTGTGTTTGGACGGCATACTGCAAGCATACTGAAATCTTAACACGTGGGAGGCTCACTCTGCTGCACCTTCCTATTTCTATCATTCATTGTGAAAGTTGCCATAGTGCTCTGCTAGTTTCTGGCTTGCAAACATGGAAAATTGAGTAGACCTGGACTTCAAACTTATGTAGTACAGTTTATTAATGGTCTGTCCGGTCCAGAGTCACTCCAGATTACGGGGAAGAGACTTGCTTGCCAATCACTGGTGCTCAGGACAGTGTAGTTACAATATTCATAAACTATGTATACTCATTCAACCGTTCAGATGATATCTACCGGAAAGTTATTCCTCATTTTTTGTGCGTTGTCCATATTGCACAACATCCTACGAATGTCCAGCAGCGTGATGCTTGCGCCAATTTCTGTTCCAGCCTATTAAAAGTAAACTTAGTTTGGGCAATAAAACTACTTAGCTTTAGGAAAAGATCATGTTTGGGGTTAAAAGAACTCTGGAAGTGGTGAAAGTTAAGTCTGGAAGTTACTGTACATGACCAGGGTTGGAAATTAGCAACAGCTGCCAGACAAATGTTAAAATATGAAAGTGGCTACTGGATTTGTTAGTAAGACGTGTGGCATGGTCAGTTTGGCTCTTTTCTGTGTGTGTGTGTGTGTGTGTGTGTGTGTGTGTGTGTGTGTGTGTGTGTGTGTGTGTGTGTGTGTGTGTGTCAAAAACGAATTAAAACTCCCTAAATCCGTCTTGGTTTCTTTAAGAAGAAGAAGAAGAAGATATTCCTTTATTACTCCCACAGTGGGGAAATGATGTCAGAGATGTCAGAAATGGGGAGATGTCAGAGTTAGGGGGCTGCTCCTGACAAGCAGAGCAGTTGGGGGTTTGGTGCCTTGCTCCTTGCCCCTGTGCCTTGCTCAGGGGCACCTCGGCAGTGCCCAAGAGGTAAACTGGCACCTCTCCAGCAACCAGTTGGTCTTGGTCCATGGGGGACTTGAACCGGTGACCTCCGCGTCCTAACCCAAGTCCTTACGGACTGAGCTACTGCCGCCCCAGGATACTGCCCAGTACAGCTACTGCCCAGTACAGCTACTGCCCAGTACAGCTACTGCCCAGTACAGCTACTGCCCAGTACAGCTACTGCCCAGTACAGCTACTGCCTTTCCACCGGCCTCTTCCACTGTTCCAACAATATTGTTGAATTAAAACTCCACAGCATCCGACGGGAAAATGTGCCGACCCCACATGTGGTTTTCCCCCACTTAGTATCTCTCCACACGCAGCAGCTGCTGCAGGGGTCCAAGTGATTATCAAATAATATTTTTGCTTGGAATGCAGATTCCTAGAAAATATACAGTATATATGAATTACAGCGCCTTTTGTAGGTATAGCTACGAACAGTGTATGAGAACAGAGTCATAAAACCTCTACATCAAGATCACCACGCCCAGCCCAGTGTTACTGGCCTTTACTCCTACTGTACATGCCACAAGTATGAATTTATCAATAAACAAGATTTTACTCTGTAAAATAAGCGACCACCCTCACTAGCGTTGTTTCCATTCACATATTTTTATCCTCATTTTGAAGTATTGCATGAGAAGAGCTGCAGGCCTATCCAAATTAAAAAAAAAAATCAATAAAACTTCCTCAGTTGACAAAAGTAAAGTTTTTATGCTTGCTTAATGTGGTTTTTCCCTTTGTTGAAAAAGAGTTTTTTTTCCAACATAACATTGTGGAGCAATTCTGGATGGGCCCCAGTCGATGCCCATCCATCAGACATGATAACGTGGTCCCACTGATCAGGCTGTAATAAAACTTTGGGGAGTGATGCAGGTCATTGCTCTGTTGATGAGTTTTGGGAATTACAGCAAAAACTGGCTTAATTTGCTGTCCTTCACAGACTCCACTGACTGGCTATTCTCAAAGCCTAATGGATCGATGCATCGCTAACTCCCCAGAGACGACATGTTTTTACTACCGATCTGTTCTGTAATGAACTGAAGGATTACATGGTCTGTACAAATTAAGCTTGACGACCTAATTTAAATGCTGTATTTCCAAAAAAGATGTAGAAGCATAAATGAAAAACTTGGTATTTCTTCTTCATTACAGGAAAAATATTACATGCATATATATAAATATCAAGGAGATGGATGGATGGATGGAAATTATTGATCCCAAATTAGGAAATGATTGTTTAACAGCAGCAGGTTATTCAGGTAATGCAGTACAGAACAGTACCTACATTGTACATGCCAATACTAGGAATAAATATCTATAGAATACACAATAAAAATAATGCATTATGGCTGTCAAGTGATTAAAATGTTTAATAGCAATTAATTGCATGATTGTCCATGATTAATCACATTTTTTATCTGTTCAGAATGTATCTTGAAGGGACATTTGTCAAATATTTAATTCTCTTAACAACATGGGAGTCGGCACACTGAATATATAAAATCGAAGCATAGAACAATACTGTTTACATTAACAAGTGTTTCTGAATAACAATGAAAGCATTTTCCATAGAATGTGTAAAGTGGCCATTAAACAGACGGCATCAGAGCGGCTACAACATTAGTCATTTCAGGTTGTGCATCAGAGTTTCTGCCAGCTGTGCAAACATCTGCCTCAATTTGACATGTCAAAATATGACCTGAACTGAGACATGCATGTTTTTCTCAGGTCAAGGAGGTTTATTGATCTTGTGTCTGTAAATCATATCAAAAGTAGCACAAATTAAAACAGCTAAATGTCTTAAACAGATTGCACAGTTCTCAAAAATATCTTAAACAATGCTGCAGAACGTCTTGAACAGAATTCATGTAAGCTTTTTTTTTTAAGACTTCTGATGGTTTTCAAAAGCAATTTGGAGTCTGCGTTTGAAGATGTGAAGAGTTTATGTTCTGTGGCAGCTGTGACCTCCGTGCTCTCCTACATGTATCGGCTGAAAGCATATTGTGCTCTATATACAAGCTAACAGACGGCGGCTCCCTTTGAGACTGTGCGTGGTGCTTAATAAAAGGTTTTCTGTGACCTATATGCTTCAGCTCAATTAAATACTTTGGTCAGACATACACAGAAATTATTCATTTTCTTTACCATGGTAACCAAAGCAGCACATATACAGCATTACCAGAGTCCTCCAATTATGTAGCTGTTCTTGAGTAAAGATATCACTGTATGAAAATAGCATCATACATTGGCACACAATTTCATCCCTCCTGTGCATCTCTCCTGAAACAGGGACAGTTATGTGTGTGCAGTAAAAAGACCTACTTAAACTGAAGGTGAAAACTTCATCATTCAAAGCTTAGCTTGATTTGCATGTCAAACCTCCTCACATGGCACATGTGCCATTTACTGTGATAATGGAGGCAGATTTACCCCTCAAATATCTGGTTATTACTGAAACAATGGGTCAGACGTAGACAAAAGTAGGCCTCTCATTTCTAGTCTGCAACCAGCAATTTTGTCGGCTGAAATAAGTCGCTTTCCGATTTTATTAGCTGTAGCCAGAGTTGTTTGAAAACAAAGATATGTACATAGTAAAAGACTGAGGCTAAAGTCAGCATCTTCACCAGCCGATGATCAATGCACAAGACACAATTATTGTTCATTCTCTCAAACCATGTTTAATTAATTAAACGGCTTTAACCCTTTGAACGCTGCAAAAGAAAAAGTCCGCCAGTGCCTGATAATTTTACTTATTGTGATGTCATTTCATGGAGTGTTTTCAGATGTTTTCTATCCCTAAAATCTCAAGCTAAGCTACAAAGTTATGTCAGTCACTAAAATTAATAATTGATAAGAGTATTGATTGGGGTGGCTCAGAGGTAGAGTGGGTCGCCCTCCATTGATCCCCGGCTCCTCCAGTCACATGTCGAAGTGTCCTTGAATAAGACACTTAACCCCAAATTGCTCCCGAAGGCTGCACCATCGTGGTGTGAAAGAGTATTTAGATTAGACGTTGATGAGCAGGTGGCACCTTGCATTGCAGCATCTGCCATCAGTGCATGAATGTGTGTGTAAATGGGTGAATGCTGACGAGTAGTGTGAGGCACTTTAAGCAGTCAGAAGACTGGAACGGCTCTATATAAATGCAAGTCCATTTACCATTTATTGAAATTGTTTCATGAATTACAAAATATTACAAAAAACAGACCTTTTTTCATAAAAGGTTACTAAATGAATAGGGATGCACCGATACCGGATGAGATATCGGGCAGAAACTGACAAAAATAGCTGGATCGGGTATCTGTGACAATGGGGTTGATCTGTTAAATTCAGTTTTATGTTATATGCTATATACATTATATACTGGATTTTTAATTCCTGTTTTTATCATTTTTTTTTCCTGTATTAAAAAGGTTTACACCTGAATTGTGATTCTTGTTATTTTCAAGATTTCAACATTTTAGATAACCATCCATCCATCTTCAAGTGCTTATCCCGTTAGGGGTCGCATGGGAGCTGGAGCTGATCCCAGCTGGCACTGGGCGAAGGCGGGGTACACCCTGGACAGGTCGCCAGTCCAGTGCAGGGCACATAGAGACAGACAACACAGAGACAGACAACCATTCACACTCACATTCACAAATATGGGTAAGTTAGAGTCATCAGTTAAACTACACTGCGTGTCTTTGGACTGTGGGAGGAAGCCGGAGAACCTGGAGAAAACCCAGCGCTAACCACTGCACCACCGTGCAGCTCCATTTTAGATAACTAAATTTATATCTATGTATGTATTTGTTATTTTGTTTTACAAAGTTAGAAAAGTGATGTTTAGGTTGAGCCTGATGTCGCCTTACACCTAACAGAATGATCCAGTCACTTCCACACAGTGAGGCATACAGCATATTAATTCAAGACTGGTATCGGATCGGTGCTCAGTTTCGGCCCAGGTATCGCTCTCGTATT
Organism: Pterois miles; assembly: GCA_947000775.1. NCBI lineage: Eukaryota > Metazoa > Chordata > Actinopteri > Perciformes > Scorpaenidae > Pterois > Pterois miles. The sequence goes on from CAMQGK010000110.1 coordinate 10,473,409, forward strand.
GGGACTGAAAAAGTTGGATTGGTGCATCCCTATAAATAAGCACACCAAACATATTGATCCATCCATCCATCCAAAACATTTCTAAATGTAGAAACATGAACAAAATATTTAACACACCATAGGTTATTTATATTATGCACATTTTTTTTTCGTTTTTGACATGCATAGGCGTTTTGTAACGTTACGTAATGGCGTCATCACAAGCAAACAACATAATGATGTGAAAGACAACCCTTAGCTTTCTGCTGCAGAGGGAATGCTCTAGCTATAATTGTTTTTATTTTAAACGGAATAAACAGGATCATGCAAACAACAATCTCCCATGGCCATTACGAGGCAATACTCTGGTATCACAACATGTCGTCACCATGTTTTGTATCACAAACATACAACGTGATGACGGGAAAGATAGAAACGTTACGTTAGAAATCGTGCTACAGCTCTTCGGCATGTGAAGAAATCCAAATCTTGACAGGTCTTCTGTGCCTAGTTATGAGTGTTAAGCTATGATTGGACAATTGTAGTTGTTTTAGTGCTGAATATGTTTCTCCATGAATCAAAGAGATTATGTTGATTTTACTAACAGGGAAGTGGGTCAGTGTGAGACACTGAGGTCTCACGTTGTAAGTACAGCTGATAAGTGGTGTTGCAGCCCCTTTTCTCTTTTCAGTGATGGCTGCCACATACAAAGATGTCCTCCTTTAGTCCGCCCTCACACCATCTGTCTTTTCTGTTCTCTTCCTTTTGTCCTTTAGATGGAGATAGGCTGCTAATCCTTTTCTGTGCTTTCTTTATTGCTGTGCATTTCTCTGCCTGGTGCAGTGTATTATGTCTACGAGGTTGAGTTCAAGGCTGTCCTCTCAGCGTCCTCCCCGTAGTCGTCGGTCACCATTTGAAGCACTGGTGGACATCATTGTTGCACTAAAAGCGCTGTAGGTGGTGTTCAGGCAAAGATCAAGAGGGACTCATTCTGTGTCATAGGCTTAATTCTGCTCAGGGTTTTAGACTGATGGCTGCATGAGTTAGAAAAATATATATTAATATTGACATGATTTGCAATGTTAGAGAGAATGATCATTTTCACATAATTCTCATTTTCATTAAAAACTATTAAAATGAATATGGTGTGATTTTTGCAGGGATCTGCACCAAACAAAGATGTCTTCTTATATATGTAGAATATGATGAGTGGGCCAGGACATTTCTTGCAATTTCCTCCTGATCCTGCAACTTGAAAATTGCTTTAGGCCGTATTGCGATTTCAATAAAATTTTGATCAATTGTGCAGCCCTGCTTAATACATTTGGATGACATTTTTAGGCAACTAAGGAAATTACAGGATAATGCAATATCTGTCCCTGTAAGCTTCCTCTTTGAGCAACTTAGCCATTAGTTTTAGCATACATAACTTTAACATTCACAGAAATATGTTCATTATTTCAAGTGTAGATTAAAATCAGGATGAGACAGAAATGTTGAAACAGACTTTCCTGAGTTTTATGCCGCAGTATCTTCCAGTATTCAGTTTGTGATATACCTTATATTTATCACCACACCACTGGAGAGATTTCACTCCCTTTACAGTCTGGTGTGACATAGCTCTGCTTTGAATCTGATGCTGGTTCTGAAACTGTACTGTACTGTATGTAATTATCTAGTGGTATAATGGACACAGAAGCATCAACAGTTGTGGATTAAAACACAATAAAATACAGCAGCCCTGCAGTAGTTGCTCTTTGTAAAGCTTATAATGCTTAGGCTTTGTCAGAGGGTGTTTATTCAACTCAAATACCTTTTTAGGTTCTAGTTTCCAGTATTGCGATGTGGGATTGCATTATACGACTATTTGTGTTATTTTGTCCGCAGGGTATTTATTGCATGGCTGTTGCATTGCATTATATTTCATTTTACCTGTGTGCACCCCCTGTGGATACTGCACAGACACACATCTCATAACCTCTCTGTATCTTTTGAAGTCCTAAAAAATGGTGCAGTGTTGTTATCCAGCCCTATATCCTTCCCTTGGCCACTGCCCTGCATCGCTACCATAACAGAGACAGTCTGTATTAAATCCACAGTTGTTGCTTTGATAGAAAATGGGTGCAGTGTTGTGGAGCAATCATTAGGGGTGGGAATCCAGAGGCCTCATGATGCGATATTATCACGATACTGAAGTCACGATATCATCTTCTTGCGATTTTAAACATTTTGCGATATGCCGAGTATTATAAGAACCTGTATATTGCGATATATTACCTTTTTTCAACTGCAAATTCTTGTAAACATCTGTTTTATCTAATAAGATACAATAAATATGAATTAAGAGAATTTTCATTCACATAACTCCAAAAAAGTCAAGGGACCACTTCTGAAAATGGCCATGCCAGTTTTCCCTCAGTATTATTTAGCGTTATTCCCCAACAATAGATTCCTCAGATTTTCTAGTTTCATATGATACCGTAATCCTCACTCTAGCTTTAAAACTGCAACTGCTACATATTCTGACATACAGAACTGCGACCGGGTCTGCTGGCAGGCTGTCAGATTAAGAGATTAATAGTTTATATAATAAAAGGTCCATACTTGTCTGTGTGTCAGTGCAGCATTGCCACGCAGAAATATCGCAATACTATTCTGTATTGATTTTCTTCTCCACACCCCTAGTAACTAGCTACATGTTGCTGGATACATTTTGGAAAAAATATGTTATTAAATAACAGTAATAAATAATAAATAACAGTCCAAAAAGAAATTTTGGCTGGGAAAAACTGTCATGTCCATTTTCAAAGGGGTCCCTTGACCTCTGACCTCCAGATATGTGAATGTAAATGGGTTCTCTGGGTACCCAGCAGTCTCCCCTTTACAGACATGCCCACTTTATGATAATCACCATGCAGTTTGGTCAAGTCAGCACACTGACACACTGACAGCTGTTGTTGCCTGTTGGGCTTCAGTTTGCCATGTTTTGATCTGAGCATATTATTGATGCTAAATGCAGAACCTGTGAGGGTTTCTGGACAATATGTGTCATTGTTTTGTGTTATTAATTGATTTCCAGTATCAAATATATACATACATTTGCATAAAGCAGCATATTTGCCCACTACCTTGTTGATAAGAGTATTAAATACAAGTCTTCCTTTAAGATACATTTTGACCAGATAAAAAATGTGCAATCTGTTAGCAATTAATCCTGATTAAATATTTGAATCGATTGACAGCCTAAGAAAAATGTTCTATTTTATAAGCTTGTGGTGTGAGCCAATTAAACAAGTGAAATGCTTTCTGCTCCTTGATTTTGAAATCTAAGATGTGCTACACCATCACAGTTTTATGAACTGTTTGGCCTCAGTTTGCCATGTTGTGATTTGAGGGCTGCCTCCTCTTAGTCGATTAGTCGTTTGGTCTTAGTCCACAAAGATTTCTTAGACTTCATTTTTAATTTTGTCTAAATTTTTATTTCCAAGAAACCTGTCAGTCTGTCAATTAAATCAACTAATCGTCTAGTCGACAAGAAATCGCATGAGTGTTAGTTGTTAGTAGATTAGTAGTAGTTAGTAGATTTTATTTGGTCGAGGACAGCCCTAGTAACTAGACATCTGTAACCTATTACATTTCAAAAGTAACACTGAATGGGTACATGGTCGTATTTGTCTTGATGGCTTTTATGTCCTTGAAGCAGTATTAATGTTGGCCATCAGTGATGATTTTATGATAGGCAAATGCAGAGGACATGTCTAGACAGAAAGCAAATGGAAATGTCCTTCAGCAGATGGAAATAGCAGATAGAGGGTAAAACAGTAATTATCCATCATTTAGGGTTTATTTTAGCCTTCTTGTAGTGGGTGGCAACTGTGCAATCTAATGCAACACAATAGCCTAACAGCCTCTGTAAAGTTTATGATCCTCAGTAGATTTGTGAGTGCATTCTTGTTATTTTGGGTAGTATCCGTTGCTCGTACAGTGATGAAAGAAAGTGTCAATATGTGGTTCGACTGACTCATCTGATGCTCAAGACAGCACTGCACACATAGGATTTCTTGCAAAATGCAGTTTCAGCTCTGTCCAACTGAAGTTGTGGCAGCTACAAAAGACAGAAAATGGTCATCCTAGGGGGTATAATCACACATATCAATATAAACATCATCCTCTGCAGAGAGACTCGTACCATCAGTATAATCACGTCTGTAATTTCTAGCAAGTCACATCTTGTCCAAACATGAAATGACTTTCAGAGGTCACTGAAGTGATGTAGCTAATCATATTCATGCTGATACAGACTGACCATCACTCCCTGATGAGGGGAAAATAGTCTGCAGCCTCCGCCTCTTACAACCGGTGCCAAAGAAATTACAGGCGAGGTAAGCCTGCAAGAGAGGAAATTGAATAGAAGTGTGTTTTGATTGAATATGCCCATCCCAATTACGTTGTACCTCTCAGGCATCCAAGTTCTCATTATTTCACCTTCCCATCAGAGCGTGTTTTTTCATCAAGGGAAGCAAGTCAAGTGCTGCAGTGAACCCTTGAATTTCATTAGGGGGTCTTACCAATTTCCAAGCCTGTTGTGTAGTTTCCAGAATGGAAATGTAGTAGTCAGGTAGAAGGAGGTTTAGTTTACCAGGCTCAGTGATCCGTTTCACTTTGTTCCCAGCTGTGAAACCATGCTTGTTGCTAATGTTCGTACACACTATAAGAGCAAAGTACTTCACAGTGAATTCTGAAGGACTGTATGGACAGTGAAGTCTACTCCGTGTGCTGCATCCAAAGTCATGTTACCTCTGAAAATGTATTAATGCGCACATCTTTTTTTAAGTGTTAATGCGTCTCAGGAGTTAGTTTTTATTGTAAAATAAAGTGAAAAAGTAGTGAACGTTTCACATTGCCTGACAAATCCTCAAATGTAGCTCCAACAGTCACAGATGGACCTATGGAAGAGAAGCCATAAACTGTATACTGAATAAGAATGGACGTAGTCACTGTATTGTTTCCCCTTGGTTTGGTTTTTTGCCTTTTTGTGGTGCCTTCAAATCGAATTTGTGAACTTGTGGTTATGACATGGGAAGTCGTGAACAAGATATGTGTTGCATTCAAGAGGTTAAGTCACGAAGAACTCCACTGCGAAGCAACAAGCAGTCTAGCAGTAACAGAGGATAACAGTTTAGCGAGCCAGCTAGTGGGTAACATAGTGCAGGACATGCAAAGACATAATTACAGAGGTGAAAGATGAGGGCGTCAACATTTTCCTCAGACATATAAAATTACCAAGAAAAACAATATATGTCTAAAATTACAATATACTGTACAATGTTAACTTATTCTGCACCAATAAATTAATTTCCATGGGCGCCACCATTTCTCACAACGTCAACAAACACGTCACAAGTCGTGAACTCGGAGCTTTCAGAAACTTTCCAGTTATGAGATTGTGAATACAACATGAGGGGGCGTTCATATGGGCCCAACTCGTTAACATGGTAAACACGGCACCATTTGAAAGCACAGGGCAAATAACTGCAGTTCTCACCAGCCGTTAGGTACCAGTGGGGGTTTTCCTGCCTTTGGGGACATGAGGGCCCATTACGTCTTGGTGCAACACAATGAAGCACTAGAAAGCTGACTTAGATGAGCGACACATAGGTGAGATTCATCAGAAGTCTTTTTAAACTGTGTATTTTTTTGTTTTACAAGAGAAAAGACTTAAAGGAAATGTGCTATGTAAATAAGTTTGTCCTGAATTTTCACACAGTGGGTGAGACAGTCCCAAACTGGGCTAACTATAGCCTCTTTAATATGTTTTATGTTTACTGGCCGCAGGTTTACGATTTTTATTAGTATGTACAATTACAACTGAAATAAAGTAATTCAGATTTTAATTTCAATTTAAAAGTTTTCCACAAAAATTGTAAAGTGAACTGAAAAAGGGAAAGGTACGTGTATTTAAACTTGCATATCCTAAATACTGCACATCAGATGCTAATCTTGTGTATTTAAAAGAAGATGTGATCAACAGCATGTAGGTAACAGTTGTCTCAAAACTGCGTGATGTGAGTCAGATATGTAAAGCTTGTGTTTCTTCATATTAAAGGAAGACAGACTCACTGGAAGAGGACCTGAAGTGCCTCAGATCGCTGGTCCCTCCAGTGCATAATGAGCAGAGCAAAAAGCATCATTTAGACCTCTCTGCCTTCCACTCGTTTCTCACAAATGCTGCATCTGTGAAGTCTTTTGCATTATCAACGACCTCTCTCACTCTTCCCACTGCCTCTTTGTTTCTCAGCCATCTGGTCGGAGGATTCACAGCCAGGATGAGCAACAGTTTCTTTTACCCAGCTGTCAAAGTCCTAAAACCCGACAATCTACGCTATAAGGAGCGATGCTAGGATCAGATCCTTAGGGGGGCTTAGCCCCAGGGCTTTGCAAGATAGAGTTGGCAGCTGTATTTTTTATTTGTTTTTTGACACCTACACTCTCTTTTCTTTTCCATTGATATACTCCAGCTATACCAGCCTAGTCTCATTCCCAGGGCACCAAATACCGATGCTTTTTCATACCTCTTTGCATTTGATACCGATGCACATCTGTATGAGATGCCCTGGGCTTTCAGGTAGCTACTATGTGAGCTCAATGCAAGTGCTCTGGGAGTGTAGTGACATATTATAAAGACTGAAAAAACTGCTTGTAGTGGGTGCTAGAAGGGGTGGGACAAAACAGGGCTTTCAACCAGGATACCGCTGTTCTGGTCCCCTGTGAAACCAACAACATGCTGTCGTCTTTGTGTTCACAATGTGAAGTTTTACTTTGCTTTACAGATGTAGTTATTTTAACCCAAACCACAGTCTTTTCCTAAACCTAAACAAGTGTTTTTGTTTCAATTTACAAGGTTAACCACCTGTTTGCTGTGACTGTAGTGGAGCGTCATTGTTTGACGCGTAGGGCTACCCAGTAGGTTAGAAAGTGACACCAAGGAGTCCTAATCAAGAGTCCGTATGTGACGAGTTAGAAAAGAGATCGGGTTGTTCATACAGTTTGTCTCCCCTGCCCAAGTCCCATATGAGTATTTACCAGCCATGACAGCATGTGGCTGGTATTGTTTTCACCTTGTGAGTCTGTTTGTGAGTCATCATGTCAAAATGTGGTCGTGGAGACGTCTGCTGTAGTGGGAACTACCACAGAGACAGTTTTGAGTACTTTGCCAGATGTTTATATGTCTGTGGACAGACTGTGTCAACGCGGTGGCGTTCCAGCCGTGTAAGGTGATGTCACAAAACTTAATTGATATATGATTTGGTGTCACAGCTGTTTGTATTTATTTTACCGTTGAGCACTTGCTTTGGTTTTAGCCATTCTCGGGGTACATTTGCGTCCCACCTCTCTATACTTGTTTGTTTGTGCTCCACAACCTAGAAGCAACTTTTTCTTTCACAGTGTGAGTCTATGTATATGTCTCTGTATATGTGGAGATTTCAGCACTATCTCCTACACATACCGTATGTTTGTAGCATATTTTAACGTAGTTAAAGTACCTGAGAAGCCACAAAATGTTGATACTGACCAGTTTTGCAAAGATGTTTGGCATAAATGTCATTTTTAAGAGACTGGGTTAGGATATTTATGTGGGCGCAATAGAAATGACCCACTGATTTTTATGATTTCATTTAAAAAGCAAATCAATGTTTACATTTCATTATAATTCATTATAAAAATAGTCTGTTGCATTGCAGATATATTTGTGGTTCAACTTTTGTTTTTGTTTTTTTGTGGTAAGTCAACGGAATGATGATTAAAACTAAACCTGGAAACAAAACCTTTTTATTATTATTCTCTAAAGTATTAAAACTAAATTGCAAAACAAATAGAATAACAAATGTTGTTGTGTTTTGCTCCAGTGTTGCTAATGGAAAAGGCCACTGACAAGCCAGCTGTCGAGTACACTGGCTTCACACGCAAAGCTGATGACAACGATTCTCTAATTGTATTTCACATTACAAGTACACAAATGCGTGAAATGACGACAACAGTGATTCAATTACATACGGTGGTTTGATGCGAGAAATGTTATCTAGTATGGGTGGTAGAGCTAATGGAATGAAACCAGCAAATGGAATACAGCTTCTACTTACTGGCCAAATTGGTCCAGTAGAGTTTCATATTTGTACATGTTGTGCGACTGCAGCTGACATGCTGCGTGGGGAGTGTATGAATAAAACACAAGCGCACACACAATCACATTTACATGTACAATTTTCAGCATGTGAAGGGCATATGCATAAGTATCAGACAGTCAGTGGGAACGAGCTGGCTTGTCCTTTCTCAATGACGCATTAAAGCCTTGTTGTTGTTGATGATTTCGAGTCAGAAATAAAAAAGATATAATTAATAACTTTTTTTTTCCATTTGCCATCTATTTGAAACGTGAAGAGAGCGTCACCTCATACGCAGCTGGCTCTGTATTATTTATGTTGTTTCACATGTACAACAAACAGAGTAGAAGTGTGAAAGTGGTAGAAACATTAGTGTTTGTGTTTGTTTGTTTTTTTTTCACTTTCATTGGCTTTGTTCAGTGTTTATTGTAACACCCAGGACCATTCCACCAAATCAGCATCCTTGGATTGTCTTGGCTAAAACACCCCACTGATTTTAATTGTGTTCAGTGTGCTCAAACGACTGTTCATCTAAATTTACTGCTGGCTAAAGGAGACATGTTATAGTACTTGGATTTCTCCTATAAGGAGAGCTTCTAATGTGCTTCGTAGCTTGACAGTGGACAGTGTATAGCCATCTATTTCAAAATAGTAATGCAAGTAAATTAAATTACTGTGTGTTTGCTATTTAAATAATGATGGCCAGAGGGGAAGACAGGCAGATGGATGACCCTGATCCTAGGGTGACAATTATTGATGCCTCACAGAAAGATAAATAGTAAACACCATTGTGATTGCCCTTAAAGCTTTATTTAAAATTTGATATGTTATTAAATATGTTTTGGTAAAAGAGGTTACGCTTCAACAATGGGATTCAAGGTGGAGTGCAAGACCCAAAGTCCAGTAAGCATAAAGAGGTGATAGGGTAGCACATCCTAGATTTCAAAATCAAAGAGGAGAAAGCATTTCACTTGTTTAATTGGCTCACACCACAGGCTTATAAAAGATAACATTTTTCTAAGGTTGTCAATCGATTAAAACATTTAATCAAGATTAATGATGAATGAATCGTACATTTTTTATCTGTTCAAAATGTACCTTAAAGGAAGACTTGTATTTAATACTCTTATCAATAAGGTAGTGGGCACATATGATGCTTTATACAAATGTATTTATATATTTATTATTGGAAATCAATTAACAAAACAAAACGATGACAAACATTGTCCAGAAACCCTCATTTAGCATAAATAATATGTTCAAATTGTGACATGGCAAACTCAAGCCCAACAGTCAACAAGGGCATGTCTGTAAAGGGGAGATTTTTATTTCCATATCTTGAGGTCAGAGGTCAAGGGACCCCTTTAAAAATGGCCATGACAGTTTTCATAACCAAAGTTTAGAACATTATTTATCCTTCTTTGTGACAAGCTAGGATAACATGGTTGGTACCAATGGATTCCTTAGGATTTCTAGTTTTATAAGATACCATCTTCAATCTAGCTGCAACCTACAAGTTGAAAATTGTGTTAATTTGTGAAAGAAATTTGTGGCATTAAACAAATTTGTGTTAACTTTGACAGCCTAAATCTGTCACTAAGGAAAATGTGATCATGATAAATGTACAGGTGTATTTCAGGCTGTACATTCATAATAAAATCTGCTAAAGAATACAATGTGGTGCCAGTTGCTGTAGCGGTTCATTATGTTCTGACTAAAGACATTCATTTATATAATCTACTAAACCGTCTTTATTGTGCTGGTTCGAGATGCTCTTTATTGATACTGGGATGATGTTTTAACCTTCATCAGGTCAGATTGTCCTCATTGTGAGAAATACTGATATTTATACCCTGCCCCATTAAAAAAAAAAAAAAAAAAAAAAAATGAATATAGTGGTGAAGGGAGCTGCTGCCTTCACTCTTCCAGTGTAGGAATTTGAATATTTTCAATTTACCTCCAGCAATGGTCAAAAAAGCCTGTGGTGCAGCCAAATAGCTTTCACAAAACATTTTAAACTTTTAAACCGCTAGTCAGGTGACATTGCCTAACAGTCAGTCTGTCTACCGCATCATTTACCCAGTGAGGACAACAATGGAGCATAATCTCAAATTGCTTATTGACTCCTGTAACATTAATTTAAACCATGGTGCATTTCAGGTAAACCTCATCGATTTGAGGTCTCACTTGAATCACGAAAACCAAACAGTACAGTCGTCCCACCAGAGGACGGGACCACTCATGGCTAAAGCCAAACCAGTGTGGGCCGTCTGGTATATATTACCTGAGGGTTTGTTCAAAGTTGTAATTTTGTGATTGGTAATTAATGGATTGCGTGAACCCCCTTGGTCTCCCATTAATCCCAATAAGACGAAGCAGTCAAGTGAGAAAAGTAACACAGCTGGTTTCATAAACCTGCTGAGGAAGGAGTTTCAGCCTCCGGCCCTGAGGGATATCACTGATTACCAAACACAGCAGTGGATTATATGAGCACTAATTCATTTACAATGGACTTGTATGTAAATTATATGTAAAATATTATATGTAAAGTACTCAAACCAAATCAGATTAAGATGACAGTGTTTATTTAAAAGGGGTTATTAAAGGTACACAAATTACTTCTTTATGTTGGATAATAAATCCTAAATATTCCAGGTATTGTGCTTAATCATACCAGCAAAGACACTGTACACTTGCTATTTTCATATACGTCACTGAGGGCTTCGTTTTTACTGTATGGCAGATGCCAAGTCATACATTATTTGTGTTATTATGATTCATTTTCCCCTTAATTTAAGTACTGATATGGACCATCATATTCCACGTGTTATATATTTATATTTAGAAAGGTTTGTTCACTACATCAACAACATTAAGTCTGGATAAGAAGAGCTGTGGTCATTTTGGAGATTGACAGGTTTAGTCAATGTAAAGGCTATTACTGAACCAACTGATGCCAAGTGGCACAGTGTGTGTACACACTTTCAGAGATATAATTGTGCGATGCACTCTGCCAGACTCATCCTCCTGCAGCTATGATGAACAGGAAGCCAAAACCTCTGCGTGCTCCACCGCAGGCGGCGGCTGGTGTTTTGGGAGCATGCAGGCTGACAGTTAATGTTTCATTCAGCAGTCTATAAGGAGGAAAATGTTTCATCCATCAGGAGATGTCATCACCATTTTATTTTCTCTTCTAAATAATGTTAAAATACGTAGATACAGGGAGGTCACTGTGTCTATATCCTAACCACAGACTGTATACTGAATGTGTCAGCTGGTAACACTTTATAATAACCATCATTTATAAATGGCAAATTGATTTATTAAGTTAATTAAACTTAGATAATAGTTATTCTGCTGTAACCAACAATGAATGGATAATTAATAATTCTTACTAATTATTAGTAATGCTATACATATATATGTATAAATATATGTGTGTATATATATAACATATATATGTATATATATGTATACATATATATAGTTATTTTTCATTAGTTTGTGTAATATGAAATAATTAGTTTATAAGTTCTATATTGTATCATATCTGATAACAGATGATAACAACTACATTTTGATTACAACAGTTGATCGCTGCACACATAATATTGTATATAGATATTTGTGAATGATTACCAAATGATCTGTAAACCTTTAAGAAATATCCATAAACATCTCTAAACATCACATAGATAAATGGACCAGAAACCAATTATTAACCAATATCACAGTATTAACTATGTATTTAAATATTATTTACAGATGCTTTACAAAGTATTTATTAATGATTCAGTGTTTATAGACAGTTTAAATCCAGTTATTAACCATGATCAAAGTGTTACAAATATCTTTGTAATGTTTAGATATTCTGCAATTTCTTCTACATTTACAAATAATATTTTAATTATTACACACTTCATCATTAATTATTTAACCATTATTAATTATATTAATTAAACACAATTATAATTTTATTGTTTGTTAACAGTAAAATAACTGTTAACTAAGTTTAATTAACTTCAATTTACCATTTCTAAACGATAGTTATTATAAAGTGTTATCAGTTTGATTGCATTGTTTTCTATTCTGTTGGTTGTTTTTTTTTGTTTACTTTGGCCTGTTCTTCAAAATATTAACGTTTCTCCCTGAGATACGTTGAAAACGGAGTTGAGTTTGACTGTAAAGCTGATGATCTGAACCTCACTGTGAACCTCTCAATGCATCGATCGCTACAGACTCAGGGACACTTTTCTCCCAACAAACTTTACTAGTTTGTTTGCTTTCTTGGCTTCTGTTTCTCTTGAGCACTGATACGCTTAAGCTGAGCAACCAATCAGAGTGATTTCTCTCACTGACCGATTCAACATGCTGAATCAGCTAAAAAGCCTCTGACACAGGCAGACTAGCAAAAACTAGGGCAGTGGATGCTCACCAGCAGCCCGAAACTGGCTGAAGACTGACCATCGGCTTGGTGTGTCAGGGCCTCAAGATGAAATGTAGCATACTGAATAGTGTGAAAACCTAAGTGAAGTTTCTCCCATTGTTTCAGTGTTTCTTCTGTCAGGTGGAGCTTCTGACATTTTACAGTGGGTAACATGCTGCATGACTTCATGGAAAACATCCTCTGCTGAAACAGCGAGGACGTCCACTGAAATAGTCTGCAGAATAATGTAGTTTGGCTTTCAGCTGAGAGTTTTACAGTTGCAAACAACCTTAGTTTTATGTGCTTCAGTTCTGGCAGCTGGAACAAAAATGCAAAGGCAATCAGAAATGTGTACTTTCTAATCTATGTGATCCAGATAACACTGGTTCTGGAGCTGAAATCTAAAGCTGAAATCTGAATAAAATTGGTTAGTTTGTACACGGCACAGTATATAATTTTCTTCAGAACACAAATGTGACTTTCCACCCTGAGAAACCTCAGAACACAGTGCAGGTTTGGTTTATGGGAGGTACCATCACAATGGTTCAATGGCTCAGCTTATTGTATAAGGGAGCTAAAAGAAACACAATTTTTTCCTGTAATTTCTGGTCTTATCACTCCACATCGCCCTTTCAGTCACAGCCACTCAATCACATCCACAAGGCTTGACTGAGCGGTTGAGGTCTTTGGGAAGGGCAACAATTTTTTTTTTACTTTCAAATAGACTGCTACAGGCCTGGGATTGATTAGACTGTCTCTCTGTCTGCATCCATACACAAGCTCCTCAGTTTGAGTCTGGAGTTTAGTCCTTGTTAGTCTGCTGCTGCTGCTGCTGCTGCTGCTACTGCAATTATCATCATTCAGACCTGCAGATCTGTATCTACTTTCATTATAAGATAAGAATACGATGTTGTTTACTAAAGCAGTGTAGCTCCCATTGCAGTGTGGACCGCACTGGAACATGCGGTCTTAAACATGCATCAAATATCTCTCCGCTAATAACATAATTCATTTCCAGCCATACAGTCAAGAATACAAGATATGCCAAGATAATATAATATGGGGATAATAACACACACATTTATTTTTTCACTAGCTATCATGAAAATATCATTATTAGGGCTCAAAGTTAACACGTTGACAAGGGGTGTGACGATATATTGTGCCACAATATTTTGCGATATAAAAAAGTGACGAGCTGCATCTTCAAGATAAAAACTCACTCACTCATCTTCAACCGCTTATCCGGGGTCAGGTCGCGTGGGCAACAGCTCCAGCAGGGGACCCCAAACCTCCCTTTCCCGGGCCACATTAACCAGCTCTAACTGGGGGATCCCAAGGTGTTCCCAGGCCAGTGTGGAGATATAATCTCTCCACCTGGTCCTGGATCTTCCCCGGGGCCTCCTCCCAGCTGGTTGTGCCTGGAACACCTCCCTCGGGAGGCGCCCATTGGGCATCCTTACCAGATGCTCGAACCTGATTGCAGGAATGTACACCAGAGCTGTTGCCTGTGAACTGAATGTTCATTTCTCTACCATAAGCCATCTCCAAAGGCGTTTCCAAGAATTTGTCAGTACATCCAACTGCAGACTACATGTAACCACACCAGCCCAGGACCTCCACATCCGGCATCTTCACCTGCAAGATGGTCTGAGACCAGTCACCCGGACAGCTGATACAACAATCAGTTTGCATAACTAAAGAATTTCTGCACAAACTGTCAGCAGCCATCTCAGGGAAGCTCAGCTGCATGCTCGTTGTCCTCACCGGGGTCTTGACCTGACTGCAGTTCGTCATGGTAACCGACTATGTTCACCTTCAGTGGCGTCTGGCACTGTGGAGAGGTGTTCTCTTCACGGATGAATCCAGGTTGTCACTGTACAGGGCAGATGACAGACAACATGTATGGCGTCATGTGGGTGAGTGGTTTGCTGATGTCAATGCTGTTAATCGAGTGGCCCATGGTGGCGGTGGGGTTATGGTAAGTGCAGGCATATGTTATGGCCAACAAACACAAGAGCATTTTATTGGTGGCATTTTGAATGCACGGAGATACCGTGACGAGATCCTGAGGCCCCATTGTTGTGCCATTCATGCACCGCCATCACCTCATGTTGCAGCATGATAATGCACGGCCCCACGTTGCACGGATCTGTACACAGTTTCTGGAAGCTGAAAACATCCCAGTTCTTGCATGGCCTGCATACTCACTGGACATGTCACCCACTGAGCATGTTTGGGACGCTCTGGATCGGCGTAAACAACGGCGTGTACTAGCTTGTTGCAGAGGAGACTAAATAACACTCCAAACTTAGTTTGGCGAGGAAAAACTAGCACAGCAGCCATTTTCAAAGGCACTCCATGTTGATAAGAGTATTAAATACTTGACAAATCTCCCTTTAAATACATTTTGGACAGATAAAAAATGTGTGATTAATTTGCAATTTGCAAATTAATGAATTGCAAGAATTTGCAATTAATCATGATCTAACAATAATGCAGCTAATTGCAATTAACTGTTTTAATGGATTGACAACCCTAATCATTATCTAGAATTATTTTGGCCATGATAATCATATAGTGAAAATCTGATATTGTGACAGGCCTGCTATCTACAATATATAATTTTAGTGCTTCTATTCATTATTTGCGCTCTCCTTGCCAATATAACAGAGATACTTGTCACAGATAAAGTGTTTCTGGAAACAGAATGAGAGGAAAGCTTGTACCCCGGTTGCCTCTTCAAACAACAGCAAATTGATTGTTTTACAGTTTTTCTAATTTGCTTTGGCAAAAACTCAAAAAATATTTTTTTCAAAACAATGAGCTCAAATGTCTGAACAATTAGTTTGTTGTTCACAACAAATTAGAATTTCTCATTCAATCAAGCAAATGTTTTTGCACATGTGTGCAAAGACTGAGTCCAATTTTCTACAATTTGCAAAATAACCACTTGCACAGGTCTCGCTGATCAAAACTGATCAATTGATTCTCAGTGAAATTGTCATGCTCTTCACAGCTTTTAGCTCTGTGTGGTGAAGATGGTTTTCATTATGCACCGATGAACATCGCTAAAAGGAAAGTTTTCAGTTCATTTGTATCAGGAGAGAAAAGAAAGTGTGCTGCAGTTCTGTTTCTCTTTCTTATTCGACTGCTGCTGCATTTCTGCTGCAGTTCATTCAATATTCTTACATTTTGTGAGTCCCTCACATCCAGTGAAAGAAGGCGAGATTACTCACACCTCATGGGTTGCTGATTGAGCATCTTGTCATGCAGCCATGACGCTGGCAGAGCATCAATATACACTTCACTGATTTTCATCCTAAGACACGTTTCTCATTCGCTTTAGCTCAAATCTCGAATTTTTCAGAACAATGAGCTCAAATCTCTCTAATTGGGCTTGCTGATCAAAACTGAAGAATTGACTCTCTCTGAAACTATCATCCTCTTCACATCCTCTAAACACTCCTCCTTCGTCTGAGCCCTCACATGCAAAATGATCCATTCAATATCAAATCTGTCAGAAAAAATACATGTACAGTATACTCCATAAATATCTATAACATGGTGTTAAATACTGAGAGGAGGTATACGGCAGGTTCTTTCATTGTTGTAGGGTTTTTTATTCATTGTATATAACTTTACATGAAACCTCAGGTGAGCTTTCTACATTTCTACACAAGAGCGTTTACAAACACACATACCTACCATACATACAGTGCATATCCTGTTTCTGGGAACTACAATATTGTATAGTTTTGAATTTTCCCAGTAAACTTTGTCCCGCTGTTGAAATGATCATCTGAAATGCACTGTGTGATACACAACAGCCTTCAGCTGGACAGAACTGACATTCATGTATCGTACAGTAAGCAGTCAGTGTCAACAAAAATCTGAACAAAAACAGAGATTTGTATATTAAAGACATTTGCAGGGTTGAGTGCCATTGTGAAAAACACGTAAACATTTAAACCAGTACGGCTCACACCATGACAGAGCAACTTTTCAATTTGGTGGCCAATTTACTGACACAATAACTAGGTTTTGAAGCAATCTTAGGTCGCTGGCGGGGGCGGCAGTCGCTCAGTCTGTAGGGAGTTGGCTTGGGAACCGGAGGGTCACCAGTTCAAGTCCCGACATGGACCAAGAACTGAGTGTGAACTGGTAGCTGGAGAGGTGCCCCTGAGCAAGGCACCAAACCCCCAACTGCTCGGGGCGCTTGTCAGGAGCAGCCCCCTCACTCTGACACTTCTCCATTTGATGCATGTATATGGGTCCTGCATGTACTGTGTATAAGTTACAACAGAGTGTAAAAATTGAATTTCCCCTAGTGGGACTAATAAAGGTTGATCTTCTTCTTCTTCTTCTTCTTCAAGAATAAAGTGTTTTGGGTGAGTTACAACCTTTTGCAGACGTGCAATAGTGTTGCGATGTCCTGTGAAAATGAGCCAGATGAAACAGTCTTAACTTTCTCTTAACTGTAAGTGCAATTGTCACAACTGTTTGATGGGACATCACAACTGTATTGCATGTCTGCAGACGGTCTTAACTCACCCAAAACATTTAATTCATGCTTCAAAACCTAGCTATTGTGTCAGTGAATTGGCCTCCAAAATGAAAAGTTCTTCAGTGTACAATGTTTTTTCACCATAGTGCTCAACCCTGGAAATGTTTTATACACAGGTCTGTTTTGTTGACACTGCATACTGCACAATACATGAACGTCAGCTGAATGCGGTTATGTATCATTCAGAGCTTTTTCGATTCCCATTTCAACATTAGGTCAAAGTCTATTGAGAAAAGTCAATACTGCAGCCTACGATACTGTATACACAGAGAAAGACTATGCAGATGTGTGTTTATACAGTAAATGTGTTTGTGTAGCAGTGTGTTGACAGAAAATTCACATTCGAGCTTTCACATAGTCATTTACAGTGAACAAAAATTTTTCCACAAAATGACATCCATGCAAAACCTCACAACACTGAAACAAACTGCAGTAGTTCAGTAAAAACACAACTAATTGTACTTTGTCACAGTATTTAACACCATGTCATTGATACTTATGGAATATACATGTATGTCTGACAGATTTTGACAATTGAATGGATCATTTTGCATGTAAGGACTCAAACGATGGAGTGTCTAGGAGATGTGAAGAAGATGATAATTTCATGGTGAGTCAACTCATCAGTTTTGATCAGCAAGCGCGATTTGCTTGATTGAATGAGAAATTCAAATCTGCTGTGAGCAACAAACTAATTGTTCAGAAATTTCAGCTCATTGCTTTTAAAAAAAAATAATTCTCATTCGAGATTTGAGCTAAAGCAAATGAGAAAAAGTGTCTTGATGAAAATCAGTGAAGTGTATATTGATGCTCTGCCAGCGTCATGGCTGCATGACAAGATGCTCAATCAGCAACCCATGAGGTGTGAGTAATCTCGCCTTCTTTCACTGGATGTGAGGGACTCACAAAATGTAAGAATATTGAATGAATTGCAGCAGAAATGCAGCAGCAGTCAATTATGAAAGAGAAACAGAACTGCAGCACACTTTCTTTTCTCTCCTGATCCAAATGAACTGAAAACTTTCCTTTTAGCGATGTTCATCGGTGCATAATGAAAACCATCTTCACCACACGGAGCGAAAAGGTCAGTGGACTGAATATACAGCTTGTAACACAGCGCACAAATGCAGCATATAAAATATGAATCAAGACAGGACACAGCTACATGTGTTTTGCTTTTTTTTTTTAAACATCTTTGATAGATTTGAGTCCTCATAAACCGAGGGAGCTTGTAAGGGCTTTTCCTCTGCCTCGCCCATTGTTGTGTCTTAATAAATTCAAGTAATGTTGTTGAAGCAGAAGAAAGCTTCAGACATTCCAGCACAGTACTGAATATTTCATTTAGGTTTCCAGAGTTAGCATGCAGCAGCTAATGATGAACCAAACCTCGTCTAAGCCTCTTACATCCCCCCAAAACTACTTCCACCTCAGTTTCTCTGGGCATCCAGGAAATAACAGGAGAGCATCATTACAGCCAGTAAGCTACAGCACCACCTTTGCTGCTTGCTAATCAGTGCAATGCACGTGAACAACATGTTTGGATGCAGTGTCATTTTTTATCCCTCATAGCTTTAGTCTAGTCAGCGGCAACTAAAAATGTTTTGGTCCAGTTTTAGTCACCAATCATTACATCCATCCATCCATCGTCAACCGCAGGGGGCTGGAGCTGATCCCAGCTGGCATTGGGCGAAGGCGGGGTTCACCCTGGACAGGTCGCCAGTCCATCACAGGGCACATAGAGACAGACAACCATTCACACTCACATCCACACCTACGGGCTATTTAGAGTCATCAATTAACCTAAACCTTAACCTAAACAGCATGTCTTTGGACTGTGGGAGGAAGCCGGAGTACCCGGAGAAAACCCACGCTTACACGGGGAGAACATGCAAACTCCACACAGAAGAGCCCCAAGCCGGAATCGAACGAGACAAAGAGAAAAGACTGGAGCAGAAATTGATGCATGCAACTTCTGTTTGCTGGACATTTGTAGGAAACCACATGAAAAATGAGGAATGACTTTCCATAAGATATCATAGGAACTGTTGAGATGAGGATGTCTAGGGCTTTTATTGTGCTGGCTTTGTCAAGTTAGAAAGGAAGACTAACCATCTTGGTTTGGACGACAGCCCCGTTCAGTTGCCTAAACCTAACCAAGTTTTTTCCTGTGAAGACTGAAGTCTATTTTGAAAAGACCTGAACAGAAATCATGCATCCCGTCTTGCTGGATATTTGTTGGAAAATGCACAAAAAATAACAATATATCACATGAATCATTGAAAGAGGATGCGTTGTATGAAGTGTCTACTGTTTGTTAAGGGCTTTTATTGTGAAAAGTAAGAAGGAATGGGTCTGGTCTGCGCTGCATTTGTCAACGGAGTAATAGCCTTCTTGGTTCAGACTATGGCGCCTCCTTGTTGTTGTACACTACTATGTGTTGAATATGAGCATTCTGTACATGATTGGTTGATGCTTTTATTCGCTGTGCGAAAGCTCAGAATAAATGATCTCATCCCAAAAAAATTATTATGGCACTTTTCGCTGCATAATATTGTGAAAATACTCATGAAAAAATGGCCCAATGTCTAAAGGTTTTTTAATATTTTAAAGTTCGCTTGAGAATGTCTTAAAATTCTGATTTGCACTAGAATACCATTTTGGATGAATAAAAGTTTCATATTCTACCTCTTTTCTCAAGGTTGAAGATACAGACGAAGAGAAAGGAGAAAAATCTACAAATAACAGCCACCATTTGTCAAGCTCATACGCCTTGGGCCTTTTTTCTACAAGAGATAGGACAATAGTTTGTCCTCACTTGGGTCTTGTCTTGTATGACTTTTTTCCTGAGGCTCTTGAGCATTCATATCCCCTTGGTTATGAGTTTCTACATTCTCATTTGTCCTTCTGTTATTTTTTTTTCTCTCTGCAACCCTCAGGACTGTAATAATAATCAGGACCTCGTGGTCCTTGTCGGAAACAATCCTCTTTCAAACTCTGCAGTCCTGTCACAGAGTTCCATACACTCTCTCCAGTATCCACATGATAAGAAACCTGGTGCCACGCTGCCAGGTCTTGACCCTTCGCCTACATGCTGAGGCTGGGATCTAAGCAGCACGGGCAGTTCAGGGCCATGCTCGCCGCATTTCCATTTTGTGTCAGAAAGATTACAATCGTTGAAGATGATGTTGGGGCAAACCCGTTTTGTGGCTTAGCATATAAATGGAAAAAAGATTTAATCGCAAACAACTAAAGAGTTCATTGTAACTGCCTGATAGGCTCTGGTACACAGCATGCACAAGAGGAAAAATAGCTTTTTGTTAGTAAAACTGAAGGTATTATGCGGTTAGACAATTAAAGCAGAACGCTTCTGAAGTCTGTCGATGGTGAAACAGATATCTGAGAAACTGTTTGCCATGTCAGCCTCTCAATCTGTTGCTAATTTTCAGTCTTCAGAAACAAAGTTGCTCTAGAAGGCAGAGCGCCTCACAGTGTGAAATTTGATAAGCATAAGAACTTAGCAAACACATCCACCAACAAGGATCCTCTGAATTATTATAATTGGAAATATTTTAAGGTTTTAAATCTGCATCTGAACGAGGAATCAGGATCTTCATCAAATGTTGTGCAGGCTTGACCACACGTTACCGCAATAGAGTGATGATAGATTGACAGAGTTAGCATGCAGCTTTAGCCAGGATGTCTAGCTCTGTTTTTCCTGCAATGTGTGAAACTCAAAGTCTTTCTATACTTAACTGTATGCGTAGTATTTACCACTTTGGATTTAACATGTAAGAATGCAGGTCGTATGCACACAGACCCTCGTCGTTTCCTACTTTTTGTCTCCAATCAGTGTTGTTGTTGTTTTGGTTTATGTACAGGCATATAACATGGATATTACATTCAATACATAGATGAATCAGTATTTTGTTTTTCCCACCCCTAGTATCATGATGGATCTTTTAATGTAAAGAATAATATGGCATAAATGCCAACAAGTCATCTCAGGAAGTTGCCACCTTTACATGGCATGTGACGGCACTTTTCAGGACTCATTCATTGAGTGTTGCTGTTTGCCAGAAAGGGGCAATATTGCAGGCGTCAGACAGATATTTTCGGCATTTCAGGAGGCATTTGAAGTCACTCCGTGTTCCCCACCTGCAGACAGAGATCAGTGGGAAATTTATTGGTGCTTTAAAACAGCAGTAGGCAGGTCAGTGTGGCTCCTTTTGATGTGCAGATATTTCACCTGCTCGTTCTACAGCTCAGTGTGTGTGTGCGTGTGTGTGTGCATGTGTGTGTGCATGTGTGTGCACATGTGTGCGCACGGCCTGCAGGCTGTCACCAGAGGCTGTGCCTGAAACACTGTTGCCATGGTAACACATTTTCCAATTTGATGACAGCCATGAAAGGCATGTTAAGCGATTGAATGTTTCTGTAAGGGCAGAGTCACACACACGCAACTTTCCAGAGGGAGTGAACTGGAGGGGTGTGTGTGTGTGTGTGTGTGTGTGTGTGTGTGTGTGTGTGTGTGTGTGTGTTTACTTTATAGTTTACCGCACATTTATTGCTGTAATGCTATTTAGAGACATTAATTTAAAGCCTCCTTGAGATGAAGTCAAATGATGCTCACCAGTAAGCTGTATTATAACATGATATACATAATACACTATCATCTTACAGTGTGCAGCGTTATGTGTAATGAGTCTCTGTGATTTAAAAAAAAAAAAAAAAACTGCATGTCCAATGTGCATCACTTCTAAAATGTGGGCACAACCGCGCTGAAATCAGATCAATGCATCTTGACAGGCCGTGGATAATTATTCGCTTTGATTAAGGCTGAGTCGCTGAGCATTTGCATTTCAGAGGGCCTTTGTGTGGCTCCCCAAACTGAACTGATTGCATTTTCATAACAATGGAAGGATAAAAACTGAAAATAGGAAGAAAAAAAAAGAGATGACGACAAGTGGTGTCTTGCAAATGTGGATTCGTGTCAACTCAACTGAAGACAGAAAAAATACAGTAGAAAATAAATAAGACTGCATAACAAACTATTTAACAGAATTCCTTAATTTTTATTTTTTCCTGTTTCAACACATGGCTGCATACTGTGTTTGACTCATGTCTACTCTTGGATAAGCACATTTATTTCCAGCATAAGAATTTCTAGAAAAATATGACTGAAAATGAAAAATCCCTCTTCATTTCATGTTCAAGTAGAAGACTTCAGTGAAGGAGTGGATGAAATAAGAAGGCTTCAGCCACATCATAATTCACACTTAAGGAGGTGGAAGAGTTTCTTTGAAAAAAAAAAAAGTAATAAAATATAAAAAGTAGGAGTGTCACGATTTCAAACCTAAATAAAATATTGACTGAAATGAGCTTTCTTTTTCAAGCTTCGAAGTCAGAAGCAGGATCTTTGATTCTCGCAGTATTGTTTTTCTCACCGCCCTCGCCTACTTAAGAAGGAAAAAATGCAACTCTTAAAAGACGACACAGCTTCCTGCTAGTCTGTAGCTCAAAGATGACACAGCGTATCTTACTGGTCAACGTAGTCACTGCAATGTAGACCGACGCTCTGAGCACCCCGGAGGCGGCATGTCAATACACTCTTGTTACATGCATAGTATCTTTTTAAAATAAGTTACTGTTTTTACAGGAAGTTAGGTGTAGGCAACAGAACCACTTAGTTAGGTTTAGGAAACAGTAGCAACTCACATGACTCATATGACAGGAGAGACTTCAGAGAGCAGGTCCAAAGCACACTGAGGCGCACGGATTTAAGGCAGTAAACTTTATTTTAAGACTAACGTCAGCGAACTGTTAGTTTGAAATGTTTCTGGCTTAAATCTGTGTGCTCCAGTGTGCTTTGGACCTGCTCTCTGAAGTCTCTCCTGTTACGAGATTGCCCTATCCTGTGAGTACGGGACAGGCCTACTATTCCTCGTGAGGTAGTTGAAGCGCATTTAACCTCCTTTCTTTACTGCCTCATGTGATTCATGGGACTAACGATACCAACGAGTCATGTGATTTAAGACTGACGTGACAAAATAAATCAACATTACTTTCAGTTTCACACGGGGCACAAACAGTGGCCTCTTGGTCGAATGTGTTGTGTTTGTTTGACCCGTCACCAACACTCTGCCCTCAGTGGACTGTCATGCTATTAATTCTATGTCATTTGCTCTGACCATTGAATAACGTCGCGAGTGGGTTTACACTGGACTTAGTTGAAAGCCTGATTCGTCACATACTGTTGCTAAAAGGTGCCTCCGTGCTGCGGTTTCCGATGTCAAGAGGCGCTTACCAAACGGTGGTATTTGACAAGTTGGGAGTGAGAAAGGGTTGTACCGGCAGCCTGCAGCTATAGACAACACAGCATATCTTACTGGTAACAACGGAAAGAACAGAACTGGAAATTGCTCCCGCTTCCCTGAAATCACTGGCGTGGCGACATTTTGCCTTTCCTGTGAGTTATGTGAACGACGAACATGTGATTGACAGAATAACTACAGTTTGTAGGCTGCAGCAACCAAAGAAAATAGCACACGGCGAGCTGCAATTTTAGCCGTGGTCGCGCTACCTCCACTTAAAATCGGTTGCGTGTCTACATCGCCTTGTACGATAAAGCATGTGGGTGCCGCCGGGGGCATCATGGTGCATTCAGGTGCAGCTCGTAAATTCTGATAAACTCTGCTTGTTGTAAAGTTTCTTGCTGCCATGTAGTGGAACTTCTTTTTGTTTGTACAGTTTGTTCTCCAATTGACTGGAGAAATCTTAAGTTATTGTTGTTACATATTAAATAGATTTAAATTTGACCATATGTCCTTAGTGTGGTACATTCCAAAAAAATATCAAGCTTGATACCACATAGCCTCTAAATCAATGATTTCTTGATCTTCATGAATCAAAACTCACAAATAGAAAGCTGAATTGTGACCAGACAGTTTGCACCTACAGGATAGAAGCTGATATTGATAATAGCCCTGAAAGAAGAAGCTCGGTAGCTGCAGCTTTTTGTCATCTCAGGTGAGCTGCATGACTGGCATGGGCATCTAAATCGCTCCGGATATGAACATGAATAAGCAAGCAGATATGTAAATTTGGGATGCTAATTTGAGATGAAGGAAGCTGCCGTCTGTACTTTGGAGAAAGTCAAGCTTCAGCTGGGTTTTAAAACCACAGCTTAGGCCACGGCCTGTTTGTTTCCCAATTATTCATGTCATAAAGCTGCATCGCACGCGTTTCACAGGGAGCAGCTAAATCACAGTTCATGACACAAACACTGTGTGTTTGTGTGTGTGCACGCGCTCGTGCTTACACACAGTGCACATACATAGCTGAGCTTGTGAATCCAAAGCCTGACAAGAGCGCTGCCAAAGCCAAAACAGCAGTGGGAGTCTGAGACTGCCTTCCTTCCCTGTCAGGGTTAATTTGAGGCATTATAAGTGCACGCAAATCAAACCCAGTGTGTTGAAATGAGCATTCTTTGGAGGCACACCGCTATGCCCCGTATCAGATGTAAATAAAATCATTGTGGAGCGATGGTTACTTCACTCCGCTCAGAGCCGCTGCATAACCAACAGCGAGGACCTTCAGTCCTCCAGCTTTTATGTAAACATACATTTTTATGAAATCATACCCTTGAAGGTCATTATGTTGTATTTCATCCATTATTTGAAATTGTGCTAGACGACTCAATGTCGTTTATGTCTACATACATACAGTAATGTACAGTGTATAACGAGAAATACCTGGTGTAAAATAATATGCAGTGCTTTGCAGTGAGGAGGAAATTCAATGGTTCAGTAAGATGTTTTTTGTTGGCTGACAACAGTGAGAGCTTCTGGGAGGGTAAACAAACGAGCTGAATTTAGAGTTTTCAAGGGCATTAATGAAGATAGACATTATGATCACTGTGCATCCTTACAGGAATGTACTTATAATTGGGTTAGCGTTAAGCTTCTTTATTGATCTGCTCTGTGCCTCGGTAGCAAAATCTTGAAAACCGTTTGTACCCGACAGCTCTGCAAATATGTCGTAGACAAATAGAAATGTCTGGAGGCTGTAAGACTAGTACAACTGTCAATAAAGGGAGAATAACAGAGAGAAACAAAAATGATAATGCCATTTCTAAAATAAGTAGACAGTTTTGATAACTGATTATTTATCATTTGAAAATGCCACACACATGAATTTCTCCACTGTGGGACCAATAAAGGAATATCTTATCTTATCTTATCTTATTCACTGGCTCTGGATTCTCAAATGTGGAAAATTTACTGCTTTTCTCTGATTTATTTAATTGTTAATTAAATATCTTTGGTTTTTGAACCAAGCTACTTGAAAACGTGGTCTTGAGAAATTTTGATCCGTTGTTTCGTTGTTTTCTAACATTTATGAAATGATTGATCAATTAATGGCAAAATTAATAGATAATGAAAATAATCCTATAAAATATCTCATCCCAACTTTGATACATGTGACGCATGTGTCCACTCCAGTCTTTTCAAAGTAAAACTACTTAGTGAGGTTTAGGAAAAGATTGACTTGGTTAGGTTTAGCAAATAAAACTACTTCTGTTCAGGAAAACACTGTGTTTTGGGTTAAAATAACTCCAGAAGTGGCATTAAGTATGGAAGTTACATGATAAATGAATCAAAGTTGACTTCTGGATTCACATGGGCTACCGGGGTTTTTTGATCCACCTTGACCTCCTCTCAACACAGCATTTGTCACTCTTTATACCTCCTGGTTCCAGATTATGTGGATTACATAGAATTGATTTTATTGGATATCCACAAATTACAGTCTGTAAATTTCTGTAGCTATGAACAGTGTATGAGACCAGCCTGATACAGTGTATTATTCCTCGTGACTACCTTCATGGATTGTGTTTTGTTGATCAGACGACATCACTCAAAACCTACTCTGCCTGTCACTATAATCACAATCCTGTGTTATATGGGCCACTATTTATACTTTTCTGGGAAAAGTCTGCCATTAATCACGTTCTCAAGGGGCATCGCTACTGGCCTATAAAAATGACTGTTATGGTGTCTTATAGAAATACATTTACATCACCAAACAGTAGTTTTACTCAGTGAACATGTATGATACCTTTACATTAACATTTCAAAGTGGGATGTGAAAAGAAGGATGGATCAGAGATGGATGACACATTGAGCGCTCCATCTATCACACGTGAGAAGCAAGTTTCCTCTTGGGCTTCATTCCCCAAAGGACGTCACAGATGTTTGCTGTGCATGTGGAGCCTCTCCATCATTGGATCCCTTTATAGAGCTTCTCTATGCAATAATAAGACAAGTTTTAGAGCCACGGATAGGAAAAAAATAATGCAAGATTTTGAGATTAAATTTGAAATTTGTTTGTTTTATAAGTACAAATAGTAAGCTACGATAGGCTACGGTATGGACTGGTCAAGGAATGTTTAAAGGGATAGTTCAGGTGTTTTGAAGTGGGGTATGAGGTACGTATCCATAGTCGGTATATTACCTACAGTAGATGGCAGTTGGCTCATCTCCAGTTTGGAGGAACAGACAGGAGTTACCACACAGAACAAAGTAATGTACCGCTGTGGACAGCAGCAAAACATATTTTATCCACCTAAAAGAAAGGCTCACCTAAAAAATCACTATCAGTTTAAAGCTGAAATAGGCAAGATCAGTGCAAATATGATTAAAAGAAGTTATTTTTATAAAATGGTTGTTATATTCTGACAGCAGTGCATGAAACAGGTAATCTAAAAAAAAAAAAAATCATGTTCCTCTTCGTCCTCCGGTGCTCCTAACGGCATCTGCAAGATTTCACAGACCGGAGGAAAACAACCAATCAGAGCTGATCTGGAGTCAGCTGTCCAGCTTCCGTCTATGAGAGGCGTAAACTCTGATCAAACGGTCAAATCTATCAAATATGAATCAATATTCTGTTATTGTAATGACTATTTCTCGCCTCAAATGTTCCAGAAACATCTCGTAGTTACTGTTCAGCTGTAAAATGAGAAAGTTTATGAACAGGCAGCCATGTTGAGATCTGTTGAGGGAATACCAAGCACTGCGCACATGACTTTAGCACAGCCAATAGGAAATCTCTCCGAAATGACCTGTGATTGGTCAAAGGCTAGATTATCTGAATCCTGAAACAGAGCCATGATGAGGTGCAGAAGTCTAGTTTTCTCTCAGAGCGCTTGAATTACAATATGCTGAAGGGTTATTATTGAATTTTTGCCCAATGATGCCAAAAAATTGTTGCCTCCTGAATATTTTCACTGCTTTATCTTGTGTCAAACAGGCCTTTCCATAATATTCTGACTTGATTCTCTAAAACTGTGATTTTTATTTGTCCTAACAGTTACATTAATACTTCTTTGTACAGTGGAGGTGTCAACAAATTTCATTTAAAAATATTAATACTGACTGTACTCACAAATTAATTTTAGGAACAAGTAGGTCTGAAAGTAACCATTGTTTGGTCTATAAAATATCAGAAAATAGTGAAAAGTGTCGATCAGTGTTTCGTAAAGCCCAAGATGACGTCCTCAAATGTCTTGTTTTGTCCACAAATCAAATATATTCAGTTTACTGTCATAGAGGAGTCAAGAAACCAGAAAATATTCACATTTAAGAAGCTGAAATGAGAGAATTTTGGCTTTTATTTCATAAAAAATTATTAAAACTGCTTAATTTATCAGTATAGTTGGTGATTAATTTAATAGTTATCAGTTAATTATTGCAGCTGTAAAGTCAAAATTTCAACTGAATTGTAGTGCAGATCATTTCAATGAAGTTTGATCTTAGTCATTTGGGTGAAGCCTTGAGTCTTAGCTGTAGTGCAGTATTATTTTACAGGCTGCAGTTTGGTTCATGTACTAATATAGTGACCTAAAGCTGTGGGTTTTGAAATGGAGAATCATTCATCAGTGTCTGACCTCAGAGAGTCTGGACACAGTCAGACACAGTGATGAATGGAGCCCATCCCATGTTCCTCCCCTTTTCGATTTAAAAGTTTATAGCATTTAGCTGTGCTGTGACTCACTTTCTCCGTTTATATGACATGTCTGTTTTGCTGGCGTCATAGGTCATGATTACTTTTTCTAAAGCTTTTTTTAGCGTTTAATGCCTAATATAGTTTGAGCAAATGTGGCATCTAATTAACTGTCAGGACTTTGCTGGAGAGAAATGATGGATAATGTGGAAGGGTGGCATTAATGAATCCAGCCAAGCAGAGTAAAGCGTAGACTTGGGAATAGGGACGCCTGGGCTCTGGGGTACTATTGCTTTCAGTGGGGCTGCACAGATGGAGGCGTGTGGGTTTCAAGTTTGGATTGAGTCGGCCGTTGTGTGAGAGGATACTCGCTCACTGCAGTGATTGGGGAAGAGTTTAACAGCGGTGTGCACTCACTGTCATGCTGCAGACTCAGCTGTGATTTACAGTGTAATTGGTGCATAATTTGCCAGCTGGTACATGTTTAATTTGATAAATTATGTTTCTGGGACAAGAAATGAGAGCTGAATAAAATTTTCCTTTGTCATCAATATATTTGCATCTCTCTGTGTTTGTGTGTTTTTGGTGAAATAGAAGATCTGAATTAGACATTAAAGCAACAAATGGGGGGAACTCTGATAGCAGTGTCACAGACTATATAAGAAATGGGCGTGTGGTCCTTCAAATGAAACTCCTGAGCCTGTGTTTACAACATGGGAAGTTGTGTACGCTATGAGTGGCGTTCAAGCGGTTAAGTCATGGGAGCACCACTGCTAAGCAGCGGTAATATTAATGTTCCTGCTGGCGACTTGAAGCCACAGAGGCTAACAGTTCAGCAAGCTAGCAAGTGGGTAACATAATGCAGGAGATGCGAAGACATAATGGCAAAGGAGAAAGATGAGGTCATCGGGAATATCAACATTTTCCTCAGACATAAAATTACGAAGAAAAACCACATGCAACTAAAATTACAGTATATTCACTTAAGTACAGAAAAATTAACTTTATTTAATTAACACCATTCCTGATAATGTCAACAAACCCGTCATAAGTCCTGAACTCAACACTCAGAGATTTTCTACTTACAAGGGCGTGAATACGACAAGAGGGGGGCGTTCATATGGACTCTTCTCATGAACATGGTAAACACGACCCCATCTGAAGGCACCAGCAGTCACCGTGACATCACCCATTGTTTTGTGGACTGCCATTTTGGAGCCTCAAGTTCGGCACTTGAAACTAAGTACAACTGATCACTGAATAAGACGTTTTTAGGCACCCAAACTGTTACAATTAACTTTCATGAAATGAAAACACACCGTGAAAGGGTTAAAGATGAAAATGTGGACATCACTAAGCCAGTACAACGCCGCAGTAGGGACGTGACAGTCACAAGGTAGCCACGCGCTAAAGCATACGCTGCCTTATGGTCGATTTGACTCTAGCTATTGGGACCGTAAACTCACATTTACAGTGTTTACTGAGGTAATAAATAAAGTAAGAAGTAGGCTCACTTTCTCGTAGACTTCTATACAATCAGACTTCTGTTTGCAACCAGAGGAGTCGCCCCCTGCTGGCTGTTAGAAAGAATGCAAGTTTAAGGCACTTCTGCATTGGCTTTACATTTCAGACCAACTGAACAATACACATGTGCGTCACACACCTTTGAGTGTGATATTGCACCCTTTCAAAGAGCACTGCATCTGTTGTTTCAGTAGGAACTTGTCCAGAGAGTCTACACAGGCCGCTAAGTTATAAATCTGTTTTAATCCGTCTGTTTATGACACTACATAACACCAAAACAACAGTATGAGTGTGCTGCTATGCCGCTGCTACCTGAGGAGCTGTTTGCAAGCACCGTGCTCGGCTGTAATCACCGGAACACAAAGTCAAATCACAATACAGTAGCAAAAGATTTCACCGCCTCAGCTGGAGACAAAGTTTACAGCCATAAACAGGAAAAACACAAGCTAACAACTTGTGATTGGAGCAGAGAGGGGATGTACTGCTGGCTCATACATGGATGTGTGTGCCGCCCTGATGTGTGAAGGGAGGTGGGTGCAGTCCTGTCACAGACCCGGCTTTCATTTAACACGACCTTTCCTGTGTGAATTAATCTGTCTCATGTCACCGCGCTCGATGCTCACATATCTTCTTCTCACCCTTTTCCATTTCCCGTGTCTCGCTGTTCTTCTCCTCCGCGTCCCTCTGTGTGATGTTGCGCCCACCTTCCTCCACCTCTCCATCACCACCGCCACCAGGTCTGATCCATCTGTCGCTTCCACACCAGCCTTTCTGAGTAATTCAGCTCACAATGTCCTTTCACTTGCTAACACATTTAGGATCTCGGTTGCTGTGGAGGCTGAAGAGAGGGAGGGTGACTACTAGAATGAATAGCCTGAAAGAGCCATAGCTGACAAATGTAACAGTGACTGACTAAAACCAAGAAGTTAAGCTGTCAAATAACAGCCAACGCTAATATGTTACCACACTGTTAATGTGTACACTAAGTATGACAAAGATGCTGTAATGCAAGATGTCTCATTGCCGTACAGTATTGAGAGGCAAGATGGATAGGATAAGTCATGGTACAATGATTCAGCATTAAAAGTCATGTCATCAGTCCTCGGGGTAATGAATAGTGAAATCCATTTCCATGATAGAGCTATAAATGTCTTCTCCTTTCCAGCTCTGGAGCCTCCTTTCCCATAATTCATCTCTCATCTGGGGATGTTTGCTGGTGAGTTACATGCTTCTATATGATCGTCACCTCTGACATGTACATGCACACACTACATCACAGTCAGTTTGGATGAATGTCACGGACCTCACCTTCCATTATGGACTCTGGATGGTGCTCAGGGGCTCCTTTCCTTTCCTTTCCTTTCCTTTCCTTTCCTTTCCTTTCCTTTCCTTTCCTTTCCTTTCCTCTGACTTTGTGCAATCTTAACAGGAACATGAGCCAAAAACAAGAGTGTATACATCGACACAGAGCAGCTGAAAACTGTATATGCTCTACATGCAAACAAAAATCTTGATTTCTGATTTTGTTGGCAAGATGATAACATCATTCCACATACAGTTTTATCGAACAGAGAGCAAAATTAAATAAAAGATTGGTCACAAAAAATGTATTACAGCAAATTCTCAAAAGAAATAATGGCATAAACAAATAAGGAGGGTTGCTAAAATATTAGAAAGACATTACTGTCCTATACTATTACAGTGTTCAGTTCATAGTAAATTCATAGTATTTCCATTCACCTGTGTGTAACATTGGCGGGGATGTATAAGCAAAAATGCAATATAATATTCAGAACTGTGTATAATTACCTGAAACTAAAAATGATTGTGTTTCCATTAGTCAGTCATTCATATCTACATAGGGAGCGGGTCCACCATGTTGCTCCGCCATGTTTCTACAGTCACATAGAACGGACATGCTGGCTCTAGAGAGAGCTTTTCACGGTTTTACGTTACCAGCCACCGTAGTTCTCTGATACGCTTGTGAAACTGTGGTAAAAGTTGCCGCAATCTTGGGAAGAGAGGAGTGAGCTGAAGTGATCTCAGTTGGGTGCAATTTGCAACCACACCACTAGATGTCGCCCAATCCTACACACTGTACCTTATAATCTATCGTCAACAAAACTGAAGAGACTTCCTGCCTATATTTCAAATTAGAAGTCAACCAGGAAACAAAAGGATAATCCCCTTTTAGTATGAAGCATCTTGTAGGAAGAGTAAAGTTTAATTTGACAATAGCTTAACTACAGTTAGACAGCTGAAAATAGACACGAATGAGACAAGACTCTGTTGTTGTACTGGTGGAACTAGTGCTGTGGAAAATACGTAATTAGAAAGACGACAACAGCCAAAAGTTGTATAAGTGACTCTCTGAAGCTACGAAGCCTGTGTGTTTTGCACAGGGATGTACTCACACCGGTAACAGGTCTCGCTTGTTCTTTCACTTCCTGGCTGATAAAAAGACCAGGAGTCGCTGGATAAAACACATCAGGAATAAAGTTTTATTTGTGTGTGGAACATAGCTAAGTTAGCTATCTAGCCAGTGTTGGTGACGTGTATTGTGCGAGACGAGAAATGTAGTTCACTCAGCGATTTCACACAATTAATTATACTACGACAAACTGAGACTTTCTTGACTTGCAAAATTATGTTTTAAAGTGACAAACATATGTGTGATTTGTGGCGTAATTCAAACAGGATCAAAAAAATAAAAAATAACAAAAATATTTCTCTCCCTCCGTTGACTACCATCATATTTGTGCTGAAATAACGTCCCACAGGGTTCACCGGAACGGGCGTGACTTTGGCTCTTCATTGTCTGTAACACAAGTAAAGGCCTTTGCTCATCAGGGGCATGATGAATTAATGACTCGAAAATGAAAAAGTACATGAAAGAAAAGAAAATCAACCTAATTTGAAAGAAAAACATGTTTCTTTTTCACTATGTAATATTCATGTTGTGTAAAAGTATTCATGACAGAAACAGTAGTTTGAAAAATATAAAATATATGACGTGCAAATTAATCGCACATAAAAAATGCTGCCGGTGTGTAAAGGCCTTAAACATGGAGGAGGTTTCGAGTTTGCATTAATAGCAAATGACAACAACAGCAAATCAGGAAACGGAGGCTTTTTAAAAGACAGTTTAATGTATTTTTTAAAGAAAATAGATCAGAAATAAAGACCTGACTTTAGTCACAATATTCCTATTTACTGTATGGGAGTTGTAGGCACACACTGCACAGTATACAGTAAATCATTATGCTCAGCACGCAGACGCAACCCTGACCTTTCCAATAGCATACGGAAATAATAAATAAAGCTATTAGACCTGAGAAACCTTGGATGAGAGTGAAAGTGAACAAACAAGCAGCAGCAACAACAACATCGATACTGAGAACGTCTCAACAGAGAGAAATGTTCACACTTCATACTTTAATGTTCAAGGTACTAGTTGCTTTTAAGACCCATTATCCCACCAGACTTTCTTAAAGGGCGGCTAATCGAAAAGCGTGGCTGTGCTCTGATAAAAAACATACAAACATTATTGTTAATGTGACGCTGGATTTGTTGAAACTATGCATGTGTATGTGAGCACTTGTGTGCATACATAAGATAAACAAAATAGGGATTGACCCCACGCAAAAAAACTCCACATGGAACGTTTAAGCTGGATTTATAGTTGGACTGTAGCTGCACTCAGTAACTACACGTTGGTGCTGTGGCGGCCAGGAGACACCACACTGGGACCACAAGAACTGTGATTGATCAGTTCGGGCTGATCAAGTTTGCTAAGAATAGTCTCTATAATAAATATACAATACAGTATGAACAAAGTTATCGTGGGGAATGTAATTAAAGCAGGATACAGCCTGATCATGTACAGTACATGTGTGTAGTGCTGCAGTGGCGCTGTTCAGAGTGGCAGTCCACAAACCAATGGGTGACTTCATGGAGACTACGTCCACTTCTTATAGAGCGCTCCAGGGGTGACTTGTAGGCCAACCACGATCGCCCTGTTTCCCTCGATAAAAAGCGGATGATCCATTCCGATCTGGCATTTTGTTGCTCTTAATACTTCCTGGTTCATGGTTTCATGGATTAAATTGAGATTTTGTGGGATGCACACGACAGACGGTGTATGAGAACAGCCTGAAATAGTAGACAGTGCCTTTTGGGGAACAAGAGCGCTGCAGGGATGACATATTTTTGTAGGCAACCAGGAAGTTAGCATCGCCCTGGTTCCCTCTATAAGATACAATCTTCACAAAAGGTCTCATTTAGCCACTTGTTAGCAACCGCCTTTTTCAAGACATGTAAAGACTTTTTCATGTAACAAAAATTTACAAGTGGGGTGTTTATTGGTGTATTTTATATCGTAGAACAACACTTCAAAATCTCTTAAACTTGTGTTAACCACAGGCCTTATTTCAGACATCTAACTAAAAACATTAAAACAAAAACACTGCTTTTGAGACGAGGGAACTGGAAGTGCTAAAATGCGAACTCATTGCAGGGTTTAAGGAGTCATTCCTGTACCACTCTATAGACTGGTACAAGAACACTGAGCTAAAAATCCAAACCAACAGTGTGATCCCTTGTATCAAGTATATACAGACTGAAACATCTTTTATCACCCCATGCCAAACATCAAATTAAACCTGAATCAAATGCATTCAACCTCCATCCTTTTTTACCATTAGAAATTTAATTCCACCCAGAAATGTTTAACACTGACTCTGTGCAGTCTACTGTATCAGTCAAAGAGTGGCCTTTGAGATAATGTAAATATGTCTTTCAAATGTTTGTAATCAAATTTGTATCCGACTCCTTCACCATCAGTATGCCATTATTATTTTTAACTGTAGTGATAGCTGCTATGAAGTTATCTAAGTTGTCACGCGACGTCTGGCCGGCCACTGTTCACACCCCCCAGATGCTGAGCCATATGTGTGTTATCAGCAGAGCAGGGATAAAACCTCAGGATTTTACAGTATTAAAGTTGTTTTATCTCAGCTTTGCTGCATGGAGATTATGCATCCCAGAAGTAACCCACCATCTGCCTGCTGTTGCCAGAACATAGACGACATTTCCCCACCTCGTTATTGACGAAAGGATATGTGTTGCACAACAACTGCAGTGCTAACACTATCTGCGCTTCACGGGTCAGAAGGTGCTTTATGGTCAGAAATAGCTTCTCTAGACCTTTATGTGCAGGGGCAGTTCAGACATTTTGAAGCTCTGTAATGCACAATCTGCTTTTCAGAGCTGGTTTTAAGGGTAACAGAGGTGAGTCTTTGTGAACATATTCACATCAGTGTTTTAGAGCATCAGTGATCAAACAGTCAACCCTAGATTTGAAGCCATATGTTGTAGTTGTTTTCTGCGTGTTCTCTGCATTTATTGGTTTTCTCTTTTGCTTCTGTCAGAGATTACATAAGTGCTGACACAGACAAGTGTATAAAAAGAATGTTATTTTAATCTTTAGTGTTAGTCTTCTGACTCACGTTGTTTTGAGGACGGTGATATTTTGAGATGTGTTCTGCACAATACCCCGAAATGACAATAGAATCCACACAAACGGCTCAACTTTCATTCTGCTGTGCTAGGACAAAATAAAATCCCAACTTGCAACTTTGCAAAAAAGATGGTATAGCGGATGCCAACGAGGTAACGCTGATTAAATATTCATCCTGTTCCCTCAGTTGCCCTGTCTGGTGCTGTTCCAACAGAAACAATGCTTGTGAGCCTGAAAAAATGGATGTCCTTCACAGCGCTGAACACAGGGCTCTGACATTTAGATTTTTCTACTGTATAAACACAGTGCATGGTATGAGTGCACAACGCACAGATGGTTCATTCATTATTGTTTAATTCCTTTCATCACACCAGTGATATGACTATACAGGGATGTTAATAATGAACCGTTAACGGACAGTAAGATTTTAACTGCTTAATGCTATCACTTAAACAATGAAAACAAACATTAAAGATTAACTAAAAAGCTGAGCAAAACTCGGAGGAGTGGTTTGTCACTTAGAATAGCTGGTCCACCTTAACAGTGCATCTTAATTTAGCCTGTAGTTGCTAACACCAGGGCTAACCGCCTTCACTTTAATCAGCAGGTGGCTGGCAAGCAAGACATGGGAGCAGTAGCGTTTCATTCACCAACAAATACTGAACAAAAACTGTAAACTCTGCTTCCGCTACATTTCCAGCTATAACCAATAACCCCCACACACCGCTGCCACACACACGGTCTGTCGGAAACTCGCTAACGTAATGCCGGGCTGACAGCACCGCTGTGCCGCTTAAACCGTGCTCACTGAGTACGCCAGGCAGACAATGCATGCAGCGTTATGGCTGCTACAGTAACTCTCCGGGATGGATGAACCGGAGACTCCTTCATCTGTTTTGCGCTCATACTCTGCATCTGGTGATAAATGATCAATTTAACCGGTTTGTGCATCGGCTTTTCGTTGAAGCTAGGCAGCTTATTAGGCATTAAAATGGCACTGCTGTGTGAAATGCACTAATCTTGTCGTTAACAGTTAATCGGTTAACGAAGGTCAGTTTTCAGTTAAATAAAATAGTAATCCTACTGTAAACATCAGCCACATTTGCACAGTCTGCTTGTCTCTTTTCTGTCTGGTGAACTTTGATTGAAGAGTGCAGCTCCTCCAGCATTCAGTCCTTCCAGAGTGTAGTAGCTTGGAAAACATTCATTCTCCACGGATACAAGGGTGAAGAAGCAAGCGAGCAGCAAGAGTTGCATTTTTCTTTTTTTTTTCCATCCTATGACTGTAGCCCGTGTGAAGGAATCTTCAGATTTTGTGGTATGACTATTACCTAATTTAAATATGGACAAAGAGCACAGGATCACCACGATGCTATTTGCTCGGAGTTAGGGGTGAATTACACGGTTTCTTTTTGTCTTGTGTATTATGTGAAAGCTGTGCAATCCTTTTGTATATTTTTGTGTGTGTGTGTGTGTGTGTGTGTGTGTGTGTGTGTGTGTGTGTGTGTGTGTGTGTGTGTGTGTGTGTGTGTGTGTGTGTGTGTGTGTGTGAATGGATGAAATGAGAGGTAGATTGTACAGCCTACCCCAGCTTTAACTGTTCAAGATGACATAAGGTGCAGAAGTCTAGTTTTCAAGTCTTCTTCAATACAGCATGATGTTCATTTAATAGATAAATAATAGCATTTAGAATTAAATAGACCATAAAGCAGGATATGCTTTTAGGGCGGGGCTACCTTGTGATTGGCAGGTCGTTACCATAATGTCTGGTCTGGGAGTTGTCCGCTTTTTTGTCTCATAACTTTAACCCTTTCACTGTTTGTTTAAAGTTCATAAAAGTTAATTGTAACATTTTGTTTGCCTAAAAATGTCTTATTCAGCATTTGATTGAACTTGGTTACAAAAAAAAACAAGATGGCAACAGCCAAAAGATTGTGATGGCCAAAATGATGAACTCAAGGCTTCAAAACAGTCCACAAACCAAAGGGTGATGTCAAGGTGACTGTCTTATTGAGCGCTCCAGGAATGACATATTTTTGCAGGCCAACCACTGTGCGACGTTAACATCGCACTGGTTCCCTCCACCAATGGCATTTTTCTATTGGATTTTTGATTATTGCAAAAAATAAGCTCTGTTGCAGACAAACATTTAGGATACTTACATGTTTTGTTCCGTAAGAAAATCTTCACAAATGAACACCGTTTTTTTTTTTATTTTTGAAGTATGAATGTAATCACCAGATGTAAAAAGCTAATGTTAGACTATAAACAAACTACACCACTGGTGCATGAATGCGACCAGGTAAGCACGTCCATATGCAGACAAAAAGGCAAGCGGGGAATCCAACTTGAGGCTGACGGAAATTCTCTCCATCTCTGAAACGCCTCACCGATGTAAAGGAAGGTGTCCAGTCTGTAACAGCAGCCGTCTGGGATCCTCTGGATGCTCGTACAGAAGAGATTCACTCGTACTCTCATTTATGGCAACTGTTGAAGCAAAGCTCCCCTGACATCAAACCCCTGTGAAGTTTTCTCTGTATCACATTACAAGACCGTGGCGTACGTGAGGAGAAAAAGAAAACAATAGAGTATAAACATGACACAGAGGCACTAAAGGGGACACAACACTTTGCTTTCTATTGCCTCCTCAGTCTTGCCCCTCGAACAAAGACTGGCCAATCGCAGTGTAGCATCAGCCAGCTCTGACCAGGGACCGACAACCATTACGACCTTTTTACGTTAGGTTGTAACGTAAAAACCTTTGGAGCTAACATTAGCAGAGTATGTTAGCACTATACTTTGCTAGCTACCTAAGGTGTACTGAATGTATACACAGTGAGTAAAGACCTATCCAGCTTTGATTTCCTGAATTTCATCGTCTTCTGTCGTGATCGCCAGGTGACGGCGTTTCACTTTCTCTCGGTGAGTAACACTTCAGTTGAGTAGGTGGACCTGAATGTGGCCCAGGACACATTTGCATGCACACTGCTAAAAGGATGTGGCCACATATGGCCCAGACCACCTCTGAATGTGGTCTGAAAGATGCATGTTACTGCCAGATCTGAGCAGGTCTCCAGTGACAGAGGAGTTCAGTCCCCTTTGAGTCCCACTCACCTCAGTTAATTAACATGGTCCTGTTTTTATGGTCACCATACTTCATGTAGTGTGGCCACATGTTATATACTTGAGCAACTGACTATTTTACAATTACGTCTGTTTTATTATTATAAAATATGTTTATTATAGGGCTGCACTGTGGTGTAGTGGTTAGCACTCTCGCCTCACAGCAAGAGGGTTGCAGGTTCGATTCCGGCTTGAGGCTCTTCTGTGTGGAGTTTGCATGTTCTCCCCGTGTAAGCGTGGGTTTTCTCCGGGTACTCCGGCTTCCTCCCACAGTCCAAAGACATGCTGTTTGGGTTAATTGATGACTCTAAATTGCCCGTAGGTGTGGATGTGAGCGTGAATGGTTGTCTGTCTATATGTTGTCTGTCTCTATGTGCCCTGTGATGGACTGGCGACCTGTCCAGGATGTACCCCGCCTTCGCCCTATGCCAGCTGGGATCGGCCCCAGCCCCCCTGCGACCCCCAACGGGAAAAGCGGTTGACAATGGATGGATGGATGTTTATTATACCAACCTGCTCTGCTAAAGCAGACAAAATGCCCTCCAGCTTGTTTCTACTGTTTTCTTTAAACAGAATAAGGATGAGCTGTTGGGAAGAGGAGGGAGCAGCACTGCGCTCCATTAGTGCTATCTCCGTGTCTTTTTGTGGGTTGTGTGCAAATCTCATTTGCGCCGGGGGCATATCTGATGGGGTGCAGAAATTAAACATCTTGAACTCAGGCTCTTTTGAATTGGATGCTCTGAGAGCTCAAAGACAAAATCAAATCTTTGCCTGCTCTTTCCTGCTTTCAAATAGTCATGACGCTAGCCCCCCAGAAACATGCAAATTAGACTGCACAGGCTCATATAATCTGATAAACATCCTCCATTGAATACCAAGTGCCTAAACACAATTTCTGCAGGAAATTATAGTGCTGATGAGCAGGAGATATGTTGTTATAAATGGAGGTATAAAAGCCCATCGGGGATGTGCAGTCACAGTCTTATTGTCTTTGAAAAGTATGCTCAGTGTGGCAAGTCCCCTCGTTGAGGAATTACTAAAAACTGTTTTACCCTCTAATTAGTCAAATATTTTGACCCAGATATGATCGACTGGATTTGGAAATTGAAGACAATGAGCTTGCAGGCAGTGTGTCTCCGAGGGCTATCTTATCTGTGAAAGCAGAATCCCAATAGAGGCGACCCACAATCAGCTCTCTCTCCTCCCCAGACGGATCATAACTAAACTGCTCTGTCTGCTGAAATCCAACCACCAAAGTCCTTGAAAGCACAGCGAGAACCAGGAAAAGGAATTAAAGCCTAAAATTAGCTTTCGCTAATCGCCTCACTTGATGTGGTAGTAAATTAAAGATGGAGAAAGTTGCTTTATTCTGTACACTGTAAATTAGCACCAGGATTTCACAAGATGCAACTGTAATAATTCACAATAAATTACATTATAATTATATCACAGACCTTAACTGTGATATACGGTATATACATTCTTCATAATGTTATTGTGAATTTTAAGCAAGGCATGGCTATTGCATCTGTGATTACTGCAAGCTACTGTGAATTTATCAGGTTTCTCTACATGCTGAAAAAATGTGTAAAACTTATCAGAATTTTACAATTTTTAAGTGTAAATTTACAGTACAGTACTGGCTACTTAGTTACAGTTATCCAACTAGTAGCCAATAATTTTCAGTCGGTCAGATATTTTACAGTGTAAAATATGGGGGGGGGGCAATTATTTTTCTTGGGGAGCAACATGAGAAACCCAGATTGTTGCCGAGGGCCAAACAAATACTGTCAGACGTAACCTCTATTTTATCAGTGTAGAAATAATACTGGGCACTTATTTTTCAGCATTTATTGTACTGAAAATCACTCCACACAACATATTATTAAGAAAATGAAAATATATGCAGGAGTCTTTGAACCGTACAGGACTGACTGTTAACATTAACCAAACTTAACATTTAACTTAACATTAACACATTTTGTATCAGAGTGGAGGCTCAAGTTGTTATCTTTGGATACAGCCACGTTTGTTGCAGACTAAGCACACAGCTTTACTGCCGACCTCCACGAAAAAATACTTAGCAGTCTATGACTTATTATAGACGTGCCGCCTCACCAGGTGACAATACTTCAAACATCAACGGCAGTCGTGACAGGAAGAAGCACACTAACAGTTCACAAGCATTTCAAAACAAAAGCTGGCACTTTTGTTCCTGTTTTGTTCCTGATGTTAGTTAGTTGTTATGAAGACGAACAGTTGTTGCCAAATAAATAAAAAGCATGTTCAAATTGAAATAGGAAATTGGTCTACTTGCTGTACCATAAATGTACCGAATGGAACTGAAAACCGTGACCCCCAAACCGGGATATTACCCAAATTGTGAATTTTATGAACCGTCCCGCCCCTTTTATATAGCTGTCATTTTACTTACTGTAAAAGTGATACAGTACCTTACTGTAAAAGTAATGCAACTAGAAGCCAGTTATTTACTGTGAATGCATGGTTGAATAATTAACAGTGTATGTGAGTCCTTTTTCATGTACATTTATCTCATATTTTTGACAAGGGCAAGGGCTGATGCTGAACATCAGCCCTTGCATCTGGAGTAACAAACTCCACTTTTTATCTCTGTTTTTAACCTTGAAAGTGATGATGAGGATTTGTTCTGGCCGTATCGATCTGGTCAGAGATGCAGATCACATTTTGAGGGAGTGGCTGTTTGGATAAGGGCTGCAGCAGGGCTGATAAGTGTGACTGTCGGCTGACATTGGCTGCGTGGATGGTAGCTGAACTCATTAGACTAATGAATGTGCAGGGCAGTGAGCGATGCTTTGGGAGGAGAGGAGAGGGCAGGACTGACTGACCTCTTTGAAGATTGAGAAAAGTGAGATATGAGAGGGCCAGGTTAGCTGTGTCAGCGCTTCTGCAGCACTATCTGGAGAGCCGGACTGGAGCGCTGGGCCTGGACGCATATGTGTGTGAAATTATCAAACTGTAAGAACACTTAGGAAACGAGGTGTGCATTAATAATTGGCAGCTGTGTGCATAGACACTTTTTTTTTTTAAAAGAGTGCATTTACTGAAAGCTCCAGGGTGCAACTTGTTATTGAGACTTTTTGTGTACACATGACTAAATCCCTTGTTTGTACGACATTGT
The DNA here is from genome assembly GCA_947000775.1 of Pterois miles. Taxonomy (NCBI): domain Eukaryota; kingdom Metazoa; phylum Chordata; class Actinopteri; order Perciformes; family Scorpaenidae; genus Pterois; species Pterois miles. The sequence goes on from CAMQGK010000110.1 coordinate 10,514,869, forward strand.
TAAGATTTTCAGTAGCATTTGAGATACTGTGTGAGGACTGTTTTTAATTATGCAACTGACGTCACAGCAACAGAAGGTATGCAGAGATGAACAAAAAGACCTTGTTTGCATATTTACTGCAGCAGATAAGACCCGTTAAAAATGCACAGATGAACATCTGCACTTCTCTTTGTAATGAACAATTCTGGTATTCAGTCTGCTCTTTCTCCTCCTGGAGAGAACCACACACTTTATTTTCAGACTGAAGCTCTTTAAGGGTAGACAGCTACTAAATACGAGTAGCCAGTGATGTTACACACTTGACCAGCTGAAGGTTCAACCCGGTTGAACAAAAAGGAGTCGGAATGACACGATAATGCGAAAGGCAAAAGCTTGTAATAAGAACACTCTTCTTGCTTTAGCCGTGTCATTTTCACGCCATGTAGTCTGTACTGACTACAGGACTGGGATCCCTGACTGGGATGGGACGGACCCTCACCCAGGAGAGTTACGCTAGTGAGGTTTGTCCTGTGTTTTGTGGTGACACTTCTCACGTGTTTTCCGTAGTGATGGTCACATTGTTTACATATGTATTTTACTTAGTTTATGTACTTATTTTAAGTCCAAACCACAGACTGTGTATAAGAAGTGGACATAGTTACCGTGACGTCACCCATTGGTTCGTGGACTGCTGTTTTAAAACCTCTCACTTTGGCATTTTGGCGGTTGCCATCTTTGCAACCAGAAGAGACACAAGAGGGTGGAGCTAAGCACAACTGAACACTAAAGAAGACATTTATAGGCAACCAACAGGTTACACTTAACTTTCATGCAATCCAAACACACTGTGAAGGGTTAAAGTTTAACTCCCAGACCAGACAACATCATGGTAACAACCTGTCAATCACAAGGCAACCACGCCCCAAAGCATAGCCTGCTTTATGGTCTATTTGGCTCTAAATGGGACCATAATTTACTAAATGAACATCATGCTGTATTGAAGAAGACTTGAAACTAGTGATTGGGACCATAAACTTATATTTCCAGTGTTTACAGAGGTAATAAATGAAGTGAGAAGTAGGCTCATTATCTCATAGACTTCTATACAATCAGACTTCTTTTCCCAGCCAGAGGAGTCGCCCCCTGCTGGCTGTTACAAAGAATGCAAGTTTAAGGCACTTCAGTATTGGCTTCACTTCTCAGACCTGGAGGGAACTCGCTGGCCCAACTATGACACTTTTCCTAAACATAAATGGTTTTATTGCCTCCTGCTGGTGCTGCACTTTAAGATAAGATAAGATAAGATGAATCTTTATTAATCCCCGGAAGGAAATTAATAATACACACATGTAGTTTACCGCCTCGGCGCCTCGGCAAGACATTGGAATTCGAATTGGAAAGTTAAAATTTGTCAGTAAAAAGGGAAAGTTATAATGAGATGCACAGCAGAATTGACTGTAGCCTATTGCAAAAGGACAGGCTCTCCATTCAGTCTGACACACCCACTGTGTCGACAGTATAATAGCCCCACATACAAGCTCATAAATGCATACGCACATATTGGACTGTATATGCTCACACACTGTATAAAGGCACTTCGAGGCCTTGAACAAAGGTGAGGTAAAGGGGTCCTGGGAGATTTAGCTTGCTATCCTTCCAAAGGCCTGCACGGGAAATTGATTCCACGGGGGGGGAAATGGCAGTGAAAAGGCACACGCTGCTGAGGAGAAATGAGAGTCAACGGAAACATCCCATGGGATGACATTTTCTGGTTCAGCAGCAAAACTGCACTTCATCAGTAATTTCACTGGAAGACCTGAGAGCAAAATTAGTCTTCATCTGTGTTGTTTTGTTCAGTCATTTTTAGAGACACAGACTTGGATTGCAAGACAGACGGGAAGTACAACTATAAGGTGTGCGCTGCACAGAGCGCACCAGCAGTCATCTAAGTAAATCCTCAATTAATCCGCTTGCAAAAAATATTTGGGAACACTTTAATCCACACATTTTACACGTCAGCAGATTTAATAGTAATTAGGTGATAATTACCAAGTAACCCATTTGACATTTTTTTGGAAATTTTGCCAAATTACCCCAATATTTAACTCAAAATTGATCAAAAATTACTTTATTCTAAACATTATTTAATACTTTCATGCTAAAATAGCATGTAATGGTTAAAATAGAGAGAAGCAGCTCTGCGCTGCTCTTCATCAGAGGTGGAAAACCAAAACTATTACTATTACTATTACTATTATTACTATAGACACTTCTGGTCAGGCACAAATCTCACCATTGTGACTTATTGCCTACACAAATGTAACCTGGTAGCAAATGTAATGATGCAGGGAGTTTTTAATGAAATTTCAAAGAGAGAGTTTTTTGCTTATTATGATGTATTTACCAGCAGACATGGAAATAAATAAATAAAACATCAATTAACTTTGTATTCTGTTCCTGTAAATGTATTAAATAAATTACCAGCTGTTGGGAAATAGCGGAATATAATTATTAAATAGTGTTTATAATAGATATAAAATAATAATAATAACAGTCATGACTGTCAAACAAAGTAATGTTTGATAAATTTTGAGGTAAATATTGGGGGAATTTGGCAGCAAATTTAACAAAATTTCAAATAGTTTACTTGCTAATTATCACCTGATTACCATGAAATTCGCAGACCTGTAAAATGAAGTGTTACCACATGTTTAAATTTTTCTCTTTATGTGCTAACCAGCACCTTCTCCTGTGTATAAAAGACAACCATTAGGCAATAGTTGCAGGAAATAATCATCCATAAACAATTCATAGAGTGAGTGGGACTTTAAGGGTAAAGACTGAGGTGTGTAAACAACAGTAGTATTCCCTGTTTACAAATACACAGGTCAAGAGAGGAGAGTTTCACAGAAGGCAAAAACGTCTGACTTTCTACAGAGACACAACACGTGACTGCATGCTGAAATCACTAGATCAACAAATCTTATGCTCCCTTTGTCTCCTCCGCCCATCCAGCAACGTGCCTCAAGCTCTGCAACGATAAATATCCTGCAGTATTTGCAGTATTTCCTTCACAATATGTAGCAGTATCTCCTGAGTGCTGCAGGCCTGCACAATGTGAACTTTATTAGAGAGCATGTATGGTACATTTGGCTTTATTGCACTGTTTTCCTGAATACAGTGGAATGTTTTACTGAGCAGCTTGGCAGAATATACAGTGTATATGGTGGTAAAAAGAAATCACCAACCATAAAAGACGTGGTGCAGTCATCTCGTGGGAACAAATCCAGTTTAGAAAATGGTATTTCAATCAGAAAAGACTAATAGGAAGAAGAAATAGTTATTAAATTTATTTATTTAGTGCACAATAGTAAGAGCTGAAAAGATATCAGACAATAGCTGAAGATCTGAACACAGGCTACATAAAGCATAAATTATCTGTAGGCTACACTGTAAAAAAAAAAATGCAGGGAAACAGCCCCTCTTTGCACCATCTGTGCATGTTTGATAAATGGTTGCAACAGCTATGAAAATATGTGAAAAGATTGCATTCCCTTGCTGTTTAAACATCAGATGCTGCAGGTCTTTACTAGAAAACCCATGCGTCCATCGTGTAGCAACAGACAGATAAAACGAGTACCACATTCAGAAAGTTAGACTTTAAAGAAAGAAAGAAAGATGAGCATGTTAAAAACAGACAATCATCTCTCATATTGTTGCTCCAAGGGAACACATGGCAGAGATTTGGATGTGTTATACATCATAATGTCTTCTCACAGTGTTTGGCCAGTGTCTATATTAAGATCCGCCTTGTTGATTTTGCTTTCTGCAGTAACTGTTCTGTCATATCACTGGCAAACCTGCCTGTGTAGTCAGTTTTACAAGTGTAGTGATCAGTTGGTGAAACATGCTGCAGTCAGCAGTAAGGATTTATCAGCATTGATCCCCATAGGTGGAAAAGTCCCTGTAATGTCACTGATCACTGGAGAGAGCTGCCAGAACAGTCTGAACTCTTAATCTCACAATTAACTTGCTAACTTGCCAAAAACATAGACTGTACATATATAGGAAATGGACATAGTCACCGTGACGTAGCCATCTTGGGTTTTTGCAACCAGAAATAAGGAGAGGATGGAACTAAGTTCAACTGAACACTGACCAAAATGTTACTTTCATGAACTTTCATGATCTGAAAACACTGTGAAAGGGTTAAAGTAGTAATACAAAAACACGGACAACTCCCAGACCTGACAACCCGTGGTAGCGACCTGCCAATCACAAGGTAGCCACGTCCTAAAGCATACCCTGCTTTATGGTCTATTTGACTCTAAATGGGACCATAATTTACTAAATGAACATCATGCTGTATTGAAGAAGACTTGAAACTAGTGATTGAGACCATAAACTCATGTTTACAATGTTTACTAAGGTAATAAATCAAGTGAGAAGTAGGCTCATTTTCTCATAGACTTCTATACAATCAGACGAGTTGCCCCCTATTGGCTGTTAGAAAGAATCCAAGGTTGCCCACTGGGCAAAAAGCAAAATATTTGCTGGGAAATGCAACAAAACTCAAAATATTGACCAGTTGTTGCTATGAAAATAAGAAATAGGAATATATCAATCACAATAACTACTGCTACCACAGAAATGAGTGGAAATTTTCACGGTCTCTGTGTATCCGACTCACAGGTGCTGACAACATAACCAGGCCCGATGCTATACTGAAAATAATTGAACCATTACCACCGGTAGGTGTAGTGACTGTTTGTTCTAAACAACAATGACGGCTCCTGAAGAGGTTAGCGTAGATGCTACATTAGCATCAGTTATATCAAAACTGAAGAGTATTTCTTCTTTGAAAGAAGAGCAAAGAACAGCATCGAAAGCTTTTCCCAGTGGATGGCTCTTCTTCCAACTGGCTTCTGCAAGCTGCTTCATCAAATCACAGTATTTTTTTAAAGTGCCTCTCCTTTTCCAAACCATGTGGTGGGTCAGTTTAGGAGGACTTGGCTTGGGAGACGGATGTCTGAATCAGTAGTTATCCTTCCATCACTATGACCTGAACCCAGATAAAGGGTGAGCGATGGATGGATAGATGAGTGGAATTATTTTGTGTTGTAGCTTTGTACACTTTCCTGTAGGCTACCTAACAACAGGTGACTGTAAAAGCTGTGACGCTTTCCTCCTTCAGGGCAAAGCCTATGCTTAGGACTTGATCAGTGGCAAACAAAGACGCAGAGAAATCAATGCAACAACAGCTTCACTCCTTGACCAAATCAATCTGAGATGGTTTTTCTTTCCACAATTTATTGAAGCAATTCACGACCGCGGAAATGAGCTTTGTCCTTAAGCTGCCCTTGCCTCTTCACTACTCCACACCTCCCCACCTGTATGTCAACCCCACAAATCCCCACCACACTCATTTATTGTAGTTTTTTTTTTTTTAGCCTTTATATATCAAGAATATGATGCGCTCGCCCCAGTGGAGCGGCTGTAGCTTTAGTACCTTCGCAGTATTCTGGAGGCATGGGAGAGAGCTGCTCATTCTTCTTCATGGTTTTCTAGCTGGTTTGACAGTTTGAACTGGTGATCACTTCATCTGAAGTCAGTTTTTCTAATCTAAGCACCACATACTGGGAGCATTATTGTGTTTGTCGCGTAGTGTTTCCTGTTCTTTTCTCATTTCTCATGCATCTGTCACTAAATGCTTGTGTATTATATTGTAGACACAAAGAATGCTGCAAACATCTGTGTAGCATGAATAAATAAGAAGTTGAGGCACAGCTGCATGTTGTTTTGTTTTCCTGGACATCACAGCTTTTCTGTGCTGACTTGGCACCACTGAGCTTTTAGATACAGTATATACACTCTCACAAACGCGGAAACATAAGCATATTTTGCTTCAGTGATAGAATGACATTAGTCATAATCAATGACATTTTAAGGGCACATTCATACAGTAAATACACAGTTGATGTATGTACATATTGGGGGTTCGTAGCAGCTGAACCTGTCTTGTTTCTACATAATAATGATATAACATAATATAATAGCATTACAGACAGTGCAAAGGCTTTCCCATGCACTCATCTCAGCTTATTTCTAAATCCAAAAAGTTCGTTTTTCATGGGTTTTCCAGCAATGTGATGCACGTGTCAATTTCCACTCATTACATACCTACAGTCTTTTCAAAATAAACATCCGTCTTCACAGGAAACAACTTAATTAGGTTGAGGCATCAAAACTATTTATGTAGGTTTAGGAAAAGATTGTGGTTTGGGTTAAAACAACTCTGGAAATGTGGAAGTTACATGAACAATAAATGTTTTTTGGGTCCTGCAAAAATATTTTAGTATTTCAGCAAAATGTACTTAAAGTAACAAAAGAAAAAAGTTCTGCTGAAAAATGTGTCTGATATGTTGTACATGACATTATTAGGTTTTTTTAGCAATGTGTAAGTTTCAAATTTTATTGTGGTAAAAACAATGTATAGACTGATACAAAACGAATCCCCCTCAATCACCACTTATGATCCTCTAGAAATAAATTGTGGTGTCTGTATCTGCAGACACTGCAGCCCTCTGTCTGGATTTTCTCTTTGCTTCTTATTTGTATGTTCGGGACATTTCTGGACTTCAGCAGTAATGTTTTATTTCTATGATTTACTGCTTTGCTCTCACTAACGCCTGTACTTGTCAGCCCTCCTGGTTTTCCAGGGAAACTCATGCTTTTCATTGCTCGCCACAGAGTGCCACACCCAAAGTTGTGTTTTGCGTGATGCAGCAAAAAGCAGACGTGGCACGGCGCAAGCCTTTGGACATAACGGGTTTCAGAGCGCGGTGGTGCTGTTGTCGCATTTTATCTGAAAGGCCCTTGAGTGAGTGAGGGAAGGAGGGAGAAAGGGAGAGTACTAAGAGAAATACTCAAGCAGGAGCAAAAATAAAGTACGCTATGCCTCCAAGAGGCTTCAACATGTTGCGTATACCTGCCAAATTTCATACTTCTAGGTGTAAACACAATGGCTGGCTCAATTTTAACAATTTTTTAGGGGGCGCTATTGAGCCGTTTTGTCACATCCAAGCACATCAATCAAATTTCTCACCAGTGCTGATACATGTACATGCATACAAAACCAAAGTTTAATACAAAAAATGTTGTTGCAGTGTGCTTATTATTTAGTTATGTTCATTATTTTAAAGTCATCAGAATGCAATAAACAAATTTTTCTCTTCATTCACTGGAGCTTTTTGTTCAACCTTGTTCAACCTAATAAAAGAAATACGTAAGAAGCTTTGTGTACAATTGGCCTCTCAGGGGATGCTTCAGTTTAAGTGTATATCTTCAGTGCCACTGACGTCAAGTAGCAAGAGAAAAAAAGTACAATTGATTGGCACCGTAAACCTTAAATAACTTATGAGTCATCTAAAAGCAGAAAGAATCAGTCATCACAATGCAGCCTCTGACATTCTAGTTAGAGGTCATATTGTAGAACGGGGCTTGTTATCAGAGGGTAACAGATTTAAATTTTTGGACCACCTGAGAAATCAGGAGCTAAAAAAATGAATACAGCCTCCCTGGTGTACGGCTGAGGTGCCCTTGATCAAGACAGGAAACAGCCTTCTGCTCCAGTGCAGCTGGCTGTGGTCGCACTGGGCAACCCCCAGACAGCTGGTTGCCTTGAATACATGTAACGCTGCGAATATGAAGCAGGAAAAGAATATGCATGATCACAATATGTGAATAAAAATTGTATTTTTTCATGTCTGTGTGGGCCACATGTTATGAAATGATTTTCCAAAGCTCCTTGATGTGGAATTTCCTCCAGCAGACTTTATATCATATACTGTTTTAAAGACACCTGACTCTTGTCTGTAGTGAGACGACTTTATGTGAAACTTGGCTTGGTGTCAGTAATGTATCGTATTTAGCATACAGTCAGACGCATCATTTATTTAAGTGCTGAAACATGAATATGTCCCTCTGAACAATTGATCTTCACGTCAATAAAGTGGATTGAATTACCTATTTAACCTTGTCATCAGTAAAGCTACAGAAAAAGGGGCTCAACAACATTTACAGTTCAGATCTTTACGTCTGGGAGCTGTTTTCATTCAACCGCTGTCTTACAGTGCTGTGACTCAGACGTTGGGGGGTAAATGCCTTTTTACAGTGCACACTAAGGAAGTGATCCTTACAATAATATCCCCAGTTTGTCCGGGCATTCAACCCAACAACCTAAAAGATACAGGTTTTCTATTTGTTAGCCTGCTTCTGTTCATATTTAAAACCCCACAAATGCAGTTTCAGCTGTTTGGAAAATAGGTTTTACCTCAGAGTGGAGCTGTTGTGGTGACAGATAATGATTGGCTCAACAATGCTTTACAATGCCTAATTTATCCTGATTTTAGCGGTATAAAAATAAGCTTTATTGTTAGGTGTAGCGTTGCTTTTAGCTAAGACACTTTGGTTGCGTACTACAGAATAACTGCAGAAGTGAAAATGTCGGCACAAGGTAGAGTACTAGCTCTGGATGAAGGGAAGCCTGAAGCATGTAGGGAGACCCGCCGGTCTATGTGCATTCATTTTCTCCTCAACTGTTCAGCACTTGAAGCCTACACGTAGGATGTGACTGTTGGTCATTGGGGTATTTGTGGGTATTTTTCCCGCCCCTCCTCCATTGAGATTGGATGGCGGGGTAAAAAGTGATACCAAAAGTGCAGGATATTTGACTGTCTCACTGCAACCAGAAAAAAAAAACATCACTGGTGCAGCGCTCGGTGCAGAATACCTCGTCACGCTGCTGCGGCGGTGCTGCCATCGCAAAGAATTCAAATAAGTAAAAATATGAACATAACGGTTGTGGTTGTTGCTTGCAATCCCTGCAGTTATTGCAACGGCCCTGGTGGACCCAAATATTTGACTATTTGGATATTATTAGTAATAGTACTGTATATATACAGTATATATACAGAATACTGCTGTGTGCATATATAAAATATATATATACACAAATATATCAATATTAATTGATTACAATCCTACAAATATGTATAAAACACCCCAAACCTTTAGGAAAATGCTTTTCTTTCAATAACAAATAATAGTACAAATAACAAGCTTGTAGAATAACAGAATCCTTAAAAAATAATTGTTTTAGTTAAACTGAAGGGAGCTGAGCTGAGAAAGGAGAAACATCTGGCCTTCCTGAGTCCTTCCCGAATCATGTCGTGGAGACGAATCGAGGACCTTTGTCGCCGTTGCTCATGTTTCTGTGAAATCCATGCGAGCCTCAGACCGATAGGGCCAAGAGGAAGCTTCCACTTGCTGCATTATAAACTAACTTACAGCGAGGCACTGCAGCCTCCATTTAGGGAAAGAAGGATCACAAAAGTGACTTAGAGGTTCCTCTACACTTGCATGCACAGAGGGGTGAGGAGAGGAAACACTTAGCATGGACAGAGCAGCTTCAAAACGGTGCCATTTTAGGGCGCGACGGTGTTCCTGCTGCCTACTGACTGCCAAAAGCTTTGAATATTTGCAGCTGATTACACTGAAGATCTGGAGACCAAAAAATCGTATTCGGGACAACGCTACCTCCGAGGTTATTTGGAATATTACTGCAGAAATCCCAGACAATCTAGGGACGGCGGGGGTGGGGCTGAGATTTGGGATGAGAGTATATAACATATGTCTGATAAGAGTCCTTTCATCAAACACTGGTGAGACACATAACTCCTCATCTGTCTGCAGTATCCATCCACAGTGCATTTATTAAAGATCTAAAGTGAGTTGAGCTTTGATCTCTCGGTGAAACAAAAAAAAATGCTGGCTGAATTCAGCATTTCACATTTTGTTTGTGCATCTGTTCGTTTATATGAAAGGCTTGTGGAAGTAGAGAGAGGACTAGAAAGAGTGTCTTTGTTTGTTTGAAGCTAGTGCTTCATTGATTACCTCACCGGTTTCAAGGTAGCAGAGGATTTTCCTTTTCCTGCTTTTTCTCACAGCGCTTTCTTCGGGCCTCTGATTGCACTCCAGTAACCTCATCCATAAATTTGAACCAAACCTGCCTTGCAAGCAAATTGTTGGCTTGTGAGGCAAAACTGCAAACCTCAAATGCAGAGGCTGAATGTTGTTTTTATACTGCTGCTCTTAGCAGTAATGAATATAATAAACATTCATATACAGTAATACATAGTGTACAGTATGTGCTGTAAAGTTAGGAAACTAAAACTGATTTAATGTAGACAATCACATTATTACTGTTATTTCTCAAGCATCTGCTAGAATCCTAAATGTTCACCTCACCCAGTAATTAAATAAAGAGAATAACTTTTTTAAATAGACTTTTATCCCCTAAAACATATATGCTGCACACTGTATGTTTATAATGGTACAAGAAAACCTTTATGTCTCTAGAAAAAACCCTTCATTTAGAAAAGTGATTCAAATCGGGCTTAAATTATTTTCTTAATAGCTGTCAGAAGTACAAACATAAAGACACATCTGTTCACCTGCTGTAACTTTTAGCGTTTGTTTGGGTGGATAGAAATGATTAATTCCACCCCATCTGTTTTCTGCACACATGTAAAAACCCTAAAGCTCTCAAACAGGAAACAAAAAACAAAAACCTTTGGATTTCATCTACTGGGGAAGGAGGCTGTTATGCTGTGGAAAAAAACTGACACTAAAGATATATTGCTCTCTCAAAACCGAGTGATTTGTGTTGGATTTTTCAGATATGGAAAGCAGAGCTGAGGTCACTGAATAGATCATCTAATATATGCGGCAAATGTGTTGCTGAGTTCAGTTTTGAGTCATTTTGCTTGTTTACAGCTCCACTTCCAAACTGCCAGCCAGAGATGATGATCATATTTTCTTGTATGCATACTGATGAAACAGTATCTGTTATCGGCTAGAAACAATGTGATCGTGTCCTGTATATCCCTACCTGATGTCACACCTTTCACCACTTCTGAGCGCTCACATATAAAGCAGTATTGTATTGTCTTAGAAAAATGAACACGAACTGCAGCATCAAACTACAACAGCACTGGGTGAGCACAGTTGCAGGTGAACACAAGTTTGTGTAGTGATGCATAATTCCAGGACGTGTAGTGTTTGAATCTGACATTAGACATACAAGTGTTTCTGTCTCATTAATGATGCCGCGTACAAAAAAACAAAAACTGTTCATGTTATCAGTGTTGGGATACAGTTCTATAAAAGATGAGGAAATTAAGGAATAATTATATAAAAGTTCTAAACATATCCATGCCAAAAAAATACATACAGATGTATAAAATAAATCATTTAATTCAATTGTTATCAGGCAATTAAACAGGTGTTATCAGTTGCTATAAGCACCATAGATGTGGGTCAGTTGGGGCCTACTGTGTGTGAAAGTGAAACTTAGAAGCAACTCGTAAAAAAACTGAACGTTATATTTTGAACACAAAAGTCTTCTTTATGTTTAGGTAACAAAAACTTGAACTTCTTCAGGTTTAGGCAATAAAACTGCAACTTCTTCAGGTTTAGGCAACAAAACTATAACTTCTGTAGGCATAGGCAATAAAACTACAACTTCTTTAGGTTTAGGCAATACAACTACAACTTCTTTCGGTTTAGACACTAAAACTACAACTTCTATAGGTTTAGGCAATAAAAGTTCAGCTTTTGGTTTAGGCAACAAAACTACAACTTTTGTAGGCATAGGCAATAAAATTACAACTTCTTTAGGTTTAGGCAATAAAACTACAACTTCTTTAGGGTTAGGCAATAAAACTATAACTTGTTCAGTTTTAGGTAACAAAACTACAACTTTTTCAGGTTCAGTCAACAAACCTACAACTTCTTCAGGTTTAGTCAACAAACCTACAACTTCTGTAGGCATAGGCAATAAAATTACAACATCTTTCAGTTTAGGCAATAAAATACAACTTCTTAATGTTTAGGCAATAAAGCTAGAACTTTATAGGTTTAGGCAATTATTTTTGTAATTATTTTGGGTTGAAATAACTACCAACACAAAGACAGCTACACATTGTTGGTTTCACATGTGAATTCCGGTCTAGCCCTGTGTTTTGTGTCTCCATCCTGAATTCGTCCCCAACCTCCACCCTTCCTGTCATGATCACTGCTGTCGCTAGAGGTCACTGTCAGATTCTTTCATTCCTTTTTGTGATCTACCATGTGAATAGATTATAAAACCTACTAATGGGTGTAGCAGGCCCCGATTCACCCACATCTGTGATGCTTATAGTGACTGATAACACCTATTTAATAGCCTGACAACAGTCTAATGGACTGAATAAATTACATGCTTTAAAAACGTGCAGTGATGATATAAAGCAAAGTTAGCTGTTTAGTATTTTTTTTTTTTTCATATCAGGCATACAAAACAAAGTCCCACGGAAAATATTGTTGCACACATTAGATGATTTATCCTAGATGAAGTTTGCAGAATAGTTTATGCTGAAGTAATATTGACCCACTACCGTAGCTTTTCCAGCGAGCCCTCCGTTACACACATTCGAATAATAGCAAGGAGGACCTGATCGATCGTTTTGCTAAATTGTATTCCATTGTATTCCACTCCAAGTTTGACCTCTGTGATTAATGAGCAAGTGGCACCGCTTCACTAAAAGCAACCAGCGGTGGTGAGTCAACATGACCATTTAAAAAGGTTTGCTCATCAGAGCAAAAAGAACGTCCTCATTACTGAGGTAGAGATGTCTGCTACACCAAATACATTCTTTAGGAAGGCCATGAGGATACACACTCACCGTGAATGATTCATAGGCTCTGATTTATCTAAGGGGATATTTTAGAAATGTGGTACTTCCTGTCATATTTACTTGTGGTTTGTTGGAATTTCAGCATACAGAACATCCAGTCAGGAGAAAAATCAAAGTCAACCCTATAGATTGCATGTTGGGAATTGAAAACCTGACATTTACCAGGTATATTCTCAAATACCTGCAGCAACCCAGAGTTTTTAGCGTGTGTGTGTGTTTACGACTGTGTGTATGTTCTCGTATACTGACTGTTACGTGTACTTAAACAAATATGCCCTCTAGAAATCAATTTAAAATGAAAATTTCCCTACTTGTTTATATATAGGGGGTGGTCCTGTGGTAAAAAACATCACTAGCAAATAGATAAAATTCAGGGTTTATTAATGAATTTAATGTGAGAACTTTAATGGTCCTCAAAGCTAAATTCAGTAGTTTAATTTTAGTTTAATGAAGATAGATCAATGTTGTTTCTAGAGAGATTATTTCTGTCCATCCTCACTTCTTAGTCATAAAATTGAAAGACACTATTGCCCATTATTACACAGCTTTGTTGAATACTTGATTCTGATTGGTCAATCGGTCTGCTATTTCTTCATAGCAGACCATTACTATGTATTGCATATGACCGGTTCGTTGTTCATTATTCCTTACTTACGGACTTGATTTGTTTTGTTTGTCAGTCTTGACTTGAACTTGACTTCCTCGACCTCTTGACAACAGCCCTGGCACCTACTATTTTACCTCGCACAGCAGCTGGATTCCTGCGATGTTACAAGATTACACAAGAATTGTGGGAGCAGATATTACACGAAAACCCATCAAGTAATTCGTTTGGGTCCTGTAAGCCGGATCACGGACCAATCAGCATCCTATGAGACTATGATGACTACTGGTGGCTACAGGCCTGGCTTAGGTGTGTGTGAGGACACGGAGAGGCCATGTTGCAATAGCATCAGCAGTTAAATCACAACTGGAGAAGAAGAGCAAAGAACGGCACTGAAGGCTTTTCTCAATGGACATTGTTTTTCTCCAGACTGGCTTCAGGAAGAGTGTAATTGACAAATGGTTCATCCTCTGCCAAATATTTTTTAAGGTGCCTGGCTGTTTCTGAACATTTTCCAATGAGGTCTTCTCAGATGGTTCAGTGTAACAAAGTTAACTACTATTAGTCATTGAAAGTCTAGTCACCAATTGTTTTACACATTTGTTGGTCATGACAATGTGTCCACAAACTGAACTTGTCATCAATTATCACTTTCTTTTTTTTTCTCTACTGATGCCATATTGTCCAGTTAAAAATTGCTTCACAAAATGGACAAGAAAATATTATAAATGCATGTTATGAGGATAATTTGTAAATGCTAAAACCTTAATTTGCTTTCATGGATATTCAGAACAAAAGGAATACCCTCATTACTGAGAGTTGTTCGCTATATTTACATACTGCCTTGAAACCTGTCAGACAAAGATTATATATAATAAAAAAAAATCTAAAAATTCACCTGCAAATTGTACATTTTATATTTCATCTATTACAAAAATTAAAATGGACCTACTGTTATCCAAGACTCTAGAAATCTAATGTACTCCAGCAGAGCTGAAAAAACATAGTCTCTGCTTTAACACATTCTTTGGAAGAAAACTTGGCCACAGCTTATTAACTTGTCATCACCCATCGAGAACTGACATTTTCCAGCTTCCTTGACTTCCAGTGATGTCATTTTGTCCAATAAAAAGTCGCTATAAACATCTACTGTAAAACATGTGGGAAAGACCAGCTGCCTTCATCACTGTGCTTGATTATGGCTTGTAATAGCCTTCTTCTGCTGAGTAAGGCCATATCTGGTGTACTGTAAGAGAGAGGATGACAGACAGTATTTTATCTGGACTATTGTGTGTCAGCCCTCTTACAGATTCAGGAGTGTCGATCTGTGATTTGCAGGTGTCAAAGGATTTGCCCTTGAATCTCAGGCATCAGGCAGCTGTTTGTTGATCTTTCTGAGTCGCTTGTGTGCCGAGGACCCTGTCCAACTGATGGCCTAATTCAATGTAAATACAGTCCCTCCTCAGCCTCCCTGCTGTTGCCAAAGACAGCTGTTCATCGGGCAGACTTGGCCTCCCGCCACTCCCCTCTGAGCTTTTGAAAACACTGTAAACTGCATTTCTCTCTTGAATGAAACCATCAAAGGATGATTCGGGTTATTGTTAGTCCTATTTTCTAATTTTCTCCATTCATTTAATTGTAGTCGAAATGTTGTGACTTGTCTAATAGTGGAGCTTCACAAACCTCCAGTTTGGCACATCCAACTTCTATTGCAATAACTGATTAACAAAAAGGCTTCCAGTGTCATACATGACAGTGCAATATGAACGAAAGATGTGGGAAGATAATTCAGAAATAATTGTGGTGGAGGATGAGTTTTAGCCTCTTTTGTAGTTCAGTTGTTCTTGGTGTTATCGACTAAATTTGACACAATTGACACATAATGACGGCCAAAACTAGGAAAACATACTGTTTTCTGTAGCAGCTGTGTTGGCGGAAATGACAACTGTCACTAGCAGGTTTTAGCGAGCATTAACTCCATGAATTGGTCTCGGAAACAAGTTTGGCTTGAAATGCTGGAGTGGTGGACACACAAATATCCAGGTTCAACAGAAATATCTTTTAATGAAAGTCCACATTGGGAGGTCGGGATGGGTGGATGGATGGATGGATGGGTCAAAACACAGGACTTTCACCCAGGAGACTGGTACTTGTGTCCTGTGTGAAACCAAAAGTCAACATTGACTTATTTTAGATTTTGTAGGCTACGTAAGTCACATAACAAATGTTCAGATTTTACCCAGTGGGCAATGTCCGGGTCTGAAAAGTGAAATCATTGCTGAAGTGCCTTAAACCTGCATTCTTTCTAATATCCAGCAGGGGGCGACTCCTCTGGTTGCAAAAACAAGTCAGAGTGTATGAGAAAATGAGCCCACATCTCACTTGATCACCCATTAAGAGTCAAATAGACCATAAAGCAGGGAATGCTTTAGTGCCTACCTTATGACTGACAGGTCGTTAGTACGGCGTTGTCTGGTCTGAGTGATGTTTTCAGTTCATGAAAGTCAATTTTACCTTTTTGGTTGCTTCAAAATATTTTGTTCAGCGTTCGGTTATACTGAGTCCCACACTCTCGTGTCACTGCTGGTTACAACAAAACAAGATGGCGATGGCCAAAATGCTGAACTCAGCGCTTCAAAATGGCAGTCCACAAACCAATAGGTGACATCATGGAGACTATGTCCACTTCTTACATACAGTCTATGGTTTTAACACAAACCATGATCTTTTCTTTCCTAAACCTAAGCAAGTAGTTTTGTTGCCTCAACCAAAATTGTTTCCATGGTGGCAGCATGTAATTTTAACTTTTAATTACGTGCCGCCAGCATGTAAGGCACTGTTAAGAGGTCATGGTCATTTTGCGTATTTCTGTGAGATCAAGTTTGTTAAGCAGTAAGCTAATTAGCCGGACAGGCTAACATTTCAAGGAACTGACAAACACACATTCCTTACACTTTTTGTATTTTTGAGGGTAAAAAGAAAAAACACCATTCAAAGAGATATCCAATGCTTGACAGGCATGCCATAAGGGATGTATAATTAATTTCTCTTTTAATGGATAGTTGAATTGATATCAAAACGTTTTGTGTTTTGTTGATCGTATTTACTTGCCCTGCAGTCTGGTTCTTCAACTGTTACTACTACTGATGCTGTATTTGTTGATGCGGTTAATTATTATCTAGTCTTGAGCTCATTCATATGAACTGGAGCATGTGACAAAAGCATGACATAAAAATGTTTACCCACAAAGCATAAAAATCTTTTTGTTGAAACAAATAAAATAGAACAAAGCAGTGGTTAACGTGATTTCAAACTGAATTTAAATGTTGACAAAGCATGATAGAATTGTTATAATCTATGTTTCAGTGACATACTGTGTTTGGGGAATTGGTGTCAGTACACAAAGTATTATGTGTGCACCCACAGCTAATGCTGCCAAGGGACAATCTCATAACCACACACCCATATGACATCATGTCCTACATAACGCTGAAGTAAATATGACGACAGCCATCCAGCTGCACTACACCCGTCTGGACAAACACCGTGAGTGAGGACTCAACGAGTCCCTGCCCAGGACAAAAGTAGAGCATTAGATCTTTAACTTTCTTGCTTTTATTCAGTGCTACTATTGAACGTTTTCACAATATGGAGGTCATATTTTTTTTTTTATGCTTTAGTCAAATGATAAAGTTTACTCTCGGTTCAACAGCTGCTCTCTAATTCTGGCTCCAGGAAGGCCACTCATTTGTTGTGAGGAAACGGGGCCAGTGCACCTTCACTATCTATCAGTCTTAGGGGCTGTCTGAGGGGGTCACCTGGCAACACACTCACCTCCAAGTAATGATACCGCCCAAGGCTGTAGATGCAGGGAAGCTATAACACAGGCTGTTATTGGGCCGGCCACCTGCCCATGCATCAGTTTAATGTTCTTCATAACCATCACATACAAGCTAGTGTCATTCATCCACACCAGGGAGAGTTTATTGTAGAGGTGTCTGCTTCAGAGACACATACGAGTCAGACATTTGGGGAAACAGTGACAAGCTGCCACAGTCTGTGTATACTCACTGTTTTATTGGTCATATTTGCACTCTCTTGTGTGCCACTCGGAGAAATAGCATAACTGTGTGTGACACAGTTCTGACACTACACTGCCCTTTTCCATTCTCACTGTGTCGCTCCTCTTCCCAGGTAAGTGTGTGCCTCTAAGCCATCCTGCAAGACATAGAAAATGCAGTTGTGTGAAAGTGTTCAGACTGAATTCAGAAAGCTTTTGACGACAAAATTTTCACCAAAAAGGAACAGTAATTGTTGAGACATTGCAGGGAGCATTTTTCTTCCTCGTACTGACACGCAGGTCATATGAAAGATGTCTCCTTCCAGACTGACAGTAAAAAGGCAGGACATTGTTGTAAATAAAAGCTTGTTTTTGAGCATTTTGTCACTGATTGAATGTTTGAATTGTATACAATGAGATGTATTGCATGTTCATGTGAGAAAAAAATCATAGACTGTACATAAGAAGCGGACAAAGTCACAGTGACGTCACACAGTGGTTTGATGACTGCCATTTTAAAGTCTTGAGTTCGGAATTTTGGACGTCGCCATCTTGTTTTTTTTACAGCCAGATGTGGCATGAGAGGATGGAGCTAAGTACAACTGAACACTGAATAATATTATTTAGGCAACCAAAATGTTACAATTAACTTTAATGAACTGAAAACACACTGTGAAAGGGGTAAAGTTTAAAGACAAAAATATGGACAACTCCCACACCTGACAATGCCGTGGTAGCGACCTGTCAATCATAAGGTAGCCACGCCCTAAAGCATACCCACTTTATGGTCTATTTGACTCTATGATTTACTAAATGAACATCATGCTGTAATGACGAAGAGTTGAAACTAGCGATTGAGACCATAAACTCATATTTACGACGTTTACTGAGCTAATAAATCAAGTGAGAAGTAGGCTGATTTTTTCATAGACCCCCTGCTGGCTGTTATAAAGAATGCAGGTTTAAGGCTGATGTTTCACACTGAAAAGGAAAAAAAAAAAAAACTTTGATGGGAGATTGGTTTGGTCATAACAAAAATACAAAAATCAAAAATAAAATTGACTAAATGAAGACTTTATAATGATAATAATGCAGTAGAGTAGTAGGCATTTTAAATAAATCATTCAGAGCACATTCCTCAAATAGACTGTTGTAGCTGACCTGCGTCTAGCACAGTGATAACTGTTTTTTTTGTACTGACTGATGAATTCTTTTATCTCAAAATTGATTTTTAGTGGTTTGGAATAGATGAAAACTCCACTTATCATCCACCAAAGAAATGCATTCCCAAAGTGACTGTAGTTTGCCAGGCGAAGTAAAATTACATTCTCTGGATGCAACTCCCGACTTCAAAGTCTGTCTGAACATTAGATATCAATGGACCCCCAGTGGGGCCAGTGGGGCCTGCCCATCGGGCCTGGCTCCAGCACCGCCAGCATATCGGGGCCCCTTCCATCTGTTGCCCTCATCCTCTCTCTGTGTGTGTGTGTGTGTGTGTGTGTGTGTGTGTGTGTGTGTGTGTGTGTGTGTGTGTGTGCGTTGGCCTACTCAGCTCCCATCTCTATCAGCTGCTGAACTCTCTCTGTTTCCCTCTTATTAGGCCTGAAAAGACGCACCAGATGGCTTGTGGGAAAAAAAAAAAAAAATCAAAAATCAAATCTCCTCCAACAGGCAAAGAGGCACCACCCACAGCCATGGTGGAGCTCTGAAAGATTTAGGACATGCATGGCATACTATAAACACATGCATACATAAAGACCTCATTGGTTCCTGCTTGAGTTCTGCAAACAGCATTTTGATCCCAATAAATCAAAATGATCTAGATGCATTCTTGATATGCTGACCCAGCACATATGACCTTGACTCTGTGGCTGCACGGTCAGAGCATGCACTGTGTGTGTAATCGTGTTCTGTTTGCAAACTGAATAGTCAAGTCAAGTTTATTTATAGTCCCCTACACAAGCATGTTTCAAAGGATTCATATATCAAACACACTGGAGCTCACATTCATACTGATGGGTCATATGGAGGCTCCAGTACACTTGACCTGCTTTCGAGAGCATGAACTCCACACAGCATGGCGTGAGGCTGACGCTGAATTCACACACATTTTTTTGGTTAAGTGTCATCCGTCTTAAAGGAATAGTTTGTTTGGGAAATATGCTTATTCACTTTCTGGCACAGATGAGATGATTAAAGTAAATGCAAATATAAAGCCAGTCGCTAGTTAGCTTAGCTTAGCACAAAGATAGGAAACGGGGAAACAGCTAGCCTGGCTGTGTCCAAAGTTATAAACAAATCCACGCTACCTTGCTGCTGCTGCTAGCTGTTTCTTTCTATATTAACTTTGCCTTTCATAATGGATTCGTAATTCTACAACATTGCCCTTCAAATATTTCAGAATGAAAGCTTTCTTTTAACAAATGAAGGGATGCTGCCTGGCTTTTATTTTGAAACGGAAACAAGAAGTGTTGTGTTAAAAATAAATGTCTGTGACACTGGGCAAGATGATATATAGCAGATCAAATATCACAATATTTTTTACCAAATACCTTGATATTGATATTGCGACTGTATTCTGGGTTGACTATCAGTGTTTTCACAAAATATTTACATACTGAGTTTTTTGATAAATAATCATCAGTAATGTGTATATTATGACCAAGTGCGTAAAGGCAAACAATGGAACAGCTAACACAGTTTGGTAAGTTCAGAAATTAACATCACTGTCAAGTCAGTTTTATTTGTGTAGCTCAAAATCACAAATCATAATGTTGCCTCAGGTGGTTTTACAGTCCATACAGGTGACGACACCCTCTGTCCTTTACAAACGTGACCCTCTCCAACATCTGAGATGATATCTAGTCTCATATCACGAAGTAGATATACAGTAGTAGCAATATACTGTATTGCCTAGCCATACTGTGGCATATTCTACAGACACAGACATTGAAACTGTAGTAATGTTGCTGGTATGATGTAAAAATACTGTCAAAAGATCATTTTCACTGTCTAATTTTGATGTGAATTTGACAAACAAGCTATGCCTTGAATCTCTAGATTTTCCACCGCTGTCACTCAGTCGAGCGGCGCTGCTCACGCCGGCCGTGTGGCCGCTTTAACCTGTTAACATGGGCGCCGAAATAAAAAGTAAGAGTGATTCATGGCACGCACGCACTGCTCACACAGGCAGTGTTGCCAGGAAGCTCACAAGCTGTTTGGATGGTCGGTTGCTCTCTGTTGTTGAGTCATTTTCACATTTACATTGTTTCATTAAAGCTGCAGTAGGCGAGACTGGAGCAAACAGGATTAAAAATATATATTTTCATAACATGGTTGCTATACCCTGACAGTAGTATATGAAACAGGTGACCTGCAAGATCTGCAAGATTTCACAGACCGGAGGAAAACCAGCTCTGCTCTGACAGATTGAGTCAGCTGTCCAGCTGCCATCAGCTGTTAATCACTCGCGATCTCTGACAAAACGGTCTAACTAGGCAGCGCTGATCAAATATGAATCAATATTCTGTTACTGTGATGCTTATTTCTTCCCTCAAATGTTTTCAGAATCATCTTGTAGTTGCTGTTTAGCTGTAAAATGAGAAGGTTTGTGACCAGGCAGCCATGTTGAGATCTGTTGAGAAAAGCACTGCCACCAATAAAAGAGCCATGAGGAGGTGCAGAAGTCTAGTTTTCCCTCAGAACGTTTGAATTACAAAATGCTGAAAGGTTATTATTAAATTTTTGCCCAGTGATGCCAAAAAATTGTTGCCTACTTCAGCTTTCAAGCAGAAAACCAGGTTTACTGAATGGTAAGAACACAGTCTCACTTTGATGTGCTGAAGCCAGATATAAAGAGTGAAATGCACAAAGTAATTTATCATAAAATCTAAACTGAATCGTCTTTAGATGTTTTTCTACCATTTCATAATAATAATAATGTCAACTCACTCCCGTTTCACACTAATTTTAGTTCCAAAACACACAAGGAGCTGATAAAAAACATATACATACTCAGTAATTTACTTTCCAAATACAGCGCCCTGATCAGATGTTACTCTAAACGCTTCCTGAACCCTCAAACAGCCTCTTTTTTTTCCTCCTTACATTGAACCCAGCCCTTCATCCTTTCCAGTAAATTGTTCTGTCGAACCCCCTTGTCACACTCTCATGATTTTCGATTCAGCAACTCAAGTCATGAGAGTCCGAGTCGACTGCCGGACTGAAGCTCAAAATATCCCATGACACTTTGCAGAGAAATGTTGCACACAGTCGCAAGATCATCTGATGGCTTTTCTTCAGGTTATCCAGGCTTACAGATGCACACACTCACCAGCACATTAGTGGCTGCGCTCTTAACAGCAATTTAGTGATTTCAATTCCCTCTAGGCTGCTGCCTGCTGTTTTTCATCCTACTGTAAGGGCAAAATGAAAAATAGCCTGTGAGGTTTCATATATGAGATGTAATTAAAAACACAAATGCGTAGAGTTGTCATTTTCATTTTCATGCATAAGATACAAATGATGTCTTTACCTCTGTCCCTCTCCCCCAGGTCTTGTTTTTCATGGTGTAATATCCTGCGTTTCCCTCAAGCCGGCCCCCCCTCATCTACTCTGGCCTGGCCCAGCTCCTCGTAGAGCCAACTCTGGTCTCTGGGCTCAGACGAGGTGAGCTGGTTTTTGATCCTCACACCAGACGCTGTGTCACCTCCACAGCAGACAGGCTCTTTATTCAGTGACGCCTGAAATTAGATGGTGCACTTTTTAGGGGGATGGAAATGTTGGTGGTGAAATTGGCATTGAGCTAGTCCCTGCCAATCACTGCAACTAATTGACGCTGTCGACTTCCTATCATTCAGAACAAAATGACTTTTGTACGTGCATGCAAAATTGCGGCCATTCCGCACAGTTTCCTCTGTATGTTTCTGCATGTGTGCAGCCAGTCATGCACCAGGGATTGTTTTATCTGACACAATTGCAGCTCATCCAGAATGAATTCGCCGCTGCCAAAACCAACATATGCTCTTGTCTTATGCTGTGTTTCTGCAGATGTCCAAGCTGTTGTCTTTAAACGCCTTTATCAGGGGTGAGGGATCAGTACACTGAGGTCATGTGTGCATCTGCAAAGAAAACTGACACAGTTTGTCCCTTATGCATAGTTAATTATTATTACACAATGGGAAAAACAGGAAAGGAAGGACTCTGTTTCTTTCGCTCTTTGACCACATCTTCTTCTTCAACCCCTCTTCTCTATCTCCCTCCTCCTTCTTTCTGAGTGACTCCCCCTCTCCTTTTCTTTCTCACTCTCCCTCTCTCCTTTCAGTGCTGCAGCCCACCCTGCTCCGAGCATTAATGGTACATGCCATTAGAAAGCCCATCTCTGGAAGGGAGGAGGGGAGGGTGGTCTCAATCTCTGCTAAGAGGTTACTTTAGTCCCCCAACATAAGCACATTCACAGATGTCTCTGCACGCGTAGCACCGTGTCACCCGTCACGACGGAGCCGCCTGCTTCAGTGTGAACCAGCGAGCCGAGGACAGAGAGACACAAAGAGTGGATGAGGGAGGGAGGCAGAGCAAGAGAAACAAGTGAAGAGCCGCGGAGCAAAAACACACAGCTACACTCTGACGTCTCCACACCTCATGCGCATGTTTCAGCTTGTGTGAGCGCAAGACGAGGAGAGAGAGAGGGATGGGAGGAAAATAAATCCTGGGAGCTTGTGTCCTCTCTTTGCTTTTCTTTTTTTTTTCATCTCCATCATCCAAGGCATGAAGGCGGGTGTCAGCTGGCACGGCAGAATAAAAGAAAGAGATGCTTTGACTGCTGCCTCTCTTTCGACAAGGGACAAGGAAGAGGAAGAGGGGGACAACACACAGCAGGGACAAAAACAGGATTTCTAGAATGAATGGGAGTCCTTCTGCCGCATGCGCTGGGAATAGCAGTCTCACACTGAAGTCTCTGAATGAGGTAAATAATGAAACCACTTTATCTTCCCTTTTCTTCTCTGTGCCTGATTGGTAGGTGGAGTCAGATATACATCTGAGAGATACTTGAAAGCATGCACATGAGCTTGATAGAGATTATCCAATTTCCATGCTGATCAGGTTGAACGGCAGCGGAGGGAGATTGCCATCTTTGTCCCTGGGTCGCTGCGTGCAGCAGCAGCTCGGTGGAAATGAGAGGGAAAATCTATGCATGTTGCATGCCGCAGAGAGGCAGTGTGAGCCGGGGGGTAGACTGACGAGTCAGCGTCGGTCTGATGAGAAGAATTGCTGATAATCCTCATTCATTTGGTGTTGAGATCTTAGAGGAGGATGGAGAGATTTTCTCTTAAGTGACCTGCTGCTGCACGCTTAGAGTTCAGATTCAGTGATTTTAATTCATACAGTAAAATCTGAATTTCATCCCCTACATTAAAAATCACGTCAAAGAAATATGACACACGAAGACTCCAAAAAATGGGGGGAGCGGATGAGGGATAGAAGAAAATACAGTGCGTGTTTTCTAAAGTCTGACAGAGCACTTCCACTAGTGACCCTGGGGAGCCGTACACTACCTTCCAGTCAGAAAATAACAACTTGTCCACAGAAGCGAGCAAAAAAGGGGCATTGGCTTGAGAAAAGGAAAGCTTGAGTCGAAGTTAAGTGGGCTGTACAGTCTCATTTCTGACACCTACCTGGGAAGCCCTGGCTGTTTGTGAAGAGATGCAGCGTAGTAGTTGTTTTCTAGTCCACCACAGGTGTATGAGCATCTCCCTGATCCAAGTAACAAATGGCATTGTTTCATCCGCTTCTAATGAGACACTGATGGCATACTTTGACTGTTATGGAAGTACTGCTCCTATATAGTGGGGCAACTAGACTGGCAGTCCAGTGTGCAGCATGCAAAATGTGCATTGGCAATATCAATATTGCAGGGTTCAGTGCTTAATTATATGTATGTTTGTAGTTAGCAGGGACTGTCAATAGAAAGTCTAGCACAGGGCGGTTACAGAGCTACGTGTCTGGGCTCCTGTCCTAAGTCCTTACTCATGTGTCAGGAAACAAGAACCTGACTCTCCCTGGAAGTTTTGACTTGTCCGGTCACAGCACGCTGACACCCATCATGACATCAGGCATATTGGGCAAATATGCCGTCTCTCAAAGTCATATACTATTTTCACAATCAAGCCACTGTGTCTGAGGCATCCAAAAAGACAGAATAACAGAGGCAATCTTGTGGCTATCATTCTGTTTGATAGATGTTAACATTATTATAGTGCTGTATGTATATTTGAGACATTATATGAGGAAATTAATCCAAATCTCTGGTGACTCAATGTATCCTCATACTGTGCAACTGTTCGTTTGATATCTTACAAAAAGTTATTCCTCATTTTTTGTGCGTTTTCTTACGAATATCCAGCAACACATGTCAATTTATGCTTGTTACATGCCTTTTCAAAATAAATTTCCTTCTTCACAGGAAACTACTTAGTTAGGTTTAGGTAAATATAGTGGTTTTGCATAACTTAAGTAGAGCATTTGAGACAAATTAAATCAATGCTGACTTTGGGTTTCACATGAGACATGAACACCAGTTCTCCTGGGCAAAAGTCTGTTTTTTTCTGATCCACCCATCCACCCCGACCTCCTCCCTATGCAGCATGTTCGCATACAACAGTTTGGGGCGGCAGTAGCTCAGTCTGTAGGGAGTTGGCTTGGGAACCGGAGGGTCACCGGTTCAAGTCCCGCCATGGACCAAGAACTGAGTGTGAACTGGTAGCTGGAGAGGTGCCAGTTTACCTCTTGGGCACTGCCGAGGTGCCCCTGAGCAAGGCACCAAATGCCCGACTGCTCGGGGCGCTTGTCAGGAGCAGCCCCCTCACTCTGACATCTCTCCATTGTTGCATGTTTGTGCATGTGTGTGTTCAGGTCTGCATGTACTGTGTATAAGTTAACAACAGAGTGAAAAAATTGAATTTCCCCTCTTCTTCTTCTTATATCTTACAAAAAAGTTCTTCCTCCTTTTCCTATGAATGTCCAGCAACGTGTCATTTTCCACTTATTACATGCATACAGTCTTTTCAAAATAAACCTCCGTCCGCACAGGATACAACTTCCTGAGGTTTAGGCAACTACTTAGGTTTAGGAAACAAATCATGGTCAACACTGACTTCAGGTTTCACATGGATGCCGGCCTCCTGGCCGACCTCCTCCCTACACAGCATTCATCACTTTTTATACTAACTGGTGCACAATTGGATTACATATGAATTGATTTTGTGGGATAAACACAAACTACAGTGCATTGCTTTTTTTGTAGGTATAGCTATGAACAGTGTATGTGAACATCCTGGGTCACTGCAGGGCTATGTATCTATTAATCCACCCTGGGAAATACAATAAAACGCATACATTCCTCAATAGACAACTAAATTAGCTATTTTTGCTCCTCCTTTTCTAAAGTCCTTTTCATCTGTTCCACGGTCTGTATACATGATGGCAGCAACACTTGGCACCTGTTTCTCAGCCTGTACAGTACAGTACAGTACAGTACAGGCTGCTTCCACATGCAATGCAGCTGTGTGTGTTGCCAGCTGCCCCTCACAAGGGTGTTAGCATGCTTCTATAGTGCTGCCCTCTCTGACCATGTATATATTTAGTTTCTGCTCAGTCTGGCAATGTCAGCAAATAGCATCCAGATCTCATTTATGGAAGCGGACGGCTTGTCATTTCATTCTGTGTTCATGGTTGCCCCCTCGCCTTGGCCGTACAATACACAAAGTGCTGAGGGGCCAGAAATACACATCGCACATGATGTGGCTGCAATTCTGCCACCATAACTCATGATTTACAGCATGAAGTAGAACAGAACAAAACATTTACAGGAAGACATATTTAGAAGTTGTAATTTATTTCTTTTGTGATGATCAACAAATCTTTTTTTAATGCTTTATCTAAGGGTTATAACCGTTATAATTCATAAATAGATTGTGTTTGTTTGGCCAGATTGTCAATCCACAATTATGGTCAGTTTATATGTGCTTCTTCTTTTTTTGAGCATTTTATCTCTAATTGATTCGGAAAAGCCCTATCAAACTCTACGTACGGGAAAAAAGGTCAAACTGAAATTTTAACTGGAGAGCTGAATGTTGAGGTGGACGAACCCACACCTCTTTATTAATAAAGCTCGTTATTTAATAATAAACTTAGAAATGTGGAGCAATAAAGAACTCAGAAAAACAAAGACAAAGCAAACTGCATGGAGCACACATTAGTTCATTATAACAGCATATTTATTAATTATGTACAATATATTAATGCTTTAATGCAAAGTGGCACCATCATCTAGAAAAAAAATAGAGAACACTGTCCAATAAAATGTCTTAACTATACAAAACAGGTATAGATCATGTTGAAATGCATGTGTTGCATGTCCGTATGTATAGGATACGCGTTCATCACCGATAGCTCAGCAGCATTTCACACATCGTTGCACAGTGTAATAACGTGCATGACGCGCAACAAGACGGAGGGATTATTAGACTTTGCACCAATGTTTTTAAAGCTGCTGACAAGGCTGCGGGTGTTTGGAAACAGAGGGCAGTGTGTGGGTCCATGTAGCGCATGTCTACCTACACTGAGAGCTCACAGATACAGGTTTCTGAACCTCACTGGGTAAAATTCATTTATGCTTGATGTCTGTGCTGTAGGTTTGTCTTTGAAGGTAGCTGAACTTCTCTGCAGATTCGGTCATGGGGCTGTCCAGCCTCAGGCAACAGAGGGGCGAAGCAGGCGACATGAGAATAAAACATCACCTTTATCATATACAATAAATACTCTATATGTCTCAACACAACACAGCTGGCAGTTCTTATACACCGCTCGTAGCTATACCTATAACATGTAATGCCCTGTCATTCTTATATATCCCATAAAATCAATTTGTAGGTAATCCGTGTAATCGTGAACCAGGAAGTATAAAAGGAGGTTTGGGGTGGATGGGTGGGTCAAAAAACACTAGATTCCCAGACATTCATCCAGGTCAGCGTTTATTTATTTGTCAAGTAACTTCCATGCGTAAGTTACGGGACTTCCGTAGTTGTTTTATTGACTTATTTGTCCCTTAAATCCTACTTAACTTCTTCAACATGATTTTTTTTAAATGGACTAAATTTAAAAATGATTTTCACTGATTACATGCTGCCCTACATCCCAAAGTTGCTGCATTTTCTACAGCATCAATATGCAGCTTATGCAGTTTATAGAGTAAAACATCCTCTTGTAACAAGACAAAGCTTCCTTTAATAGATAGTGAACAGAAACGTTGTTTTTAAAAACAAAATTAATTGACCCTTGGCGTACTAACTACTGTATATTGTGAAGTTAACAGTTATCCTCCATCACTGCCTGGTAGACCTGGATATTCATGATAAACTATTTTTCTTTTTCACTTGTTATTGGATTTTGTCCAGATGGTAAGAGTCCAAATTAGAGGGAAGCAAGATCTACATTAATAAGTAAAGGTAGCTTGTAAAAACGGTGTTTGCTCAATAATAATTCGAAAAACTGAAGTCGAAATTGTATGAAAATATGTGATGGCCTGGTTTCACTATGGCCCATGGTGGTCCCAAAGGCAGGGGCTTAAAACACATGCCCTTTTTAATGAAGAGCTTAGAAGCAAAGTTATAGCAAAATGAAACTAAGATCAATCTGTTGGCTCTGCAGCAGTGTTGTACTATACCTCTGTGGATTACACTCCACGGGGCACTTAAAATCTGTCTGGCTGGCCATTAAGACGGCCACTATCCTGGCTCATTAATGTCCTGCAGAGGAATTAGAATAAACTGTGCTCCACAGACTTGTGCTGGCAGCGGCTTTCTGCCATCTCTCCAGCAGCTTTTCTCCTTCCAGGGACAGCAGTTTGTTTGCCCGCCGTACATCAGAGCAGCTTGGAGTGACCAGCAGCACACAATAATTAGATGTTCAGTTCCTCCAAACTGCTGTAGCCGTTGAATTCATCCTGACTTGTTTCAGTGATTTCAGCAAACGTTGCCAAAGATAATCACTATGTAGGACATCACCACTCACTTAAATGGGAAATCGGGTTTGAAAACCGGGGATTATAAGAGGATGGGATGCTAGCCTGGGAGTAGTGAAGCGGTACGAGTCGCAAGTGTATTAAAGTTAAAGGAATGGAGCGCTTGAAGTGTGATTTTAATACAGTTTTTATTTGCCACCTTTTCCCACATTGTGCTGTACTTGGCTGACGTGTCAGTCTGTGTCTCCCAGAGGTAGCTTTTTTATGATCGCTTGTGGCACTGACTAATGTACCTTCGTCAAACTGTAGGAGGTCAACCCAATCGCTGGAAACAATGTTGACACTGGACGTTTATGCAAACCACAGGTATGTTGAATGGCGATGTTTCTGAACCAAAAATACGTTAAATGTTAACGTTTCGTATCGGCCTCGTTTCACACTTTCAGAAACACAACGGCATGTGGTTAATAGTTCGGCTTAGACAACAAAACTACTTAAAGGTTAGAAAAACACTGTAACACTGTAACAAAACCACTGTAGTTAGGTTTAAGAAAGAACTACATGGTTGGGCTGAAAACTACTATGTTTGTACTTTGAAAATGAAACTGAACCTAGTGTACACAGGACACGAACGAACAGCTGATTGTAACATGACACACGGGATACGAACAGCGTTGTCCTGGATGGAAGCCTTGTTTTGTTGGACCCATCCACGTCCCCTACCACCCACTCTGTGTCTCTTTCACTATTTAAACTACATCACTTGCTCTGACCGAATGCAAACACACTGCCATTCAACATATCCCTGGTTTGCAGATATGTCCAATGCCAACATTTTTTCCTGGCGTCTGCGCTGAGGAGGTACTCCTGAAAACATTTAAGTTTGAGGTCATTCATTCAGGGGAAAACCAGATCAAAAACCAGGCCGTCCTCTTTCATATTACATTATTGCTCATGCCAGGAGTGGAGACCCTTGGGTTTGATTGTTCTTTTGTTGGTGCTGCTTCAGTTTAATTCAGTCAGCAGACTCCTCTATCACTTATCATTGTGAAAACCAAAGCTAATATGTTTTATTAGGCAACAAATAAACAAGGGATGCCTACAAGAAGCCCAGTCCAGTACCAGTGTTTAAATAATAAGCTGTATGCCTCACTGTGCGGAAGTGACTGGGATCATTCTGTTACGTGGAAGGAAACATCAGGCTTGACTTAAATATTTCTTTACAAAGTGTAACAAATAAATATAACCAACATAACATAATTTTTTTTTGTCATTGTTATTTATTTTTAAAATTATAAATCATGCACCAACCTGGCAAAAAAGATCTTCAAAATTAACAAGAATTATAATTCAAGTGTGTAAACCTTTTCAATGCAACAACAAATTCAGAATTTAATGTGCAATGTATAGTATATAAACATAGAATTTAATAGATTGGCCCCATTGTCACTGATATCCGAACCGGCCATTTGAGTTGGTATCAGCTCGATATCTGATGCGGTTTTGGTGGCGGTGTGTCCCTAATTGAAATGTTGTCAATAGAGAGGCTTTAGTCTTTGTTATTTCAGATCTCGGGCAGGAATTTTATTGCAAACAAAAAAACGTAACATGTTAGTAAATGACTGCTTATCCATCTGCAGAACAAGTTGGTTTGAGTGTCAATAAAATGAACAACATAATTTCTGTTTCACAGGGATTTGCTGCTAAGGCTTGTAATGCTGTTTACTGGTTCAATCAGTAATGCTGCACGATTCAAATAAGTTTCCCCCTTTTTCTTAATGAATTTTTTTTTTTTTTGGTATAATCTCATTATGTGCATTTGTGGTTACCCATGGTCCCCGGAGGCAGTGCTGCTGTGTTAGAGAAAAGAAGGTATTAGGGACAGCTGGCAGTGTGGTATCAGTTGTGTTCACATTCATCAGGCCTGCTGGAGATTAGAAGACGCAGCAGAGATGCAACTGGAGGCGTATAGTGTGTGCAGTCACACTGCGTACTGTATCACACACACACACACACACACACACACACACACACACACACACACAAAGATGCACACAGTCACACAAACAGTAAGCAGAGCCCCTGACCCAGCCCTCGAGCTTCACCTCCCCCACTGTCAAACTGTATTCTACCACACACAGTGACCAAGAATAGAGAGGAAAACACTTTTCTCTCATATCTTCAGATATTTCCTTTGAGTGTTGCGCAACATAAGGGAGCAAAGAGGAAAAGCCCCACTCTGGCCTTCACGGCAAAATAAGCTTAACCTATAATCAGCATGGTGGAGATGGCACAGCTTGTATCGACAGCCGAGTGCTCGGCTCGGAGGGAGGGGGAGGTTGCATGGAGCCTAATGTGAGGCCATAGTGTGCTATATGTTTACATGTAGGTGTGTGAGGTCAGCAGGCCGACATAATCATTTCACATAAAGACAGACGTCTTCCCTTCTCATCACCATGTCCCATAATGATGATGATGTGACCTGACAGCGGTGTTGTAGTACTTGAGATCGGTCTTGATGTAGAGACCGCTCTCAAGACCACTTCGTGAAGGTCTCGTCTGGGTTTCGACCACATTTTTTCTCGGTTTTGTCTCTGACAAAGAGGACTCAGGTGAGCGGTCAAGACTACAAATGCTTGTTTATTGTGTGACTTATATGTTAACATCATTACTGTCATACCATGACAAGAAAACTTTTCTGTGCATGTTATACTTTGCCTTTTTGTTTTTTATGGCATATGATTGTGTTTCATGGGAATGTAGATCTTTCGGATCAATGCCTACGTGTATGTATGGTTTGCATGTTCCACATTTACTGTAAGTGTGTCATACGGTGTGGGACTCGCACTGCTCTGGTCTTTGTCTTGACATGGTCTCAACCCCTCATAGTCTTGTCTCAGTCTCTATACACTCTGTTCTTGGTCATGACTTGGTCTCGGTTTAGGTGGTCTTGACTACAGCTAGGGGTGTAAATCACAAGATTCATCACAATACGATATTATATTGATTCTCTGGACAAGGATACGATATTTATTGATACCACAAAGTCTGAAAAAATATGATTTTGATTGGATTCAATTAAGGGGCCTCTGATCGATATGAGACAATATCATACAACCGTTCAGTTACATTTGTATTAACTCACAAAAAGCAAAGATAGTAAAATATGATTTCACAATTTTATCACTGGGCTCCTCCAGACATTTAAATGAAAAGCAATCTATTCTTTATAAAGAAAACAATTAAATATAAAGTGGGACTTTAAAAATGAAGGCGTATCTTAAAGATTTTTACTTTGCACCGGTGATATTAGATCATTAATCATTGAATCAATACAACAGTTCAGATGGATGTATCATTACACCCCTAACTACAACACTGTGGGTGAGCTCTGTGATAGTTAAACAGGTATAATAAATACATACATGTTGTGATATATCTATGCTGAGCTCAAAAATCAAGTAATATGTCCTGAAGAGTGACCAAATTAGTTATTTTCAACATGCACGTCATTATTGATGTATTATAGTTACTGAAGTAGAGTCTATTCATAGCTAAGACCATCGAAAATGAGTGATTTTGGCAGTGAATCAATTTTATGTTTTTTTTTTTTTTTGTCCGTTTGATAAACATCCAGTTCCTTCCAGGGATAGCTGCTGTAATTACTCGCAGATTAGGCGTCGGCGATGGCAAACACACGGCACAACAAAAAGTCCTGGTTTTGACGCACAGACAAGCTTTCTCAATTACTCTCTTGAGAAAATCCCGGAGGCTTTGTTGTAAATCCCTCAGCATTAACTAGACCTAAGTGTCCCTCCACCTCTCTCGTCTCAACAACAACACTGACCAGTGATCACCATAATGTCGAGTTGCTCAGAATACAGAAGACTGTAAAGCATCACCTAGTTACAACAGCTATGAAGTCAGTGTATCTAATGTGAAACCTGATAAATAACTCAATGAGTGGACACAACCCCATCACTGCATTACAGCAGAAACACAACCTCTGAATAAAGAGATCACATCCTAAAGAAGTTGTCCTGTTACAGGAGGTAGTAATACACAATCAATAAACAGAAAGTGATTAACATTTATAGATTAACTCTAGCACCTGTTAAGCCATCAGCAGAGAGGCAAGAATATTGTTTCTTGCTTTGCTCCCCACAAAGTGTGGTAACACTGTGATTAACATCCATCTTTCCCATACACTGTATATAAGAAGTGGACATAGTCACCTTGACATCACCCATTGGGTTGTGGACAGCTGTTTTAAAGCCTTGAGTTTGGCATTTTGGCCGTCGCCATCATGGAACCAACCAAACGCTGAATAAGACATTTTTAGGCAACTGAAAACACTGTGAAAGGGTTAAAGTTGTACGACAAACACCCAAACAACTCCCAGACCAGGGAATGCTGTGGTAGCAACCTGTCAGTCAAAAGGTAGCCACGCCCTTAATCATACCCTGCTTTATGGTCTATTGGACTGTAAATGGGACCATAATTTAGTAAATGAGCATCATGTTGTATAGAAGAAGACTTGAAACTAGCGATTGAGACCATAAACTCATGTTTACAATGTTTACTGAGGTAATAAATCAAGTGAGAAGTAGGCTCATTTTCTCATAGACTTCTATAGAATCAGACTTCTTTTGCAACCAGAGGAGTCGCCCCCTGCTGGCTGTTAGAAAGAATGTGAGTTAAAGGCACTTCAGCTTTGGCTTCACTTATCAGACCTGGAGGTTTATTACTGATCTTTCCACAAGATAATCCTGCCTTTTCTAGTTTAAATCTACTCGACCCAAGAATTGTCTTCTATCGCCAGACATTTGATTGGCCACACACTATAGCATCCGGGTGAACATTGCTGCATTTTTCTTTCTGTAATGCAAAATAAGTCTTCTACAGTGTGTTCACAAAAAAATAACATGCCAGCCAACATCTTTCTCCAGGTCATTTTTGGTTGTAGGAGGATGTTTCCCTGCGTTGGTGGTAGAGATCTTATATATGGCCTAAAAGACAGAGAACTTGTGCAAACATTTTCTGTATGGAAAGTGTCAACTTTTGATATTTCACCTTACAGCAGCACCATTTTTCCATTGCTGTATTATGCAAATGTAGATGCAATCTACAAAAGACACCTTGCTCATTAATAAGCAGGGTCTTAATCTGTTTTGGGGATCCATTGTGAGAGCTAAATGATGCTACCAAGTATAAGAATTCACCTTATTATCTTGATAAGAGGCACTGCTGTTACTAACAAACAGGACCTTTGTTAGTCAGACATACATGATGTTTCTACATGCAGGCTGGATGGGAAAGTTTGGGTGACGACTTGTTATTTTTAAGTTTAGTTACATTTTGTAATGGAGGTTCACCATATTTCCTTTCAACCCAGTAAATTGTAAGAGGAACAAGTGAGGTAATAGAGCACATTCTTGACTTATACTCCATTTCACAGTGGGAGGAAGTTGTATTTCTGTCATTACATTACAAATAAAGGCCTCTAATTTCATCAATATGGGTGTTAACACAATTTCAGTGCAAACTCTAGGCACACATGGGTGTAACCAAAAGTGTTTTTTTCATTGGCATCCTTTTCCACTTTCTGTCATGATCTCAAAGAGAACCTGTTATGCTTTTGTGCTTTTTTTCCCTTTCCTTTAGGGCGTTTTCTTATTAGGTACGATTGATTCGTACTGTGCCCAAGTATGTTTGCTCCCACCCTCCTCTCCTCCACCGCTCAGTTTTCACATTAGTAATGTTATTACATACCTGGGTACACTTGTCTCATCAACCATTTGTTTGTGTCGAGATAGTTGTTAATCTTTGCAACAATCACCAACTCGGGTTTGGTCGAAATAAGTCCTTATTTCATCGAGTTAGTTGTGAAGATATGCCGGCTCTACACTCTGCTTCCCCCGCTGCCTCTCTCTGCTCACTGAGCGGCTCTCATAAATTAGCTAAATAAAATATCAGCCATCATCCAACCCCAATGCCTACTAGTGTTTATATTTTAAGGAACCTCTCGCCTGCCTTCCTGTTTTATCACCCATTATCATGGCCGTGCAGTGCAGAAGCCTGCCCTTTCAAAACTGCTTGTTGACTGCTACTGCTGCTTGCGTTAAGGCTGACCTGAATACTTTGAAATGGTGATCGACCTCCAAATCAATCAGATGCTGTTTTTTTATTTTATTTTATGTTTGTTGTTTCATAAGTATGTAAAAATAGTATAAATCCCAGAACAGCCCATGAAATAAGGAATAATCCCACATTATTAATTAGTCATATTTAACATTATTACTAGTAATTCTCAGATGGATATCGGTGTGTGTGTGTGTGTGTGTGTGTGTGTGTGTGTGTGTGTGTGTGTGTGTGTGTGTGTGTGTGTGTGTGTGGGTACAGCAGCACTGTCCCAGTCACTGAAGCAGGGGAGATGGAGACAACCCGACGGAGGATCATGTTAGTCTGTTGCTGTGCTGCGAAGCCGTGAATACCTTTGAATATTACTCACTGAACTTTTGAAGCCCAAAAAATGGCACTCAGGACAGCCCCAGGTAATTAGCAGTCCTCTTTCATATTTTGGTACAGTTGGCCTGATGCGAACTGTACCCAAGTAGAAACAAACCATACCACCTTTTCCAGTGGACTTGAGTATGGATCGATGAACAGCGCCCTAGTACGGTACATGGTGTTCACATTAATCAAACCGAATCAAGTGTACTCTGATCAGGGCCCGGGCCCCTGATGTGAAAGCTTCATTTGTGTGTTTGTGCATGTAAACTGCTCCTAAACTGCCTGAAACACCTCGCTCAAAGTGCCGCCTTTCCTTCTGTAATGTGATGACGTCACCAAGTAACACATTTGCATAATACCTGCCGAGCGGATACTTGCTGGAGCGGAAAATAAATTGTTTTGAATATTAAAGCATGTTCTAGTAGAAACCCAAAATAAACATAGTATGCAACTGAAAATGAGTGTAATAGGTCCTCTTTAATAACTAATGAATTGACTGAGTGCCTTGATAAGGCTGTTTGTGAGATGTAAAGTAGTTTATTGTAGCGTTACAGACCCAAATACAACTGCACAACTTCCATCCTGCAGCTCAGTCCAGCAGCGTTGTGTAAGCTGCTGCTCTGGACCTGCTCTGGAGCAGCTGATGAGTGCAAAATAAGAAGAATGCCAGCATTAGTGGTGCATTATGGCTTCCATTTTCTAAATGATTTTCTAGACCTGAGACCAATCTGATTTACTAATTTACCCCGTGAACACACTATTAAAACCATGACTGTTTTTTTATCCGACTATGCTGCACTCATTTTCTGCCACGGCACAATCAGCCTTGTTACACAGTATGAAATAGGATTGGCACATAGAGGGCTGTCTGGTTGTGCTATTCGGAGTTACTAGAGGTAATGCAGGCAGCAGTTGTGACTGTTTTGACTGAGTGAGATGGATAAACACTCATTTGCAGCAGGGAATTACTCTAGATTAAATATTGATGATTGTTTTTCCTTGTGTGGTGTATTTACAGTACATTTCCAGACCAACAATACCAACACAGCAGAAAAGCTCAAGTAAGAGTAAATACAGACAGAAATGTGTCAGCGCAGGGAGAGGAATTTATTATTATTCCACTTATGTTAGGTTCAGTATCTCCAGACATCCAACTTCTGTCAAGGCCAGAAATTAGTGAAATCAGGTGGAGAGGTAGAAGAAGTTTCTGCAGCTCAGAGCTGCCAAACAGTGTCATGTGTTGTGTTGAGGAGCGAGAGATGACAGGCCTCATAGCCTGTTGTCATTGTTGTTGTCATTGCGTACGTGGCCTTTCATGTGCAGAAGGTGCCAATTACTTCTCACTCAGTGTTGCATCTCTGAATAACACTGGCACACGGCTAATGAAGGCAAAGTGTTCCTCATAAATGCTGGGAAATTGTCAGTAACATACCATTAAAATGTGGGTCCAGTTTTCTTGCACTTCTAGTTACAGTAAATACTTCCTCTTGACCCCTCCAGCACCTGAGGACAGGAATCCCTCTGACTGTCAGAAATACAACTAATTCACAAAAATAATTTAAAAAATTTTACAGAACAAGCACTGCATCTACCGTGCATGTGTATCGCCTTTATCCTTTGGACCTTAATTAATATTTTTATAAGAGCAATGAGCAGCAAGTCTGATGACCTGCTTTGCACCAGCGTTAATTTGTTGAGCTTCATGGCTATACGAATTAATTACCGTGAGCAAGCTGTAAAATACAGATACAAAAAAAACAGCTTAGACTGTTCACGCTCATAATAACCTTCATAATAATTGTTGCTGTACCAAAGGAGATTGGCAAGTTATGAATACGGTGGACTTGATATTGATTTATGGTTTATTGATTTTTATTTCACAACGTGGGGGAACAGTGACAGATGCAAACCTTCATTCCTCTGTGCTTAATGCTAACCAGCAGGTTTAATATGCAGTCCTGAGGGCTGCAGCATAATGCCCCTCAGGCTACATCTGCTGAGCCTGTCAGTACCATCTGACTACAAATATGATTGCTCTGAATATTACTGTAACCCACTCAAAGAGTATAGACTCCAAGAGCTGCAATTTTGGTGCTTTTTTGACAATGGACACTAGACGGCGCTGCAGTACCGCTGCCGCCATTTTGGACTGAAAACGATAATGAGTCCTTATACATAAATATATAAAAAGACATCTGTAGATTAGAGAATATATATATATATTTTTAAGTGAATCAACTTCCAATAATTTTGTTTTGTTTCATACAGCACTTTGTAGGCAGATGTTTAACTGGCATCATTACGGTAAGCGAGCGAGTTTATTTTCCATCTTTTTTCCATCTGCAGTGGCTGTTTTATTCCAGCAGAGGGCAGCGGTGGCGCTGCAGAGAGAAAACAGCAACGCTTCCTGGTTAGAGGAGGAGTAGAACGAGAACCGTAGCAAGCTAAAAGTAGAACGGAAAGTGAACCATACAGAGTAGAAAGTATTAATGCAACATAAAAGTTAGTTTGAAGGTTTTTCTGAATGCATATCTGTCCCAGAATGGCTTACAAATAATAACTGGCTGAAGTTCTGCCATTCTCCGGTGAGTGTTTGTTGTGTATTTATCATTCTGTGCTAGCTAGCATCACTAACATGTGCTAGCTAACATTGCTAACAAAGCTAAGTCACAGTATTTTGTTACAGAGAGAACTTTTCTTGTTAACAGTTCATGTCAGTCAGCTGAGTTGTGTTTTCTTGATAAGACATTTACTAAAAACAATCAGAGTTTGACTTGAGTTGAATAAATTAAAGATTAATTAGACAGAATTAAGGTTGTTGCCGTTCGGTATGCTAGTACCAGGGTTTTACATGTGCAGCGGCTGAGAGGATTGATGTATAGTAGAGCTGAATGTACTGTAAATTCATGAATTTGGGTTTTGAGTGGTATCAGTTCTTGATCTGGTAAAAAAAACAATTTAATTAAAAGAGAATAATGAAATGTTTTCCTGCTCATGCAGGTTGTTTTTGCCATTGCTGCCCGATGATTTGTGAAGGAAAGAGGCTGTCGGTTGGGTAAATCACCGATGGACATACAACCGACTAGCTGAGGATGAACAGCGGATGTACAGAGGTGCGTCTCACCAGTCAAGACGACTGCATTCACTCCACAGTCTTCATCACATTGTACAGATAAGCTATCGCACCACACTCCATTTAAAGGATTACCCAGTTAGATGAACATGAGTTTTATTTTAAGGCTGCAACTAACAGATTATTATTTTCATTGTTGATTAATCTATTGATTATTTTCTTTATTAATCAATTAGTTGTCTGGTCTATGAAATGTCAGAAAATAGTGGAAAAAGTCAATCAGGTTTTCCGAAAGCCCAAGACAACATCCTCAAATGTCTTGTTTTGTCCACAACTCAAATATATTCAATTTACTGTCATAAAGGAGTAAAGAAACCAGAAAATATTCACATTTAAGATGCTGGAATCAGAGAATTTTGACTGTTTTAAAACTACAACAACAAAAAAGGCACTCAAATCGATTATCAAAATAGTTGGCAATTAATTGAATAGTTGACAACTAATTAATGTTGCAGCTGTATTTTATTTGATTTGGTCTATTATTATTTGTTCTGGTGTTTTCTTTCCTCTACTCCTCTTTGAAAAGTACCAATAGCTTAAGCGCTTGTGCATATATTATTCCATAGTGTGCTTAGGAAGTACTTGAATTATCATTTTGAGAATATGTGGGAATTACTAGAGCAGAAGTTGCAATGACTTGTGCAGTCATGGTATGCAACTTGCAGGTTGTATCAACTGGGGAACACGTCCTTCATGTTCATACTGACGGGGATCATTAAAAGACCAATATGTATAGTTGGAAGTCCCGTCTTGAAGCATTGTCATGTAGCTTCTCGATGTCCATTACATTCTGAATGGCTCTGTTTAGTTTTGCTTTTAACAGACTAACAGAACAGAACCAACAGTAAGCACTGAGGGACTGATTATAAATCATCTCCTCTCAAAACTCCACTACAGTTTGAGAAGATTTCAATGAGAATGAATTAGTATTGTCGTCATTTTCCTCCTTGAGACTCAAGTGAATGTCTTGTGTTTGTCTACCTTGTCGTTATTAAGTACAGAGGGTAAAATAATGTTTCCAGAGACATTTGTTGCACATTAATACTGTGAGCTGCTGCTGAGTAGATAAAGTGGTACTTCCATTAAAAGTCAGAGCAATATTTTTTGTGCTGCCTGGTGATGCTTATATGTGCTAGGATGGTTTGATGAAAGTACTTTATGGTGATCGGCATGGCTCGGGCCGTTGTAGCCTGCCACGGTTAGATGGTGTTCAGTGCTCCCACATCTGTTGTCGTGTCTGGAGCAAGATACACTTTAGCCTGAACTGCAGTGATTCATTTTACTGTTTTTACCTCATTAATGCCTCCTTGTGCTTTCAATTTAAAATTGATCAAGTTTGATATGATATTACCTTATAAGTTGTGGGGAAGTGGATACCAACTCATAAAAGAAGAAATGAAAGCATATCATTGTAGTAGTGCTGGGCGATATGGACAAAATCTTCTCTAAATCTGATATAAGTAATTCTATATCTTGATAATGACATACCATAAAACCATTAAAATTCAATTCCCAGTTAGACGCCGAGTCCCTGTTAGTCACCGGGTGTGGAGCCATGTTTTGAACACAGATCTCAATGAAACACAGGGTTACTTTTGTCAATATGGACGTGTTACACATCGTTAGATTGTTAAGATTCTCCACATTTCAATCAAACTGCGTGCACCAAAGTATAATTCATTCATATTTATGGTGCTGTTGATTGCTGCTAGACCGCCCCGTAAGGTGCGCACTTCACTTTGTGTTTTTTGACAGGTGAAAGTGTGTGTTTTTGAAAGGATAAAAGCCAGCAAATATGGAGTGTTTTGTTCGATGAAAGCATGTTGTGAATTTTGGAAATTATTACAATCAGTCTTTTCTCAATAATTTTTGATTTTTCGACTGAAGACTGAGACCATCACAGTTGGCAACAATTTGATAGTATTTCCCCCCTTTGCTGAGCAGGAGTTTTGTGCGAAATAGACGCCTGTCCCAAATATACAGCCGGTGAGTACAGTGATTGAAGCAGATAAACGCCGGGCCTATTAATTTCAGTTTTACGGTATATCATGAAAAAGCAAGTTTCCTGGTAATTCAATGAATAAATAGTCTAAAGTCTACTCTTTTATACTATGTGAACTGAATGAAAAGTGCTTAGTATTTTCTCAGCTAATTAAGAACTTTAGTGCAAAATGATTAGGTTTTCTGAGAAATATGAGTTTGTATGTGCTTGTTACAGCGTAATTGTGTATCACAGTGTATAATAATAATATTAGGGCTGCCAAAGTTAACACGATAATAATGCATTAACGCAAGTACCAACTGTGTAAATACACTCTGAACTTGTGCTAAATTTTGACTTGGAAAAACTGTCATGGCAGTTTTCAAAGGGATCCCTTGACCTCTGACCTCAAGATATGTGAATAAAAATGGGTTCTCTGGGTACCCACGAGTCTCCTCTTTACAGACATGCCCACTTTATGATAATCACATGCAGTTTGGGGCAAGTCATAGACAAGTCAGCACACTGACAGCTGTTGTTGCCTGTTGGGCTGCCATGTTATGATTTGAGCATATTTTTATACTAAATGCAGTACCTGGATTGGGTTTCTGGACAATATTTGTCATTGCTGTGTGGTGTTAATTGATTTCCAATAATAAATATATCCATACATTTGCATTAAACAACATTTATTCACTCCTATGTTGATACGAGTATAAAATACTTGACAAATCTTCCTTTAAGGTGCATTTTGAACAGATAAAAAAATAAGCGATTAATTTCTGATTAGTCATGATTAAATATTTTAATTGTTTGACAGTCCTACTTGATATATGATTTCATCACATTATGATTCCATTGAAAGAAGATAAATTATCATAATGAATTCCTTACATTGTAGTTGTGCAAACGCAGACACAATGAGCACCTAGTTACAGTAATTGCTCTTTGTTGTAAGTGGATTTCTGAATACTTTGTGATCATGAGTTCAGGTGTATGTGTGCACATGTTTCGTGCAAATGTGTCTTTTGTCCTTTGCCTGCATTATGGATGCCACATCACTTAGCATGTAACAGGATCATTTGAATGAATGCCAACAAGCTGTGCTCGGTTACACGCAGCTCAGTGTAGCGTCATCGCTAAAGATAACTGTAGACAGAACAATGTTCACACTGAGGAGAGGAGCTGAGTTATAATATGCAGTGGGTTGGAGGCCCGAAACAAATGCCCTTGTGTGATTGATTACACGCTACAAGCTAATGAGATAAACAGAGCTTGAATCGATTCAGTCGGGGAGGAATCATGCCAGAGGGGCATATGCAGCCGTGTGCAATGGCTGTATTGACACGCTCATATTCAAAGAGCCAGTGAAACAGACCAGGCTGTGCTTTTGGCTGAGAACAGAGCTGTGTCCTCTTTCACTGCACGGGAGCTGCTTTCACCCACCACTGCAATCAGGGTCAGTGCTGCTCACATCAAATGCTAGCAATCGGATCTGACAAACTTACTCCTTAACAATCACTGCAAAGAAAACCTTTTTTTAGTCAAAGAAAACCAGACATGGGCTGTGTAGCAGGCGTTGTTGCATTAACAGATAGGAAAGCATTTTAACTGTAGTTAGTGACGAAGCAAATTACAGTACGAGCATGGCTGACCATCAACCCAATTGAGGGACTAACTGCTGTAGCTGCTGCAGTCCGTGGCTCATTGGCAAATGACGGACTCACTGATATTCAGAGTGCAGTGTTTAACCAATTAAAAGCTTCATGCTTCACCCAGATGACTCTAAGAGGATAAGCAAGGCTAGACACCATGTGTGATGTTGAGCATGTCTGAGCTGCACGTCGTGTCTCAAACTAAATGGGCAGAGAAAGCACAGGCCTTTGAATACATCATCATTTTAATAGTCTGGTGGTGAGAAGCATCGTTTTAGTACTTCACTGCATTATAACCTGCAATTTAGATAGCTATAATATTAATAGCTATTTACAGACTGTGTGGGCTAAAACACACCAGAAGTCTAATTCTCCCTTATAATAATTTACTACATATTTACAATCTGGCAGGCAAACTCATTAAAATGCACAACAATTGACATCAGTGTATATTATGAGATAGGGGCATCAGAATGTGCCAGAGGAACCAAATTTGGACGTTTATGGCCAAAATGTTTCTTCATTTAAGTAACAGGCCATCGTCACTTTGGTATATATTCAACGCTGTTGCAGTTCTTTTCCAGACTTCATGTAGCTCCCTGTTTTAACCATACATGTGTTTGCATCCCTGCTGATAAGCATGACAGCAGGGTAATAGGGCCAGGCTTCTAGAAGGACACTCAGAGGAGGTGTGTTTAATTGATTGCTTTATGATTGTGTCACTCAACTCTTGTCTGCACACCAAGAGACACCGCGGGGCGAGTCATCCGTCATGGGAGAGGAGAATCTGGCAGCATCGACTGTTTATTTTTTTACACAGAGGACAAAGGGACGAGTGTCTGTGTTGTTTATGTGCTACTAAAGACTCAGAGGGAAGCTACAAAATTTCATCAGTGTCCAATTGCATTAGAATTCATTTGCTGTAGCGTTTGATCATAAGCCTCTGGGCAGGAAGGCAACCGGGGAGCGGCTGGGTCGTCGCACTTCCTCCACAGACGAGCATTTCAAAGAAATAAGCTGGCCTCTTTTTTATGTGATTCCAGATTTGCTTCATGAGGGTGACGTTTCCTTCTGCCGCCACGGATTTAGTGTGTGTGTGTGTGCATGAGTGCATGTGCCCATTAGTCTTAGCATGTTTATATGCTTTTTACACCATTCGTAATATTAACTTGAGAGGCTCTTATTTAATATGCAAGCTGGATCCCTGACTGGAAATGAGGCTTTATCAAAGTAATGTAAATAGTTAAACACTACAGCAGCTGCTGCATGTACGTTTTTCAGCCCTACATTTAAAAGTGCTCTATATGATATCCAGAGCCATAATATAGCAGTAACCATTTGCTATGTAAAGATATAGAGGGGTAATGTCTACCTGAGGATAGATTGCTCTCCCTCTGTGTGTGTTGTAATGTGATCGCTGGGCCGACCGCATGTGGTCTTGGTGTGTATTTGTGCATGTGAGCATGCCTCACTGGCTAGCTCACAGTGGTTACAGCTGATTTTGGCATCCCAACCGACGCCAACCCTCCAGTTGCCCCTCTCATAAACGCTGATATGTCTTTCGGCGCGTTCGCTATTTTTTGCACCGTTAGCTACGAGCCATCGGCTAGCCCTCGCCATGTTGAGAGCCGTTGACAGATAATAGAAATGCTCCCAACCCCGTATTTAGCACCTTTAAAACTGTGCATGCTTGAAGTCAGGTTAAATGGAGTACAATCAGTTCCACTTCTCCAAGTTATTTATTTGCCAATGGAAAAACCTAAATAGTGAGGTTATAAGTTGGTGATAGTGACAGTTAATCACATAATCCTTGACTGCTCTCATCATTCAAATTTGAATGAAGGATTTTATAAGAAATTATAGTTCTGTATAAGTAGGGAAACATTTAAATCTACAGTATAAATAAGAAACCCAAGTATTTCCATATACACATGTAATGGACATTGCAATAACACTCTACTTTTTTTTCAGCCAAAATGACCAGCATATTTTTCACAGTGGTGAGTTAAATGCAACGCAATGATCAAACAGCCTTGCTGAAAATTACTTTCAAATAAAACTAAAGCTGTCGAATCCACGGATCATTGACTGCAAACTGCTGACAATGTCAGTGATAATCACCAGTGACTGATAGATATGCTATCAAAATGTGGTTTCCAACATGCTGAATTCAAGTACAGAGGGGGGGAAAACAACCTTTTACACCACATACAAAACAGGGAAAAGGGCTGAAAATCAATATGGCTCCAGCTACGCCGTATTGCAAATGAAAAGTGTTCACACCACGATAATGGATATGGATTTCTGGGTGTGTGGCTCATGTTTTATTTGCATGCAGTGCTGAAATCTTTATATTGATGATTGATGAGTGCAAGGGACAGGAATTGTATTTCTACACATTGTGACTTCCATTACAAGGTGTTCAGTCACTGTGTAAGGACAGACAAATAGCCACTCTGTATAGTTTAGATGTACTATACTGTATATGTGCTTTCCTCAAGTTGAAAACATGCTGCCACAGCTACTCTTGTATAATTAGTAGCTGTCAGAGACTTAGGTAAAGACAGAATATAGATGAACTTTAGACTTGTGTTTACACTGTGGATGAGACGTAGAGAGAAAGCCAAACACTGTGTGGAAAAATGTATTGGGGAATAAAGAAAGAAAGAGCAACATTACAATATTTACCATGCTGAGAGAAGCAGGATCGCAGCCTTGAGATGTCTCACAATGTTTGTAATCAGTAAGACGCCGGCTCTGAATCAGGCTTCCTGGTGTGCCTTTGTGTGTGTGTGTGTGTGTGTGTGTGTGTGTGTGTGTGTGTGTGTGTGTGTGTGTGTGTGTGTGTGTGTGTGTGTGTGTGAGCCTTTCATAGCAGTGTGTGTATGTGTGTGTGTGTGTGTGTA
Source organism: Pterois miles (assembly GCA_947000775.1). Classification (NCBI taxonomy): domain Eukaryota; kingdom Metazoa; phylum Chordata; class Actinopteri; order Perciformes; family Scorpaenidae; genus Pterois; species Pterois miles. The sequence goes on from CAMQGK010000110.1 coordinate 10,559,517, forward strand.
TGTGTGAGCCTTTCATAGCTGTGTGTGTGTTTGTGTGTGTGTGTGTGTGTGTGTGTGTGTGTGTGTGTGTGTGTGAGCCTTTCATAGCTTGTGTGTGTGTGTGTGTGTGTGTGTGTGTGTGTGTGTGTGTGTGTGTGAGCCTTTCACAGCTGTGTGTGTGTGTGTGTGTGTGTGTGTGTGTGTGTGTGAGCCTTTCATAGCAGTGTGTGTGTGTGAGCGTTGCAGTGTTTTATCCCTGATATATTTGTTTTGTTGAACAGGTTGTGTGATATTTGTGGCTGTCTATTGTGCTGTTACCAAGGTGATAACCTGTCGTTGTCATTGATGCCATCATACAATGCTATTGTCTATCTGGCCAGATAAAGGTGGGGACAACTACAGTAGTACTGTGACAGATTTTTCTTGTTACTGATTTGATTTGTTACTGTTGATCATTTGCTGATCTCTATACATGTTGTCACTGGCTTATTGCATTGCCAAAGGCTTGAACATAATTTCAGGTTTGTAACAGAGGTGTGACAGTGAGAACCAGTGTCTCTGATTACACTGGACATTTTACAAGAAAAGATCTTTAATGTCAGGTGGCGGTGAGTCTAGCTTCTCTGGTTTTCACCCGGTGCTGCTCTGCACACACCGATTGTGCCCGCTCCATCCTCCTCACAGCAATTACCTCATTACCATTATGATTCCCTTATAGCATTGGATTTAAATCTGAAATATTGCCAAATAGGCACTTTTGCTTTTTGCTTCTACACCAAATCTTCTTCCATCTCTCGGTCTGTTAATCCATTCTTTGTCGAAATCCTGCTACTGTGAGCTGAGACTCTGTATGGAGCAGATGCATTCACTCTGTTTGTAGTGTCAGTCATCAGCTATATTGATAACATGACGCAGATACACCAAAATTGACTAAATGGGTTTTAATCCTGTTAAAACAAGCAAAACGACAAGTAACTGGGCAAGTAATGTAATTGTTATGTGCCCGACCACCGTGTAACACCAGTAACATTTGTGGACAGCCTCACATATTTACTGTGTCCGAGTCCTTGGCCTTCATCGTCATTATTACCTCATAATGTGACAACCAGGACACTGTACATACTTCAAGACTGTCCTCCCTATAAAAATGGCTCTATATGTTGTTTGTACAAGCAGCTTATTACGACCCATGTTTACGTTCACCGTGGCAACCTCTACTGGCTGTAGTAATTATGACGAGAGCAATGAAGGACGCGAGGCGATGTTAGGTTAAAGAGCAGCAAAGTCTGTGTGAAACAAAATGTCAACATTGAATTATTTTGAAGTACTTTGCATTGGTCAGCTAACCTAAAAAAGTAGATTTTTTGCTTAAACAAAACTGACCTTTTCACAATGTTAACCAAGTTTTTAAAACTGCAATAATTTAGGAAACTCTCCTTTGGTTCGTTTACCTCGCACAGCAGCTGAACGCGCGATGTCACAAGATCGCACCAGAATCACTGGATCACATATGACACAGAAATCCTTCTTGTCAGGCTTCAAGTAACGCGTTTATGTCCGGCAATCCAGGGACCGGACCAATCAGCATCCTGAGAGGAGCACGCCATGTGTGAGGCGACTGTTCGTTCTAAAGGTTAACATAGCTGCTGCAATAGCATCAGGATTTCTTCACTGAAAGCAGAGCAAAGAATGGCACTGAAGGCTTTTCCCAATATAAAAGGTGTTTGCTGTTCTCCCCACTGGCTTCGTCAAGAGTTTGACTGACAGATGCTTCATTCAATCACCTGGAAAGTATTTTTGTGAGAGCGTCTCCTGTGACAACTTCACAGATGGATCTGCGTAACAAACCATCTGGCTCGTCAGGTTAATGGCTTGTAATAGAGGCTAACAAATGACGTATGTGGTCATATGGCTTGGAGGACTTGATGGGCGTATCAATCTGATCAGAGTATATTTATTGAGTGTTATTTATGGGACCTGGCTGGCTATAATAATGGGTCACACCTCATCTTATTTATGTGGCTTAAACATGGATGTTGCTGCAGTGAGTTCTGTGACACATTTGGTCAAGAAAAGCCCCAAAATGTTGACGTTGTTATTGGTAATTCGATTGACGCAATATCTGTATGGGTAGGAACTAAAAGTATTCATAATATCACTTCATGTTGTGACATCTAGAAAGTAGGAATCACTTCATCCATTACCATTTTGGCTTAGTTCAAACTGGAATGTACATTGTGTTTTTTATTGTATTTTAAAGTATATAAAATATATTTAGTAGTAGAATAACTAGTTGTAGAGATGTCTTTTTATCTGTGATTTATTTTAACATTTTAGTTATTCAGCAAATAATCCTATGAGAGCAGCTGGTCAATGCAACAGTAGAAAAACAACAGAAGAATAATGTAAAATCAGCAGATCGTCAAAAACAAACCCCCAAACAGCTGAAGTAAGCATATAATAACTTCATAATACTAATGATTTCATGGTCACAAACTTACCATCAAAACCTGCTATGTGGTACTACTGAAACAAGCAAAGACAAGACATTATCCATATTAGACAGTGTATGGCCAGATTTAAGGTTACAGTATATGAGACATGAGGTTGCAGTTGCTCTCATTAATCAATGTTAATATTTTTGGTTGAGCCGTGTGCCTTTTGAGTCTGAAAGCTGCCTAATGAGAAGTTAGTGAGGCTGCACCCAGCGATAATGGCGCATTACTTCAGACAAAGGGCTAAATCTAAGAAGGTTTAAGCCATTTAAATAAAGAGGAAAGGCCTTTAAAGTGTGGCCGATGTTAAGCTTCATACCAGTCTGATAAGTGCACTGTGCCAAAAGTGGTTTTGCATAAACTGATCTCATAGCAGCAGGCAGGCATGATGTAATACTGCTCCGAACAAAATCTTGTGATTTTCTCCACCAAGAAATTAAGACATTTAAATTCGAACACAGTATTGATCATTAAGTCCGTACAGCATTAGAGAACCCATTTTAAAGACACCCTGTCATCACTGGAGACATGCAACAGAAGCTTTGCTAACCACCTGATCAATAACATCCCATTCACACGGCTCCTTATTGGCAGCAGGCAGAAATAAATTAGTATTGTTGAGATCTCCAACCAACAGAATACCTTTTAGCAAGATTGTAGCAAAGGAAAGGTTAAGAGTGTCTCCAAAATGTCATCTCCAAATCATAAAATATGACTGTTGTACACCCAAAACAAGCAGGGATTGAATTCCCTTATATAGAGTTATGTGTGGCCTTTTAGTCAATGAAGTCCTATCAAAAGGACTCGGTAAATACCAGTGTGATGTCCAACAAGAGCCAAACAATTCAGAAAGAAATTCAAATCACTGACTCGTTTAATGTATCCCATCCTGAGCCTATAGTTGTGTCTTGTTTCTGCGGTTGAAACGTAAAAACAATGACATCCTAATGTCTTTTCCTGACCACGTTTTCCTTGACCTTGATAGAAAACGTCAAGGAAAGATGTAAAGGAGAATTCAGAAGTACTGAGGAAAAGAAAGCCGTGGTGTTAAGAGAATCCACCTGCTCTTACGCTGGGCTCCGTAATTATGATGCGACAGCGGCGGACGTCGGGTCTGCCGTGGTTAAGCTACAGTGTTCTGAAGATGGACTACAAAAGGCTCTGCTTCCCCCCGTGTGTTGTTAAATAGGTCTTTCAGTGACAGACTGCTTCACCCACAGTGTGTGAAAGAGAGATACCGCAGATCCATCTGCTGCTGGAACACTTAACATCAACATACAGTATAAAGGATTATCTGACCGAACTGCTGAAAAATATCAGTGAAACTGCCACTGAAATGAAAAAAGGAATAACCTAAAGTTAATATAATAAGTATTGAGTTTTTTTTTTTGAGTTATGGTGAAGGAGTAGAACCATTAAATGTACATTTCTTCCTACTCCTTTTCACACATATTTATTTTTTGCTTCTTTGCTACTTGTTCGAAATAAACGAATAGAAATAAAGTGAAACAAAATGGTTGTCACTGTCCACTCATATTTATTAATATGAATCCAATTTAGCATATGACTGTATGAAGATAATATGCAAGATAAGCATATTGTTTGTTTTCATGAACGGCAGAATGGTGCGTCGCTTTAAAAGTTGTGGCTACAAGGAATTGTGGGGCGGCATTATCTCTGTTCCTTTCATAAAGGATGGTCCGGTGTATCCTATACTAAAGGAGATAAGAAAGGAAGCGTTCATGCTCCTTTCCTTTGCATTTAGAGAGTGTGAACAGCTCTTATCATGGCTGCTACTTTGATACGTTTGGGTCATTTCACTCCGTTAGGAACCTTCCTAAGCAAAAAAAAAAAATTTTCGACCACAACCGAAGTCTCTTTATCTCATAATTGTGCAATCATGAGTCATTAACACATAAAAGTGATCAAAACTAACTAATAATAAAACTAAAGTAGGCTGTGAAATGTGCCCCTACATCATAATCAGACAATAAAATCTAATAAAGTCTGAAAAGTGGCATTTACTCAGCCAGCGGTGACTGAATCCAATCATATTCTGTGAGCATGACAGGAGAGGATATCCCTTTATGAAAAAGTCCCTGATGGTACAAAGAAAAGACAAAGACTGAACATTTTCCTCAGGCTCAGATTAGCACACACGGCACGTAGCCCGCAGAGATACAAACAATGAGTTTCCTCGCAGCCGAATTATGACACGAAATGTTAACTCAAATCTATTTGCCCAAGGTAATGTCTCAAGGTTAAGAGAAGTCATGCATGATGTCTTTATTCTGCTCCTTAAGGGCATCAACCTCCATCTCCATCCAGCCTTCCAGTGAAACCAGTCTATGTGGGGGCATCCGTTCTGCCTGAAGGCACTGAGGTCGAGTCAGTGCCAGATGAAGAGCCCCGCTCGTACCGTTACCAGTTGGAGGTCATTGTGAACATGCAGGTGTTTTCTCACATGGTATCACCTTGACACAGGCACCTCTGATACCACTGGGCTGTAATGTAATTGCAACATAGCCTGGTGTTAGGCAGACGGAGCTGGAGCAGGGGATGGGCTGTCAGGATGAACGGACAAGAGGCAATACGCCCAGACCCTATTACTGTTAATTGAAGTGGAGAGAGAAAGAGGGATGGCGGCGACAGAGAGGGAAGAGGGTGAGATAGATAGAGATAGCGGCAGAGGGATGCACCATAATAGTAACCTTATCTTCAGATGAACCTTTGCAGGTATGCGAGAGGTTAATTCAGTGTCATGCCAGGGAGATGTACAGGGTCCATTCTGCTGTCTCATTTGGGAGATAGAGGGTAGATGGTATCTCTCCCCATCTGGGGAAAAAAGCAGTTTATTTAAGGATTTATAGCTAATTGTAGATGCATGAAATCCCAAAGGAAGCTTATGCATTTCATCACGGAAATTAATATTTTTTCCACAGCTTTTTTTATGAAGGGATTGTCAAGCTGTGTATAGATTACCATGTATTAATCCATATTACATTTACAGTACGGGTATTAATTTCCCAAAGGTGTGAGGCATAAGCAAGAAGGAGAGAGAGGCGATGATCATTTGTGCTCCTCTTGTTCCAGAGAATAGAGGATTTCTGCAAAAGCTGCAGCCACAAACACACATCTGGGCTCCATTTTTTATTGAAAGTGCTCTGTCAAAGCTGTGCACCTGCAGCATGTCATGTTGACTCATCAGTGACACTTGAAGAGAGGTTGAATGAGCAGGACCAGTGTGTCTAAAGACCAAGAGACTAGAATTTTGCGCAGGCTTGAAATACTCAAGCCTGTCACAAAGTTTCCACCCAAGGACACGAGTCTGACAGATTCTGTAAATGTTTCACAAGAAACAAGCTTGTATTGCCTTCGAAGTTATTTTGAGGGAAATTTCCCTGAGAAAATCAATTCCACTCAACACCTAACATACGTTTAGAGTTGCTACGGGCTAAGGAAAGATATAAAACACTTCCACTGTATGTATACAAGTGACATGCTCAGTCTCAACGTTCTTTATTTGGCATATGTCATTTCCAGAAAAGCCGTCTATGAAAATCTTTGTTCTCAACTTCCCTCAGCAATACTCATAAAATATGTATACATAAAAGAGGAAATAACACAAGTAAAAGTACAGAAAAATGGTAATGCAAGGTATAAAATAGTGCAGTTAAAATAAATATTTAACATAAGCAAATATAAAATAGTAATGTAAATTTGTAAGTTAGTTAGTTTGGGTGGGTTTACACTGGATTTACTTTAAAGCCCGGTTCATCACATACTGTCGCTAAAGGGTGCCTCCATGCATCATTTTCCGATAACGAGGGGTGCTGCCCAATCATCAATCATAATTGACAAGTTGCGAGTGAGAAGGGTTGTTTTAGTTCATGATCATATAGATTACATACAAATTGAATTTGTAGAATACATGCAAATTACGGTGCATTAATTTTCATAAGTAGAACTATGAATGGTGGATGAAAAACGCCTGCTCTTTGTGGAAGTGCATGGAAAGAAATCAGTGGAAAAGCAGGTTGTGAAAATACTGTACAATGTATGTAGATGTGGTCAAAAATACAATACAGAACCTAAAGTTTAATAAAAAAAAAAAAAAACACAAGCGCTCCTCTAGCCAGACGCCAACCTGAATCTTTCAAGAATCATGTCTCACCAATCTCGCCTTAGATGCCGAGCAAGAGTTGTTTGTCTTTCATGCTGTACATCCACAGAGGTTGATGGATGGCAGAGTAAGGACAGAAGCCCTCACTCCATTCATCAAAACCAGACAACCCTCCTCGGGCCTGGTGGCACTGGTGACAAATGGGGACCGAAGCACTTGCTGGGGGGTGGAAAGGGTAGGAGCTTTGGAGGAAGTCCCAGCTTGGTCAAAATGGACAGAGACCACTTATATTTGATCCATATGTGCTCTCCTGGCCGCTCATTATGCCCAGAGTTCATAAAATGCCTCTGAACTTTTTTTTGTCTCGAGCAATGAATTGCATGACGAATCGCTCTTTGGACTTTAAGCTGGGTTCAATAAGGCTCCAAATTGGTGCTTAGAAGTGTGCAGTGAGAATCAGACAGATGCGGCTGAAGGAGGCTGTGGAGACTTTGTGTCGACGTAAATCACATTTTGCATTTGGAACGGCGAAGAGGCAGGCGGCAGCAGGGAGAAGTGATTCTATTTGAAGCCCCGTATCAACTGGAGGCTTCAATGCATATTGTTAGAAGTCTGTTGAAATGGGAAGAGAGTGTGCTGGTCGGAGGGGAGAAAAGACGCATTAACTTGAATGTCTCGGCCAAGAAACAGGAATAATGCCCGTTCTTTTCAAATCCCTGAAAAGTCCTTTGAAAAATGACTGCTTTTTTAAATATCCTAATTCATCCATTATGTGTGTGTATATACTGAGCAGTGACAGATTTGAACTGTAGTAGAGCCACTTTATAACTTTCACTCAAAGGTAATAATTTACTGTGTGTGTGTGTATATATATATATATATACATATGTATATATATATCTATATATATATACACATTATTATTATAATTAGTTGCTAAACCTATTAAAATGGTGTAAACGTTTATGCAACACCTTCACAGAGCCCATAGATATGTTTTGGAAAAAATGGTGCTCATTCAGGGGACTTTATTCTTGTAGTGCATATTGTGAAACATTAGCACAGTGGTCGAGGCGTTTCGGTCTTTGAAACAGTCTCAGTGTTTAAATCTGTAGGATTTTTTTCCAGTTAATTATTGGTCGACGCTGGGCAAAACAGACCATGAAGACTGAACTGTGTGATGTTCAATTCAACCGTCCTTCGTGTGGGGACAAGCTTAGAGAGACATACAGTCCATTACTCATACAGTAGAGAGTATCTCATGTTCACCGAAGGCTGCATAGTTTGAATCATGTTGGTCTGCCAGTATTTGGATTGTAGCCTACTGTTAGAACAGACCAGAGTGGCAACAGGGCCGCACACTTCACCATCACTTTGGATATTACATATCTTATTCAAGGGCACCTTGGCTGTGATTGATGAGGGAGCTGAGTCTGTTTCTTTGTCTTCCTCGTCATTATTATAACAGCTACTGTGAGGATTGTCATCAGTCATGTTTCAGTCACATTTACTATTTATGCCTATTGCAGTAAACTGTTTTAACTGAATTTCTCTAAATGGTAGATGGACCTGCATTTATATGGCACCTTTCTCGCCTTCCGACCACTCAAAGTGCTTTACGCTACATGTCGACATTCACCCATTCACACACACATGCACACAGTGATGGTAGAGGCTGACATGCAAGGTGGCAACCTGCTTATCAGGATCTAATCTAGATATGCAATTAATATCAGTTAATCACAAATTAATTGCATGTTTTTCATCAACATGGGAGTGGGTGAATATGCTGCTTTCTGCAATGTGTATGTATATATTATATTATTATTGGAAACCAACTAACAACTCAAAACAATAACAGATATTGTCCAGAAACACTCACAGGTGCTGCATTTAGCATAATAAATATGCTCAAATTATAACATGGTAAACTGTATTCCAACAGGCAACAACAGCTGTCAGTGTACTGGCTTGACTACAGCTTGCCCCAAACTGCATGTGATTATTATAAAGTGGGCGTGTCTGTAAAGGGCAGACTTGTGGGTACCCATAGAACCCATTTTCATTCACACATCTTTAGGTCAGAGGTCAAGGGACCCCTTTGAAAATGTCTGTGCCAGTTTTTCCTCACCAGAATAGAGTTTGGAGCGTTGGTACCAATGGATTCTTCAGGTTTTCTAGTTTCATATGATGCCAGTATCATCACTCTAGTTTTAAACTGAGCCCCTGAGCACTGATGGCACAGCCTTCTGGAGCAATATCTTGCCAAAGGGCACTTTGACATGCAGACTCAAAGAGCTGGGAATTGAGCCACCGACTTGCTGATTGGTGGACGACCTGCTCTACCTCCTGAGCCACAGACGTCATTATTGCTGATGCATTTTATAGAATAGATTTTATAGAATACTTAATGTAGTGTTCTGTTGCTTGGCAGTCGTCATCGTATCAGTAACTTGTGACAGCATCTCCATGAACTTTTTACTTTTTTATGCAATCAGAACAGGGGGATCTACATTTTTCACAGTCTGTACCAGTTGCATCACAACACAAAGTGAGCCGCTGTCTGCCGCGAAGATTTGCATATAAACAATGAATGAGAATTAAAAATTGATATAGTGATTTGAGAATCGATACAGCATCACAAAACATAATATTGCGATATTTAAGAGTATTGATTTTTTTCTTATCGGTAACACATAATTTGTAGGATTTTCCCAGGTTACCAGAGGAATGTACGTCCTTAATTCACTATTTTTAGCTTCACCTCCTGAGTAATTTCTCTTGGTATTTAGCTTGCTATATACTCGACTATGTTCACCGTTACTTTATGTGACACAGCCGGGCATGTACAGTAGGTTTATCTGAATTGTTTTTCTGGAGAAAACATCCAACAGGTGTTATGAGAACTCATAACAGGCCACACAATAAGTTAACAGCCTAAATAATTATATAAAGGAAAAGCTAAGAAGCTCTGTAGAGCTACCAGTTTTGGCACTATGAGGGACTTTTTCAGGTTACACAGTCATTTTATTCAATGTCATCATTAAAACCAATGATTAATGCAGGTTTAAATTTAAATGTGCTAAATGTCTCCCTCTCTCTCTCTCCCTCTCTCCCTCTCTCTCTCTGGCTCACACACTCATACAAGGACACACAGATGCATACACACTTTGTCTTGGCTTAATTATAAACTGACTTTGACTGTGACTTTCAGCTTAAACCATTCACGTCCCAAACGCAAAAGAATCCATAAAACTCTTCGACTTCCCAGGATAATTCTTCTTATCACCAGTGGCTCTGCGTAGTGTGGAGGATTGGGGTTTTTTTTACCCTCTGCATTTGTTTTATGAAGACTGATTTGCAAATCGTGTTTGTTTTGATGTTTGCACATGTTATTGATTTTTGCTGAGTGCTCAGGGTGGTAAATAATCACAGTGGATGTATTGCCTTCGATGCTTTGTTTACCAAGAAAGGGCTGTTTAATAGCACTTTGTGCTCAGTGCTCAAAGCAGTGCAGCTCCTTATGGAAATCTATTGGGTTTGTGGAATCTGTTCAGTATAATTGAATTCATTGCTAGGCTATTGTTTGAAAAAGATTATTAAGAAATGGCAATATCATTAACAATACATTGCACAACATTTACATTATACAACCTCTCTAATCATAATGATGCACTTTAGTGTCTCTGTAAGCTGAAACCAGTAGTTGTCATGTTTCCGCTTGGAGCCAACTTAAATCCTTATACACACTTAAAGCTGCTGTGGTTAGAATTGGAGCAAATATATTTTAAAAAACATATTGAAATAACAAGAACCATCCAACAGCCGTAACAAACTTTCTCATTTTACAGCTAAACATTACACTACAAGATGTTTCTGAAAACATCTGAGGTGAGAAATAAGCATTACAGTAACAGAATATTGATTCATATTTAATCAGAGCTGCATAGTTTGACTGTTTGGTAGGAGTCTGCAAATGATTACAGTTGCCTACGTTGAATGAAAAAGAACACTCTCTCTCTGAAACGCAGGTTTAACATAATAATAGTTTTGTTATTAGTGACTGTACACATTTTCAAGAGTCTGCAAGCAGAGTCTGCAGTGTCTTATAAGTGTAACCACACTAATGCTAAAAGGAAATAAGCTAAGAGCAGCTCATCTTTCTCCATTTCTTAGATTTAATGTTTGCACATTTTTTATAAACAAGCTAAAGAGACATCTCTGGTGGAACTTTTATCTTTTAAAATGTGTGTGTTCAAACTGCATGAGAAGAAAATTATAGTCATGGTTTATTTGCTTAATTTTGTCCAATGGAGGGCAGCTACAAACAGCCATTGGACTGTAAATTAGCTGTAGCTACTTAGCTAACTGATGCTTGGACCGTGAAGTGTGTCTGTGTATGTGTGTGATCAGAGTGATTTTAAATGTGCCTAGTTTTTCTCATTTTCCTACAGGTCCTTTCATTTTTACTTGTTATCTCATGTCTGTACGAAAATGTTGTGTTGCGTCTAAGTGTAGACGCTTTGCAGAGATGTTTGAAACCAAAACTAATAGCTACACTTTCCTGTAACTGCAGCCTGACAATTGTTCTCAAAATGTTCAAGGCAAAATATTTTCCCGAACCCTTGGAAGTATGAATTTGATAGAACAGATTCTTCTGTTGCAAGAAATTTGAAGTACATGTGTAATATAAGAAACAATACCTAGAGACTGCGCTGCTTACCTGCTTATACTGTAAATGTTTCAGCTGTGTGCTACAGGCACAAAAATGTCGGAAATGCAGGCCGTACACCACTTTTACCCCTCTGAGATCAGATAAAAGAGTAAGCTTTAGACCTCCATGCCCTCCAACTCAATGTCAGTCACTCACACTGAGGCTAGTTTTTCTGTGGTAACACTGTGGAGAATTCTAGGTCTCATACCCGCCGCTGCAGTACATCCTATCAGTCACTTCATAAAGCCGTTATTTTTTTCTTTTGCCTTGAGCGAGTGTTACGCATGGTTGAGTGTCCACAGGGAGCCTCAGTGAACATGCAGTCTCGCTGTGACAGGTCAGTTCCCAAATAGAGGTTACTCCTACAGCACTTAACCACTGAAGACATACCTGTATAAACCAACATTAACACAGAATTAGACCTGTAAATCGACTGAAGTATTTAATTGTGATAAATGACATGATTGCCCATAGTTAATCGCAATTAATTGCAAATTAATTGCACATTTAGCACAGATAGTTAAAAATGTACCTTAAAGATAGCTTTATACAAATGTATATATATGGTTATTATTGGAAATCAATTAATACAAAACATTGTTCAGAACCCCTCACAGGTACTGCATTTAGCATAAATAATAATATGCCAAATCATAACATGGCAAACTGAAGCCCAACAGTGTTTGTGTCAACCTGTTATCGCATTAACTTTGACAACCCTACACAGAAAACTTAGAAATACATGTGCATACATGTAATATATGCACACATTTTCTATGCCACGTGCCAAAAATTTAGCCATTCAGTTGAATAGTTGAAAATGCATGTGAAATGTTCGGTGGATAGGTAATTGGATTCAGCAAGATAATCAAAATTGGAATCTCTCCTGCCATTAATCTGTGCAGTGAAATTTGCAGATCAGAAGGTTTATCTTTTCTAACATCAACCATTTGCAGATAGATTATATACGTCTGAAATACATCCAACAACCTCGTTTTTTTTTTTTTTTTTTATCCCAGTCAGTAATTAGACCACACTTCTACCTCTGATGTTTGTAACGTGATCTGCTATGTCAGCATATCCCTCCCTTCATTAGAGCGCCTGTCTCACAAAATACTTGTAATTGAGGATCTTCTTAATGACAGGAAAACTCATCCTGCAAGTGAGGCAGAGGTTGTTTCTTCCCGCAGACCGAGCTGACATATTGCAGCTCTGCACCATTTAAGTGGACGGAACAAAGAAACCAATACAGAGTGATTTTCTCATGCAGGCTCTGCAGGAAACTGGGAAAGGAAAGCTGTCTTTAGACCCAAATGACGGTGTGTCTCCTGGGTTTGATCGCTTTGAGCCTGGCTGTAATGGCTCGCACTCCACAGATCTCCCATCTGATGAAAACCTTTGTTACAGCCAAGAGCAAAGGTCGGGACTGACAATCCCAGGAGTGTATCAAATCAATTAATCACCACAGCGTGTATTTTTTATGATTTGTTGAAGGATTATATAGAGTAGAAGCCTCATTATGAAGTGATCCATTTGAGAGGTTTGGAGAAGACGTTGTAAAAGACTTACAGCAAATGGAACCTGAGGGAAGCATAAAATGTGCTGGACTCTGCATTTTAAAAAGTTTCAGGCGAAATAGGAACCGTAGCCTCTCCCAGTCCTGTTGAATCAGCTATCAGATAAATGAACTCGCACTGTGCCTTCAAAATCTATCAGTATGGATTCAACAGCATCCTTTCTGCACAGTGTGTTTTCTCCGCTCCTCAGTCAATGGGCAGAAAATGTTTGCTTCGCCAAGAGACCACACTACCGTATCAAATCAAGATGAAACGCCTCTGTAACTCTCAGCAACTTTTTCACCAGTCACCAGCACATGGCACTGTGTTGTTGTGACTCTGGAGGAAGTGTCATGTAATAGAAAACTCAGAGGTCAAAATCCCCTGATCGAATGTGAAGTAGTGCCTGAAAGAGTACTGAGTGAAGCAGACAGGGCTCTGTCGGGCCCGCTGACGGCAGATGGGGGTGGATGCCTCGTCATTTGTCTCTCTTCTGATCGGAGCTGTCAGTAGAGATTCATCTCGTGAGAAATGCACTCATACAGTCTCTGTAACAAATACTTTTTCCGTCTCAAAATTTTTACTTAATTTTGACTCAAACCACAACTGGCCAAAACTAGAAAGTGGGGGGTTGGCCTGCATACGACCTGCACTCTCACATATTAAATCCAAAGTGATAAACACTACACATACAGCAAAGTATGCAAACACTTTCAGTTTCAAAACTTTCAAAGCAGAGCTAGACATCATGGCTAAAGCTGCATACTAACTCTGTCATGGACAGGAAATGTTATCGTATTGTAGTAACGGGCAGTTAAGCCACCCGTCACTCTCATCTCCGTGGTCAAATCAGCCGATGCTAATACTGTAGAGCGCCTATAACCTGAGATTTATCTTAAATGTAGGGTTGTCAGCCGAATGAAATAGTTAATTGCCATTATTCACATACTTTATCTGTTCAAAATGTACTTTAAGTGGAGATTTGTCAAGTATCAAATACTCTTATCAGCATGGGAGTGGGCAAAGATGCTTGCTTTATGCAAGTATATGTATATGTTTATTGTGATTGTTAATGTGCCAATGAAGTTGGTGGTATTAAAGCAAATTTGCATTCACACGTTTTTATTGCATAAACTTTGACAGCACTAGATAAATGCATTCAAATGGCCCTGATAGTTGACCATAGATGTATGAAGAGAACAGAGGCGACAGGCAAGCTAGAGACAGCGGAAGTAGTTTAGTTAGCGGAAGTATAAATAAGATATTTTTACTGTATTGATTTTGATTTTTTTTTTTTTTAAATAAAAGTCCCAATAAATCATAATATCAAAGCACAATACTTGAAGGATCTCAATATTGAATTGGCACCAAAGTACTGTGATAGTATTAAATTGGGAGATAAGTGATCTATTTATTGTTCCAGATACATCCCAGAAGATAGATAGATAGATGTTTACATCTGTAGCTTGTTGCTTGTATGTATTTGTAGCTGAGCATTACAAAAAAAAAAGCCCATTGTTATATTTAAACCTGGTTTAGGAGTCATCATGCTGCTCACACCGCTGCTCGTCAGACAAAGCCGTGAGGGAACTGTTAACCACGTCTTTATCCAAACGTGGCAGGTTGTCCGAGCCATGCAGTAGCACTGATCCAACAAGGACATCCATGTTCTTTTTAATGCCTCCACTCTCACTAAGATTACTTAAGCCTCCTGTTTTATAGGTAGCAGAGCCCTTCACTTTCCCCCACCCCCTGTAATTATGCAGACTGGGAGTATGAACCATGTGATTGTGTTCCTCAGCAGAAGGTACAGTATATTACCTTTTTAGGGTGTCAAGGAGAGCACCTCGGGGAGCAACTTATAATTGCAGCTGGCACAAGATTCAATTGTTAGAGCATGTTAGAGGGATTTTCTTATTGTTTGCTTGACTGCACAGGCTGCCATGGTCGTGTTCAGACTGCCAGTGTGCAGCTGTAGAGTGAGACATGTAGGTAATGTGATAGATGATCAGAGGTCAGCTGTAATGCAGAGGCATTTACTACAGCACAGTAACACACTCCCAACAGTAGCCTACATATTTAGGCACTTCACATAAATCCATGGAAAAAAATACAAGTGAAATGTTATTAGAGTTTTACAGTGTGACAGACTGAAGAAAGCTTTATGGTCGGCAATATCGGTCTGTTGCTTGGTCAGTAAACCATTTTGGTCCACTGATATCTGGAAAACTATATGACATAAATGGTCACCAGAGGATGAATCTTACTAGCTTAATGATTCCCTGACTTTTCCTCTAGTGCCACCATGAGTTTGACATTTGTGGTTAAAATTGTGGCTAAAGTTTCTTTATAACTAACAGATGGATTGTCAAGAAATTCACTACAGATGAGGAAAGTCACGATACCAGAAATTTAGTAATCAATACCAATACCAGTGAAATTCCACTATTCTTGATACTAATTCAATGCCACAGTAAAAAACAAAAATAGATCAGTAAGTCTCTTATACTTCGACATACACTCCCTTTTTACTGTTTGCATGCTGATGTGTGTTAGGAAGTTAAACAGGTCATATTTCCCTATTTTATTTTGCTGCGAAAACATATCCTTCAAACAACTGTATTTACTGAAGTTTCTTGCCAAAAAACACATTTTACAAGATTACATTTGAACACATCATGATAACGTTCGAATTTACCTTCGCCCAATGTCATTTTTACTGAATAGAGCGTGGGCACATAATGTAAATCAATGGCACCTCCCATTTATGTTAGCTGTTAGACTGCGCTGCTTACGGACTGCTAACAGCTAGAGTGACTGACTTCTGAAACCCAGGCTGGCAAAATACACAGATTATCTAAGCTCTGATGCTATCTAATTTGTTTTCAAATCATTTTTCTTTTCTCTCTCTTTCTAACTAACAAGGAACAGTGGGTTCATTTTTAGCTGGTAGATATATATATTTTTTTAAATTATGTATACTGATCTTTCTGCATCTTTGGCAAAGGA
Source organism: Pterois miles (assembly GCA_947000775.1). NCBI lineage: Eukaryota > Metazoa > Chordata > Actinopteri > Perciformes > Scorpaenidae > Pterois > Pterois miles. The sequence continues at coordinate 10,575,393 of CAMQGK010000110.1, forward strand.
AAAACATGTAGGGAGAAGCTGTATTATTTAGATAAATATAAACATCAGATTGGCTTCTGTGTCGACCAGCGGGTAACCTCTGGGTCTGAGAGGTGAAGCCAGTGCTAAAATGCCTTAAACTTGCATTCTTCCTAACAGCCAGCAGGGGGCAACTCCTCGGGTTGCAAAAAGAAGTCTGGTTGTATAGAAGTCTATGAGAAAATGAGCCTACTTCTCACTTGATTTATCACCTCAATAAACCAAACAAGTGTATGGTTTCAATTGCTAGTTTCAAATCTTCCTCAATACAGCATGATGGTCATTTAAATAATGGTCCCATTTAGAGTTAAATAGTCCATAAAGCAGGGTATGCTTTAGGGCGGGGCATCCTTGTGATTGACAGGTTGCTACCAGGCCGTTGTCCGGTCTGGGAGTTGTCCATGTTTTCGTCTTAGATCTTTAACATCTTGAAAGTGTGTTTTTAGTTCATTAAAGTCTTATACAGCATTGAGTTGTACTCAGCTCCACCCAGCTTGCAACTTCTGGTTGCCAAAATGAAGAACTTGAGACTTCAAAACTGTAGACCACAAATCAATGGGTGACATCACAGTGACTATGTCTACTTGTTATTGTATTTTACTTGAAACACTGGAAACACTTAAACTTGAACATCCCTAATGGTCACTGTGAGCATGTTAGCCTGCAGACGTTAGCATTTAGCTCCAACCAGTACAGTACAGCCTCACAGAGCTGCTACCATGGCTGTAGACTCTTGTTTCAGCCATAGGGCAAGTTAACGATCCAGGTGATCCAGGTGAGATTGCATGATAAATATTTCAAGCAGCACAGATGACCACAGTTGTGATAATAGCAACTCATAAACATTCGTCCAGGAGCGGCAACTGCACTGCAAGCCTGGAGCGTGTCATCACCTCCAAAGATTCCCAAATTGTCTGGTGGCCACTCTTGCTTCTGCAGGTGTGATGCCTCCAACCAAACATGAGTGGCGAAGCTGCCAGTGTAAACACCAGCAGTTACCTACACTGCTAGCCAACAGTAGAAGTGCCATTAGTTGCCCCCCCCCCCCCCCCATTGTCCCTCTGGGATCTACTGAACCGCTGAAAATGACCCTGACATGTTGAGCACCAGCTGTGAAGATGAAAGGCATCTAGTGAAAGGTCGTGGTTGCTTCTTCACTTTGAAAGTGAGTGCGCTATTTGTGAAATGGTACTTGAAACACCAACACCGGTCTGTCATATCAGCCACTCCAAGGGTAAAGGTACTACAGGGATGCAGTGAAGTACACAGCAGCTGTGCGCCAACAGTTTGGAAGTTGAGCGAGGTGGTGTGAATGTTTTCTTATGGGGCTGGCATGATTCACCTATCTCCCAGTCGATACTATTATGACACTTGGGTGCCGATTCCATATGTATTGCGATTTGATATTACAGTTTATTTATTTTTATTAACTTTTTTGATACTAGACCATGGGGAAAAGTTGAATCACACACTTCTAGCGACTTTTACTTTAGAAAATATCAAAATTAATACAGTAAAAATGTTTGATTTTCAGTATGTATGCAGTCAGAGATGTCCTGAGGTCAATTGTATCAGTAATTGTCAGGAATTATTCATTGAATTATTTCCAACAACCCAAAAATCAAAGAGCAAACACAGTTCCCTCACAAATTAGTGGGAATTTCTATTTAATTTGTAAGGGACATATAATGTTTTATACTTCTGGTGAACATAATCCATCAATCTTATTTCCATATATGTATGTTGTATATACAGTTCCCTTTGTTAACATTTTACTTTGAAAACCGGATGTAGTAACGTGCATGGTTCCCCTAACTTCACCAAGTCCACTGCTAGCTCTTCCGTCAGCTCCGTTCTCTTTATACATCCATGGTCAGCTCCATCAGGGCCGTTTTAATGCATTTAACTTAAATGCCAGTGTATGGGTGCTCTACAGTTGTAGTGTCGGCTGATTTGATCACGGAGATGGGAGGCTGGCTTGACCGCACATTACCGTAATGAAATAACGTTTCCTGTCCATGACAGAGTTAGCATGCAGCTTTAGACGTGATGTCTAGCTCTGCTTTTCCTGCAATGTGTGAAATCCAAACTGTTCCCAAACTTGACTGTATGTGTAGTGTTTACAAATTTGTATTTAAAATGTGAGGGTTCAGATCGTATCCATGCAGACCCTCCCACTGTTTTCTGCTGTCGTATCTGCCAGTTTCTGCTTTCTGCAGCCGACCGACTGCAGTTTGTTTTGGTTGAGGGATACGGACTGGATATGACATCAAGTTACTCAGACTACAACAAATAAAAAAAAAAAAATGCAATACATAAGTGAACCAATTTTTCCCACCCCTATTTTCTCATCATTAAAATCAATAGATGTTAGATGATAGATTTTAAAAATGTAAATAAATCAATAAAATGAGTAACTCTTGATATTTCACAGTAGTATTGCGTTCCATCAGGACACAACATGGACCTATTATCTATTTATACCCCAGAGACCAACTGAGATTCTGGCTGGTTCGTCCAGCAGCACCTTCAGGCTGCTGATGTTATTCCTGTACAGCTCTGCAGCTCTGGCTGAGGCTGGAAATTCTTCACAGGGATCAGTGTATTCCAGAAATGGTGTGGTGGGTGGTGTTTGTGTGTGTGTGGCAGGGGGAAGAGAGGTAATGTTATAGGGGGATTGCCTGTAAAGCCACAACCTTCTCCTGTCCTCTGTCTCTGTCAGAAGTTCTCCCTGAGGGGGATCAGCAGTTAGCATCGAGGGGTGGCTGTTCAGAAGTATTTGCCAAACTCCTGGTGGATGAGTGTTGCTCTTAACTCTTCTCCAACATCAAAAAATGTCCATATGAACAAGTAATTTAATACACAAAGGACCAGTGTGTAACAGTTAGGGGGATCTATTGGCAGAAATGGTATATCATTTAAATAAGTATGTTTTATTTAGTGTGTTTAGTATGTGTGTGTGTTTAGTATTTCATGTAAACTTGAGGCTTGAAAACAGCAGTCCACCAACCAATGGGTGATGTCAAAGTGACTATGTCCACTTCTCATATATAGTCTGTGGGTGATTGTAGTGTTGGAATCCACCCTGGAAGATTTGAGTCCATAACATAACGAATATGTAGGACACGCAGTATCATGGGCAATTTTATGTAAGACATTTCCTCATTCATGCAACAGAGCCAAAAAAATGCAGTTGGACAACATGATGTTTACAGTGACTGTCCTTCTTGTATGTTGGTATTGTTGTCGTTGCCAGCACCTCTTAGCACAATAGGTAACATGGGGCCTGACAGTGGTAAGGATGAAGACAACAGTGCAAGGTAAATAAATAGTTCCTTTGAGTTAATCCGTGCTCAGCTTTTCTAACACGCCATCAGTCCCGGCTGCCGTGTGTCGTCATGGCAACCAATGGTCAGGCTGAGCTCAGCACAGCGCAGTTTTTGGTCTTGAGGAAAAAAAAAACATAAACAGAAGGACAAACAAAGACTGCCCTCCAAAGCTACGGTGAGAGAACGCAGCGCAGTCTTGACACCAGCCTGCAAATTATCCTGCTCGTGTGAAGTCTCCACTGCATCCATCATTCACATCTCGTGCTTTTTCATTATGTCATCGCACACAGTGTGCAATTACGTTGTATACCTCACATAAAGTATGATGGCGTCAAGAGATTATGCCTGTAAAATCTTTCAAATAATTCACCTTGGAGATAATTACATCACATTAGGCCTCTGACATTTCCTTTATTCTTTGATGTGAGTGTAATGACATTAAATACAACGTGCTTCTACCCAGCTGATAATTGACTAAATGGGTAATTATGATTTAACTGGATGACTGTGAGTTCTGGGGGCTCGAGGGTGACCTGCACACTTGATGATTGTTCTTGTAAAAGGACATCCTGTGCTCTGCAGCGTGGCCTTCATTGAGCTGTCAGGAGCTGTGGGGGATGCAGCGCTGTCAGCCTGCCTGCCCACCTCCACCATCCATGGGATCGATCACGCCGCCGCCGCCTCCTCCTAGAGAAACCCAACCACCACAGCTCCTCCAATTACCGCTGATGGGCCACATCTTTCTATCCGAATAGGCGTCAGAGCCATACGGCGCCTTTCAGAGCCAGGCACAGAAAGAGAGAGAAAGGATGGCGTGGCGAGCTTGCAGTGGAAAAGAGAAAGAAAGAAAGAGGAAGAATGTGGTGACAAGCATGTCGTGCGCAGCTGGTGAAACCTCCCATGTTGAACTTTGCCAAGACGGATGCTGAACTTAGACCCGCATGTGCATTATTAATATTGACCACTTAGACGAGAATAAAGAAGCATTTACTCAGCAACTGACATGCCTGAATTAATCATAGAGCCATACTCAAAGGCACGATGAATTCTCTTTCATGACAAACTGCAATTTTCACTTAAATGACAGATGTCTTCAGGATGAAAAAAGGCCACCAGGTCTGTCATTATCTCTGGCATTATCTGACGCACCATCAAAGATTCAGCAGATGGAAGGCTTTGTTTTTTTCTCAGCAGGGCTTTTTCCACTCTACAATATTATTCCTTTGCAGCGATCACACATATGTTAAAAGAAGATTACTATCAGTGATGGGATTATTGTATGTCTGGGGAAAGGTCCAAGGATACAAAGATACACATAAATGCAGTTACTACCGTGAATTCTGTGGGAATAACCATGTGCTTCTCCCTTGCCATAGTGCAGTGGTTGCCTTTCTTGCCTCGGGCAAGTGAGCCTGTGTGTGTACAGTGCTATATATTGTTGTTGGTCCATATACTTTAACAGTGTGAGTGTGTGTTTTATTCCGATGTCCTGTATATTGCTCCCGGTGGGAAGCAGAATTAGAAAGGATTGTCCCTGCAGGACTCTCGCGGCTTCTCCTCCAGATTCGGTGTTAGATTAGAAAATATAAAATAAAATCATGCAGCAGTCAGTACATATACAAAATTAATCACAACTGCAGAAATGAAGAGAATTGTCAGTAGTCACATTTTTACTAGGGCTGTCAATCATATAGCTAGAGTATCATAAAATATAGTAATGACATTTTTTATCTGTTCAAAATGTACAATAAAGGGAAATTTGTCAAATATCTAATATATAATATCTCTTTTCAACATGGGAGTGGTCAAATGTGCTTGCTTTATGTACAGCATGTATGCATATTTTTATTATTGGAAATCAATTAACAACACAAAACAATGACAAATATTGTCCAGAAACCCTCACAGGTACTGCATTTAGCATAAGAAATACCCTCAAATCATAACATGGCAAACTGCAGCCCAACAGGCAACAACAGCTGTCAGTGTGTCAGTGTGCTGACTTGCCCCAAACTACATGTGATTATCATAAAGTGGGCATGTCTGTAAAGGGGAGACTCGTGGGTACCCATAGAACCCATTTACATTCACATATCTTGAGGTCAGAGGTCAAGGGACCCCTTGATCATGATACATGATTGGATACCAATGGATTCCTTCGGTTTTTAGTTTCATATGATACCAGTATCTTCACAGCTTTAAAACTCTTTGGTGGCCCATCAGAATTGTAAGAGGTTAATTAAAAATTTGAATGATTTACTATCATGTTTGACAGCTTTGACAGCCCTCATTTTTACACTTTTCAAATTTTATTTTGTTAGTTGGATGTCCTCCTGAAGGACAATCTTTGCATGAGGAAGCATTGATTCGTGGTGATGCATTTGTGTGTATATGTCTGTCTCTATTCTGAAGGGTTACATTAGCAGGTTTGAAGTCAATCAATACCAACACCACCCTGTCTGGTCTCTCTCACTCACGCTCTGCTCCCTCAGTCCTCTGTCTCCTGTTTTGTCCTCTATCCGTCACTGTCAGATGCACAGACTGATTGTGGTCGCAGTGGTCAGATGCCCATGTTAGAGCCACAGCTCACCGCCCAGCATGAGCCTGTCTGGAAGTGTGTGAGTGTGTGAGTGTGTGAGTGGGAGGTGTGTGTGTGTGTGTGTGTGTGTGTGTGTGTGTGTGTGTGTGTGTGTGTGTGTGTGTGTGTGTGTGTGTCTGCGAGCTCCCACATACGAATGTTTGGTGTCTGGTCATAGAGCAGAACACGACAGAATGGAGCTGCCTGCTGAAGTCCACACACTCTGAAGTTCGGGCCTTGTGCCGTGACTCAATCAAGTCCTGAAGGAGTTTCTGAGTGCAGATGTTAATAATAATTATGGAATCACCCTGTTAATGGGTAAAAATCTCTAAAATATCACAATAACCTGGTGAGAACTGGGATTATCTATATTTAACAAATACTGTATATGAAGATAAAGTCATGTGTGCTTTTGGTCTTTATATAAGTGAGACATTTTTTTCTACAATAAGATCCGTAGATTGAGATTTCTGTTTTAAACAGTCATTTTCTTTGTAAATAGAGGGAGCCACTCCCATTTGTAGCTCATGAATAATGATGTTATTATTATACAACTGAGCTCAAAACAGCCTGAGGAAGATAGGCAGGTGTGCAGGTTTTGGAGTTATCAAGCAAATGTATCCAACATTTAAATGACTTAATAATATCCATCCTCATTTAAAAAGCGTATCATGAAAGCGATCATTGTCCTCTGCTCTCACCGTATCTCACCTTCTATCAGCAGCAGATTTATATTCAGCGTAGTAACCATAGCTACGCCTGGCACAAAAGGCACATTTTGGGCTGGTGCCTGGTTTTATCTCTGAGCTTTTAACCCCCGATGAGCAGAGGCACAGCTTGAGATCCTTGGCCTCCTTTGGTCGCTCCGCAGTCTAAGCTGACAGTTATTGCTGTTTGAGCTTTTTCCATCCGAGTCTCTTGGCACCAAAATGACCTGCTGTGCAACTCACTGTCCCTTTTTAAAATGTTTTGAAAAACACTTTAAAATCTGGTCTGTTTACATTATATTCAGTGCTGTTTTGTTTGAATCATTTCATGCTTACTATTGCTTATGTTTTGTTTTAGACTGATTTTCATTCATGACCCACAATCGTATTCATATAACACATCTGTGATTTTTTTTATTTTTTTTATTATTTAACCTGACATTGCTCCAGCTGCAGACGTTGAGTCTCTAACAGGGGGGTTTGCAGTGATGTATTGTTCCCTGCCATGCAGGAGGTGCAGGTCTGAACAGGTCTTTCAATCTCCACCATGTCAAAGCAAAATACAACACGGTGTGATGGAGGAGGAGGGTGTATGTCTCTGCATGTGATGATGTAGGGGACCAAGATTTTTTTAATATGGTATGTTTGAAGTTATAGCCTGAGCATACTGAAACCCAGTTCATACAGTTTTACATTTAAAATATAGACTATTTCAAGATTTTTTTCAATTTAAATATATATTATGAACATGAATATATTAACCTGGATCGATATATTTACCATGGATGAGCGATCCAATATATTGATGCAAAGAGAAAACATTGATACATAGCGTAAGCGATGCACCTTTATTTTGAAATTCTTGGATGGATGGCTTTTTTCATTTAAATTTAATGTTTAATTTAAATGTCTGGAAAAGCTCAATAATAAATTTGTCAAATCATAACTTAGTTGCTGTTTATGAGTTAACACAAATGTAGTTGATTGAGTTAAACATGTGTCAAATATGATATCATCACATATTGATTGCAGGTCCCTGAATTGGCATTAACATTGTGCAAATATAGTGTCGTTGTTCAAAGAATTAAATATAATAAAAACAGCTTTTGCATCTCCTCGATTGCTGTGTATGGGGTGTGCTGCGACGTCTCTGTATGAATGCCTGTGGTGTGCAGAGAGGAGCAGGCGTGCAGCAAAAGTTCAAATTTCTTTGACCCAAGCTGTGCTGACCGTTGTGGCCACTGCTGCTTTAATCCATCCGTACTGATACAGCACTAAGGGTTTGACCGGCAGATGTTGCTATATTTGTATCAAATGCTTTGAAACAGTGAACCACCTTCAACACTCATGCTTCATAGCGCTTCAGAAAGCTTTTGAATTAAAATCCTGAGGCTCAGATTGAGAATCTGCGAGTCAGCTGGATCTACAGACGGGGTATTCCCCGTGGTTTTGAGATAATTACTTCCTTCCCTTATGACAACCCTATTGAATTTAGATTAGGCCAATAACAAACCTGCGACAATGCATGCCCTCTGCATTGCATCTTGTCGATAGACTGCTAATGTGCCCGACCCATGTCTCATTTCTCCTCATGTGGCATCAGCTGGACCTCCTCTGCAACCACAGCGGCTGCCCACAGGCGAGCACAACTAGCACTGTGGCAGATGAGGCGGACGGAGGAAGTCTCATCAATAATGGAGAGCGGTAGCTGGGGGAGAGGAATCATGGTGGAGTGAGTGAGAAGTGCAGCTGGTGTGCTTGTCTTATTTCTTCCAAATGAACATTTTCGGATGACACTCCCTACAAGGCATGCGTAAGAGGAAGGAGGCTATTAATAGCTTTGAATAAACTGTCTAATTTGTGTTTTCCTCTGACCATATTTTAGCAATTTTTTTCTTCGCTGTTCTGTCATGATTTCCCCAGGGCACAGGACAAATAAACTAATTAATAACACAGGAAAGGATAGCTATTTTCATCAGTTTTTTTAAGGCCATGCAGGTTGTTTTCATATCGTATGACGAACATGTGAAACACTGTGGAGCTGAAGTCAGCAACACGGGTGTAGTCATGGGTGTAAAAGGCACACCCCATGAAGGCAAAAACAAAAATGTCATCAATTTCCTGTCTGTCAAGCAGATTGTAATTGTACCTCCTCAAAGTCCTCAGAGGAACACACACACAATGATTAACTCTCCTGACAGCTGTCCAGATGCAAACAGAAATCCCTCACCGAGGCACTGGGAATGACCCAGTGGCTGTTATAGTGTGGCAGCGTCTCTTCCCAGCTGCCATCCTGCTCATTCCCTTTCTTCAATGCCTCTCATTGTATCAGGAAGAGGAGGCCCATTCTTACTCACATCTCTCTCGTGCTCTTGTTTCTCCAGGGACCAGCCCCGAGGACGTGAAACCGTTGGGAGAGTTTGGATGTCACACGTCTTCCCACTGCGTTTGACCACCTTCAGCTGCACGCATCTCTGCTTTCCAGGCGGCGGCACCAATTAAGGCGGGCTTGAGACGGAGAGTTGTGACAGTATCCGACGACACAAGGAGAACAGGAATACACTGGAGGAGGGGCCTGTGGTTGCTGCAGACGGGCAGAGGACTGCTTGTGAGTTTCCTATTGTTCTCATTGTTGTAGGGGTGCACATTTCCATACAGCAGACCAGGACTGTGCTGCACTCTCACATTTTATGTTTTTCCATTACTTTTTTTTTTCTTGGTTGCTAATATTATCGTTAATATTCCAGAACTACCAGACAAATGCTTTAAATAGCCATATAATAGCCATAATTTGACATAACTTGTTAGCGTGTAGTGCTGTAGCCTACCGAACAGTTTGAAGCTTCATTCATAATGTTGTCATTCAAATTATTAGTAATACCTTACCAAAACATTGCATGCACTAGTCCACCTTCTTCTCCACTCTGTCTTTTTGTCACCTGTCTCTCTTTAATACGTTCACACTCACAGCGAAAGCGGCGGCGCTCTGTAACTCTCAGTCCAAAGCCCAAAAGTCAATATTTATTGTAATATATATATATATAATCATTTCCAAAATTCATATCTTGTTTTTGTATAATGAAATATTGTGGTTTAATCCATGTTTGTTGGTGTTTAGCCTTTTAAAAACAACATTTTCACTGCGGTCAAAAAAACCAGACATTTAAAGCTTCAATCGAAAACCTCAATAGAAGCTTCGATTGAAGGGGAAGAAAGACATCTGGCACCAGTAGTGGCTTGGTCTGAGCCACTCTGTTTCCCATTTACAGAGCCATGAATTTTTTTTCAGCAAACACACAGAACAGACAGACAGCAGACCGTGAGGAGACATTCACTGAATTTGATAAAGTGTTTTGAATTAGAATCATACCGGAGGCGTATAAACTTTATATACTAAAAGTTTATATTTAACTTGTCACACAGTGTTAGGTTATTTAATATGCTATTCATGAATTTCTGTATTTATTTGGCATATTTCCCAGTGGACATTTTGTCTGTACATCATTTAATCTTCTAGACAACTACATGTGATATTGGCAAAAATGTAAACCCTGACAGCAATTAAGAAGTTCATAACCAGAATACCATCTAAGAATCAATGCGAGGTATTGATTCATTTGTCAGCAGCAGTGTATTTCTATCCTGAGATCTTTTTCAAATATATGAGGATATTTTTTCATCTCTGTGTACCGTCTGTCTGTAACTGTCTCGCGCAGACAGCCAGTCTGACCTTGACAATCTTGCTTTGTTCTTTTTTTTTTTTGCTGTCACTTACATTAACAAATTTGCAGATGTCTTATTTATTTATTTCTCTCTGCAAGGCAGCTAAAATTAAAACGCTGTGAGCTTCAAAGGACGTGGTTAAAGGCAGAAGGAGGATGCAGGTGATAGTGCCTCTACTCTGTCTCACTCTATCATGGCCGTCTTCCTACTTTCTGTCTCGCTGCCTGTCCAGCAAATGTTCCATTTTCACCAGGAAATCCAGTAGAGGAATTAGGTGGAAGACAGGGACAAAATGATCTGACAGATCCACTTACCTCTGCAGCCTGCGATCCCTCTGGCCTCCGATATCCTTAGAGGCTGATATACTGTATATGTGGGCATAGTGCACAGGAGCATGGGGAACAAGATTGGGTGGTGAGGAAGACAGGGAGAGGTGTGAGGGCTCAAGATCCGACTCTGCTGATGACAAATCCGAGTGAATAATCTTAAGGTGTGGAGGCAGCAAATGATGAGATAGTAAGGTGGCAGAGAGAGAGAGTGAGAGAGGCTTGGCTGTTAAATTACTTATAGGCTCTGTTGTCTCCTCACACTACCAAAGAAAATATCATGATTTGTTATTGGCAAGCCAAGGGTAAGATGAATCTAAACCTTACACTCTCATACACTGTTGCCTTTTTTCCCAGTGCAAACAAACACAGCCAAAATAAGACAGGTTAGCACACAGATCTATAGCGCTTACATAAACCACAGCACTCAGGGGTCACACCACTGGTTGATAGCAATGTTTCACACTGCACCAAATATTCAACTCTTTGTAATAATCATGTTCATCCTAAATCCAAGCAATGATGACCAAATTTAATTTTGAACCAGAATTTTCATCATAACTAATTAAAATTGGTAAATACAAGATTGGGAGCATTTCTATTAAATGCGTATGGCTGTCAACATAGTGACGGCTGAGCTGCCAGTTTGCAACTAACGGCGCTAACAGCGCTAACAGCAAAAACAACCTCACCTGAATTATTAGCTAATGTTAGAATGAATTGTATGTAGCACCCGTCATTGAGCAAGTCTCTCTCAGTTTACATGTTTAGTAGGAAAGAGAGAGCATGCATATGTGTTGACCCATTCACTTGACCTAACCCCACCATGGGGTTGACATTTGGCTTCTAGTAAAATATATTGACAATAAGTGAATAAATTGCCATGAAGTTTAGTACAGATTAGGGATGTCGAAGTTAATGTAACAATAACGCCTTAATGCAAATTTGTTTTAATGCCTCCAAACACATGAACACAATGATGGTTGGTAGGTTGTAGCAGGCTCAGTTTTATAGCTACATACCACATAGTACATATACATATTAACATATAGCTACACTTAAATAATGTTCCATACCTATGCTAAATTTTGGCAAGGAAAAACTGGTATAGCCTTTTTCAAAGGGGTCCCTTGACCTCTGACCTCAAGATATGTGAATGAAAATGGGTACCCACGAGTCTTTTCTTTACAGACATGCCCACTTTACGTATGATAATCACAGTCAGTTTGGAGCAAGTCAGTTCAGCACACTGACAGCTGTTGTTGCCTGTCGGGCTGCAGTTTGCCATGTTATGTTTTGAGCATATTTTTTATGGTAAATGCAGTACCTGTGAGGGTTTCTGGACAATATCTGTCATTGTTTTGTGTTGATAATTGATTTCTAGTAATAACTATATACATACATTTGCATAAAGCAGTATATTGCCCACTTAAATGAGTAGTAAATACTTGACAAATCTCTCTTTAAGATACATTTTGAACAGATAAAAATGTGTGATTAATTTGCAATTAATCCTGATTGACTATGGGCAATCATGTGATTGATCGCAATGAAACGTTTTAATCAACTGATGGCAGATATTTATGTGTATCCTAATGACTTTTCCTCTGGCACCACCAGTAGTTCAAAGCTTCATAACTTTAGCTTAAAAAATATCTCAACATCTGCATGATGGATTGGCAAGAAGTTTTTACAGACATTCATGATTCACAGAGGATGTACCCCGATGACATTGGAGATCCTCTTTTCATCTAGTGCCATCATCAGGTCAATTTTAATCTGTCTTGACTGAGTATTTGCAAAGCTAATGACATTCTGTCAGCCTCGGCTGCACTTTGTGTTTAGTGCTAATTAGCAAATGTTAGCATGCTAAGACACTAAACAAAGATGATGAACATGGTAAATATTATACCCGTTGATTATCAGCATATTAGAATAGCCATTGTGTGCATATTGACAAAATAACCCACAGCAATCCAATACAACATCCCTGATTCAAATATTAGATTTTTGTTTGTTCATTTGTTTTAATATGTTAAGTTTTGGTAAAGCTAACCCATTTTTGTTGAGACTATGACAGAGAGGTATTGATTCAACTCTGTGGTCACATTGTGTTATTTTATCAGGCTTTGGTATATTGCCATATATTTAACCATATTGCAAGACAATAAATGCTCTTGTATGTAATATTCCTACAGGCAGCCTGTCTTTAGGCAGGCTGCTATGCAAATTGTTCGCTCGTGTGGCTTCAACATGTGAGAAAAGGCACAAGTCCTAACGTCCTCATGATCATAGTTTTATTTACAGTCTCTCCAACAAGCTTAGAGCAGATAGCATATGTTATGTAATAATTTAGATCACACTCTCAACCTCCTTAATTGGTGTGAGCTGAATTATCACTGACTAATCAACATAGCAGCCTCTCATCATAGATTTATAGACAGCAATGATTGCTGCCAGGGTGAAATTAACTCTTTCAGTCTGCAGGGAAATGTTGAAAGATGCCTGGCTGAAACACACACACACGCACAGACACACACACACACACACACACACACACACACACACACACACACACACACACACACACACACACACACATACGTATATGCAGATGAGACTTGTCTGTTCCTTCTGGCTGTCTCTGTAGAGCTGTCACACATGCTGCGTCTTGGAGCACCAGGAGACCGGGGTTGACTTGAATTAAACTGAGAGGATGTCCTTTCCAGATCTGCAGAGGGCCACAGAGGCACATCCGCCCCCAGAGAGAGCCAGTCAAAAAGACAGAGGGTGAGAGAGAGAGAGAGAGAGCGAGATGAATGGAGGAAGAGAGGAACTAGAAGGAAGGTTGGAAATGGGGTGGAGAGGAGGAGGAAGTTAAGAAAAAGAGGCAAGGTAGAAATTGTGTGTGAGAGAGGGATGCAAGATGAGGTGGAGAAAGAAGAGGACACCAGAATAAGGAGGAGGAAGAGTAGATGAAATAGTGTGTGTGTGTGTGTGTGTGTGTGTGTGTGTGTGTGTGTGTGTGTGTGAGAGAGAGACAGACAGAGACACAGTTTCACAGAAAATAGAGAGAGGAGAGAGAAAGCTCAGAGAAGCTCAGGCCACCAGACGCACCTACAGTATGACTCGTCTTTTCCCTCTAAATACTTGTATTTCTCTATACATTTTGATGTGGATTATGGTCGCAGCTTTAAATATGTGGCTAATGTTGTAAATTTAAATAAAAGAAATAGAAAAATTCAACAAAACTATATTCATTAAGTTTAGTAACAAAACATTTGTTGTCTTAAAACGGCTACGACATTGAAACAACACAAAACAAAATTACTGGGTTTGGTTTAGGCAACAAAATTTAGTGGGTTAGGTTTAGTACAAGATCATCATGGTTTGGATTAAAATGAGTAAGTGGCCTCGTGGGGGACAGTCCGGTGTTAGTTTGACTCATCCACCACCCCGAGTGGACTTTCTAGCTTGTTATACTTGTTATTATACCATAAAACTTTCAATAACATTATTATTCCTCATAACTTTAATTAATGGTTCACTTGCTGGTCCATGGACTTACAAATGTATTTGTGATACGTTAAAGACAAACAATTAAATAATTCGCAACAAAATCTAAATGTAATTGAGAATTCAGTTTAGTTTCATGGGAACATAATTTTTAGAGACAGGACTGATTTTTTGATGTTTTATAAACCAAATAATGAATCAATTTATCATGCAAATAATCAGCAATTGATGCAGCCTAACTGGAATTTGGTAAAAAAAAAAAAAAAAAAAAAAACATAATAAACACTGTAATTCTAAAACGAAGTAGAGTGAATATAGTTGTACAATACTGAGTTAAATGTTAAAAAAGGTGTTGTAATATTTCATGCAGATTTTTATAGCTATATATTTTGTTTGTATTAATTGATTACTTTATTTATCGTGCCATATTTTGTAATTGATTTTGAACCATAGCCTGTAGTCTGACAGTGTTTAAAATCATAATCCATGTAATTTATACTCCTAAATACATGGCTCATATGGTTATCAAGATTCTGCTAATAAACACTATAGTCAGCAATTCTAGGTAATACAGCACCATCTGCATAGAGAGGAGAGAAATTCAGATGTATTGAGATGGTGACATTTATAATCTGGGTGTCACCTGAACAATAACTGGACTGGACAACAAACTCCCTGACCATAAGAAGGCAGAGAGACTGTTGCTAGGAGACTGAGGTGGAGGAGGGGACTTTGAAAATTTATGACACGGGGGCAAGCATATTTTATGGAGTGGTTTGCTGGGGCAGCAGCATACAGCTGCAGACAGGAAGAGGCTGGATAAGATTATAAAAGGGCCAGCTCTGTCCTGGGATGCTCTCTGGACTAGGAGGTGGTGGGAGAGAGGAGGATGACGGCTAAGCTGTCATCCATGATGGAGAAGGACTCCCACCCCATGAGAGATACCATCAGAGCTCTGGAGAGCTCCTCAGGACAGGCTGCTACACCCTAAGTGTACGAAGGAGCGTTACAGAAGGTCCTTCCTGCCTGCAGCTGTTAGACTCCATAACCAGCACTGCTCCCAGTAAAACCACAATCACAGTCAAATTCAAACAAACTCACCGGACATAAGTGCAATAAGGCTTATACAATTATAATTGATGTGATGGCACATTTTTGCTCTTTTTATTTTATTATGTATATCTAATTTATTTTTATTTGTATTGCTGCTGTAACGTGTAAATTTCCCCACTGTGGGACTAATAAAGGAATATCTTATCTTATCTTATCTTATCTTATGTATGCTGTGTTAGATACAAAACAAAAAAACAAGAGCATTAGGTACTTTATGTGATAATCTGCCTCAGTGTTTATCACAGTTGCAGCATTCAGACTAATCTCCCAAACAGAGGTGCACTGTACCAGTGTGTAAAAAGCTGAGCATATACAGAAAAGTGCACTGTATGTTTAGAATAGATTACAGTAATGTCCTGAATGTCCTACGGCTGCAGAGCAGATTTCGAATAGACCATATTTTTCTGTATCCCACCTCCAGGCATTGTTATTAACAGTAAGTCCGCCCTGTGTCTCTCCCCTCCCATGGATGATAAACACACTGGAGACCGAGGTTTTTGTCGAACAAGAAATTGGAACATAAATTATTAAGTGAGAATGTGCCTTCCCAAAAAAAAGCCTCCACTGTATTTTCTCCTTATGCCTGCAAACTAGGCAATCCTTGAACTCCCCGCCTAGATTTTACCTCTGCGTTAGGGTGAGCTTGTTACTCTAAATACAAGGAAGACACTGCTCATCAGTGTTGCTCCAGCAAATCTATTGTGAGCTCCTCACAGCATTTCTTCTGTCCTTTGTTGCACAATCTCTTTGTTCTGTAATGACACAAACCTGCTATGCAGAAGACCTACAGGCGACATTTTCTCATTTCAATTTCGGGGCATTAGCTGCTGAATAATTTTAAGATTAATGATGACAATTCAAGCATGACGCGCAATCATCGTATGTGATTACTTATACGAACCGAGCAGTTCAAAGATAATAACACACACATTTGGTGGTTTTAGGAAGTGCTTTAATGCATCAATGTTTATTTGCTTTTCCCACCTACACCACCAAATTACATTTGTCCCCTTGGCAGTTTTCTGTCACATTAATTCTCACAAGCCAAGTGAGCACAAAAATGGCTGACCTAAAAATGTGTTGGTGAAAAAGCAGCTGCCATGAAAATGCTTTGTGAATGAATTTCTGTGCTTTTTTTCTTGTACTCCACCAGCCATTTCTAGATGTTTTCTTAAAGACAGACCTTTGAACGTAATCAAACCACCCACTAATTGCTAACTTCTTTTGAGAGATTCAAAACAGAAAATGTGTGCAAAAATGTTGAAATTAGTCCTTTTAAATACTTCATACTACTGTAAAAAAAATGCTGGAAGTACAAAGTGCAATAACAGCTTGCAATAGCGCTGAAGCATTTTAGCAAGGACAGAGATTTCTCACACTTGGATAATGTCTTATTGTAAGATTAGAAGGAGTAAAACTGTGTTGTGCAATGATGCAACTGTTTGCAATTTCATTGTTACCATGAGAAATGTCTCTTAATGTTTCCCACTTGAACATTGAATTATTCAGCGCACAGCAACCTGGTTTTGGAGTGTAAACCATTCGCAGAGGAGTTGTATGGCACAGTGACAGTAACAAACACCAAATGCAGGAGGCATGCAAAATGAAGCCAAATCATGGTGAAAGGGAGTATTTTTTAGCACACAAAAGCTAAAATGAACACAGTAGATTATTGAAAGTTCAGCATTAGAACAACTCCATTCCACCCGAACCAGCATGACCCAAATAAGTGGTTCAGTCTTCCAGACATTTTGGGATTTATCCACAAGCCAGCTGGCTGCAACACTGTACGGTACCTGCACACAGTTAGCTCCTGCAAGATTAGATAACTAGGACTGCTCCAAGACTCAGCAAGGTCCTGGGGAATTGAGAAAGTTGGCGTTGAGTTGTCTGATGAAACCCACATACATACATGCAGCCATGTTCACACACACAAAAACACAAGCACAGATACGCGTTCACTTGCAAACACACACACACAAACAGAGAGATCCTGAAGGCTTTCAAAGAAGTTAAATCACCCTGAAGCCCATCAGACCACATCAGTGTTTGAGTGTGTGTATGTTTGCATCATTAGACAGCCCTAGGCCAGCCCAACTAGTAGCAGTTAACAGGACAACAGCCTTAACTAAAGCACAGCCCCCCAGAATTGCACCGTCTCCGTTTGGAAGCAAACAGGGATACACCAACATTGTCTCACCCTGCAGCTATACAGCACCAACAAACCCCTCCGCAGCAATCCTATTGCTCCATTTTCTAGTCCAGCATATGGCCACTGTGTCTGGTGTTTAGTTTTTGTTAGAAGAAAGAAGGTTTTTTTTTTTTTTTTTTAATTCATATCATCAGAGCTTTGTGCACTGAATCATCATAGTTACTCTCATACAGCCTGTTTAGTCTCATCAGGTTAGAACAGTGAACGTGGTGGGTGGAAGTTGGACGGTCTAGTATGAAGCGTTTAGGGGCTCTATTGGCTGAAACGGAATATGATATTTAATAGAAAGATGCACCCCGAAGAGTCCAGCTGTCCGCCAGGTGTGTCTGCAACAACTACTGCTGTAATGTTTGATTAAATGAATACAGCATACAATTGGCTAACCCCCCGTCTAGACTCCAAGTGTATCAGACTGTACACTTTGATTTTAATCCATGCAGATGTCTGCACCGGCTCAGTGTAGATGCATTAGCTTTTAGCGGTGGTCATTTACTCAGTTCTGTATGTATCAGTTGTTTTGTTAGCTGTTAGACTGGCAATTCACTCAGTTGGTGTGTATTGGTTGTTTCATTACTTTTAGCGGCAGCGATGCATTCAACTCTGTGTGTAGTGGCATTAGCTGTTAGCGGCAATGATGCACTCAGCTCTGTGTGTACCGGTTGTTCCGTTAGCTGTTAACGGTGGTGATGTACTCAGCTCTGTACATAATGTTAGCTGATAGCCAAACACACCACCATGCGGATTTTGTCTATACGAGAAATGCCCAGATGTATACTTCACTAGCAAGAATTTAGTATGACAGGTGGGCTTACTGCCTTTACTCAGCTGCCCCACAGTGCATTGTGTCTGGGTGCCTTGAGACCGGCCGTCAGTCTTGTGAAAATTTGAGCCAGGCTAAAAGCTTTTAATAGGTTACTTCATTAAGTATTAATATGTTTTCAGGTGAGAAAGTAACTGTTTAGATTTCCAATATATGGTCAGTTTATCCAAATAATGCCTGTTTGGAAAGCTGCTGTGATGATTTTTGAAGATGTGAGAGCTGCTGGTGGGGTGCCTTGAGACTGACATGGCCATCGCTTGAGCATACTTCAGTATGAACAGTGCACTCAGCTGTGTGATCACTTGCAGCCCCTACCATCCAGGGCCCGTTAAGAGTAGTGAGTGAAGAGTCAGCAGTCAATCAATGGCAGTATCAAACAGGCAATAAAAGGTGGTTTGAGAGTGTGAGTCACTGCAGCTATAAATGAGCACTCAAAATATTATGCAGTGTGGTGCAGCAGTATGCGAGGTTAGTTGTTGACAGACAGAGATGCACACTCACGTGCACATACAGCCCATCACAGTATCTCCTGGTGTAGATAATAATCATGTCTTCTTTAGTGTATAATCACCTGAAAATAAGGACTGTGTTTTTGTTACCTTAGCATGAGCTGTTTATATCTACATACATAGCAGGTCCTCTCTGCTGAGTCCACTGTGTTGCCCCGCCATGTCACTACAGTAGCCCAGGACAAACAAACCAAACATTGGCTCTAGATAGGGCCATTTGCATTTTTTCTTTTTTTGTGTACCACCATAGTTCTGCTACACGCTTGGCATGCCAGAGAAGTTTCAGTTGGTTGCAGTCTGCAACCTCTAGATGCCGCCAAGTCCTACACACTGCACCTTTAAATTTTGTCATTGCACATATAAAAGAACACCCTACGACCCAGGCTAACTCAGAATGAAGACCCATAGCCTAACAATTTTCTCATAATATGTGGTCTGCTAACATGTTAGAGAGTGTAGTAACTATTAAATAGCAGTGAGGACATTGTCAGTTGTTCTCATTTGTCCAGAGAAGCCATCCTAATCCTGACTGACAGGTCTGCAGAGGTACTGGTCCCTGTCACATTAAGAAGCTACAGCATCTCAGCTCTGAGGGCCTGTTCTGTAGATTTTATGTAGCTGGATGTTTTTTGTATTGTTGCCCTTGCCAGTGAATTTTCACAGTAAAATATCCTTGTAACTTTTGAATCCTTTCTGAAATGTAACATTTTCTGCAGGAGTGAAGGGAGCTGAGAGGTCTGACCTGGTGGCTCGGCCACCCATGTTTTTTTAATTTGAAAGAACTAGGCATCTTTGTGCAAGGGGTGAAACCAGATGTTTGAATATTGACTAGATTTAAATTGGGCTGTGTGGCAAGAATCTGGTGATCTGACATGTATCTTGATACAGGGGTTAAGAGTTAATATATTGCAATACTGAAAGCAAGGAGATGTATTAGAATGTTTTTCATATCTAATTTTAGGAAAACTGTCATAGTGTAAAGGCACACCACCATATGTATAAAATCAAAAGTACAAAAAGTCACTAAGTGAAATGGCTACTATTGATCCACAATGTGAAAATAAGACATCTGTACTGCATGCAAAAAACTGCATGGTTTTTGCCTAAAACTGCATGTGCTAAAGTGGGCATGTCAGTAAAGGGGAGAGTCATGGTACCCATAGGAACCCATTTTCATTCACATATATTTAGGTCAAAGGTCAAGGGATCCTTGTTAAAAAGGCCATGCCAGTTTTTCCACATCTGTATTTAGCGTAACTTTGGATCGTTATTTAGTGCTCTTCTTGTCAGACACGTTAATGTCGCATTATGCCAGTTCCTTCACTCTAGCCTTAAAACTGAGCCTGCTACAACCACCAAAAGACAGAATAGCCGTCGTGTCCGTCAATGGGCCATCTGATTTCTAAGAGGTTGTTTAAAAATCGATACACCATTTTGAAGTCTGTGAAGGTTCTCATTCATCCAGGTCATATTCATTCTGGCAAAAGTTGAATCGAAGGCAACTGGACTTAGATTTGTCCCTGAAGACGTTTCGCCCCTTATCCAAGTGGCTTCATCAGTTCGAACGCTGCAGTCTGACTAGTCCCCACTAGTCTGACCATTTTGAAGAATTGATACAGTATCACAAAACATAATATTGCGATACTCATTTGTTTCTATATTATCTTACACCCCTTGATCTAAGCCATTGTCAAAGTCTGTCTTTGTGAAACCAGACCCTGGTCTCCAGTGTCAAACATGCTTAAGACACCTTGTTGTGAGGACAGCCTCAGTCTGGAGTGGGAAAGCTTTGTGTCAATGTCTCATGTGAGGGGAGAACTCTTCAATCACAAAAAAATCATTAACTGTAAAAGAACATTATCTGAGCCTTACTAGACATCGTGGGCAAGATTGTGATGCAAAATGATAACATAGTTGCTTGATTTCTATTACAGGCAACAGTGAAAACATCATCCACTAGGTGTATCAGTAACATCTTGCTTTGGTTCTGCTTGGACCAATCAGTGTAATTTTTAAATTTTTCCTGAAACGCAAAACTTAGATGCATCATTATTATCCAGTTTTGTCAAATTCACGTCACTGCATATTGTGTGTGGATGCACAAGCAAAGAAACAAATGAATAGATGAAGATTAATAGTTGTTCTCTGATTTTATCATAGAGCGTGATCAAAGTGTGGGCGATAATGAACAGCGACGTTTGAATGTTCAGAGCTTGCCAACCATGACAGATCAAACTGACACACACATACTCAACTGGTTGGTTAAGATACAGACAAACACACTCACACACACACACAAAGAAATGAAGCAATATGCAGAGGAACGCTGTACAAAACCACTTCATCATGTAGGATTACCATCTGAAAGAAGGGATGTGCTGTATGTTTGAGTATGTCTCGAGTTCTCACGTATTAAATTGAGCATGAGCCAGGCAAGGAAAGCACGCCCTACTTAGAATCACATTAAAGGGCAGCTCTGCAAATTTTTTCAAAGAGGACATGATGCTTTTGTTGAAGTGCTGTCACCACAATTTTGACACTGTTGTTAGAATTATTTGAGGGTTTTTTTTGTCTCTGCAAACACATTGCCTCCAAGAGATTTTGTTAAAGACCGACGGCACCTGAAAAGATGACGTGAGGTTTGTTTTCGCATTTACAACAGCAGTAAAAAAAACAGTTTTCAATAAGAGCTGTCGCCTTAATGCAAATTCATTTTAATGCAACTAATTTCCTTTATGCGTTAATGCAACTTGCATTTTTTTAGGTTGTGGCAGGCTCAGTTTTGAAGGTAGGGTGAAGATACTGGAATCATATGAAACTAGAAAAGCTAAGGAATCCACTGGGATTTTTGGTTTGGAAAAACTGGCATGGCCGTATTCAGAGGGCTCCCTTGACCTCTGACCTCCAGATATGTGAATGAAAATGAGTTCGATGGGTACTCACGAGTCTGCCTTTTACAGACATGTCCACTTTATGATAATCACATGCAGTTTGTCATGTTATGATAAGAGCATATCTTTTACACTAAATGCAGTACCTGTGAGGGTTTCTGGACAGTATTTGTCATTGTTTGTTTTGTTAATTGATTTCCAGTAACATATTCATATATTTGCATAAAGAAACATATTTGCCCATTCCCATATTGATAAGAGTAATATATACTTGACAAATCTCCCTTTAAGGTACATTTTATTTTCAACATTAAAAAAAATGTTAAAGTGCCATAAATCACGATTAATCATGGACAATCATACAATTAATCGGGATTAAATATTTTAATCGTTTGGCAGGCCTAGAGTAAAGCAATTGACAGGATGATAACTAATTAAAACTGTAAATTAAACTATTGAGAAACTATTGAAAAAGAAATATTAGAAAAATAACCAAATGTTGTCCAACACTGCCAGGCCATTGATGAGGCACATAATCTAAGTAAACATGTGACATTAATACATGATTGCTGCTACATGAATAGTTGTGTGAAGCCAGTGACCTTTTCTTTTGCATAATGGCTCTACTCCACCCATCCAAACAGAAATCCTTGTGCTCCGTTAAAGGTCAAAGGGCCAGAGGGGTCAGTCAGACTTCAGGGATACATTCATCAAACTCATGATGACATGTCACGTCTAAGGGGTCGGTTTTGTTACTTACCAACCAAGAAATCTACTTCAGATGTTTATTTCACTACAGTGGAAGTGATGAGTGTTTTGTAAGTGAAAAAGGCTTCATTTAAGGCTGAAGTATTTAATTGTGATCATCTGCAAGTAGAGTGATATTCCAATGTAATATGCATGCATTGGCTTCTGATGTCAAGTAAAAGCCGGTGACCGTTAAAACTAAATTAGTAACATTTTGCTTTAACATGAGAAGCTGTTCGGGGGATTCACTGTGCAATGATATCAGTCTTTAAAGTGCAGGAAAAAATAGCCTTTGATTTGTGCAATCAGCAGACTTTAAGGAGTGAAGGAAGGTGCTGGCTAAGAGCAGAGTGATTGAATGCAGCTCTGATAACACCTGATTGTAGTTCAGTCCCATCCACATCCTCCCCTCTAACTTTGTAATTGTCCAGCCCTCCCTGGGTTTTACAGCTAGATGGCCTAATTGGAGCCATTTCCGCATATAATGTGTCAGCTCCAACGGGGTTCATTATAGATGATGGGTTGACCTTCCTTAGCTATTATTCAGTCCCTCTTAAGGGTCCTATAGTTCAGTGTAGTGACGGATACAGTGGGGTTTCCCTCAACCCACAGGCTATTGATCACCATTAGGAAGGAGGAAATTCATGCTGGCTTTGGTGTGTGACTTGTTGGCGTATATGTGTGTGTCTGTGTCACCATGAGCACAGGACTGCAGAAATGACTCACCTATCATGTGTGACTGTTGCAATTGTTGGTGGATAATAACAATATAGGACATATGACCAAGATACCGTGACCATTGGAGTATGCTAAATCCTGCTTGCTAAAAGTTGCTGATTTAAGCAACTTTAAATGAATGGTTCAATATTTTGGAAAATACTATTATTTGATTTCTAGAAAAGGGTTAGATGAGTCTGGTAAATATTAGGCTACAACCAGAAGCCAATTAGCTTAGCTTAGCTTCGCATAAACACAAGAAGTAAGGGGAACAGCTAACCTGGCTCTGTCCAAAGAAAACAAAATATCTTCCAGGACCTCTAAAGCTCTCAAATTGACACAAAAACCAAAGTGTACAAAAGGACAAGTAGCAGTTTTACAGGGGTTATGTGCAGAACTTTTTCTTGTCAAGGCACAATGACTTTCTTGAGTCTCTGCTGGCTGTCTGGCAACCTCATAACAAGACAGGAGAAAACTCCAGCAGCTGATTAACTGTGAATGGCCAAGAAATAGTCCAGCACATAACCTCACATAAAACCACAACTTGCATACACTTTAGTTTTTGATTAAACAAACAAGATGTACTTTAATTAACATGTTAATTTAGACCTGCTGTTAAGCAGATTTTGGGATCTTTCAAAGGCTTAATTTCAAGAATGCAATGCCATCGAATCCCACTGAAAGACTGTTCCAATGTTGAGATCCTTCCAGATTCTACAGGGGACTGAAACACCCACAATCCTATGCACACAATGCATTTCCTGTCTCCCAATTTGGAAACAGAGAAAATATGCCAGTTAACTGTTAGTTATTTCACCTCAGCAGTCTGCTAAAGTATGTTTCTG
Organism: Pterois miles; assembly: GCA_947000775.1. Taxonomy (NCBI): domain Eukaryota; kingdom Metazoa; phylum Chordata; class Actinopteri; order Perciformes; family Scorpaenidae; genus Pterois; species Pterois miles. Next base: position 10,599,444 of record CAMQGK010000110.1, read on the forward strand.
AACAAATTTGAGGCAAGAAAATGCCAATCCAGTTGCTGAACTTTCACCCATAGTAGATCTATAAGACAGTGACAGACTTGTTCAGCAAACTATTAGTAGTAGTAGGGTAAAACAAAAAAAATTTAAGAAATAAAACGTCCATTTTTTCTGCACACCAGCACACTCGCTAGACTGTTCCAATGTGTGCTCTCTGAACATTAGGGTCCTTCCTAGCCTCAGTAGGACCCAACATGGAAGGACCCGTCCTACCAAGAAAGCATCTTTGACTTTGAAAAACACCCATTGTTATCTTAGTACAAAACCAGGCTAGGGATGTGCCGGCGAGGAAAATTTCCCACCAGTTAATAAACTTGTGACAACACCGGTGTTACCGATTACACTGAACATGTTACAAGAAACTGTGATGGTAAATATGTGTATTGCGCTTACTTTGATGTGTACTGTTGGATGGCTGTGTGTGTGGCCTCTCTTGTCCAGCTTTTGCGGGAGCGACAGGTTTACCTGGCACTGCTGTGCCGCGCACACCGGCTGTGACCGCTCCATCCTCCAAATGCTGATTACCTCATTAGCGCTATGGTTCCCTTATAGTATTGGGTTTAAATCTGAAATATTGGCAAATAGGCATGTTTGCTTTTCGCTTCGACACCAAATCCTCTGTCATCTCTCAGTCTGTCAACTCTCTATGACACCTGCTGCTCTGAGCTGAGACTTCCTACAGAGCAGATGCGTTCACTTTCAATTTGTAGCGTCCATCATCCAACTAGAGATAACATGCCGCTGATGCCAAAATGAACTGAATGGATTTTATCTCTGTAAAAAAAGGAGAAACAATGATGAGGGCGTTGGGTACGTAATGTAATCGCTGTTTCGACTACTGCGACAAGCCTAAATCATGCTAGCTGTTTCTCCTGTTTGCTGTCTCTGCGCTAAGCAGCTAATTTCTTAATTAGCTGCTGATGGATGCTTCATATTTACCATACAGACATGAGAGAGTAGGCCATCTTCACATCTACATTTTGAAAGCAATAAACATATTTCCCACCATGTTGAACTAATTTCTTTAACATCAGCATTCTGAGCATGATAGTATTGGAACAGTGAGCATGTTAGTATGCTGCCATTAGCTTTTAGCCCAAGTACAGTGTACTCGGGTACTATGTAAGATATTCCTTTATTAGTCCCACAGTGGGGAAATTCACAGTAGAGAGTAGGCTTGCATGTCTGTAGACTCTAGTTAGATAAGGACATGTCTGATTTGGTCTGGTAATGCCGGTGTTTAAGGTAACATTTGGAAAGTGGCTTTGGTGTATTTAAAGTCCCATCTGTCATTGTTATTATTACCATCACTAGGATACAGTACTGTTTTCACCATGTTCACACAGCACCCATGAAGCTTAAAGTCGCCATTTGGATTTAGTGACAGCATTGGCGTCCGTCACCACCGTGCTCTTTATCTCAGCAAAGTCATTGCTCCGTTGAGTCAGTGACACCTCTGTAATGTAGCATCAGCAGACACACAGTCGCTGTGTCAACACTGTTCTGTCGGTGTCATCTTTCTGTGCCCTCGGGTGCTCTTTCAATGCGACTGTGCATAGCTGCATACAAGCGAAGGACAAATAATAATAGTAAGTGGTAAGCAACCATTTGAAAGGCCAGCAAAGAGCAGATTATCAAAGGTTGGGTTGAAATGTTAAAGGTGCCTTGTTTTTACATGGAGCTGGAAACTATGCTGACTCGCTACTTCATTAGGCCTGCATTCAACACCATCACTTATCTGACATTTTACCAGAGATCCTTAAATGTCAATCCTTTAATGGTGGTATTCAAGAAATGCCATTTGTGTGGAAGTGGTGTTTAGGTGCTAAAGTGTTTTTGATATGGAATTTGAAATAATAATATGAAATTACCAGCTGCGAATTATTTTGATATACAGTACAATGTGATGTGATTGTATTTCTAAAATAAGGTATTTTTTTTCTTTTGGTAGTAGCAGGAAACAGATACTAACATGATTTTTAGTTGCTTTTTCATGTGTATTTTGGACTATTTTATGTCAGTGTTTGGGCTACAACCCTGTCAGCACATGAGTGCAAATACATAAAACGTATTGGGCTTTTAGAATATCTTTGTGTTTATGAAGTACACTGCATTAACCATTAGCAAATGGAATGACTCACATGTGCAATAAGCATGGGAAATAATAATAATAATGTCGCATCCACTAATTACCAAAGCTATTAAATGAGTCTCTGCCACAAATTAGCTGTCTCCTGGGGCCCGTGTTTTACTGGCAGGTTCAAAGCTAATGACAGCATGTCATAGAGGGAAATCACATATACCAACACTCTGACTAATTATATAATTAAGAAAACACCAGAGATGGACATGAGCAAACTGGCAGCTGCGTTGAGTCCATAATTGTTATGTGCCAAGTTAATCTGCATCGCACATCTCTTTAAAACCTGTACTTATCCTGGGGAAGATTTTGCTGAGCATGCACGCTGTCCTCCACAACGTCCTGATTCAAATTCACACATGCAGCCACGCCACACTGTTACACACTCTTGACACCACAGAGCCACCCAGTGTTCCCATGTTGGTCACAGAGCTTCATTATTCCTACTGGCTTGTCTGTCCAGCCTGAGGCTACTGGTGTTCCCATATGTCTTTTTTCATACCATCAGTCTTAACTTTCAAATCCCAGTTTTCCTTATTTATGGCTGAAGCATTAAATATGTCTTATTAATAGGGCTGCTGAAATTAGTGCAATAACAAGCATCATACAAAACTAGGAAACCTAAGGAATACATTGGTACCAATGATGTCATACTAGCTTGTTGTGAAGGAGGTTAAATAAGACTTCTACCCACCAGTCTCCCCTTTACAGTCATGCCACCTTTATGATAATCACATACAGTTTGGATCAAGTCATAGTCAAGTCAGCACACTGACACACTGACAGCTGCTGTTGCCTGTTTGGCTTGAGTTTGCTATGTTATGATTTGAGCATTTTTTTAATGCTAAATACAGTACCTGTGACTGTTTCTGGACAATATTTGTCATTGTTTTGTGTTAATTTATTTCCAATAATAAATATATACATATATATTTGCATAAAGCTGCATATTTGTCCGCTATCATGTTGAAAAGAGTATTAAATACTTAAATACTACATCAATTGTGAATTTCTCCGCTGTGGGACTAATAAAGGAATATCTTATCTTATCTTATTTTGAAAAGATAGAAAATGTGTGGTTAATTTGCAATAATTATGGACAGTCCTGTGAATAATCGCGATTGTAATCGATTGACACCCGTACCTATTAATAAAATTAATTTTGTTTGATTGTGAAAAACAAAATCCTTCAGATATCCAACGATTCTGATTCATCTCCTTAAGGAAAGGCTTCATTCCTCTTTTTATTCTATATTTACACCAATTATTTCCCATCCCAAACAAAACTCTTGGCTACTCTGTCGTAGCATTAGATCAAATCCCCTAAGTTTAATTAGCGATGATCAGATTCATAATTATATATTTTCCCTCCACAAGGGCATGTAATTGGGGGACTTTGACGCCGGGGAATTTTTCAGCGAAGAAATCCGTGGTCTAACCCTCATTACGGAGCTCAGCAGAGCTAGCATGTTGAAGTCTGAGAGCAAGAACCAGTCGAACACCTAAACTCCCACTCAGGAAGCAGCCTTTAATTAGCTAATGAATCTGGGAGCTCCCTCTCTGCCAACCTTTGACCTTATGCTGAAGCATAATAAGCCTGTTCACAGTGTGAGTCATGTCACATGTGGTTGGAATCAATGCCCTATACACCAAAACCAGTTTTAATGAGATAAACGCAGTGCTTTCCCTTTTATTGTTAGGAACTGTTGAAGTCCACATTCATGAATCATTCCTGCAGACTTTCCAAAGGTTGTAACGTATTGATTTAGTGTCATTTCCAGCAAAAGCCTCTGCTTCATGATTGATATTGTTAGTTATTGTATGTTAATGACATTTTCTAATTTACAGTATAACCAAACTTCTAATGGCAGCAAATCTAAACCATGAATATGTTATTAATTGCCTTGTTGTTACAGGGCAAATTAATCATTAAAAGGGGCTTTGGTGACTCGTCAAAATTAACAAAAAAAAAGAAAAAAGTCATTATTAGCATACAAGTTCACCCTGCAAATTAAATTTAGGTCAGTGTTTATGAACAGCGTTTTTTCTCATTTATTAATTATAAGTACAGTATTTAAAGGAATACATTTCACATTTTGGGAAATATGCTTATTTGCTTTCAGCTGGAGAGCTATATAAGAAGTTTGAGCTTATATCTCTATTAAATATAAAACTAACTCCTTTAGATGGTTAGCTGACCTTAGCGTGAGCACAGCTGGCCTAGCAAAATCTGCCTCCCAGCACCTGTAAAGTTAATTTACACGTTACATATAATTTTTGTTCAATCACATGACAATTCACTGTTTCAACATGAGTTTTATGACTATTTCTAGGCTGGGATCAGTTGCCAGGAAACAAGCAGAGACTTGACGAAGAATAGCTGGACATATAACCCCACATAAAATGACAAACTGTCATTTTTACAGTTAAACAAACAATATATTAGGGATAGAACTGTATAGGATTTTGAATTGTTGTGTTGAATTTCCATCATTAGCAAAATCTTGAATATTGTCAAATGAGTGACTTGAAAAAGTTGTCTAGCTCACCGTGATGCAGAGAAGTGAAAAATAGAGTTTGACTTAAAAAATACAGGAAGAAAGAAAAAAAAATCCAAAAATCTATTTCTCGTTTATTTATGCACGGTGACCTTCTGATTTATGATTACCTCATTTAAGATTGTTTTGTTATTGGTTGTTGACTAAGAAAAGGTGTGATGAAAAGGTGTGATGAAAAGTGATTCCAGTACGTTTTAGAGCCATTTTAAGAGTTTTAAGCATATTTTGATGATTATTGGGATAATATCGTGAATCATAATTATTTTGGCCAGAGAAAGCAAAAAACTCTATTTTCCAAAATGTAAAAACTGTAGGTTAAACTTGTAAAAGTACGAGTCTGAGAAAGCCCTTACTTTTTTTAATAAGTCAAATCGATATTCATCAGTTTAGTGCACTAATGATCCGCTGATAGTAAGGTATATTTTCTAGCAGTCACAATGTGGAGCAACTATGAGACAGCGCTGTTCTCCCGTCTCTCTCCCTGTGGTCTCTCCAAGATGACATCTCCCATGACTCCATCCTGATCAGAGCTGAGCTGTGCTGACCCAACATGGCAGGTCCGGCTCTCAGTGGCAGCCTCTGCAATCCTGGCGGAGCTCCTTCAGTCTGCTCAGCCAGCTGTGAGAGGCTGCATCGTGCTCCCGGGTCCAGCACTGGAATTGTGCCCTGGGTGAGCTGGACTATAGATTAGTCAGAATAAGTTAAGGGCAGGCTGCGCTAGGCTATCCCCCACGGTTATCGGCAGAGAAGAAAATGCCTGGAGGTTGGTGCTCTTAAATCTTTCATCATTGCAGAGACAGCCTGATCCTGGCATGGACTGGAGCCATCAATCAGGGCCAATGCTCACAGCTAATGGGTTATTCAAGTTTTCCTGAAAATGAAACGGCCGTCCTCATCGCCTCAATCAAGCATGTGAAATAGCACTTACTGCCACAGTCTCTGGCTATTTTTTTTATTAAATAGCATTTACAGTGATTAGGGTAACTGGTCTGCAAACAGTGAAAGTCTGACAGATTAAAGCTTGACATCTTTTGTAATACTTTAATCACACTTCAGACACTGGTTACTGTATATATTAGTACAATTGTCAATTTAACTAGTATGTTATAATTCCAGTTAGCATGATTTAAGGTTAACTTGAGAATATGACATGATCGTAAACAACATAGCTGTCTTTCCTCTCACAGCCTACTGCAGTATTCATTCAGGAGCTGCCTGCCCTGTATTGCTATTATTAGCTTGACTCAAAGCAGGCAGTTGTTTCATGAGCATGAAGGATCAAATTTTGAAGAGACTTGCTGCATGGCAGGTGTGAACTGGACTGATGAGACAAGTAACACAAAACTAGCATTAAGGCAACCTTTCACTGAACCCAAACCTGGAATATGAATAGTATCATAGCTAAGCAAGGCAAAGACAAAGCAAGGCAGATATAAACGATTAAATTTAAACAGAGGAAATGCTTTCGTTTTTGGTCACATTGAGATCCTTGATGGTTTTAATGCCTGTTTTAAAGCTTCATGAAAAGCAGTCAAAAAGATTCGAACTGCATCAGTGTACCCCGGTCTTTAAAACTCAAGATCGTTCTCGACCACAGTGATGAGTCAGCCTCTAATTGCCTTGTTATCTATTATATGTTTCAGTTTCTCTGTCTGAGTGGAAAGAGAAACTTAATAAATTGAGCACTTTGATAGTGACTATACTATATGCGGTATATGTATATACTAATGAAAAATGGGCTTTAGATGTCATTATCCTCATTTTTGCGATGAGAAGTATCACACCATACTCGCTTTCTAACACACATACACACAGTTACCGAAAATAGTAAGTGTGATAGATTCAAAGGAAGGATTAACGAGCCACTCTGTGTACTTATGTAATAGCTTGGAGGTGCTACATATACGGTACAATGTGTTTTTATGATTTTAAAGCTATTTGGGTCTAAAATTATCACATTTTTAAGAAGTTTGTTGTTTCAGCTTTGTTAGAATACTGTGTGTATAAAATGCAAAAAGTTGTCCAATTTCTTTATTAAGAACATCCTCTTCATAAGCCAACTCGGTTACAGGAAGCCTATGAGTTACTGTATGCATAAAGCCATGAAAAAAATGGACTTTAAACGTTGTTAAGAACGTTCTAAGAAAAATTTTTGAGAATGAGAGGTATTACAGTACACCACGCATGCAGTCAAAACCACAAACACTTAATGAAAATAGTAAGAATGGAGTAGATGCTGAAATTTTTGTCAAAGTGTTTACTCAGTTATAAAATTTTCTGTTCAGTCGTTTCAATTTTGAATTCCCTCAGATGCAGAATGTGTATGTATTAAGGTGTACCATTAATAGTGCCGTGCATTGTTTCTGCTCTCTGTGACGTATTTACATGTGTAAGCTGTCAGTTTACATCAGAATTTACCAGAGTAACAAAACCAAATGGTTGTACGTTTAATAAACTGCAATAATGTTATTGTGTTTCAAAACCAGAGAAATCAGAGAAGGCCCAGAACAATCACCTGCTCCTGGCTTACTGTACCTCAAAAGCAATTACAGCTGTTTGAATCAGTGCACACAGATTCAAAATTTACTTTTAATGACACCTCTAGGCAAAGCTTTTTGGGGGGCTGTGGCAGCAACATCAATAATCTATTGCAGCGAAATCTTGTCTCCCAGTGTTCCCCAGATATCCCTGAAAAGTGTTCTGGGCTTCACCAACCTGCTCGCAGACCAATGAATTCATAAACAAAAGCGAACGATTGGACATACCAGGACACACTATCTCCAGAGAGGCTTCTTCCCGCCAACTGGAGAGTACATCAAAATAGTGCCACAAAGCAAGCAAGAAAAGATGATGTTATTATTAGGTCCTCTGGAAACAGGAGATGGTCGGGGCCAAGGGAGCTCAGAAGTCAGAGGCAGACTCGATAACAAACTCGTCCATGCTTCTTCTTTGACTTCGCAAATGTGAGAGAGAGAGAGAAGAGGGAGGAGGTGTGACCCTGCCAGCGCTGACCTGATGGCTCTGATACAGCTACTCGTCAATGATGTGAGGGAGTGAGTCAGAAATGATCTGTTTACTGTCCAGTGCCTATTTAAATATTTTATAGCCCAAATCTATGTTTCCCCATTATTGTTTTAAATGTTAATTTTGTTACACACATAATCTTCTTTCCCTGGAGACTGATATTAAACTGAATACTCCCTATAGGACTAAATATGACAAGCCAGTATCTTAACTTTTAAGTTAGAATAATTTACTTAATTTTTTCACAGCATGAAACTTCTTTCTTCTTTCTGAAATCTTAACTTATTGTCTAGTGCTGCCGCAATTAGCCAGCTAATCGATTAGTCAATCAACAGAGAAGTAATCACCAACCATTTTCATAATCATTTAATCTTTGAAGCATTTTTTTATGCAAAAATGGCAGACAATGCTGTTTACAGCCTCTCAAATATGGACATTTTCACTATTTTCTGACATTTAATAGATCAAGCTATTAATTGATTAATCTCAAAAATAATTTGCAGATTAATCAATAATAAATATAACCTTTAATTGCAGCTCTATCAATGTCCAATTACTAGCTTACCCATGCTTTCAATCACATCTTGTGGTCTTCTTCACGTGGCCTCTGTAACTTGGTTATTGTCACCTGAAATACCATACTTGTCAACAGAGATGTTTCCATATAAAAAGAGAAAATTTTATCTGCAGAGTGAGACTATGAGATATGGTTGAAAGCCTCGGAAAAAAGCTAGTAAGTGGATCTTGAATCAGAAAATGATTTTTCAAAGCCTTCGTATAACAAATGAGGGTATTTTGGCCTTGAGATCATTCAGTGGCATTAATCATTGCATAGATAGAAAATAATCACAAAAGTCAATTTAGTTTTTAAAAAAACATTTTATAATTAGCATTAGTAACATAATAAAAATCAGCACATGCTACAAAATCCGTCTTTACAGAATGTGATATGAAATAAATTTGTCTTACTGCCCCCTCTTTTTGTTCCAGTTGCTGCCCAACTAAAAGAAACTTTCCAAAACAAATGCAGCTAGATTCAAAGGAACAGTTAATGAGGCACTCTGTGTCCTTGTGTAGTAGCTTGGAGATGCTACTTATACTGTACAGTACAATGTGTTTTCATTATTTTAAAGCTGATGCTATTTGGGTCATAAAGGGAGGATTTTATGATGATGAAATCACAGAATGAGCTGTTTTTTATTTGTTTCAGATTTATTAGAAGACTGTTTTGCTTGCAAAAAGTCATCCAGTGTCTTTAAAAAGCATCCTTTCCATAAATCAGTTCAGTTTCTGGCAGGCTGTGAGTTAAGATTATTAGAGATCTGAGGAAATAAAACCATATAAACCTTTTATGGTAACAATATGGAAATTGCCACCAAGCTCCTTCATGACCATAAAATCATAATATTAAAGTTAATGATCATAAAATAGAACAGTCTGCTGTGACTTTTCCAACACAAGGTCCTAAAACAGGTGAAAACATTAGACTTTACTGTCTAATTACTCTGAGCTCTCCCATGCTTTTTATCTCACACAGACAAATCTTCTTCTCTGACACACTAGAGGAGCGTATTTTTTCAACCCTCCCACCTCACCTTTTGGGGGTAATGGTGTTAGTTCAACAATCAGTACAACAATTTTCACACGTGGCATTGTTTCTGATTCTGTATTAATCAGCAGCAGGTGTTCCCTTCACAGCTGGTTAACTCGTGCCGATGTGAGAGGCTGTCAAGCTTCATTGTCTGCCATTGGCTGCAGTCTGTGGTGGGATCTGCATTCTTGCCACATCACACAGTTCAGGTGCCACCGACACAAACAGGCCACCTGGGTGATTGTGTGGTACAGAGGCCGCGCCACCAGTGCCTCTTTACATGGTGTTGGTGCTATTTTTATTTGTTACTCTTTTACCGCCTGTTGGGCAGAGATGAAGTGAAGTACTACATTAGTATGACATATCCTGCTTACTACACAGCTACTTACTTAAGAAATCAGTAATTTGACAACAACGGTCTGCCAGAATCCCACATCAGAACTGCACCCATAGCAACAGTCTGTTATAAAGAAATAACAGATCATAGAACGCCATGATTTACCAATCACAACTGTTAGCATGCTAACGTACTCACAATGACAATGTAACATGCTGATGTTTAGAGGGTATAGTGTTTACCACGGTCAATTAGCTTTGGCGAATTAGCCAACAACAGCTGAGGCTGGTGGGAATATCAGAGATTTTGCAGGTGTTTGGTTGATTTCAAGTTAAATGTTCCTTTAAAAAAGAAGTTAATCACTCACGGCCCGAGCCAACTCCAGTGTTTAAACAGCTCTGTGCCAAAGAAGAAATCAAGTCTTTAATGAATGCATTCATCATATCATAAAATATACTCTGTACACAACAGCAGCGTGAGTTCCAGCTACCTTCAGCTGGCAGCACTTGCCGCATTGGTTTGTTTTTCTAAACATTTTCTTTCAAAAATGTTTAGCTCTGAGACACTGCAGCGGACTGTTGGAGAGTCTGAGATTTTGGCAGGTTGTTGTAGTCTACTGTGTTTCCTTCTGTTCACTTCCATCACAATGCATGGAAGAGAGGAGTGTTGCACAGAAATCAGAACGACAACACTGTCATTGCGACTTTGCATACATGACAGTACCTGGCAGCAACTGTAAAACCTTTCTATCGCTGCTGTTTAGTTATTTTTTTTGTCACTACAGCGCTTTCTTGTCGCTGTCATAAAAAGCAAATACTGCAGAAGCTACACTAACCCATGGAGACCGTTTCTTTTATTCATCTTTTATTCCTTTTTCCACACAACTGACGTCAACCCTCAGATGCATGATCCCTCAGTTTGAGAAATTGGACAATGTGGGCAATCCCAAAATAGATTGTTTTGAAATGTTGTGCACATCAAGCACAAACACCCCCTACTGCATTACTGGGTCACAGACAATTTGCCTTTTTATACAACAGCGTGCCTCAGTAAAATGAGTTTGGGTCTCCTGCTCATTCCCCAAAACCTACATATTTGCATTTTTTATGATACTCTATTTCAAGGCAGAGCCCCTAAAAATACAGTCTTCAGCCATCCAGTTTTGGAGCTGATGCAGCGTGCAGACATCACTGGCTGAGTGAAGCATAAGCCTCCAAAGAAGCAGCGTTCCCTCAGATGTATTTGAATAAGACATGATGCCAGTTTATTTTTGTAACATCCCCCACCCTAGACTGTTGGCAAGCCATGGAGTTGTGACTAACCCTCTTCTATTTTCCACATTAAGCATAAAAACAAGAAAAATCCTGACTGTGTCTGTTCAGTTCTGACTGGGCCCAATGAGGTCAAAGTATTAATATACGGTATACAGTATTAACCCTGTCACTCATGAGCAAAAACGCAGCATTGTATGGCACAGCAGTGATGTATCACTGGAGGAGGGAATCCTGCTGCGGATCTGAATGATGTGCATCCAAATTAGAGTTCATTACTTACTGACACACTTTTTCTCAGCTGCATTTTCAGCCAAAGAACTTTGATGTTAAATAATGAATGGATGTCACACAGCCACACTGCTCACAAAAGGTGATGTTTGGAGCCAAGAAACTCTGTAAGGCGTATAACTCTTAGAGCCTGTCCAAATGGCTATGTTTAAAACTGGCTGACTGTCCTTGAATGTCTCATGCTGAGGAGGAGGAGGAGGGGGGCACATGAAGATACACACTGTGAAAACACAAAAAGAAAAGCGGTCGTTCATCACTGAGTCATATTCACCGAAATGCTCTTCTTTCACAGGTCTGGACTCAGTGTTGCCTGTCTGTGTGAATAGACACGACAGAGGAAGAGGAAGAGGAAATGGCCGGCTGAAGCACCCTGGAGGACGTCACCACTACGTAGCTCATCCAGTATGCAGTGTGGCCTTCCCAGCTGCGCATCACCAGTGGTGCCATGATCCAGTTCTAACTGTGGGTGAGCATCCAAAACCTTTTTTCATTCATATGGATGTATTAAGCAAGCAATGTTGTTAAAAGGGCATTCCACTGATTTTACACCTCAAGCCCTGAATCACGTTGGGCTAAATGTAATCTGTATATAACCGAGCTGTTAATAGCCAACCGTTTCATCTATAGGCTTTATTTTTTTAGTTGTAGACACCAACCTGATGCTGCTATAATGTTAATGTATGACCCACTCAGGCTAACATTAGCTTGTCATGCTAGTAACTGTCCCCAGCATCGTTTAGCCATTTACCACACTGAAAGTGAATATTAACATATCTTCTGTGCCTCAGATCTCAGTGTGAAGAAAATCCAGGTTACAAACTGGAGGTGTGGAGTGTGAAAAATGTGGGCATTTACCAAACAGCTGTCAAATTGCCTCATGGGAAATGTAGGAAAGGAAGTAAAGTCAGTCTGTACTTGCAGAGTGATGTCTTTTTTTTTTTTTTTTAGATAGAAAAAGAATTTATAGATGGAAATGGGGTACTTCGAGTTTTTCTCCCTTTAAAAGAAGCAATGATTTTCAGCCACCATTATAAAGCTAACAGAGACGGATAGTTATACTTATTACTTAATATCAAGGGCATATTCACAAGGTTAAGGAATCCATTTCACATAAATATAAGCAATAGCAATGATGTGTGATGGGTAGATGTTCAGCATTATAATGTTATGTGCTCACTGAGTGCCATCCAGATTGCATTGTGAATTACTGAAGTGGGGTCTTTACCTTTTTAAATGACTGAATTTGCTTCTGATAGAGTAGACTTATTTTTTAACATATTTATAGGCTGTAAAATGATTGTTTGTATTTTCAGCATTTGTAAGCAGGTGTAAAATAAATGTATTGAGGTTATGAAAAGGTCTAGTAGTCATTTACGTGGTGGCATTATTTTGAATTTTACTATACTTCTATCTTACTCTAAAATCCATCTTTTAACCATTAAAAACATGGCTCAAATGGATGCATTTGAAATTCCCTGGACTGTGGGTAATGTCATTGAAAGTACATCTTACTGGACTTTTATGTAACTATGCAGAGCCACGCACAATAACATTTTCCACAGAAGACTTCGCTGAAAATCGCCTCTCCACTGAGGTAGAAAAAATATAGCTTTACATCTCCACAGCAGCAATTTCTGTTTCAGTATGAAGTGTACCATGGATCAGAACTATTCACACTCCTCACCTGATGGCTTGGGCATTTATGGTATATTTATTTACAGAGCTCAATAAACATAATTGACATGTGCGATTATGTGAAGCCTCAGTATACTGCTACCTTCCTCAGCAGAGAGATCAGGATCACTGTGGGAAGTGTGATGGTTTGCTTCCTCATGTGTAAAGCTGTAATGAATATGCCAAACACCTGTGCTCACATTATGTCTGTTTTTCTCCTTTGTGTAATTGAGCAGATTAGTTAATAACTGCATTTTTCCAGTTATGGCTCAGCGTAATGCCAGAAGCCTATTAAGGAGGAGGAGAGATAGTCCCTGGGAGAGACGAGGTGGTCTGTCATCCTTAAATTCAATGTAAATGAGCTGCGAGGCAACAGAGTACAGCATAGGGAGTGGACACAATAATAAGAACGTCTGGAATATGGTGATGCAATCCAGACATGAACAATTTACAACAACTTCTGTGAAACATGACATTTTTTTGTTCAGACTGCATCAGAGGTATTAATTCTTATTTTCAAAGTTTGGGTGAAATTACTGTCTATAATCGGGCAGCTAAGCTGAAATAGTAATGTCAATCACATTTGGCACAGATCTAGGTTAATATGTTATGAAAAGATATAGATATCAGGGAGCTGCAAATCTGAACCCTGAGGGGGGTGGCCACCAAATAGGTGCTGAATATTACAAAAGGACTCGGTGATTTGCAAGGTGTGCTGAAGCTGATTAGATCAGTTGTCAGAAGATCACAGACACGTTTTTTCCCTCCAAACCAAACGGGTTATGAGTTAAAGCAACTGTAGTGATTGGTTCGCTAGCAAAGGAAGTGAAGGTACATAGAGCACTTTAATTGGTCATATACCATGACTAGTTAATTAGAAAATTCTACCAAATTTCAGTAATGCTTTAAATGTGATTAGAGGCTACTGGCGATCCATAAATGTTTCCGTCGATTAATTGGTTTTCGTGTTTTTCTTCTTTTAAAATGTACCTGTAAAGAAAGTAAAGAGATCCTCTGACTGCTGATCTAATCAGCTTCAACACACCTTGGAAATCATCAAGAGTCATGACATCTCTTTTCTGCAAAATTCAGGTGTATTTAGCACCTATTTGGTGGCACTGTTGAAAAAATGGCTGCCACAGCTCTCAAGGGCCAAATTTGCAGCACCCCGATATCTATACCTTTTCATGACAAATAAACATCTGTGCCAAATGCATTGCTTTTATTGTAAAATGTACAATTGTTTTGCTTAACTGCCCCACTAATATGGTGAAGTTCATGTCATTGTGTGCTTTTTGAAAATGTAATATTTCAGTATCACCCCATGTAGAATCAACGTCCGTAAGCTGCAAACTGAAATCACGCCAAAGTGTGCAATAGATCCACCTGTCCACCAGATGATAGCATTTCAGTGTTGCTGAGGTGTCAATATTACACGTGTATATGAAGGTGCAGTAACAGCAGTAACAGCAGGGATGAGAGGCACAAACTGTGCCTGTGATGTATTGTTTACATGTAAATCACAGATGGCACCTTTACAGGAAGAGACAGTAACAATTGTTGGCAGTAGTGTGCTTTTAGAAGTAGCATTAAACCATTAAGAGACACAAGAAGAGGAAAGAAATGCAAGTTAAGTTAAACCATGCTGATATTAAACGAGATCAGTGAAGTACGAAAATGCATGTAATGTATTTAATACTTTTTTTAGGCCTAAAAAACATAATTTTGCCTTTTTAATTAAAGTGTACATCAGCAACTTACAGAGGCTTACTACCATTTTTAATCACATTCTGACAACTTGTGAATGAATGACATTTTAAAGATTCATTTACAGATGCTGTTGCAATTCTATTCCAGTGAACATCTTTCATGCTTTGATTTGATTTTTCAAAGGGATACAAAGTTGAACCAAATGATCTGGACTCAGAGGAAAGGGCAGATTTCCCAAACAGTCAACAGTCTACTGACATCGTTTCCTGCCATTTGGCTGGTGAATAGTTTCAGCAGTGGGCATGAAATCACACCCCGTCCTCAGTGATGGCACCGATGAGCTCATCGGGTTGGCAGAGGGAACAAGCTCCTGCTCCACGGCGTCTAACTGTGGCGTTGACCTTCCTTTTGATGGCTATGACACTCTTATAGTTATGGTTTTATTGTATTTTAACTTCTTACAGTTTTCTGCATAGATTAGCACCAGCTCCATTGTCTCACTCTTAATGTGTTTGGTGAGTCTGTGTCTGCTGCAGAGTGATATTTTATTACAACAGCTCTAAGTACAATATTACACATTTTCTGTCAGTGACACTTTCGGTCCATATGAATATGGGCGACCACAAACACAGATATTTCATAGATTGTTTTAAAAGTGATTTGACTTAAATCCTGTGTGTTACAGAATGCAGAATGATGATAACATCGATCTTTTTTCTCCAGGTAATGCCGAGCCAAATAACCAATCCTGGAGATGCCGAAGAGAAGAGATATTCTTGCCATCGTGTTGATCGTGTTACCCTGGACTCTGCTCATCACTGTTTGGCACCAAAGCGCTATCGCTCCACTCCTCGCCATCCGCAAGGGTACGCAGTGCGCTGCACTCCACTGGCAATATCAAACCAGAAGTGGGTCCTCGAACCTAACACTGCGTTTCAGGTTTAGACAACAGGCCGTTCATTAAGAGGCACTCACTAACTGTGACCACCAGCATCGTCAAAACTCAGTAACACTTGTACAGCCATTGTAAACCTCATCAGTGTGGATTGTTCGGTGCATGATGAAATTACCATCACATATACGCACTCATACACATATTCAGTCGTTTGGTTGAATAGAGTTAATTGTTCAGCTGTGTCTAATCTGCATTCGTTTTTCTTATGTTGATAATAACTTTCCCAGTAAAGTATATGATGAAACAATGTCCTTTCACAGCATTCGCAGCCTATATGCTCACATGCCTTGGCCCATCAATCTGTGTTTTCCTCTTGGTGTGGCGCTCAACTAGACAAAGCATGCAGTGTTCAGCAGCATGTCCATCATTCATTTCACTAACAAAGACCACGGCAATAACAATATGGCTTTAGAATAGTTTATTACATTTAGACGGTGGAGGGGAGCCATGATGATGTAGTCAAGTCAATTTTATTTTGAATAACCCAAAATCACAAATTTGCCTCAGGGGTCTTAACAATCTGTACAGGATACAACACCCTCTGCCCTTTACATTGCGACCCCCCTCCCCCCAAAAAAAAATAAAACCTCAGGAAGAGCAACAGAGGACAGATCCCCCTCCCAGGTTGGACAGACATGCAATAGATGTCATGTGTACACAGTAACAACATAATGACAATACAACATAGACAATCCATATGCTGAAAATTAAAATTAATACATATAATGTGAACATACAGTATATGAGAGGGTGGATCCAGGAGGATGTCAAGCAGCTTCTCGGCATTGGCAAAAAGGTAGAGGCAGAGCAACAGGGATGGATTAAGGGTCTGGGAGGAGGATGAGGGATTAAGTGATGGGGGTCGAGGAATAAAGGGATGAGAAGATGAAGGGTAAGGGATGAGGGTCGAGGGGTGAAGGTTCAGGGATGAGGGGATGATGGGAAAGGGGAAAAGGGATGAAGGGATCAGGGGAGGAATCAGGGTTGTGGACGGATGGAGGAAAGCAGTGTTGGACATGTGTCATCAAGAGACAGGAGGAGGGAACTGGGGGAGTCAAGCCATCTCTTGAAAGCTCTGATCTTAGTAGAGCGCCCAGGGTTTCCTGTATTTTAACGAGAGAGAAAATACAAAAGAGGTTTTGGGGGGTGGGATGTGAAAACTGAATCAAAGGGGAAGTGAACAGATCAGGTGTGCTGAAATACTTTTGTGCGGTAATGGGATGTGTTTGAGGCATGGTGTTATATTATAAAATGTATAAAAATTAGTTTATCCATTTAGGCTTCAACTTTTCCCTGAATTCCCACTCATTCAAATTCAATCGAAATTAATTTCAGAGTTTGTTTAATCAGCAATCTGAAAAAATATCAATGTCTGCTCAATTAGCTTCATGCTGTATCTTGCATCCACGTGTACTGTAATATCACGTTTGCTCACCAGTGTGAGTCATTAAGATGCACACTCATGAGCCTTTGAATCATCCCCCAGAGATGACAAACCAACAGTGTAAAATGTCAAGCGTACAGCAGAGTAAACAAACTCAAATTAGAGACACAGCAAATCAATGGAGCTCTTTGCCCTCTTCTTATAATGTCATGAATGCGCATACAGGGGTTAACAAACAAAACAAGTTAATGGCCCAAGGCAGTCTGGAGTCAACAAAAGCTACACATTATACTAAATAATTAGCTTTTGCAGTTTATCTACAGACCTAAAATACCGGTAATTGAAAATGCCAAAAAGTTTATACTCACAAATATTTTTTTAATCACCAAATTCGTACATTTTTTGAAAAAGGTGTTGACAATTAAATACATTGAAAACACAATTATTTTTTTTTTTGTTTTGTTTTGTTTGCCAGTGCTTTCTGACCCAGCTCTGCCCACGGGCCTCCTTTTGTGTGCTCTTAAAAGAGAAGCTGGAGGTTTTTTGGCAGCGCGCTGGCTGGCAGCCCTTGTTGAACATCTGGCCATCAGCAGATTGTGTTAATCTGTGTGCTGCAGAAAAAATCCTCCTTATGTTGGAGGTGCGACTCGAGCTTGGGCAGAACAGTGACAAAGATTGCCATTAGCTGTGGCACATTGAAAAGAAATTGACATCCTTGGTGATTCTTTAATCTAATTATATCTAACATGACCAAACTACTGGGGCCAAAGTATCACAGCTTTTACCTCTGGAGTCGACTCAGTATGTGTCAGCGGACTGATTCACAACTGTTTACAGGCAAGTCTTAAGTGGTCACTTTGTTCTCACATTCAAAATTATATTTACCGTATTTCAGAGGACAGAAACTGGAACTGTGTTATGCCAAATTCACACCAGACAGCAGCAAAGTACAGCTCCCCATAATAATTACATTTTGTATGGCCAGGAGGCATGTTCATTTTGTTTGAGGCAGGAATAAGTTATTTGTAACATACAGTAGATCAACATGTCACAGGAGTAACAGGATCTGTTTAATGATTGGCTGCGGGTCCTCTCTGGTCGTATTTCACCACTAAAAGTTACTTTTCCCTGCTCTTAGTTTGGCACCTCGTCGCAGAATAAAACAGCTTCGCAGCAGCCGACGCACTTTTACATAGAGATTGCCTGACAGCTCGTGACAGGCCGCACTTTGCCGCTGCTCTGGTGTGAATTTGACATCAGAAGCACAACATTCACTGCTGTAGTGCTACAGCAGCTGAGAGCGTTGATTATTAACTCCCTGTAGTGAGTGTCAAATGCCACACATGACCACAAAAGTAGTTCACCAATTCCACCTGAAATACTGAAAAATTTGGAGTTTTAAACTGTTTTAAAGTGTTCCCTGAATTTTCAGACTCCAGATAACTGGTGTGTGTAAGTGTAATAGCCACCAAAACATATACGTTATTACTTGAATAACCAAATAATCACATTAAAAAAGTAACTCTTTTCTATGTCATGAATGAGCCAAAATATTTTGGTACTGGAGTTTTTGTGATTGTGTTCAGTACCACTATAGCAAATGTAGTCATGTTTAGGGATCCCTGGTCCACAATACATTTCTAATAATTTTAAATGTGAACACTATGACTGATTTCAGCTAAATAACTTGTCACATAGCGGTATTATATTAGGGACATGGAGGGGTAGTCAGCGGATGATGGAGTATGTGGTGGACTCTGAACTGTAGACTGTATATAAAGATGGACAACGCGTCTCATGTGTAGAAGGGAACCTGCAAATTGCAAAATCTGATTTGAAATCTGCAAAAACTTAAGGAAGACTCACTGCCCGGCAACCTATCCTTTAACTTATAACCTACAACTTTAACCAATCAAGATCAGTGCCTAACTTTAACCGGTTGTGAGAGTCTCCCCAGCTCGCAGGTTGCTTTCTAGACACAACCATGACCGAGGGGCTGGAACTGCAGTATCGAGTATGCAGCTTGTTAGTGTGAGCCACCTAGCTGCTACATTAGCACCACAGTAGGTGTTTGACTAGAAAGACACAACAACTAACCACAATATCTCTATATCTACATTTATGATCAAAATGACATGTTCTTTTACACAGACTTGTGGCGGTTATGGAAAATTAAAGTTATATCTCCTTTCCTGTACAATTTCAGAACATCCGGCTACGACTCCTTCAGTCAGAGCAGCTGTCAATCATGATGTTTTAACCCCTTTTTATAGCAGCAAATAACTAATTAAAACTAAACCCAAAAGAAAAATGAATGCTTGAACATACATCCGAGTAATAAGAACTACCTAAAATGATAGAAACCATCTTTGGGAACATTTATTTGGTTTGTGCTTTGACTTTTTAGTTTGGCACATGTGCCATCTGCGAACATGAAGGGGGTGGGATTTATGACACATACTGCAGCCAGCCATCAGACGACGATCGAGATGTCATACCATCCATCTTTCTATACAGTCAAAGCTTAAAACATAAAAAGGGCATGTCTTCTGGATCCACATACCCACATTTTTCTTTCATTCGAAAGAAAAGCCCAAAGGCAATGCTGGGGGAATAGCAAGGCTCCCCTCCCTCTCCTTTGGCTGTCTCTCTGCCCATCAGCTGTGTTATCCTCTCACGGTGCCTGCTTTCACTTTTTTCAGCTTGTCACCACCTAGTAAAAGAGATCTTTATCATTCCAGAGAGGCTTGCAGTCCGCCACCATCGGCTCTCAGGTACACTTTACCCCGATTGGGTTTAAGTCACCTGAGGCAAATATACAAAGGGCAGCCCAAGGTTGCACTAATGCCTTACATGTCTTCTTATCCCCAAATCTGCAGATGATGGTGTCGAGGGCAAGAGGGAGGCTGGTGGCCAGGCACAAGACTCCAAGGAATACTGTGCCTCAGATAAGGACATTGTGGAGGTGGTGAGGACAGAGTATGTATATACACGGCCTCCACCCTGGTCCGACGTGCTGCCTACTATCCACATCATCACCCCCACATATAGTCGACCGGTGCAGAAGGCGGAGCTGACACGGCTGGGAAACACCTTCCTCCATGTTCCTAACCTGCACTGGATCCTGGTGGAGGACTCCCAAAGGAGAACGCCTCTTGTCACGCGGCTCCTTCGAGAAATGGGGCTTAACTACACCCACCTCAATGTAGAGACGCCCAGGAACTATAAGCTGCGGGGTGACACTCGGGACCCCAGAATCCCCAGGGGGACAATGCAGAGGAATCTGGCCCTGCGGTGGCTGAGGGAGACCTTCAACGCCAACAGCAGCCAAGCTGGAATCGTCTACTTTGCAGACGACGACAACACCTACAGCCTGGAGCTGTTTGAGGAGGTCAGAGATGATATACACACATTAATTGCGCATTTTTATCTGTTCACTCTTCTTCTTTTCTTTTCAGCTGTTCCCCTCAGGGGTCGCCACAGCAAATCATCTGCTTCCATCTAGCCCTATACTCTGCATCCTCTTCTCTCACACCAACTAGCTTCATGTCCTCTTTCACTACATCCATAAATCTCCTCTTTGGTCTTCCTCTTGACCTCCTGCCTGGCAGTTCCAACCTCAGCATCCTTCTACCAATATAGTCTCTGTCCCTCCTCAGTACATCCAAACCATCTCCGCCTGGCCTCTCTGGCTTTATCTCCAAAACATGGAACATTGCGCTGTCCCTCTTGATGTACTTATTCCTGATGCTATCCATTCACATCACTCCTAAAGAGAACCTCAGCATCTTCATCTCTGCGACCTCTATCTCTGCCTCCTGTCTTTTCCTCAGTGCAACTGTCTCTTAACCGTACAACATGGCTGGTCTCACCACTGTCTTGTACACCTTTCCTGTCATTCTTGCTGATACTCTTATCACACATCACACCTAGCACTTTTCTCCTCCAACGTGCTTGCACACACTTCTTCACCTCTTTTCCACACATTTGTATCTGTTCACAGTGTACCTTAAAGGGATAATTGTCAAGATGGGAATGGACAAATATGCTTGCTTTATGCAAATGTCTGTATTTATTATTGAAAATCATTTAACAACACAACACAATGACAATAACATGACAAATTGAAGCCCAACAGGCAACAACAGCTGTCAGTGTGTCAGTGTGTCTTGACTATGAAAGTCTGTAAAGAGGAGACCCATAGAACCCATTTTCATTCACACATCTTGAAATCAGAGGTTAAGGGACCCCTTTGAAAATGTCCATGACAGTTTTTCCTTGCCAAAATTTAACGCAAGTTTGGAGAGTTATTTAACTTCCACAACAAGCTAGTATGACCTGGTTGGTACTAATGGATTCCTTTAGTTTCATATGGTTCTGTTCTACGTCTTATATATCTACGTGTAACTACAATTACAAATGGAAAATCTTTACTCCTTAATCCTTACTATAACCCAATCACCTCTAATCTTAACCTAACTTCTAAAGTATGTCTAACTTTAAACCTAGTTATCTAAACTTTAGATTCTAAAGCCTACAGTATACCCAAGCATAACCATGTTTTTACTGACCACTATTGAAAACTTCTCAGGCTCCATCCACCTCTCAGATGCTGCACCGCTGATATCCACTTGAGATTCAGAAAAGCAAACCTTGTGCAGAGCACATGGTGGGTAATTCATGTGCTGTGGGAGATTGAACCATTCCCAGCAAAAACACAAGCCAGTCAGTTATGTTGTTAGAAAGCGTGAAAGCTCAGCAGCCATTCAGCTAACAAAGTTGTGAAAGAAAAGCCAAAAATCAGTGAACCCTCAGCAATATGTTCAGGTATGTACATGGTGATTTTGTACAAAGATCCAGTAAAATATAACTGACTGCACTTTGAAATGGGCTCTAGGAAATGTTGAGTTGGATTAAATATTATATTGTGTATCTGAATTTTCAGTGCAAGGCATAAATATTTGGGTAGTAGTTTTACAGGTCTGCAAATTTCATGTTAATTACCGGTAGGTGAAACTTATTTAGAATTTCTACCAGAATATTTACCTCAAATTTTTTTGATTTTTTTGATGAAATTACTTTATTATAAACATTATTTAATAATTCAATGTTAAAATAGCATATAATGGTTAAAATAGAGCCATTAGGCTTGGGAAGTAGCTGTGCGCTGCTCGTCATAGAAGACACTTCTGATCAAGCACAAATCTCACCATTGTGACTTATTGTCTACAAAAATGTAACCTAGTAGCTAATGTAATGATTCAGGGAGTTTTTAATGAAATTTCAAAGAAGTTATTTGATGATAAATTAAATGTATTATTATATTAAATGCAGCTATTGGGAAATAGCAGAATATAATTATAAAATAATGTTTGCAATAAAGTAATTTTTGATCAATTTTGAGGTAAATGTTGGAGTAATTTGGCAGTAATTGTCACCTAATTAGCATGAAATTTTAAGACCTGTAAAATACAGTGTCACCAATATTTGTTTAAAAAGGGATATTGCTAATGATAGTCTCTACTGTACATGCATTCCTTTAGGAGTCGAATTGGGGGAAAAATGTAAAGGCAAGCTTTCTTGTGGATCCATCCCTATAACCTTAGTTCAATAAGTGAAACATACAATATATCCTATGGCACTTCTCAGCCATATATAGGCATCTGTGGTGTTTTATGTAAGGGAGATCAACTATAAATTCACAGTAATTTGAAGCATTTTAGCTCATAACAAGCATAGTCAGTAATCTGGAGCTGGTGGAGAGAAGTTTGGTATGTAATCAGTACATCAGGCCATCCATCTCGACATCAGTTGAATTACCTGAGTGGACACGGTCTAGGTCCTCTGAGTATTAGCATCAAGTCTTGTTAGTAGTGCAGACGGGGCCCGTTGTAAATGGAGCGCCAGGTATTGACGGGGCCTGTCATTACCTTTCTCTGGGAATCAGCTGAAGTGCTTCGTCTCCCTCAGAGGCCTTCCATCACCTCCAATGGGCCTATTTATGGGCCAGAGTAGCGGCCCTGAGGGGAGAGAGAGAGAGAGAGAGAGAGAGAGAGAGAGAGAGAGAGAGACAGACAGAGAGAGGAAAAGAAAATGAATGCGAGAAAAAGAGAAGGTGACAGCCAGATAGGCAGAGAGCAGAGTTGACTGCAACTACAGAATAGTTTGCTGACACTATAGTTAAAATTCAGTTGTTTGCTGACACCATAGTAAATAGTGTCTCAGCTTGAAAAAGATAGGTGTTTAATTCTCCAGTGTGGACACAAGGTTGAAAGATTGATGTGCACTGCTCCCTGTGTTAGAAATAGACTCATCATTTTCTCCCGGTTAATCTAAAGTCTAAAATTCTGTGAGCAATTACACAACATTTTCTACTCTTATTGGAAGAAAAATTACAATTACACCATTCATTTGAGGTTGAAATCAAATGAAAATAGTCATATCACCAATAAGTCAATCAATATGGTCTAAAATATGGTCTAAAAATAAACATGGGTGAGACCAAAGACAGTTGTAGCCCACAAAAACAGTAAAGGAAATAATGTCAGTGCCGCATGTTCTGATTGGCCCGGGAGGTCTCAGACAAACCACATAATTTTACTTATGAAGGTAAAACAACAGTAAAAGAACATAGCTTTTGTTTTGAAATGCTTGTGTATTGTCAGTGTGCTTCTTCAAGTCACACTTGACATTGATATAAATTGACATGAATGATTTTG
Source organism: Pterois miles (assembly GCA_947000775.1). Taxonomy (NCBI): domain Eukaryota; kingdom Metazoa; phylum Chordata; class Actinopteri; order Perciformes; family Scorpaenidae; genus Pterois; species Pterois miles. Next base: position 10,623,134 of record CAMQGK010000110.1, read on the forward strand.
GAAGTAGCGCCACCTGCTGAGGTGTCATGTCTATACTAAGTCATGGACTGCTAAGTATTTTTTCACAGAGGTTTGTGGTAAAGCTGTGTGCTTAGTTTGCAACAAACGTGGCTATATTCAAAGAATACAACTTGAACTGTCACTTAGGGACAAAACATGCAGAAAAATACAAAACATTTGGAAATAAGAAGGAGAGGACAGCCATGAGGCTGCTAGCTAAGATACTGAAGCAGCAACAAAGCTGCATGCAATGAAAGAAGGAAAGTCCTGTACAGTTCAAAGACTCCTGGATATGATGTAATTTTCATAATAACATGCTGTTTGGAGTGATTTTCAGTATAATAAATGCTGGAAAATAAGAATAACAGTATGTTTTCTATGGTGATAAAATAGAGGTTACATCTTATATTATTTATTTAGCCCCAGCAACAATCTGGGTTTCTCATGTGGCCCCTCAGGAAAAATAATTGCCCACCCCTGGCCTGTGGTAACGTGAGCAGCTGTGTCCAAAACCGTGGCGACAAGGATGGCCTCTCAGATTACATTATTCTCACATTATTCACATTATTGTGGTTTCACAAGTATGTCAGAGGAATGAAGTTGCCTTCAGGTGACGAAGAACAATGCAAAAGGCTCTCTCTAGAGACATTGTTTGGTTTGTCTGTTCTGCAGAAACATGGTGGACTCTGTGAAGAGGCCTATGTAGATATGAAGGACTCCGTCTCAGCTAACGGAAGCACTATGATGCTTAGTTTCAGTTGATTTTAAACTAATGAAAACATAGTTCTGAATATTTTATTACATTTCTTCAAATAGATTCCCCAAAACTTTACACACTGTTCCTTTAATTCACATATTAATTGATATAAAAATATTTAAAGTGATATAACCCCCTGCTCTGCTTAATCTGTTCAAAAACACTGTTTATAGACAGCTGGCTCCATCCATTGACTTATATCCACGTATTATGAGCTGTGAAAAACTATTTGAATAATGAAATAGAAATATAACCAGAATCCTAAAACGTAAATAACTACAGCACCTTTCTATTGTTTGGACTAAGACTTAAATAAAAAAGACTCATCAAATGACAGAAATGGATGACAGCCCTGTTGTGTTTCTTCCTCTTTGCACCCTGAAGGACTAATTAATACCTGGATGTCTGCCTTCTTTTCTTTTCTCTGTGAGAATTTGGGATTTCTTTTCTTTGAATTGCAGCTCTGAAACACGGCCACTTTGTCTCTGAGGGCCTCTCTCTCTCTACATGGAGCAAGAAATAGAGTCTTAAATGCGCACACAAGCATTCACATACAAACTACAACAACCGTGAACAAAAAACTCTGTAGGAACACATCATATTCACCAGAATGGGGCAGGAAAGGAACTTTTTTCACATTTTCATTTTGTTTGGGTGCCAGAAGAAGAAGAGGGATGTGTGCTGTTGTACTCTGGTTGATATTCCCTCTAGAGGCAACAGGAGAAACGCTCATTTCCACATGTTCAGATGGGAAAGTGACGAGCCTCTTGACATTGCCTGCAGAGAGCCTGATTTATGCTCCCTTTTGATTTAAGTTGCATGCAGGCAGGTGTATGTTTGGGAAAAATGGGTTGGTGTCTGGATTCAGTAGTGTACTTACTGGAGCTCCCCAGCATCTTTTGTGAACCTTTACCCAGGTGTTGAAATAGGAAGCAATATGAGCCTTGCTGGCACATATAGGACATATAGACAGAAACATGATCCTGTGTATAGAATTATAGTAGCACATGGACACATGCATATAAGCACTTGATCTCCACTCTTAACACCCAGAGCTCATTATCACCAAACATCCGGCCAAATCTTATCTGGGTGCCTGGCACTGCTGTTTTATTTCTCTTTACGCTCAAATCCACAGATTCCCATAAACCCTCGGTCCACGTCATGCTGTTTACTCTCTGCAGCTCTCTCTGATCCCCTGAATTGACCTCACAGCAGCCCATCAGCGATCACACAGGCCAATCTAACACAACAGTTCACATGCAAATATGTGCTGAAAATGCACAATGCACTGTTTAACAAATACACAAGTGCAAACAAGCTTGCATGTAGATATAGACATTTTCTATATGCATGCTCTAAAATGTATGCAAACATCCTAATAAATCCCAATCAGCTTTTTTTGTCATGTAAATACATACAGGAATTTGACTCCCGTTTTACGTGTCTCTCTAAATGTACTTACACAGCAATAGATAAAATAGCTGCGAGGGAGAAGGACAACAAAGCTGGACAAATAAAGACAAGGAATAAACAGGACTGTTATATACACAAGTGGTGATGAAATAGGTATAGATCTAAATAATATATAAATACATATTAAGAGCGCCAATGACCAACAATAAGATGAGAAATAAAATAAAATGTGTGTCAACAAGTCAAGTGTTCTGTAAGTTGTCAACAATAGCAATAGTACAAATCATAAATAGATTGAATGGATGTATATGGACTAGATGATTATGTACAGTATGTACATGTGAAGATGTCTATGTACTATATGGATAGTGAGTAGGATTTATATCGATAGAGACAGATATGTACATATTAAAAAAGAAAAGCAATGGTGCATTTCAGACTGCAAATTATAACCTATAACAGCAGCAGCGGATATTTTGGTGTTAAGGTTTATGGACAGTATATGACTGATTGAGGTGTTCATTGGAGGGTCTTATACTATATAGACACACACATACGAGATAGATACTGTACTTGTACCTTTATATTTAAATGGACCTTTGCCCATTGAGGCACCAGCATAATTATTTCTGCTACATTGAGTTTGATTAAATGACTCTGTGGTTTCCTCTTCCCCATTGTAAAAATGTACCTTTTATGACTGCAGCCGCTTCGGCTAGAATGGCGAAAACTAACTGAGCAGCAGATAAAGAAAAGGGCGGCAACATCGTTTGATGCTGGAAGATTAAAGGACAAAAAAGAAAAGAGGGTGACGGTGCTATACCTTAAAGAATCTCCTCAGCCAACCAGCGACTTGAGCGATGTGCTCTAATGGCTTGGCTCCCTCAAACCCTCTTGGCACTGTACTCCCTTTAAGGATGGCTGTGTCTAATTATGTCACTGTAGGGCAGCTGTTGAACAATGAGCGTGATCTGCCTTCATCTAACAGTGTGTCAGCTGCACGTGCCACAATGGCTCGGTCAATATTCACTGTCTTTCAGAATGAATAATAGCAGCCGCTCTAAAACCCCTCCGTCCACGCTCTGCTGTAACGCTGTCAGCTGATGCTCAAATACTGTGTCTCACTGTCATGTACGTTTTTTTCAGATGACTAATTTGCTCTCTTCCCTCCTCCATTTCTCTTCTTGACTCGCCTCTCGCTAGATGAGATCCACTCGGAAAGTGTCAGTGTGGCCCGTGGCCTTTGTGGGCGGCTTACGGTATGAGTCTCCCAAGGTCAACGCAGCTGGAAAGGTCTACGGCTGGAAGACGGTGTTCGATCCCCATCGGCCTTTCGCCATTGACATGGCTGGCTTTGCCATCAACCTGAGGCTCATCCTCTTCAAGCCACAGGCGTATTTTAAGCTTCGCGGGGTGAAGGGAGGCTACCAGGAGAGTAGTTTGCTCCGGGAACTTGTCACACTCAACGACCTGGAGCCTAAAGCAGCCAATTGCACTAAGGTAATCCCCTTTTTTTAATGTTTACTGTTGTTTAGCACTTTGACTTGAGTAGTTTGCTAAACTGTTTGTGAGGATGGAAAAATAATAATAACACTACTTTAGGAGCAACAGAAGTCAGACGACAGCTGGCGGTAACATGGTTTTGCACTCTGCGGTTCACATTATAACAGTTTCACATGCGTATCAGGGAACTACGGAAAACTGCAAAAGGCTCTCTTTGCAGTCAGTGTTTGGTTCGTCCATTCTTGGCTACTGTAGAAACATGGCAGAGCAGCATAGCAGACTCTGTGAAGAGGACCTGCTTCCTACGTACTGTAGATATGAAGGACTCATTCTAAGTTAACAAACAGACAACGCTTCTCAGTTTCAGGTTAATAAACACTAATGAAAACATAGTTATGAATATCATATTCCATTTCTGCTCATAGATCCCCTAAAACCAAATGGTATTAAACCACACCACTTTCCTCATGATGAGGAGAATTTCTTTTATACAATTTTCTTACAACTACATAATCTTTTCATTGATCACCAATCAATAATACAGGGCATAGCATAAATTTGATGCCTCAAACTTACTTACTACCCTGAGCTGGAAAAATTCCACTTGTGAGGCTACTGATTTGCAGATCCTCACCAATGTTCCTCTTCAACATACAGTATACAAGCAGTGCTCAAAGTGGGCCGGTACTCACCAGTACACAGTACCAGCACTTCCTCATTTTACTCCTTGGCGTACAGTGACTTTTCTTGGGCACTGGCACTTCACACAAGCTACCAGTGTTGTTTTCCGCCCCCTCCATATCATCGGTTCTCTGGGAGATTCATAATGGCGATTCATAACGGAGCAGCACCAACACATTTGTGCCGTGTAATAATGATGGTCCAAAATTATGTAAAATTGCAGTTTTAAGTCAAAAACCTTCCTTCTTTGCAGGAGGTCCCCCAATCCCAATATCCCCCAGTACCTTTTGTTTACTGTTGAAATTGAGAATGTTTCTCTTTGTCCTGATATATAACATGTTGGAGCATCCTGACTGTAACACTACTCGTAAAACCTTAATGATACCCGTATTATACTATACTATACTATACTACAAGCTACAAATAACACAGGAAATGACATTAGCTATTAACACTATGGGTAAATATAAAAGCAGACCACCTTAACCCTACAATGTTCCAGCTGGAATATTATTGGAGTATTAAAGGCCTACTAGTTATAGTTGCATATTAATAGCAATAAAACCACAACTGAATAGGAATAAGTCGCAAGAGGTCGCTGATACTGGCTGACACACACACCAACATGTGAATAAGAGAGTACTGGTACTTAATTTTGAGAACATGATTTTCTGATAGTCAAAGTAAATTAATGTAAAGTTACTGAGAAGTTGGATATCATTGATTATATTTCCCACACTAACTGCAGTCACTCTTGCACCACCAACACACACACACACATTTCAGTAACAGCCTTTAGGGTAGCCTCCATGTCCACTCCACCATCCCTGCTTACGACCCTTGGTCTGCATGGGTCACATCACTAAGCCTCTCTCTGGGCAAAGAGGAGTCAGCCAGAGGGCTTTAGCTAGCCAGCATCCACAAGGCAATCACCCCTACACACAAAGAGAGAGAGAGGGAAAAGGAAGGGAGGGAGATGATTTCAGCCAGCTTTTTCTCCTGCTCTCCCCCTGCCATTCAGAGGGGTAAATGAAAAGAGGGGATTCAGGGAACGGCTGAGAGAGCGGAATTGGGAGTTGGAGAAGGAAAGGGGAGACGGGGCCGTCACACTGATTACAGATGAGCGCAGGGACGGACAGAAGGGCGGGAGGGAAGGAGGAAGAAAGAAATGGAGAGTCGTGCACAGGCATCTCTCTTCCTTATAATCTACCACTTCCGATGCAAGCGTGACTATTAACCTCCCCCTACACCTGAGCAAAGTGGGAGTGGGCTCCTGGCACATCTCAAACACACCCTATGAATAATTCATGGGTGCTGCCATGGCAAGATGAAAGGATGGAGGGTTCCAGCACAGAGAAGAGCGGGGAAAATGAGCTTGACACTTTTTTTTCTCCTGCCCTGTTCCCCTTGCCATCCTTTTCCTGGATGTTTGTCCAGTCTCTGGGGCCAAATGAATCCAATCTTCATGGCACAATAGCATCCCCAGAAGAACGGTGTAAAGAACTGTCGCGCTACTGCAAAGGCTCATATAAATATATATATACTGTGTCGAAATGTCTTCAGTTGGCTGTCGTCTGAAGGTAGCTATTATCTTATTGGCAGGAGAGGACGTTTTACAGGCCAAGCTGAGAGGGCTGTGTCATATCTACTCCCTGTTCACTCCTTCCAAATGCAGGGTTCACGCTCAAGAAGCTCTTTGCACACAGGCCCTATGGTGGTGTACACACTGTCACAGCTACAACCAGGATTGACTGTTTTGAAGAACATGAGGCAGAGTGGGAGCTGAGAGGGAGGGCAGCATACTCAATGAGTGCATTAAGGGAACAGCATGTTACTAATGTCGCTATTGTTTGTGTTTGGTTCCCTCACCAGATACTCGTTTGGCACACGAGAACGGAGAAACCTGTGCTTGTAAACGAGGGGAAAAAGGGATTCACAGACCCCAATGTGGAGATTTGACCGCTTCCCCTCAGACCATGGTAAATAATGATGGGTTATTCATAGGGCTGTCAATTGTCAATATTTATTCGAGCTTAATCACAAATTAATTGCACATTTTTTTTATTTGTTCAAAATGTACCTTAAAGAGAGATTTGTTAAGTATTTCATATTATTATCACGTCTGTTTTATGCAAATGAATGTGTATATTTATTATTGGAAATCAGTTAACAATACAAAACAATGACGAATAGTCTAGAAACCCTCACAGGTACTGCATTTAGCATAAAAAATATGCTCAAATCATAACATGCAGGCAAACTCAGGCAATACTGACTTGACTATGACTTGCTCCAAACTGCTTGTGATTATCATAAAGTGGGCATGTCTGTAAAGGGGAGACTCGTACCCACAGAACCATTTTCATTTACATATCTTGAGGTCAGAGATCAAGGGACCCCTTTGAAAAAGGCCATCCAGTTTTTCTTTGCCAAAATTTAATTTAATTTTTACAAGTTTGGAGCGTTATTTAACCTCCTTTGTGGTGCCAATGGATTCCTTAGTTTCATATGATACCAGTATCTTCACTTTAACTTTAAACTTTAAAACTAAGCTCACTACAATCTCAAAAATTGCACGCTGCATTAATGCGTTAAAGACACTGGCAGCATTGAAATGAATTTGCATTAGCGCATTATTCTCACGTTAACTTTGACAGGCTTAGTTATACATTTTTAAAAAACTTCCTATTGCAGACCTGGAACCTCTTTTCTCCATCCAGTCAATTTCCTCTAGAAGGGGAAATGGAAATGTAATAATCATTTTCACCTGGTTTCACCTTCTTAGACTACAAAAAGAGCAGGTGTTTTTCATATTTCCTATTAAATTGTACATTCATTTCATTAATATGTTTTCTGTGAGGGCACACTTACAGCAGCTGTTGTCCAGTATTAAAATGTATTCTATGAAATAAACAGGTTAAATTAACTTAATTAAGGCTTAGTGCTCTTTCTCAGCATATCTTAATCCTTTCTATTGCAGGTGGTCGGCCTTGGACCTGCAGAGGAAGAAAACGGCTGAGTCTCTTGATAAGTGCAACCAGCGCTCATGTCTTAATCATTGGAATAAAACAGCAATGGGGGTCTTTGAAGGGAGGTTTAATCCTCTTGACTGAATCTGACATTTTTAAAATATGGAGTAAAACAGTACAAAAGTACCATATTTAAAGCACAGATTAGTGAGAGGCGGCAGTCATTTGTCAAGTTTACGACTGAAGAGCAGAGGAGACGACATAAAGGACACCTCACAGGGTTGGCGTGGATAGACGTGACCTGCACCTTCACGGTACAACAACCCGCTGAGGACAACCTAACAAAAGAGACAGCACAATATGACAGCCAGCGGAGTCAACCAAACAAGCAGGTTAAAGAATATCCTTCACCTCAAATAACTAAAGGAAATAAAACACACATTATCTGGATCTGCACACGGTTCAAGAGACAAACTCCTCTTGGATTTAAGGACACGGCCTACGTCAGCCCAGATAAAAACACGACTCCAAGGACAATTGTGTCTTGTGTGTATTTTCCTTGCAACACAAACATAGGAAGAGAACAAGTGAAGGAATGCCCTTTTGATAAAATGTTTGCTTTAATTTAATTTAATCAGTCCGGGTGTTTCACAAGCACCTGACTTGCTAGTTCAATACTACTGACTCTTACCTGCATTTACTCCTGGGTTATCATTGCTCATTTTATGGTGTCATTATAACTCATGCATTTAAGCCACCCCCGTACACTTGGAAAAGAGACTGCTGTTTGAAATGAACCCCTCGTTGTGCTTGGGAGCTGAAACGTACATCAAAATCCTAACACGTCTTAGCACTTAAAAATACACAAATGATGTTCCTTTGTGGCAACATGTGTAAATAGTGATTCAACATGAGAACAATTAGAGGATTGATGACAAATTTTGACAAAAGCATTGTAATTACTGTATTTATATGTAAAAAAAAAAAAAAAAAAAAAAATCTTTTCTCTGCCCCCGGCGAATTCCTCATGACGACACACAAGGCACAGGTTCACTGTAAGTTCAACACATGGAAAGAGTAATAGCACATTTTCATTTGGTAATAGAAACTCCAGTTTGTGACACATTCATGCCGCATAGACAAGAACTTCAAATCAGCTACACGGTACACTCACGAATGCTGACCTAATTGCCATGTAAACTTTCATATAAAGTGTCATTTCTGACAGTGCGGGGGGGAAATGTGTCATTTTAGAGAGCTAATATTTCCCTTTGTCTATGCACACTCTTATGTCCACTGAGCCACCAGTTACCAAGGGTCTGCTGTGAGCAGGATGAAACAGTATCAAAGCCAGAGAATTTGATTTTTACTAAGCTTGTCAGTCCCTCTCCTCTCTAGAAAGTACAATTTACTGTGATGTGAAGGAGAGAGTCCCCCTTAAATATAAATTTAGATCCTCAGGCTGCATCTGCTGACTTTTAATACAGCTCACCTTCGAACAGCTGGTGCAAGTTATGAAGGATAGATTAAAATAATGTATGCATGGCCCCGAATATTGTGTTTTTTTTAATAAAAACTTTGGCTTACACGTATGAAATGAGACATGCAGAGTAAAGAAAAGCACAACAAAAATTTGTCTTATTTTTGCTCATGGTTTGGCAGCAACGTTGACGTGCCATCTTAAGTATTGTGTATTGATATCTCGGTTTATTTTAGTATTAGTACCCATCTGTTGTACATTAACTGGATCACAGGAGGGAGTCACCGCACCTCAAACAACAGCAGCTATAACGCTAAACACTGTAACAAAGTTATTGTACACCTCGTAAATAGAATCGCTCCTCTACTTGATAAATCATCCGTCTAGTGCAATACACACAGTGGTGGCTCTTATCTAATATTGCCCGGCAGAAGTAGCTGGAGATAATTTAAACACAGCCTTTGTACCGTTGCCAGATTATCTCTGCGCACCCCCCTCTTCATCACACACAACCCAAAATACACTGCTGCAGTATGAAAACGTACAAAGACGTACAGCCTCTCGGGCTCATTGGCCGCGGACACCGTGCTATTACATATTTCACTCGGAATATGATAAGATACACACTCAGACGATGGCTGTATTGTAGCTCTCATCAGACTGGCTGTTTTCATTGACTGCATGATATTACACTGCACAGGGGCCATGGAGATCGCAGACTGCCTTTGCGTTTGTTCTACTCTTCAACTTGCCTCCCATTATTTATTAAGAATCAAATTTAATATATTTATTTATGTATTTATTTCAAGTGTGGATGTGCAATTGATTCATAGCAGTGTTTGCCCTTAAATCTGTATTTTGCAAACTGCTCTCTAAAAACAGCATGCCCACATACAATATAGTGTTCACATGGATTATCATACAGATCAAAAATGAGGTAGTGCTACCGATAGGCACACACACACACACACACACACACACACACACACACACACACACACACCATCTTCTTTATAGCATTGCTGTTGATGTAATGGTGCCTTCAAATGAAACTTGTGAGCTTGTGTTTACAACATGGGAAGTCGTGTACACAATATGCTTGGCGTTCAAGTGGTTGACAATGACAATATTAACGTTACTGTCAGCATCTAGAAGCCACAGAGGCTAACAATTTAGCAAGCTTGCAAGTTGATAACATAATGCAGGAAATGCAAAGGTATAATGACAGAGGAGAAAGGTGAAGTTGTTGAGAATATCAACATTTTCCTCAGACATAAAAATACAAAGACAAACAATATACAACTAAAATCATATTATATTAACTTATTATGCACCAAAAACTGAACTTCCTTGGCTTTTGCCATTTCTGACAACATCACCAAACGCATCACAACTCGTGAACTCTGAGCTTTCGGAGACTTTCTACTTCTGAGGTTGTGGAAACCAGAAGAGGGGGGCGTTCATATGGACTCTTCTCATCAACAAGGTAAACACGACTCCATTTGAAGGCACCATATGTTCAACTTGAGAGGTCATCATCAGCTTTCAATCTAAATGAATGAATCCACCTGAACACCTGTTTTTAACACTGAAACAAATTCCAAAATGAAAAAAACACCAGTGTGTAAAAGTCTTAATATGAACACTGCAGGTTTTCCTGAAACTGATGTATATATAATTTACTTTTCAAGTGAAACTAAATTCACTCTCTCATCCTCTAAAAGTTGCTCTTGTGAAGATGCAGGCAGATAAACATCACATGGCGTACAGGTCAGCGTGTGGTCAGATTGGTTAAATAGATTCAGAGGTGTTACTCTGGTGTTTCCTGAAGCAGCAGAGCAATTCAAAAGGGCTTCAACTTGATGTTACAACTTTCTCTGATATCTGGTTTGAAATTTTTCTGACTTTGGCAGATGACGTATTAAGCAATATCTAATACTCACAAAGAATTAGTCTACTAGAACCGACCTACCTACAGTATACATCAACTTTAGCAGCGCAGGTCATTCAGTATTTAATGTCAGTTAATGAGCATTACCCTCAGAGGGGCTTCTCTAAGGCACAATACACACAAGTCCTCTCTTTTCCTCATCTCCACTGTCATCCCCCCCACCCCCCAGCCTCATGTGATTCACATTTTATGCATGTGACTCTTAAGGTTGTTTATTTGCCACAGCAATTCTGTCTCAGAGAAAGATGTTAGTTGAATCAAGAGAAATAAATACCTGAGAATAACCTCACCTGTGCTGGAGTATTTTGTCTGTAGACTCGATGTCTTTTCACTGTGAATTGTACTATGTGTGTTTCAAACATCTGACACATTTGATATTGTCTTGAATTCAGCAGTGGTTTTATAAAACTTGTGTCTGTCCTTTTAGTAACAACTAGCTACATCAGTTTGCAAAGTTCATCAAAGCTGGTGAAAACTTAAGTAATAAATAAATCAGCCATAAATTAGTTAGCTAAGATAGCTGTAAAATAACTCACAGAAACAGTTAAAGGAGCCAGATTATATATTAAAGCATGTGCTAATACTTTGTAAATGCCTTTGTTTTATTTATATAGGCAAAAATAACCTTTCAGTGATACCACAGGAGCTGTAATCACTTTTTAGCAAGTAGAAAACTCCTTTTTTTGGGTTGCATTGTTCCTTTAAAGGTATTTCAGCAGGAAAAAAAGGACTGGGTGGGCTATAGCCATCAAATATAACTCTCATGAATGAAATCAAGTCATTGCGAGACATAAATAACCTTTTGGTGACATGGGAGGAGCTGTAATCACTTTTTGGCAAGTGGAAAACTGCATTTTAAGGGTTGTAGGCTTATTACCACCTTTAAGATATTCAAACCAGTGTAGGCTTATCTGGGGACCCTCTTTTTTAAAAATGACAATTCACAATAGGCTCACTGGAGCACACGGATTTAAGGCAAAATCTTGTTAGACTAGCCTAACCTTTCATATTAGATTAAATGTTATAAGTAGGCTACAGTTATCAGAAGAATATGAACATTCAGGCTCCCTCTTGTGGACTGCAGATATAAATGTTGAATAAAAGTTTATGGTCGAAATTCTGCTAATTTATCTGTAAACCCAAATAAAACCACCCACCCATGGGTGCAAGCTATGGGAATGACTGATCTAGGGCACAGTAGCAGGTAAAGTAATGCAGAGTCATAATGCAGAAGAGATCATTTCTATAACCCATCTGTAAATCAATATAATTAGTCTAGATTCTAAATATAAACAAGGACATATCAAATGGGAACTAATAACATATGGTGTAAATGTCATGCCTGATTACTAAACTACAAACACTAGTTGGCCACAGTTGTGATTATTCAGTTGCATGAAACAGAGTTTCACTGTTTACCTCAGACATACAGTTATGTGCATTTGCACGCCATGATCACGATTGTTTGACCCAGATAAAGGCACCTGTAGACAAAACAGCTTTAACAGGCGCTGCGCGCTCCCGCAGTTTTTGACGAGCACTTTTCGGGCACACCTTCACCATGCTGCCAAAGAACATATATAGTGTCAATGGATCAGCACCCAACAACACAGCCACGCTTCCGCCATTTTGGACTGAAAGCTACGAGAACGCCAGTAAAACGTCCGGTTAAAACGTAAATAAGTAAACTTTATTTTAATCGTCTGCTGTCATATTCTATCGAAATGGTCTGTGTTGAACGATAAAATAGTATAAATATAATAAGCGTTTTCAATACAAAATGGCGGCTGTTGTGAAAACAAACAGACACCGGAGCTTCTCCTCTTTACTTCAATACTCTTTGACGCAGTCTCGCGCAGGCTACGTGACACGTCCCATTCCGCGTGATAACTTCCGGGATTCACGCAAGTAATAGTCTAAGTAAAGGTACGTCTGATTCACACAAACCAAGACGTGTTCATAACACAACCGAGTAGTTTTTGTGCCTAAACTTGCCCTAAATCGAGCAATGAAGGTTTGGTACCTACAGGTATTGGCAGAACCGAGTTGCGACCGTGTCGAGGGTGTCATGTGGTGCTGTGGACGCGAACTTGTTGTTCATGAACCTGCCTCAGTAACACAAAGACGTGTGGAGGTCGATATGTGAAAGGACAGCTGGTGGAAGAAAACAGCGGAAAGAAGAGGAGTTTCTTGTGAATAACGAGGTCAGTGAGACTGAACGGCCACACAACACAAACACGCCGCTGCGTCCATTGCTAGCTAGCTTACAGACAACTTATGCTAACGTATTTGGCTGTTTGGGGAGGATAAACAAACGACCTAGCGGCCAATGTCGCCCAAATGATGCGAGGCGACAGTTAAAGCAGTTATTGCGAGGAGCATTGCCTTTTTTTTTAATCGCATTTGTAATACTTTCCCAGCTGTTATTATCAGAGGAAATCAACGCTACCTGTGGCTGAACACGCCGAGCTTACAAGCTCACCATTCACCACCTTTTTCCGTTATTGCCTCACATTACCAGCTGCTGTAATACTGTAACATTGCTCTTGTAAACAAACTTATGTCGCCATTTTTAGGAGGCAGAGACCCGCTGGTAATGGCATATCAGTTCACTAGGTGATTTAAAGATTTGTGGATATATATATTGATAGTTTCTACAGTAGCTAATTAACCCCTGTTTGGTCATGTCATAGCATTTTTACTGCATAACTGGAGTCACTTTGGACCACACTACACACAACATGCCATGCTGGTAGACAAATTAAATAGATATATATAAATATAGAATATATAGATAAATTAATAGGTGATTTAGTGAATTATTCCACCGTTGTATCTGACAGGAACATAGTGGTGTGGGTATTTTTCTTATTTATGAAAACTGTTGAAAATTTGACTATTATTGCTATAATTGATTCTGGATCCAAATGTTACAGAAATAGGCAATTTAGTATTTCCCAAAAACATCCTTTCATACAAGGTTAATTATATCAAAATTTTGAACTAGTTAAAATCAAAATAAATCGAAATTAAATGCAAATATCCACTTTCTTTATTACATACAGCAAAGCTGATGTCAATGTGTGCAACATGGTTATTTAAATTTATTATTATTATTATGTAACGCTTATCCATTAGGGGGGGGGGGGGGGGGGGGCGATCCCAGGGGAGAGGGGGGAGGGAGGGAACCCGGGAGGGGCCATCCAAGGAGGGGAGAAAAAAAAAAAAAAAAAAAAAAAAAAAAACCACACCCCCCCAACCACCCCAACGAAAAAAAAAAAAATAAATAAACAAAAAAAGATGGGGGGGGGGGGAGGGGGGGAGGGGAAAAACCCCAGGGGGGGAAAAACAACCCAAGAAGAGGGGAGGAGAGCCCCCGGGGGGGCGCGCCCCCCCCCTCATCTTAAATTATGCAACTAAAAATTCAGACTTTTTTGTGATTTATTTTGTCTCATCTTCTAGATGGTTGCAGGTGGACAGGTGTTTACACGGTCTGTGGGAACCATAGAAGAGTCCTCAGGTTTGTCAAAGTCCTGTGTATCTTATTCATGATCTTTATGCAATTCTCCACTTTCTAGTGTTGCCATCATCTTCGTATTTGCGTTTTTTGGAATGCCAACTTTTCAGTACATATCTAGTTTACATTAGTCCTTAAAACACTTTCTAGTGTCAGTAATAACTATACATATAACTATAAATTTGGTTAAAAGGTGTGTGTGTGTGTGTGTGTGTGTGTGTGTGTGTGTGTATTATATAATGTTTTTTTTATTTTTAATAACCAATACTAGTATCTGGTATTGGGTCCTATACTGTACAGTAACATTACTTTAATGGCCTTGCATACAAGAGTGCTGTGGTTGAAGTGCTGCCCAACTGTAAGGGTGTAGATACGCTGAGCCTGGCCAACAAATGAAAAGACATGACAGAATCCAAAAAAGTCCAGTTCACTTCAGCCAAAAGGCGGTGCTTGGTGTTGGTTTAGCTATTTTCAACATGGCGGCTGAGTGGTAAACTTTCTCATTTGACAGCTGAGGAATACACCACAACATGTTTCTGAAACATTAGAGGTAAGAAATAGTCATTACAGTATACAGTATATTAAGGATGATAATTTTGAAAAAAATTCTTAACCGATAACCAACCCTCGTTAACCAATTTTTTCACTGTTAACTGACATGATTTGTGCCAAGCATGCATTGATGTGCCAGCTGCAGTATATGAGCACAACAGACAACTGAGTCAACAATTCATCATCAGGAAAGCTACTCTAGCAGCCACAGTGCTGCATTCACGGTCTACAGTTCACTGTCTAGGAGCATTAGCAGCCACGGTGCTGCATGTAGTGTTGCAGACATGCTGCCACTTTCCCAGTAAAAGTCCACCACCACCACCACCATCACCGCACATTTCATTTAGTTTAGCAGGTTTTCAGCTGTTTTTCTGCTCGGCACAACGACACTGTCGCCCGGCTTAATTTTAGCAGTTATCCGACAAACACTGTGTGTTTGTGCTACGTTAGCAGCTGTGAACGTAGCTGTAGCAGACCGTGTGTGTACACTTTATTTGTTGGTCAATAAATGCTACAAGGCTACAAGCTCCATCACACCGGTGCTACATCTGCACTGGCTCTCTACGGTGGACCAGCTTTTTAATTAATTAATATTTTTTAAACTATTTAACTGATGGCGTTAATTGGTTGACATGCTTAATGTCAGTTATCAGTTAAAAAGTTAATTATTAACATCCATAATTCATATTTGATCAGGGCTGCCTAGTTTGACGGTTTGATTTGAGTCTCATGAGCCAAGTTGCATGTTTGTTCTGGCTGTTGGGCAGTGTTTGGTTTTTGCCTCAATTGTTTTCAAACATGGCTGCCAGGTCAGAAACTGTCTCATTTTACAGTTTACAAACAGTACACTAAAATATGTTTCTGAAAACTTTTGAGGTGAGAAATAGGCATTACAGTATACAGAATTTTGATTCGTATTTTGTCAGCGCTGCCTATTTGACTTTGACTGAATTTCGCGAGCCTGCTGCTTTGCGATTGACGGACATTATTTTTCTAAAGTCAAAGTCGAGTCATGATTTTGTAAATTCAGATACAGTGACTGGTCAGTGACCTCGCCATGCCTGATCCATCATGCAACGTGTGGCCTGAGCTCCTACTCTCCATAGAGAATGGATAGGATCTGTTGACTTTACATATGTCAGCTGACTTAGCGTATCTCCACCCTAACAATGATCAGATGCTCAAACAGGCAACTGGGTCAACCTGGATCGTGCGTGCGTGCATGCGTGTGTGCATATGTGATGATGAGTATGAAGTTATAGCTGTGAACATAGCAGTGCTGTGTGTACTGTTCATTTGCTGATGAGTAAATGCTACAACTTCACAAGACCCAAGCAAGGTTCCTGTGTCTTGCCTGCTACCTGCTGATTAAAGTGAAGGGGGCTAGCTTTGAAGCTAGCAACATGCACACTTAAGGTGGGCTTACCTTTTAAGATGGATCAGCCATTCTCCTTTAAGTGACAAGCCTCTCTGAGTTTTGCTCAGCTGTTTTTAATTATTAACGTTGAAGTGGTTAACTATTAACATCCCTACTGTAAACTCTACTCTGTTCACATCAGGATAACACAATGTTGAATCTTAAAATGTCAGCAACAGCATCATGTAGTTGAGATATACACTGTATAGTGCTCCTTATGTCTGTTCGTCCCTCCGTACGCTGTTGTTTTCAGAGCAGAACTCAGAATCTACTCAGGAACTTCAAATTTGGTGTGATGGTTGACAGCATAGTATAGTTGTGCCTTTTGAGGATTAGAAGTCCAAGGTGCCCAATTGTTTTGAAATTTGGGCCAAACTGTGATTTTTTTTTCTAACTTCAATTTCATTCCCAGAGCAGAACTCAAAAACTATTTCTTAGGAACTTCAAATATGGTATGATGGTTGATAGTGTGGTCTAGCTGTGCCTTTTGGGGGGTTAGAAGTTCAGGGTGCCCAAAATTTTTGAATTTTCGGCCAAAAACTGTGACTTTTTCCACTTCTGTTATGTATCCAGAGCAGAACTCGAAAACTATTAAACTTAAATACTTTACATTTGGCATGATGGTTGACAGCGTGGTCTAGTTGTGCCTTTTTGGGGGTTAGAAGTCGATGGTGTCCCAAATTTTTGAAATTTCAGCCAAAGACAGATTTTATTCAACTTCAGTTTAATTTCCTGGGCAAAATATTGTGGCTTTGCAATGTGGTCTAATTTTGCCTTTCTGAGGTTAGGATTCCAGTGTGGTGCGATAGTGTTTTTTTTTTTTTTTTTTTTTTTGAATTTCATGTCAAACGTGATTATTTCAAACTTGGATTCCATTTTCGTAACAGAACTCAAACTATTTAACGTAGGAACTTCAAAGTTGGTACGAAGGTCATTGTTAGAGCTGTAATAATTTATAAAGTACTCATGGATACTCTGTTTTGACAAGCACCCAAATGTCAGTATATTTACTCATACTCCTACAAAAAAAGAGGTGTTGGTGCGTCCCTAACTATTGTATGATTTTGACTGAAACTGTCAGCCGTGTTACATGTTAAAACAGGTTATTTACTTTGTCTCACACTTTTAGATATTTGGCCTCAGAGGATGACATTGAGGAAGAAGAGAAACATTACAGACCAACTGAGACATCAGCTCTGAGGTAGGTTATTTTTCTCATCTAATACATACTGTATTTTTTGCACTATAAGGCACACCGGATTATAAGGTGCATTAAGCGAAACAAAAGGGTCAGATAAGTCAAACTTTATTCAATTCATTTAATAACTCAATTACTTCAATAACTCTCAACATTTTTCAGTTGTAACACATGAAATACAAAACAATACACTCACTTTTCAGTTCATTCCTCTTCCACAAATCCTTCATCATCAGTGTCTGAGTTCAACAGTGGGCAATTTTAAGTGCGCCTTATAGTGCGAAAAATATGGAACATGATACAGTATGATGAAAAAAAATTCAGTGTAGTACAGTATGTTGAAAAAAAGTCATAATGTTATGTTGAAAAAAACTCATGTTATGTCGGAAAAAGATAGTACAGTAAGTCGAAAAATCTCAAAGTATAGTATGTAAAAAAACAATAACTCATAGTATCATAGTATGTCAAAAAGGCATAAAGTCGTAGTATAGTATATCAAAAAAGTCATATATTGATGAAACATGTCACAGTATACACTGAAAAAAGTCATACTATAGTATGTTGAAAAAGTAAAAAAAAAAATCATCAAAAAAGATAATCATGTTGAAAAAAAATCATAGTATACTATGTCAAAAAAGTCATAGTATAGCATGTCGAAAAAACGTCATAGTATAGTAGACTGAAAAAAAGTTATAGGATACTATGTTGAAAAACATCATAGTATAGTAGACTGAAAAAAGTCATAGTATAGTATGTTGAAAAAAAAGTCATAGTATAGTAGATTGAAAAAAGTCATAGTATAGTATGTCGGGAAAAAGTCATAGTATACTATGTCGAAAATAGTCAAAGTATAGTATATCGACAAAGTAAAAAGACACATGGCGACAAAGATCATCATATAATGTTGAAAAAAGTTATAATTTAGTCTGTCGAAAAAGGTCATACTATAGTATGTCGAAAAAAGTGATAGTATAGTATGTCGCAGAAAAACGTCAAAGTATACTATGTCGAAGAAAAACAGCATAGTATAGTATGTCGAAAATTTTTAAATAGTCATAGTATATGTCGACAAAAAGTCATAGTATAGCATGTCGAAAAAAGTCACTATAGTATGTCGAAAAAACGTCTAATAAAAATAAAAAATTAAAAAAATAAATAAATAAAACGTCATAGTATAGTATGTTGAAAAAAAGTCATAGTATAGTATGTTGAAAAAAAGTCATAGTATAGTATGTTGAAAAAAAAGTCATAGTATAGTATGTTGAAAAAAAGTCATAGTATAATATGTCGAAAATTTTTAAAAAGTCATATATATGTCAAAAAAAAGTCATAGTATAGTTTGTTGAAAAAAGTCATACTATAGTATGTCGAAAAAAATGTCATAGTATAGTATGTCGAAAAAAATGTCATAGTATAGTATGTCGAAAAAAAGTCATAGTATAGTATGTCGAAAAAAAATGTCATAGTATAGTATGTCGAAAATTTTAAAAAAGTCATAGTATAATATGTCGACAAAAAGTCATAGTATAGTATGTCGAATAAGTTATAGTATAGTATGTTGAAAAAAGTCATAGTATAGCATGTCGAAAAAAGTCATAGTATAGTATGTAAAAAAATGTCACAGTATAGTATGTCGAAAATTTTTAAAAAGTCATAGTATAATATGTCGACAAAAAGTTTTAGTATAGTATGTCGGAAAAAAAGTCATAGTATAGTATGTCGAAAAATGCTATAGTTCAACAGTCATCTTGAAAAAAAAATCATAGTATGTCGAAAAGTCATAGTATACTGTAAAATAGACATAGCAAATTGAAAACAAGCCACAGTATAATGTTGAAAAAAGGTCATCTAATGCCAAAAAAGTCATCGTACAGCATATTAAAAAAAAAGTCATATGTCAAAAAGAATAGTCATTGCACATTAGATTAGATTCTACTTTATTGTCATTGCATAGAGTACAGGCACTGCGACAAGGGTATACATTTTACTACTTCATGCGCTTATTTGATGCTTCGGTGCAGAGCATATACTGAATAACGTATAGAATAAACAGAAACAGGTATACAGTATATACACTAATAGATACATAAGGTATAAACATGGCATGAGAACATCTATAGTTACAGCAATGCTAATAGTAATGTACTATATAGATATTATACAGCTGGAGGCATGATATACATTCAGTCATTACACTACAGATCTGATTACTATATCGACGTTGAACACCCTCAGTGGTAGGAAGTGGAAAACCGGTGATGCATTCGGTTGTTTTCACCACCCTTTGCTGTGCTATCTGAGACAGCAGTTGTCAAGGATGCTCTCAATGGTACAGCAGTAGAAGTTCATCAGAATCTGCTAATGATAAGAAAGAAAGACAGACGATGAAAAAAAATGTCAAGTATAGTATTTCGAAAAAAGTCATAGTACAGTATGTCGAAAAAAAGTCGTAGTACAGTATGTCAAAAAAAAGTCATAGTATAGTATGTTGAAAATTTTTAAAAAGTCATAGTGTAATATGTCGAAAAAACGTCATAGTATAGTATGTCGAAGAAAGTCAGTATAGATTGAAAAAAGTATATATGTCGACAAAAAGTCATAGTATAATATGTCAACAAAAAGTCATAGAAAGTCATAGTATAGTACACATGTGTCAAACTCAAGGCCTGCGGGCCAAATCCGGCCAGCCACCTCACTTTATGTGGCCCGCGGGGGCTTGCAAAGAATATAGAATGCATATCATTCAATTCTATGCCGCTTCACAGAAGTACTGTCTTTAAACTGCATATCCCACAATGCATCTCGATTTTGTGACATGCGCACTGTAGCGTCTCAGTATCAGCGGTTTCCAGCAACAGCGCTGTGACGCCTACTTAATTCTGGGAATCAAGCCCTGAATTTAAAAAAAGTAACTTTTTGTCTTCAGAACTAGTTATTAAATATATTATTATTAAAGCTAATACTAATCAAATTCAGAGGCAATTTTATAATATGATCTAGAGTAGATATATTTATATAGTCTTACAGTTACAACCGGCCCTTTGAGGGGAACCATGATGCTGATGTGGCCTGGGATGGAAATGAGTTTGACACCCCTGGTATAGTATGTTGAAATTGTGCGATGAAAACGTCAAATTTTTTTGATGTTGAAAAAAATCATGAAAATGTTCGTATTATAGCAAGCAAAATGATTCGATGGTGGAAAAAAATCATTTCGTGAAATGTCTGACAATTTAAAAAAAAAAAAACATCGTCAAGTATGTCGACATTTTTCGTTGAAAACGTCAAATTTTTTTGATGTTGAAAAAAATCATGAAAACGGTCGTATTATAGCATGTAAAATGATTCTATGGTGGAAAAAGTCATTTCGTGAAGTGTTGGAAAATTTTACAAAAAAAACGTCATACTATGTCGAAATTTTTCGATGAAAATGTCAAATTTTTTTGATGTTGAAAAAAATCATGAGAACGGTCGTATTATAACAAGTAAAATTATTCTATGGTGGAAAAAAGTCATTTCGTGAAATGTTGGAAAATTTTACAAAAAAAACCTCAGTAAAGTATGTCGAAATTTTTCAATGAAAACGTCAAATTTTTTTGATGTTGAAAAAAATCATGAAAATGGTCGTATTATAGCACGTAAAATGATTCTATGGTGGAAAAAAGTCATTTCGTGAAATGTTTGAAATTTTTACAAAAAAAAACTCATAGTATAGTATGTCGAAATTTTTCAATGAAAACGTCAAATTTTTTTGATGTTGAA
The DNA here is from genome assembly GCA_947000775.1 of Pterois miles. Lineage (NCBI taxonomy): Eukaryota > Metazoa > Chordata > Actinopteri > Perciformes > Scorpaenidae > Pterois > Pterois miles. The sequence goes on from CAMQGK010000110.1 coordinate 10,644,337, forward strand.
AAAAATCATGAAAACGGTCGTATTATGGCAAGTAAAATGATTCTATGTTGGAAAAATTTAATTTCGTGAAATGTTTGAAATTTTTACAAAAAAAAAGTCATAGTATAGTATGTCGAAATTTTTAGATGAAAATGTCAGATTTTTTTTATGTTGAAAAAAATCATGAAAATGGTCGTATTATAGCAAGTAAAATGATTCTATGGTGGAAAAAAGTCATTTCGTGAAATGTTGGAAATTTTTACTAAAAAACGTCATAGTATAGTATGTCGAAATTTTTCAATGAAAACGTCAGATTTTTTTGATGTTGAAAAAAATCATGAAAATGGTCGTATTATAGCACGTAAAATGATTCTATGGTGGAGAAAAGTCATTTCGTGAAATGTTGGAAAATTTTACAAAAAAAACGTCATAGTATAGTATGTCGAAATTTTGCGATGAAAACGTCAAATTTCTTGATGTTGAAAAAAATCATGAAAACGGTCGTATTATAGCATGTAAAATGATTCTATGGTGGAAAAAAGTAATTTCGTGAAATGTTGGAAAATTTTACAAAAAAAAGTCATAGTATAGTATGTCGAAATTTTTCGATGAAAACGTCAAATTTTTTGATGTTGAAAGAAATCATGAAAATGGTCGTATTATAGCACGTAAAATGATTCTATGGTGGAAAAAAGTCATTTCGTGAAATGTTTGAAATTTTTACAAAAAAACGTCATAGTATAGTATGTCGAAATTTTTCCAATGAAAACGTCAAATTTTTTTGATGTTGAAAAAAATCATGAAAATGGTCGTATTATAGCACGTAAAATGATTCTATGGTGGAAAAAAGTAATTTCGTGAAATGTTTGAAATTTTTACAAAAAAACGTCATAGTATAGTATGTCGAAATTTTTCGATGAAAACGTCAATTTTTTTTTATGTTGAAAAAAATCATGAAAATGGTCGTATTACAGCAAGTAAAATGATTCTCTGGTGGAAAAAAGTCATTTCGTGAAATGTTGGAAAATTTTACAAAAAAAACCTCAGTAAAGTATGTCGAAATTTTTCAATGAAAACGTCAAATTTTTTTTATGTTGAAAAAAATCATGAAAATGGTCGTATTATATCACGTAAAATGATTCTATGGTGGAAAAAAGTAATTTCGTGAAATGTTGGAAAATTTTACAAAAAAAACGTCATAGTATAGTATGTCGAAATTTTTCGATGAAAACGTCAAATTTTTTTGATGTTGAAAAAAATCATGAAAATGGTCGTATTACAGCAAGTAAAAGGATTCTATGGTGGAAAAAAGTCATTTCGTGAAATGTTGGAAAATTTTACAAAAAAAACGTCATACTATGTCAAAATTTTTCGATGAAAATGTCAAATTTTTTTGATGTTGAAAAAAATCATGAAAACGGTCGTATTATAACAAGTAAAATTATTCTATGGTGGAAAAAAGTCATTTCCTGAAATGTTTGAAAATTTTACAAAAAAAACCTCATAGTAAAGTATGTCGAAATTTTTCAATGAAAACGTCAAATTTTTTTGATGTTGAAAAAAATCATGAAAATGGTCGTATTACAGCAAGTAAAAGGATTCTATGGTGGAAAAAAGTCATTTCGTGAAATGTTGGAAAATTTTACAAAAAAACGTCATAGTATAGTATGTCGAAATTTTTAGATGAAAATGTCAGATTTTTTTTATGTTGAAAAAAATCATGAAAATGGTCGTATTATAGCAAGTAAAATGATTCTATGGTGGAAAAGAGTCATTTCGTGAAATGTTTGAAATTTTTACTAAAAAACGTCATAGTATAGTATGTCGAAATTTTTCAATGAAAACGTCAGATTTTTTTGATGTTGAAAAAATCATGAAAATGGTCGTATTATAGCACGTAAAATGATTCTATGGTGGAGAAAAGTCATTTCGTGAAATGTTGGAAAATTTTACAAAAAAAACGTCATAGTATAGTATGTCGAAATTTTGCGATGAAAACGTGAAATTTCTTGATGTTGAAAAAAATCATGAAAACGGTCGTATTATAGCATGTAAAATGATTCTATGGTGGAAAAAAGTAATTTCGTGAAATGTTGGAAAATTTTACAAAAAAAAAGTCATAGTATAGTATGTCGAAATTTTTCGATGAAAACGTCAAATTTTTTGATGTTGAAAGAAATCATGAAAATGGTCGTATTATAGCACGTAAAATGATTCTATGGTGGAAAAAAGTCATTTCGTGAAATGTTGGAAAATTTTGCAAAAAAAAAACGTCATACTATGTCGAAATTTTTCGATGAAAATGTCAAATTTTTTTGATGTTGAAAAAAATCATGAAAACGGTCGTATTATAACAAGTAAAATTATTCTATGGTGGAAAAAAAGTCATTTCCTGAAATGTTTGAAAATTTTAAAAAAAAAACCTCATAGTAAAGTATGTCGAAATTTTTCGATGAAAACGTCAAATTTTTTTGATGTTGAAAAAAATCATGAAAATGGTCGTATTACAGCAAGTAAAAGGATTCTATGGTGGAAAAAAGTCATTTCGTGAAATGTTGGAAAATTTTACAAAAAAACGTCATAGTATAGTATGTCGAAATTTTTAGATGAAAATGTCAGATTTTTTTTATGTTGAAAAAAATCATGAAAATGGTCATATTATAGCAAGTAAAATGATTCTATGGTGGAAAAAAGTCATTTCGTGAAATGTTTGAAATTTTTACTAAAAAACGTCATAGTATAGTATGTCGAAATTTTTCAATGAAAACGTCAGATTTTTTTGATGTTGAAAAAAATCATGAAAATGGTCGTATTATAGCACGTAAAATGATTCTATGGTGGAGAAAAGTCATTTCGTGAAATGTTGGAAAATTTTACAAAAAAAACGTCATAGTATAGTATGTCGAAATTTTGCGATGAAAACGTCAAATTTCTTGATGTTGAAAAAAATCATGAAAACGGTCGTATTATAGCATGTAAAATGATTCTATGGTGGAAAAAAGTAATTTCGTGAAATGTTGGAAAATTTTACAAAAAAAAAGTCATAGTATAGTATGTCGAAATTTTTCGATGAAAACGTCAAATTTTTTGATGTTGAAAGAAATCATGAAAATGGTCGTATTATAGCACGTAAAATGATTCTATGGTGGAAAAAAGTCATTTCGTGAAATGTTGGAAAATTTTGCAAAAAAACCCGTCATAGTATATATAGCATGTCGAAATTTTTCGATGAAAACGTCAAATTTTTTTGATGTTGAAAAAAATCATGAAAATGGTCGTATTACAGCAAGTAAAATGATTCTATGGTGGAAAAAAGTCATTTCGTGAAATGTTTGAAATTTTTACAAAAAAACGTCATAGTATAGTATGTCGAAATTTTTCCAATGAAAACGTCAAATTTTTTTGATGTTGAAAAAAATCATGAAAATGGTCGTATTATAGCACGTAAAATGATTCTATGGTGGAAAAAAGTAATTTCGTGAAATGTTTGAAATTTTTACAAAAAAACGTCATAGTATAGTATGTCGAAATTTTTCGATGAAAACGTCAATTTTTTTTGATGTTGAAAAAATCATGAAAATGGTCGTATTACAGCAAGTAAAAATGATTCTCTGGTGGAAAAAAGTCATTTCGTGAAATGTTGGAAATTTTCACAAAAAAACGTCATAGTATAGCATGTCGAAATTTTTCGATGAAAACGTCAAATTTTTTTGATGTTGAAAAAAATCATGAAAATGGTCGTAATACAGCAAGTAAAATGATTCTATGGTGGAAAAAAGTCATTTCGTGAAGTGTTGGAAAATTTTACAAAAAAAACGTCATAGTATAGTATGTCGAAATTTTTCGATGAAAACGTCAAATTTTTTTGATGTTGAAAAAAATCATGAAAATGGTCGTATTACAGCAAGTAAAATGATTCTATGGTGGAAAAAAGTCATTTCGTGAAATGTTTGAAATTTTTACAAAAAAAAACTCATAGTATAGTATGTCGAAATTTTTCAATGAAAACGTCAAATTTTTTTGATGTTGAAAAAAATCATGAAAATGGTGGTATTACAGCAAGTAAAATGATTCTATGATGGAAAAAAGTCATTTCGTGAAATGTTTGAAATTTTTACAAAAAAAAACTCATGGTATAGTATGTCGAAATTTTTCAATGAAAACGTCAAATTTTTTTGATGTTGAAAAAAAATCATGAAAACGGTCGTATTATAGCAAGTAAAATGATTTTATGGTGGAGAAAAGTCATTTCGTGAAATGTTTGAAATTTTTACAAAAAAAAACTCATAGTATAGTATGTCGTAATTTTTCGATGAAAACGTCAAATTTTTTTGTTGTTGAAAAAATCATGAATATGGTCGTATTACAGCAAGTAAAATGATTCTATGGTGGAAAAAAGTCATTTCGTGAAATGTTTGAAATTTTTACAAAAAAAAAAGTCATAGTATAGTATGTCGAAATTTTTCGATGAAAACGTCAATTTTTTTTGATGTTGAAAAAATCATGAAAATGGTCGTATTACAGCAAGTAAAATGATTCTCTGGTGGAAAAAAGTCATTTCGTGAAATGTTTGAAATTTTTACAAAAAAAAACTCATAGTATAGTATGTCGAAATTTTTCAATGAAAACGTCAAATTTTTTTGACGTTGAAAAAAATCATGAAAATGGTCGTTTTACAGCAAGTAAAATGATTCTATGGTGGAAAAAAGTCATTTCGTGAAATGTTGGAAAATTTTGCAAAAAAAAACGTCATAGTATAGTATGTCAAAAGTTTTCGATGAAAAGATGACATTTTTTTGATGTTGAAAAAAATCATGAAAATGGTCGTATTACAGCAAGTAAAAGGATTCTATGGTGGAAAAAAGTCATTTCGTGAAATGTTGGAAAATTTTACAAAAAAAACGTCATACTATGTCGAAATTTTTCGATGAAAATGTCAAATTTTTTTGATGTTGAAAAAAATCATGAAAACGGTCGTATTATAACAAGTAAAATTATTCTATGGTGGAAAAAAGTCATTTCCTGAAATGTTTGAAAATTTTACAAAAAAAACCTCATAGTAAAGTATGTCGAAATTTTTCGATGAAAACGTCAAATTTTTTTGATGTTGAAAAAAATCATGAAAATGGTCGTATTACAGCAAGTAAAAGGATTCTATGGTGGAAAAAAGTCATTTCGTGAAATGTTTGAAAATTTTACAAAAAAACGTCATAGTATAGTATGTCGAAATTTTTCAATGAAAACGTCAGATTTTTTTGATGTTGAAAAAAATCATGAAAATGGTCGTATTATAGCACGTAAAATGATTCTATGGTGGAAAAAAGTCATTTCGTGAAATGTTGGAAAATTTTACAAAAAAACGTCATAGTATAGTATGTCGAAATTTTTCGATGAAAACGTCAAATTTTTTTGATGTTGAAAAAAATCATGAATATGGTCGTATTACAGCAAGTAAAATGATTCTATGGTGGAAAAAAGTCATTTCGTGAAATGTTTGAAATTTTTACAAAAAAACGTCATAGTATAGTATGTCGAAATTTTTCCAATGAAAACGTCAAATTTTTTTGATGTTGAAAAAAATCATGAAAATGGTCGTATTATAGCACGTAAAATGATTCTATGGTGGAAAAAAGTAATTTCGTGAAATGTTTGAAATTTTTACAAAAAAAACGTCATAGTATAGTATGTCGAAATTTTTCGATGAAAACGTCAATTTTTTTTGATGTTGAAAAAAATCATGAAAATGGTCGTATTACAGCAAGTAAAATGATTCTCTGGTGGAAAAAAGTCATTTCGTGAAATGTTGGAAATTTTTACAAAAAAAAACTCATGGTACAGTATGTCGAAAATTTTCAATGAAAACGTCAAATTTTTTTGATGTTGAAAAAAAATCATGAAAACGGTCGTATTATAGCAAGTAAAATGATTTTATGGTGGAGAAAAGTCATTTCGTGAAATGTTTGAAATTTTTACAAAAAAAAACTCATAGTATAGTATGTCGTAATTTTTCGATGAAAACGTCAAATTTTTTTGTTGTTGAAAAAAATCATGAATATGGTCGTATTACAGCAAGTAAAATGATTCTATGGTGGAAAAAAGTCATTTCGTGAAATGTTTGAAATTTTTACAAAAAAAAAGTCATAGTATAGTATGTCGAAATTTTTCGATGAAAACGTCAAATTTTTTTGATGTTGAAAAAAATCATGAAAATGGTCGTATTACAGCAAGTAAAATGATTCTATGGTGGAAAAAAGTCATTTCGTGAAGTGTTGGAAAATTTTACAAAAAAAACGTCATAGTATAGTATGTCGAAATTTTTCGATGAAAACGTCAAATTTTTTTGATGTTGAAAAAAATCATGAAAACGGTCATATGATAGCACTTAAAATGATTCTATGGTGGAAAAAAGTCATTTCGTGAAATGTTTGAAATTTTTACAAAAAAAAAAGTCATAGTATAGTATGTCGAAATTTTTCAATGAAAACGTCAAATTTTTTTGATGTTGAAAAAAATCATGAAAATGGTCGTATTACAGCAAGTAAAATGATTCTATGGTTGAAAAAAGTCATTTCGTGAAATGTTTGAAATTTTTACAAAAAAAAGTCATAGTATAGTATGTCGAAATTTTTCGATGAAAACGTCAAATTTTTTTGATGTTGAAAAAAATCATGAAAATGGTCGTTTTACAGCAAGTAAAATGATTCTATGGTGGAAAAAAGTCATTTCGTGAAATGTTGGAAAATTTTACAAAAAAAAACTCATGGTATAGTATGTCGAAATTTTACAATGAAAACGTCAAATTTTTTTGATGTTGAAAAAAATCATGAAAACGGTCGTATTATAGCAAGTAAAATGATTCTATGGTGGAGAAAAGTCATTTCGTGAAATGTTTGAAATTTTTACAAAAAAAAAGTCATAGTATAGTATGTCGAAATTTTTCGATGAAAACGTCAAATTTTTTTGATGTTGAAAAAAATCATGAAAACGGTCGTATTATAGCAAGTAAAATGATTTTATGGTGGAGAAAAGTCATTTCGTGAAATGTTTGAAATTTTTACAAAAAAAAACTCACAGTATAGTATGTCGAAATTTTTCGATGAAAACGTCAAATTTTTTTGATGTTGAAAAAAATCATGAAAACGGTCGTATTATAGCAAGTAAAATGATTCTATGGTGGAAAAAAGTAATTTCGTGAAATGTTGGAAATTTTTGCAAAAAAAACGTCATAGTATAGTATGTCGAAATTTTTCGATGAAAACGTCAAATTTTTTTGATGTTGAAAAAAATCCTGAAAATGGTCGTATTACAGCAAGTAAAATGATTCTATGGTGGAAAAAAGTCATTTCGTGAAATGTTTGAAATTTTTACAAAAAAAACGTCATAGTATAGTATGTCGAAATTTTTCAATGAAAACGTCAAATTTTTTTTGATGTTGAAAAAAATCATGAAAACGGTCGTATTATAGCAAGTAAAATGATTCTATGGTGGAAAAAAGTCATTTCGTGAAATGTTGGAAAATTTTACAAAAAAAAAGTCATGGTATAGTATGTCGAAATTTTTCGATGAAAACGTCAAATTTTTTTGATGTTGAAAAAAATCATGAAAATGGTCGTATTACAGCAAGTAAAATGATTCTATGGTGGAAAAAAGTCATTTCGTGAAATGTTTGAAATTTTTACAAAAAAAAAGTCATAGTATAGTATGTCGAAATTTTTCGATGAAAAGGTGAAATTTTTTTGATGTTGAAAAAAATCATGAAAATGGTCGTATTACAGCAAGTAAAATGATTCTATGGTGGAAAAAAGTCATTTCGTGAAATGTTTGAAATTTTTACAAAAAAAACGTCATAGTATAGTATGTCGAAATTTTTCGATGAAAATGTGAAATTTTTTTGATGTTGAAAAAAATCATGAAAACGGTCATATGATAGCACGTAAAATTATTCTATGGTGGAAAAAAGTAATTTCGTGAAATGTTGGAAAATTTTACAAAAAAACGTCATAGTATAGTATGTCGAAATTTTTCGATGAAAACGTCAAATTTTTTTGATGTTGAAAAAAAATCATGAAAACGGTCGTATTATAGCACGTAAAATTATTCTATGGTGGAAAAAAGTAATTTCGTGAAATGTTGGAAAATTTTACAAAAAAAACGTCATAGTATAGTACAGGGGTGTCCAAACTTTTGGCAAAGAGGGCCATATTTGGTGAGGTTAAAATGTGTGGGGGCCGACCATTCAGCTTGACACTCTTTGAACCATTAACATAACAGAATAACAGGTATCTTATTGGAGGCCATATCAACCTGTGTATCAGCCCTTCTTTCATTTCAACTGAACATCAAAAATCAAAAAAAACAAAAATATTTAATGGAAAAATGAGTGCTGGACCAAATTAGATTTTAATATTTAATGTTGAGTATTTGTATATTTGTTTCTTAAGACCCTAATCTTTGCTATCAATAAATATGAAGACAGTTTAGTTTGTTATACAAGAGACAGTTTGATTGTCAGTTGAAAAACAAGAACAAATGATCCATGGATTGAAAAGACTCAGAGCATATTCATTAAAAAAGAAAATAATAGAAGTGATTCACCTCAGAAGACTAAACATATAACTTGTCCGCACTAATGTGAAGGGTGGCTCTGAGATCTGGACTACAGTCAGTAGACCAGGTCTGGCTCTAAAGCAGTGGTTCTGATGCGCAGACGTCACGCAGGTGAGAGTCTCTTAATCTGGTCCTCAGGCGGTTCTTGGACGTCTTCTCGCATGTATGTCGAGCCAAACGAGCTCAGCATTTTCTTAGCAACTGTTTGAATCTCTGGGAACCTGCCGTCATCCAGCTGACGGTAAAAGTTGACAAAGGGAGCCGTTGGTGCCGACCGCGACACTCCGCATCCCACTGCAGCTCAATGAGGTCCAGCTGGAGGAGGTCTGGAGCGCCAACGGAGAAAGGAGAGTTAAACAGCCTGATCTCCTTTTCAACAGCTGAAAAATCCCGAAAGCGGCGTTAAAACTCCTCAGCCAGAGATGAGGTGTCTGCTGCATACCTCCTCAATTTCGCACCGATATTGTGGCGGGCCGCATATTGTTGAATTTATGACAAAGGCTGTGGGCCGGTGGAAATTTGAACACGGGCCGCAATTGGCCCGCGGGCCGGACTTTGGACATGCCTGGTATAGTATGTCGAAATTTTTCGATGAAAACGTCAAATTTTTTTGATGTTGAAAAAAATCATGAAAATGGTCGTATTACAGCAAGTAAAATGATTCTCTGGTGGAAAAAAGTCATTTCGTGAAATGTTTGAAATTTTTACAAAAAAAAACTCATAGTATAGTATGTCGAAATTTTTCAATGAAAACGTCAAATTTTTTTGATGTTGAAAAAAATCATGAAAACGGTCGTATTATAGCAAGTAAAATGATTCTATGGTGGAAAAAAGTAATTTCGTGAAATGTTGGAAATTTTTACAAAAAAAAGTCATAGTATAGTATGTCGAAATTTTTCGATGAAAACGTCAAATTTTTTTGATGTTGAAAAAAATCATGAAAATGGTTGTTTTACAGCAAGTAAAATGATTCTATGGTGGAAAAAAGTCATTTCGTGAAATGTTGGAAAATTTTACAAAAAAAACGTCATAGTATAGTATGTCGAAATTTTTCGATGAAAACGTCAAATTTTTTTGATGTTGAAAAAAATCATGAATATGGTCGTATTACAGCAAGTAAAATGATTCTATGGTGGAAAAAAGTCATTTCGTGAAATGTTTGAAATTTTTACAAAAAAAAACTCATAGTATAGTATGTCGAAATTTTTCGATGAAAATGTGAAATTTTTTTGATGTTGAAAAAAATCATGAAAACGGTCATATGATAGCAATTAAAATGATTCTATGGTGGAAAAAAGTAATTTCGTGAAATGTTGGAAAATTTTACAAAAAAAAAGTCATAGTATAGTATGTCGAAATTTTTCGATGAAAACGTCAAATTTTTTTGATGTTGAAAAAAATCATGAAAACGGTCGTATTACAGCAAGTAAAATGATTCTATGGTGGAGAAAAGTCATTTCGTGAAATGTTCGAAATTTTTACAAAAAAAAAGTCATAGTATAGTATGTCAAAATTTTTCAATGAAAACGTCAAATTTTTTTGATGTTGAAAAAAATCATGAAAACGGTCGTATTACAGCAAGTAAAATTATTCTATGGTGGAGAAAAGTCATTTCGTGAAATGTTTGAAATTTTTACAAAAAAAAGTCATAGTATAGTATGTCAAAATTTTTCGATGAAAACGTCAAATTTTTTTGATGTTGAAAAAAATCATGAAAATGGTCTTTTTACAGCAAGTAAAATGATTCTATGGTGGAAAAAAGTCATTTCGTGAAATGTTTGAAATTTTTACAAAAAAAAAGTCATAGTATAGTATGTCAAAATTTTTCGATGAAAACGTCAAATTTTTTTGATGTTGAAAAAAATCATGAAAACGGTCGTATTACAGCAAGTAAAATGATTCTATGGTGGAAAAAAGTCATTTCGTGAAATGTTTGAAATTTTTACAAAAAAAAACTCATGGTATAGTATGTCGAAATTTTTCAATGAAAACGTCAAATTTTTTTGATGTTGAAAAAAATCATGAAAACGGTCGTATTATAGCAAGTAAAATGATTCTATGGTGGAAAAAAGTAATTTCGTGAAATGTTGGAAATTTTTACAAAAAAAAACGTCATAGTATAGTATGTCGAAATTTTTCGATGAAAACGTCAAATTTTTTTGATGTTGAAAAAAATCCTGAAAATGGTCGTATTACAGCAAGTAAAATGATTCTATGGTGGAAAAAAGTCATTTCGTGAAATGTTTGAAATTTTTACAAAAAAAACGTCATAGTATAGTATGTCGAAATTTTTCGATGAAAACGTCAAATTTTTTTGATGTTGAAAAAAATCATGAAAACGGTCGTATTATAGCAAGTAAAATGATTCTATGGTGGAAAAAAGTCATTTCGTGAAATGTTGGAAAATTTTACAAAAAAAAGTCATGGTATAGTATGTCGAAATTTTTCGATGAAAACGTCAAATTTTTTTGATGTTGAAAAAAATCATGAATATGGTCGTATTACAGCAAGTAAAATGATTCTATGGTGGAAAAAAGTCATTTCGTGAAATGTTTGAAATTTTTACAAAAAAAAACGTCATAGTATAGTATGTCGAAATTTTTCGATGAAAACGTGAAATTTTTTTGATGTTGAAAAAAATCATGAAAACGGTCGTATTACAGCAAGTAAAATGATTCTATGGTGGAGAAAAGTCATTTCGTGAAATGTTTGAAATTTTTACAAAAAAAAGTCATAGTATAGTATGTCGAAATTTTTCGATGAAAACGTCAAATTTTTTTGATGTTGAAAAAAATCATGAAAATGGTCGTTTTACAGCAAGTAAAATGATTCTATGGTGGAAAAAAGTCATTTCGTGAAATGTTGGAAAATTTTACAAAAAAAACGTCATAGTATAGTATGTCGAAATTTTTTGATGAAAATGTCAAATTTTTTTGATGTTGAAAAAAATCATGAATATGGTCGTATTACAGCAAGTAAGATGATTCTATGGTGGAAAAAAGTCATTTCGTGAAATGTTTGAAATTTTTACAAAAAAAACGTCATAGTATAGTATGTCGAAATTTTTCGATGAAAAGGTGAAATTTTTTTGATGTTGAAAAAAATCATGAAAATGGTCGTATTACAGCAAGTAAAATGATTCTATGGTGGAAAAAAGTCATTTCGTGAAATGTTTGAAATTTTTACAAAAAAAAAACTCATGGTATAGTATGTCGAAATTTTACAATGAAAACTTCAAATTTTTTTGATGTTGAAAAAAATCATGAAAACGGTCGTATTATAGCAAGTAAAATGATTCTATGGTGGAGAAAAGTCATTTCGTGAAATGTTTGAAATTTTTACAAAAAAAAAGTCATAGTATAGTATGTCGAAATTTTTCGATGAAAACGTCAAATTTTTTTGATGTTGAAAAAAATCATGAAAATGGTCGTTTTACAGCAAGTAAAATGATTCTATGGTGGAAAAAAGTCATTTCGTGAAATGTTGGAAAATTTTACAAAAAAAAACTCATGGTATAGTATGTCGAAATTTTTCGATGAAAATGTGAAATTTTTTTTGATGTTGAAAAAAATCATGAATATGGTCGTATTACAGCAAGTAAAATGATTCTATGGTGGAAAAAAGTAATTTCGTGAAATGTTGGAAAATTTTACAAAAAAACGTCATAGTATAGTATGTCGAAATTTTTCGATGAAAACGTCAAATTTTTTTGATGTTGAAAAAAAATCATGAAAACGGTCGTATTATAGCACGTCAAATGATTCTATGGTGGAAAAAAGTAATTTCGTGAAATGTTGGAAAATTTTACAAAAAAAACGTCATAGTATAGTACAGGGGTGTCCAAACTTTTGGCAAAGAGGGCCATATTTGGTGAGGTTAAAATGTGTGGGGGCCGACCATTCAGCTTGACACTCTTTGAACCATTAACATAACAGAATAACAGGTATCTTATTGGAGGCCATATCAACCTGTGTATCAGCCCTTCTTTCATTTCAACTGAACATCAAAAATCAAAAAAAACAAAAATATTTAATGGAAAAATGAGTGCTGGACCAAATTAGATTTTAATATTTAATGTTGAGTATTTGTATATTTGTTTCTTAAGACCCTAATCTTTGCTATCAATAAATATGAAGACAGTTTAGTTTGTTATACAAGAGACAGTTTGATTGTCAGTTGAAAAACAAGAACAAATGATCCATGGATTGAAAAGACTCAGAGCATATTCATTAAAAAAGAAAATAATAGAAGTGATTCACCTCAGAAGACTAAACATATAACTTGTCCGCACTAATGTGAAGGGTGGCTCTGAGATCTGGACTACAGTCAGTAGACCAGGTCTGGCTCTAAAGCAGTGGTTCTGATGCGCAGACGTCACGCAGGTGAGAGTCTCTTAATCTGGTCCTCAGGCGGTTCTTGGACGTCTTCTCGCATGTATGTCGAGCCAAACGAGCTCAGCATTTTCTTAGCAACTGTTTGAATCTCTGGGAACCTGCCGTCATCCAGCTGACGGTAAAAGTTGACAAAGGGAGCCGTTGGTGCCGACCGCGACACTCCGCATCCCACTGCAGCTCAATGAGGTCCAGCTGGAGGAGGTCTGGAGCGCCAACGGAGAAAGGAGAGTTAAACAGCCTGATCTCCTTTTCAACAGCTGAAAAATCCCGAAAGCGGCGTTAAAACTCCTCAGCCAGAGATGAGGTGTCTGCTGCATACCTCCTCAATTTCGCACCGATATTGTGGCGGGCCGCATATTGTTGAATTTATGACAAAGGCTGTGGGCCGGTGGAAATTTGAACACGGGCCGCAATTGGCCCGCGGGCCGGACTTTGGACATGCCTGGTATAGTATGTCGAAATTTTTCGATGAAAACGTCAAATTTTTTTGATGTTGAAAAAAATCATGAAAATGGTAGTATTACAGCAAGTAAAATGATTCTATGGTGGAAAAAAGTAATTTCGTGAAATGTTGGAAAATTTTACAAAAAAAACGTCATAGTATAGTATGTCGAAATTTTTCGATGAAAAGGTGAAATTTTTTTGATGTTGAAAAAAATCATGAAAATGGTCGTATTACAGCAAGTAAAATGATTCTATGGTGGAAAAAAGTCATTTCGTGAAATGTTTGAAATATTTTACAAAAAAAAAACTCATAGTATAGTATGTCGAAATTTTTCAATGAAAACGTCAAATTTTTTTGATGTTGAAAAAAATCATGAAAACGGTCGTATTATAGCAAGTAAAATGATTCTATGGTGGAAAAAAGTCATTTCGTGAAATGTTTGAAATTTTTACAAAAAAAAAGTCATAGTATAGTATGTCGAAATTTTTCGATGAAAACGTCAAATTTTTTTGATGTTGAAAAAAATCATGAAAACGGTCGTATTATAGCAAGTAAAATGATTTATGGTGGAGAAAAGTCATTTCGTGAGATGTTTGAAATTTTTACAAAAAAAAAGTCATAGTATAGTATGTCGAAATTTTTCGATGAAAACGTCAAATTTTTTTGATGTTGAAAAAAATCATGAATATGGTCGTTTTACAGCAAGTAAAATGATTCTATGGTGAAAAGAAAAAAGTCATTTCGTGAAATGTTTGAAATTTTTACAAAAAAAACCTCATAGTATAGTATGTCGAAATTTTTTGATGAAAATGTGAAATTTTTTTGATGTTGAAAAAAATCATGAAAACGGTCATATGATAGCACTTCAAATGATTCTATGGTGGAAAAAAGTCATTTCGTGAAATGTTGGAAAATTTTACAAAAAAAACGTCATAGTATAGTACAGGGGTGTCCAAACTTTTGGCAAAGAGGGCCATATTTGGTGAGGTTAAAATGTGTGGGGGCCGACCATTCAGCTTGACACTCTTTGAACCATTAACATAACAGAATAACAGGTATCTTATTGGAGGCCATATCAACCTGTGTATCAGCCCTTCTTTCATTTCAACTGAACATCAAAAATCAAAAAAAACAAAAATATTTAATGGAAAAATGAGTGCTGGACCAAATTAGATTGTAATATTTAATGTTGAGTATTTGTATATTTGTTTCTTAAGACCCTAATCTTTGCTATCAATAAATATGAAGACAGTTTAGTTTGTTATACAAGAGACAGTTTGATTGTCAGTTGAAAAACAAGAACAAATGATCCATGGATTGAAAAGACTCAGAGCATATTCATTAAAAAAGAAAATAATAGAAGTGATTCACCTCAGAAGACTAAACATATAACTTGTCCGCACTAATGTGAAGGGTGGCTCTGAGATCTGGACTACAGTCAGTAGACCAGGTCTGGCTCTAAAGCAGTGGTTCTGATGCGCAGACGTCACGCAGGTGAGAGTCTCTTAATCTGGTCCTCAGGCGGTTCTTGGACGTCTTCTCGCATGTATGTCGAGCCAAACGAGCTCAGCATTTTCTTAGCAACTGTTTGAATCTCTGGGAACCTGCCGTCATCCAGCTGACGGTAAAAGTTGACAAAGGGAGCCGTTGGTGCCGACCGCGACACTCCGCATCCCACTGCAGCTCAATGAGGTCCAGCTGGAGGAGGTCTGGAGCGCCAACGGAGAAAGGAGAGTTAAACAGCCTGATCTCCTTTTCAACAGCTGAAAAATCCCGAAAGCGGCGTTAAAACTCCTCAGCCAGAGATGAGGTGTCTGCTGCATACCTCCTCAATTTCGCACCGATATTGTGGCGGGCCGCATATTGTTGAATTTATGACAAAGGCTGTGGGCCGGTGGAAATTTGAACACGGGCCGCAATTGGCCCGGGGGGGGGTTTTGGGGATGGTGGTATGTTGTGAAATTTTTTGGGAAAAGAAAATTTTTTTAAAAAAAAGGTATTTGGGGGGGAAATTGTTTAAAAAAAAAAAAGGAAATATTTTTAAAACGTAGGGGAGGCACGGATCTTTGGAATAAACATGCCTGGTATAGTATGTCGAAATTTTTCGATGAAAACGTCAAATTTTTTTTGATGTTGAAAAAAATCATGAAAACGGTCGTATTATAGCAAGTAAAATGATTCTATGGTGGAGAAAAGTCATTTCGTGAAATGTAAAATTCAAAAAAAAACAAAAAAAAAATAAAAAAAAAAAAAAAAAAAAAAATGTTGGAAAATTTTACAAAAAAAACGTCATAGTATAGTATGTCGAAATTTTTCGATGAAAAGGTCAAATTTTTTTGATGTTGAAAAAAATCATGAAAATGGTCGTATTACAGCAAGTAAAATGATTCTATGGTGGAAAAAAGTCATTTCGTGAAATGTTAAAAAATGAAATTTTTAAAAAAAAAAATAAAAAAAACGTCAAATTTTTTTGATTTGAAAAAAATCATGAAAATGGTCGTTTCAGCAAGTAAAATGATTCTTGGTGGAAAAAAGTCATTTCGTGAAATGTTTGAAATTTTTACAAAAAAAAGTCATAGTATAGTATGTCGAAATTTTTCGATGAAAACGTCAAATTTTTTTGATGTTGAAAAAAATCATAAAAATGGTCGTATTACAGCAAGTAAAATGATTCTATGGTGGAAAAAAGTCATTTCGTGAAATGTTTGAAATTTTTACAAAAAAAAACTCATGGTATAGTATGTTGAAATTTTACAATGAAAACGTCAAATTTTTTTGATGTTGAAAAAAATCATGAAAACGGTCGTATTATAGCAAGTAAAATGATTTTATGGTGGAGAAAAGTCATTTCGTGAAATGTTTGAAATTTTTACAAAAAAAAACTCATAGTATAGTATGTCGAAATTTTTCGATGAAAACGTCAAATTTTTTTGATGTTGAAAAAAATCATGAGAATGGTCGTTTTACAGCAAGTAAAATGATTCTATGGTGGAAAAAAGTCATTTCGTGAAATGTTGGAAAATTTTAAAAAAAAAAACGTCATAGTATAGTATGTCGAAATTTTTCGATGAAAACGTCAAATTTTTTTGATGTTGAAAAAAATCATGAATATGGTCGTATTACAGCAAGTAAAATGATTCTATGGTGGAAAAAAGTCATTTCGTGAAGTGTTGGAAAATTTTACAAAAAAAACGTCATAGTAT
Source organism: Pterois miles (assembly GCA_947000775.1). NCBI lineage: Eukaryota > Metazoa > Chordata > Actinopteri > Perciformes > Scorpaenidae > Pterois > Pterois miles. The sequence goes on from CAMQGK010000110.1 coordinate 10,660,965, forward strand.
AGTATGTCGAAATTTTTCGATGAAAACGTCAAATTTTTTTGATGTTGAAAAAAATCATGAAAATGGTCGTATTACAGCAAGTAAAATGATTCTATGGTGGAAAAAAGTCATTTCGTGAAATGTTTGAAATTTTTACAAAAAAAAACAAGAAGATGAAAGTCATAGTATAGTATGTCGAAAAATTTTATGAAAAAACGGAATTTTTTTAAAAAGTCTAAAAATTTCATGGATAAACATAGTGTAGCATGTGGATTCATTTAATGCAAGAAAAAGTCATAGCATAGTACACATGTGTCAAACTCGAGGCCCGCGGGCCAAATCCGGCCCGCCACCTCACTTTATGTGGCCCGCGAGGGCTTGCAAAGAATAAAGAATGCTTATCATTCAATTCTATGCCACTTCACAGAAGTACTGTGTCATTAAACTGCATATCCCACAATGCATCTCGATTTTGTGACATGCGCACTGTAGTGTCTCAGTATCAGCGGTTTCCAGCAACAGCGCTGTGACGCCTACTTAGCGACTTAATCGCTATATTTAGCCAGTTTTCAGACCCCTCTAGCAAGTCTTTCAAAAAAGAAATTAGGGCCAAATCTAACAAGTTTTTCTGGTGTTATGGAGGAAGCAGGTATCGTTCTTCCTCTTCTCAATGAGCAGCGGGTACTGCCGTGGACCCCTCCCCGGTCCCAAAGCTCTCATAGAGGGCCCGGTCCTCGTCAGCAGTCCCTCCTAGCTGCAGTCGGAGCTGTTCACCCCTCCGCATCCAGACTGAATGAATCCCGCCTGCACAAAGTCGCTGCTGACTGATGTAAATGTACAATTCTGGGAATCAAGCCCTGAATTAAAAAAAAAAAAAAAAGTAAATTTTTGTCTTCAGAGCTAGTTATTAAATATGTTATTACTAAAACTAATACTTATCAAATTCAGAGGCAATTTTATAATATGATCTAGAGTAGATATATTTATATAGTCTTACAGTTACAACCGGCCCTTTGAGGGGAACCATGATGCTGATGTGGCCCGGGATGAAAATGAGTTTGACACCCCTGGTATAGCATGTCAAATTTTCAAAAAGTCATAGTATAATATGTCAAAAAAAAAAACGTCATAGTATAGCATGTCGAAAAAAAACCTAGTAGTATAGCATGTCAAAAAATTTTAAAGTCATAGTATAATATGTCGACAAAAAGTTATAGTATAGTATGTTGGGGAAAAAAAAGTCATAGTATAGTATGTCGAAAATTTTTAAAAAGTCAGTACAGTACGTCGAAAAAAAGTCAGTATAATGTGTCGAAAAAAAAGTCCTAGTATGTTGAAATATTTTAAAAAGTTATAGTACAGTATGTCGAAATAAACAGTTATAGTATGTTGAAAATTTTTAAAGTCATTGTACAGTATGTCGAAAAAAAAGCCATAGTATAATGTTGAAAAAATGTCACTTTGTCGAAAAATATTCATAGTATATGTGGAAAAAAGTCCTCGTAAAATATATTGGAAAAAAAAAGTCATAGTATATGTTGAAAAAAGGTATTATAGAAAAAATTACAAAAAGAAGTATATATTGGAAAAAAGTCATCTTATGGCGAAAAAAAGTCCTAGTATAATATATTGAAAAAAGTCATCTTATGGCGAAAAAAAGTCCTAGTATAATATATTGAAAAAAGTCATCTTATGGCGAAAAAAAGTCCTAGTATAATATATTGAAAAAAGTCATCTTATGGCGAAAAAAAAGTCATAGTATAATATGTTGAAAAAAGTCATCTTATGACGAAAAAAAGTCATAGTATAATATGTTGTGAAGAGTTATCAATGAGTTGTCGAAAAAAGTCATAGTATAGCATGTTGATAAAGTAAAAAAAAAAAAGTCATAGTATAATATGTCTAATAATGGTCATAAAGTCACAGTATAAATATAGTTCGTTGAAATAGGACACAGTATGTCATAAAAAATGTTGTCGTCGTCCAGTTTTCCTGTGCTGCCCTCAGTCATCAAAACTTGGAGAAAGCCTGTTGTAGTTGTTGGTAAAGATGTTTGTGAATGTCGTGTAAACAAACTCACTCTTTTCCTCCTGATCTGTCCTCCTCAGACAAGTGAAGCGTTCTGAAGCCGAACTGAGGACGACAGACTTTCTTCACTCACTTCATCCATGTTGTCTTCTTCTTCTGTATCAATGTAATCACACGTTCATCAGGCTCTGTCAGGGTCACACTTTCAATAAAAACTTTTACCAACATTTGTCGTTTTCTGTTGCATAACTTCCTTATTTTTAGGATGTTTTTCATGACAAAATATTCTATGACTTACGATCTGAGATATTTTCTAATGAAATTTGTATGGCATACTATACTATCATTTTTATAACTTATGACTACTATGACATTGTGATTCTTTTATGGCATGCTATACTATGACTCATGTCAAACTTTACTACAGTTTTATGGTGTACTATACTAATATATTTTTATGGCATTTTCATGACACATAGGAAGATCTATTCATGACATGTTTATCCTATAACACTATGGTATTATGGTACTATGATGTTTTAATGACAAACTGCAATATACATTGACTTTTTAGGGCATGTCAATTTTATCTTATGACCATTTTATAGCATACAGTGTCATGATATTTTGATATTGATGACAGACTACACTATGACTAATTATAAACTATACTATTATTTTTATGGCATACTACATACTGCACTATGGTGATTGTGTGACATTTTAATGATATATTATAGTATGACATAATATACTATATCTTTAGGTCCATTTTCATGGTATACTATACTATGATACATTTTAAGATATTTTCATGACATGCTATGCTATATTTTTATGCAATACTGTATATTATATATGTATATATTTGATAGTTTATGGCATAATATACAATATTTTTATGACAAAAAGTTATTGGAAAGAGGAGGAGTACAGTTATTGGGAAAAAAATGTCAGCATGTCAAGAAAAATATGGTATGTCAAACAATGCCATATGTGGGGAAAAAGGTCAAAGTCATGATATAGTACACTTTTCCTGTGTAGCCTTTAGTCATCAAAACTTCATCCATGTTGTTTTTCTTCTGGATGAATGTAATCAGCAGTTCATTGGGTCATTCAGGGTCACATTTCATCAACCCCCTTATTTTTATGATGTTTTTCATGACAAAATATTCTATGACTTTTATGATACTGTGATATTTGAGATATCTTTTCATGACATTTTATTTTATGGCATGCTAGAATTTTTATGACAAACCACACAATGATTTATGACTATCTTCGTCTATGAATTTTTTTGATTATTTTTATGGTATTTTGTACAATCATATTTTATGTCTGTTTTATGGCATACAATGTCAAATGATATTTTTTTGACATTTTAATTATTTTAGGATAGTTTTTTGGCATACATACTACACTATGGTATTTGTATGACATTTTATGGCATAATACAATATACTATATTTTTTCATGACATACCACACTATGGCTTTTTATGACATTTGTACTACTATATTTTTAATGACATTTTTATGGTATACTATATTTTAATGAAAGTTTTGTGACTATTTTACAGCATATTATACTGTGATACATTTTAAGATGTTTTTATGACTTTTTTTTATGGCTTTTATATTTTTGTGACACTAATTGAATACTGTATATTTTTGACAGCTTTATTGAGTATTAAACAATAATATTTTTATGATATACCAAAGTCATAGTACAGTATGTCAAAAAAAAGTCATTGTATAGTATGTCAACAATGACGGCATGTCAGAAGTCATAGCATGTCAAAATAGTCATAATATAGCATGTTGAAAAAAAGTTACAGTATGTTGAAACAAATAGTATGGCATGACAAAAAAAAGTCAGATGTAGAGTAGATACAGTATGTAGAAAAAATATCAGAATGGTTTGTCAAAAAAGTCAGAAAAAAGTCACAGTATAGTAAAAAAAAAAAAAAAAAAAAAACGGCCTAGTATAGTATATTAAAATAATGTTGAAAAAGTCAGTATAGTATGCAAAAAATATATAAATCATATAGTAAATAAGTAAGACATAGTATATTATATTTAAAAACATATTATAGTATGTTGAATAAAATGTTATAGTATAGCATGTTGGGAAAAGAAAAAAAAAATCATAGAATGATGTTGAAAAAGTCATAAAAAAAACATCAGTACAGTATATTGAAAAAAAAAGGCCTAATATAGTATGTTGAAAAAGTCGGTACAGCATGTTAAAAAAAAACCCCATTGGATAATATATTGAAAAAAAGTTGACAGACTGACAGTGGCAAAAAGCCATTGTATAGAATGTTGAGTAAAAAATAGTATAGTATGTAAAAATAGTCATAGTACGTTGAAAAAGTACTAACTTGAAAAAGTCAGTATAATGGTCAGTAGAATATCAAAAAAGGTCAAAGTATCGTGGGTGAAAACATGTCAAAATGTCAAAAATAGTATATTATGTCGAAAAAATGTTGGATAGCATGTCGAAAAAATGTTGGATAGCATGTTGAAAAATCATAGTATAGCTTGTTGAAAGTAGTCACAGTATAAAAGTCAGTATAGTATGGCGGCCCTCAGTCATCAGAACAGGAGAAAGCCTGTTGTACTTGTTGGTGAAGATGTATATTTTTACTCACTTTCCTCCTGATCTGTTCTCCTCAGACGAGTCCAGAGTTCTGAAGGACGACGGAGTGTCTTCACTCACTTCCTCCAGTACTATGACATACTATACACTATCCTGTTTTTAGGACTCTTTTATGGCATATTACACTATATTTTAACTATACTTTAATCATGACACTTTTATGGCATACTATTAAATATTTAAATATTTTCATGAAATAATATACTTAGTTCACATAGTTTTATGGCATACAGTACTTTGAAAAAAACTTTTATAACTTATGGCCTACTATACTGTGACATTTTCACAAACCAATATGACATTTTGTTATTTTTATGACACTATACTAGTACATTTATTAGATTTTTATGGCATACTTCATCATGACTTTACATACTGTATCATGGCATGCTACATTATGATTTTTTCATGACATACTATGACTAAGGCATACTGTACTCATTGAAACAATAATCCATGTATCAAGTCAATATTTTGCATTACTGGTGTTTCCTTACTGAGTTCATCCAGCGTGTAACTGCAGCAGTTGTTTCCAGCTGTGTAACGACGGTAGTGTTTTTCGGGTGAACCTCTCCTCATCTCGATGTCCTCGTCTCCAGCCGGTCTGCTGCTGATCCTCCCCCAGCGCCTGTGAGAACCAACAAAGAAGACAAATGAGTTCCTTAAATGGTCTGTAATGTCAGCTTCAGGTATTCTGAGTTCTGGACATCAGTGACAATGATGTTCTCAGGTAGTTTAAATCATGCTGAATGACGTCTGAATGTCCATCTCTATTACAGACCAAATCCTATATATATTGTAGTTCATAACGAGGACACTAAATTTCAAATATTTGCACCCTTTCAATATTCAACAACATTAAACACAACGCAGCTGGTAATGATACCGCAAAGCGTTAGCACAGAGGCCCTGTTCAGACCATGCGTCTTCAGTGACCAGATCACAAGTGGACAGCTTTAAGTACAGGTGTGAACGCACTCAAGACGCATTGAGAACGGATCTTTCGGACCACATTCAGAGGTGATTTGGGCCACATACAGACACATTCTTTTATCAGAGTGTACGTGAATGTGTCCCGGACCGCATTATGGGCCGCCTACTCGACTGACGTCCCCCGCTGGGATCCGTGAGTCTCTGCGCTCGTCAGGTGAATAGACAGGTGAGCATGAGCGCTTGTCAACATGGAGACGGCCTCTGTGCTCTACTGTACAACTGTATTTTATCAAAATATAATTATCTATCGGCTACTTGACGTACAGACTATCAGACTAGGCACACAGTGTATTATTGCCATAGTTGTTGGAGATGTGTCAGTGTTTTGCAGTAGCTCAGTCTGTAGGGAGTTGGCTTAGGAACCGGAGGGTCACCGGTTCAAGTCCCGACATGGACCAAAAATTGAGTGTGAACTGGTAGCTGGAGAGGTGCCAGTTTACCTCTTGGGCACTGCCGAGGTGCCCCTGAGCAAGGCACCAAACCCCCAACTGCTCGGGGCGCTTGTCAGGAGCAGCCCCCTCACTCTGACATCTCTCCATTAATGCATGTATGTGTGTGTTTCAGGTCTGCATGTACCATGTATGAGTTTAACAGAGTGTAAATTGAATTTCCCCATTGTGGGACTAATAAAGGCAGATCTTCTTCTTCTTCTTCTTCTTCTTCTTCTTCTTCTTTGTTTTGGCAACGGTGCCGGCATCGCCGAGATCCCTGGGGACTGCCGGTACGACAACATTTTATGTTGATGTTAATAAGATGTACCCAAATTCACGAATATGTAAGATATTATTATTGGCATTCATGTAATATTACATCACAACGTCTGCTGTATAAGCAGTGTGTTTACTATGTGTTTATTAGCATAGAGAGCAGGGAAGTGAGATCATCACAAGAGGTCACTCATGTGGAGACGCATTCTAATGCCAGGCGTGAACAGACATATTCAAAGCTGTCCAGTTATGGTCAGATCACTGAGGACACATGTTAAAACCAGGTCTGAACAGGTCCAGAGATGATGTTCTCTCTGTTCGTCTGGATTAGGCTCCTCTTCATCCCACATGCCATCCACTGAAATCACATATCTAAAAGTCTGACAAATAAAACATGCTACACAACTGACAGCTGACCGATACAACAATACCAATTTGATAGACTTTATAGTTATATAGTTAGCATGAGCACTGGAAAGTGGAGAACTCAATAGATTAATAACCTTGACAAATTATATTTAAGCAAGAGAAAACATATAACCTGATTTCTGTATGAAGTAGGGCTGGAGCAATTCCTTGAGTAACAAGTTATTTGAAAAGTTTAAATTCTTAGCACAGAGATTTCACATGTTGGAAACCACACACAAATAATGCAAAAACATAACAGCCTTCAATCACTGCTATATTACATAAACTAAAGATATGTTGAGTCACAGCGAACTCTACAGTATGTTCTGTATTGTTCTCATAGTTTCATACGTTATGGGGAAGCGCATGCAAATCCAACACTAATAACATTTTCATGCTACAGAGGAGAGCTTTTTATAAGAATCACAAATCAACGGGATTATTATAAACCAATCAACACACTATTAACATAAACTTTAAAAGTTTGTGATCTAGTTGATCTTAAAACTGCAGAGATAACGCACAAAGCACTAAATCATTTGCTGCCTAACTGTACTCAGAGGGTGTTTGAAATTAAAGACAGCCAGTATGAATTTAAGGGAATAGGTAGTCTATATTTAAAACAAGTATTTAAAAATGTGTACTTCACTTTGCAAATTAAATAAAAATAAACAGGCAAACATATAAAACTGAAGTATACTTATTATTTTGTGTGAAACTTTATTGTTGTATTTGTAAACATAGTAGTGAAAAGGTTGCCTATTTGATAGGTATAAAAAGGCTAATCTTCAACCTACACCACTAAAGTCATTTTTTGGGGTTTACCTTTAATTTAATGCCTTATTGTTATTTATTTTTATACGTATTCTTTTAGGAAAATTGTCAATAAGGACGAAAATACATAGCAAGTGGAGGGTAGGAGGTGATAGTCAACGATGCATGGGATGCTCTTACTGTTAGAAACTATTTTTGCTCCTGAGTTCATAGATTGTGTTCTTGCCAAATAGGAAAACATTGATGAAAGTCAGAGTGAGCATGAGACAAGAAAAGCGGGTGAATAGGGATCAATATGAGTACTGTATTATCACCTGTTGTCCATCTGCCACTATGGTGTTCTTTCCCCCTGATGTTGGTGGAGAGACTATGCTTAGTGCTCATCCACAGGTGGCTTTGATTTTCACTGACAACAGCTGGAAAACAACATCAATATAAGAGGCTATGCTCCTCTTCACACAACAATCTCAGCTTTTCGTCTTCATCATCTGAGTGAATAAGGTCGCTGGATCGTGTTTATTTGCCCCAAACATGAAATGCACCACCTGTACAAACATTAGCTAACAGTTAGCTAGCTACAGCCGCAGCTACCATGTGATCATGCTAGTAGCAGTCCAAACACGTTCGGCAAACAATTGTGATTCTTCAGTAACAAGAATCGTGGAAGTTTCAGAAACACATACCGTGGCTTTTACCACAGACCATGGCGGTTTGATCCAGTTAAAAAGCAGCTGTAGACTATAAACTGGGCGATGCAGCTTTAGCTAGCTGCTGCGGTTTTTAACTAGGTCACCTTTAAAGCGACACGTTAGCAGGTAAAACAGGGGGAGCGTGGGCTGTATGTCACGTTAGAGAGTGGAGACACGAGTGGATTACAACGAAGAAGAGATTGTAGTACAGACAGGTGATATATCACAACTCGCTGGAGTCACGTACTCTCATTAACCTTACTATTTTTAGACTCTGCACTCACCTGAAATGGCCGCTGCTCCGTCACCGTTGGTAACTTTCCATCGAGGCCTCCGACCGTCTCCCTTTCAGAAACTTTGTAATCCGGCACGAAACAGTGCGTTTAGACACTTTAGAATCATAAAAAATCAAATAATGTCCTCCGTTGTTACTAATCCACTGACTTATCCGTGTTGGAAGCTGTTTGAAAGTTTGAACGAGTTGCTCTTCTTCGTTGGAGATTTACGGCATTAATGAAACTTTACGGTGCATTAGCGCCCCCACCTGGTCTGGAGGGCGACTCAGCAGTCTATCCATTCATAGTTATAATACTAAAGGAAATTATTTAACTGGGCAAAGACACATACATACTGTATATACATATATTCACACTTGGAATGATAAAGGCACTTGCAAATGGAAAGGTTGTACAAAATGTAAACCATTTGGTGTTTTATTTTTACATCTTTACTTAAGATTTCATTAAATTTGTTTTTACAAAATAAACCAAATCACTAACAAAGAGTAAGATCATGGGTAGATAATAATGAGAATAAACATGAAACAAAATTTAAACCATACCCTCTAAAACTATAGAAATCACGTTTGAAACGTTTAAAAATGAGAAAAAAAAATAGAAAAATGTAAATACTAAAAATATGTGTATACACACACACACACACACAATACAACACAACACACACTTTCAGTATTTGCATTTTTCTGTTCAAAATGTACCTTAAAGGGAGATTTGTCAAGTATTTAATACTCTTATGAACATGGGAGTGGACAAATATGCTATGCTAATGTATATATGTATTATTGGAAATCCATTAACACAAAACAATGACAATATTGTCCAGAAACCCTCAAAATCTTTAAAATGAACAGTATCTATTAAAGTGGAGCATGGATTGTCTACTTTAAACATCATAAGAGGAAATACATTGTGAAATCTTGAGCTCTTAAGCTTTAATGGAGTTATTTTATTTCTGATATATCTCCAAAAGTATGAAAGCAATAAAACTGTTTATTTTTGCATAATTGGTTAAACATTAACATGAAAAAAATGCATTTTTTCTCTTCACTGTACATTTTGCTTTACTGCACCACTTTTATTGTTTTTGTACATTTCTTAATCAATGTGATGACCTGAATTGTGCCAACCTACCATCATTTATTACCTTAAGTAAAAGTAACTTTATTTTAAAAAGGTGTCTGTGTGAAATCTGAGGCTTTGCATTTAAAAGATAATTTTAAAATAAAAACTTATTTTTGACATGTCTCCAGAGACCCCAGAGATCGCTGGTACAATAATCTTATAATCCGATGTTAAGAAATTTACCTGGATTCACGAATATGTAGGACTGATGTAATATTATGCCACAACGTCTGCTGTTTATTTGCATACAGAGCGGGGAAGTGAGAGCTGATCACAAGTGGTCACTCAAGATGCATGTGGAGAGCAGAACAGACATACTTAAAGCTGTCCATTTGTGATCTGATCACTGAGGACAGATGATAATGACAGGTGTGAACAGGGCTAATGTGGCGTCAATCTTTTAATGAAATAATTGTGATGGTAGGCTGGTTAGCACCACACAAATTAAGTTAAAAAAAACTCTCTTCAAACACAGCTTGTGAACTTGACTTCTCTGCAGGAGCTCACAGAATATCATGAGGGTACATCTGAAAAGTAACCAGTGTTGTATCAAACAGGCTTTCGTGTGCAGGACAAATAAAGCAGTTCACAGGCTGCCTTACTGACACTGACGTCGAGCCCACCTTCATCTTTATTCACAGGTATTTTTACACAGCCTGTAATCTATAACTTAAGCCTGTAGAAGAAAGATATTTTATAACACTTCATTATAATCAACAACAATAATGACCTCCAGTTATGAAGCATGTGAATGCAGGTTAAAGATACCGTTACTAAATTTAACATAAAAGGGTTCAACAGAATATCATGATAAATACAGTTACCAAATGAAAAACTAGTCTGGGTCACAGCAGTGTTGGTGTCTTCTCATAGGACAGATGCCATGTTCACTGACGTGTCACTTTTGAGTACCGTTAGCGCCCAAGTAGACAAGGCAGTTGCCTCTATTGTGCCCTTTCTCAGTTACTCTCCCATCATCCTCCTCTCCTCATCCACGCTCCCTTCTCACCTCCTGTCCTCACCGGACATTAACGGTCATGCCATAGTCAGGGCTGCTGGTGAACTGAATCTTACCATCGGTTTTCTGCTCCTCAAACACTATGACCTGTAATAAAGCAAACAATACCAGCTTAGCTGAGGTCAAGAAAGGACAACGAGAGTGGGTGGTTGACCACCAACGATAACATAGTATGCACAGAAATGAAAGTTGTGAAAGGCAATACACAGAGACAGAGTAGAGAGAGTAGATGTAGCTACGGCCTTCTCCAAAAAGTGCTCCAGAGTTCAACAACAAACTCCGGGGTGATGAAAATCAGTAGCTGTATACTGAACTTTTGACCTGTAATGTGCTATAACTTTGCTGTATTATTGGAGGTGAGGAGCATGTGACTGCAGGAACTACTGTATATAGCACTCTGCCACAAATATACAGTCCTTAAATTACTTATTTAAAAACAAAATAACGTATTTTAAAACATAAAACATACGCACTGTACAATGCAGACTGATTTTTTAAAATTCATCAGTTGACCGTCAGAAAATTAAACGATCAACTTCTTGATAATTAATCGTTTTACTCTGTTATCAAACAAAAATGCCAACATTTGCTAGTTCAAGCGTCTCCCGTGAGAGGATTTGCTGCTTTGCTCTGTCATTGTAAACTGAATGTTTTTGGGGTCTGTATTGCTGGTTAGACAAAGCAATCGACTGACATGTTCTTACTTTCTCTCATTTTATAGATAGAACAAGTAATTGATTCATAGAGAAATTATTCAGAGGATTAATTGATAATGAAAAGTGTGTGACTACAATGGATTTCTATTTCAAGAAAATCTGGAGGAATTTTTTAAATATCCTGTTAAATAAACGTTCGGGACTGAGGATACCTTTGGTGAAAGGTTACCAGTGCTAAAGGGACTAAAGGGATAAAAGTACATATAAGACAGAAGTAGTGTACCTGGTTGTCCCCCCTTCGAAGCCAGGGGCCTGGGACGTAAAGAGTCTTCTGAGGACCGACGGACCAATAGCGACCCAGATTCTTGCCGTTGATAAACACCACACCTTTGCTCCATCCCTGTGAACACAACCAGTGACAGTTCACCATGACAACAGGCAGGTTCATCCAATTAAAGGCTGATGGGTAAAAAATAGGGATGGGAATGGTCCGGGTAAAAATCCGAACCGTTCGGTTTGCTAGTAACGGCTCGGGTCGTGTATGTATCGTTCGGTTCATTTGAAGTAGGTTATGAAGCCGATTGTGTATTTTTTTAATCTTCTTAATTGTCACACTAGAAATCAAGGCCTATGGAAAGAGGCTGAGGCTGAAACTGAAGCTGCAGTAGTTTGTTCTTATTGGCTCAATTTTGGCGAGGGCGGACCAGATTTTACTGCACTTGTGTTGTACTAAAACGACAACTGTGTGTAAGCACTGTGCGACATATGGCTTATGCTAATGGCAATATTTCCAATATGATGAATCATTTACGGAGACATCACTCCGGTGTGTCCATTGATAGCACAAAGAGGAGACAGTCGAGGAGGAAAGAGCAACTCCAGCCAAGAATGTGGACAAACTCATCTTCTTGCAGAAGAACATGAAAATAAAATGAGCAGAGCAGAGTTGTTTTGAAACAGTGTGTGTTTGGTTTATACTGCACTTTATGTTGATGGCCTTGGCCTCTGTGTTTTTAAATTATTTCATAAATATCAGGGAATAGAGACATATGTTACTGTTGTTTAAAAAAGGCCTAGTGCTGGCTGCCCTGATGCACTTTTTTAAATTTATTAATTATTTTTAAATAACACAGTGGCTCTTGTTCCTTATGTTAGCCTTAAACTGTGTCCCTAAACCCTGATATGAACCGAACCGTGAATTTTATGAACTGCCCCACCCCTACTAAAAAAGAAACACGTTGAGGACTATCGACACCAAATGTCATGCCTTGCTGTCTAATGTGATTTGCACCTCTTGCGTCATGCATCCTGGGTTGTTAACTGCAGCTCTTCACTTCACTTCTCTACATCCAGCCATTTCACTTTGAGCTTCAAGTTACAAGCTAAAAAACCTGAGATTTACAGTACGACAGGAGGATAAAGAGGCACTTATCCAATCAATAACTGCATTATGTAAAACTGCATAAAGATTGGATCATCACCAGGTCCTCTTTTACTGTAAAGAGCTTTTTAAGATGCTCTGTTCTTACTAAAGAAATTATATTATTGTGTAAATATACCCAATTAATTTAATATTAAATAAGCTTGCACTCAATGATGCTTCTCAAAGAGCTATTTTTTGGGAGGACAAAATAAAAATTGCCAAACCAAATTTTATTGTATATTCCAGTCTTTCTGAAAAAGGCATATTCATTAGTCATATTGTAAGCTAACAATATATAATAATCAAAAGATCAAATATATGGATAAAGTCACACTGAATCTGAACTTCTGGTGTCAAAATCAGATCTATAAAGGAGAGATTCTCATCTGCACTGGATTACTGTCCTACTCACAGGGAGACTGATGAAGGTGTCTTTAGGAAAATCGCGCACATAGAGTCTGGTCTGGAAAAACCCTGGGAAGGAGGGCTGCTGGTCCATCGACATCCAGTGGCCTGAACTCGCAAGTCTGAAAAGGAGAACACATTGTACTTTTCAGATTACACTTTCCACAATGCTGCATGTTTCATATCACAAAAGCACAAAACTTGATTCTCTAATGTAATATTTAGATATAGTCTGCTGCAGAGTTTCCTCAAAAACTCACAGCCTTGACTTTTTAGGTGTTTGGCCAACAGTGTATCATGTCATTCATATTTATAGTTAGATATTCATATTTACAGCACATGTCAAGTGAAACCTTGGACATAGATGCCAGGGGAAATATTCAGAAACACTATCTTTGTTTTGGCTATGGGTTATATTTTGCCTCTAAGTGAATTCAAAAGGTTGCCATGATAGAAGAAAAAAAATCCTCCCTCCGTTTTGTTGTGTTCATTCATACAGGGCTTCAGGCCTTGACATTTTCAAGACAGTGCTGAGGTAAAGAGATTGCAATTTTTCAGTACATGAGTAACAAACCAAAATGACTTGAAAATAAATGTAGATAATCCACTAAGTACAAATAAAAACCTCTAAAGAAACTAGAGGGTCAGTTAATCCTGGTGACCCTGATGTTTACCATCTGTGCAACAAATATGAGTTAAATGCAGAAGTTAATCAATACAAGATAGCAACTGCTAATCATGAATGTGATTGGGAAGGGTTGATAAGATAAGATAAGATATTCCTTTATTAGTCCCACAGAAGGGAAATTTACAAAGTGGAAGATATTTGACTTCAATCTGGTGTTAATGACACCAATATACACAAACCTTCAAACAGGGTCAGGTTAGTGTCTAACAGCTTAAAGGAAGGCATCATAATGTCCTAATATGGAAGCATCACGAGGGAAAGCATTTGTACCTTTTTGTACACTGTGTGCTGCTAAATTGACCTTATAATGCTTGGCTATTGTGGAAAAATTACCAGACCAAATGGGATGGGTGCTATATTAAAGTTTGCCGCAGCTGCAGCCCAAACTATTCAAAATGAACGGGAGGACTTGCGTTTTTGCTGCACTCCCGGATCTGGTGTGAATGCAGTTATAATGATTTTCTGGCTGTTTGAAATCTTACATTTAAGCTGTCTGACACTAACATGACCCTGTTTGAAGGTTTGTTTCACAGATCATTCTGATATTGGAAACTGTTTGGAAAAGGACAAGCACTTTAACAAAATAAAATACTCTGCAAGTGATTGGATGAACCATCTGTCAAACTAACACAAGCGAAACTAACTGAAGTCAAAATCCTTGCCCTACTTTACCTATTCAGTGCCGTTCTTTGCTGTTGTTTGAATGAAGAAATACTCTTTAGTTCTGATAGGAAGTTAGTTCTGATATAACTAATGCTACTGCAACATCAACCTCTAAAGGAACTGCCATGGTTGTTTATAACATACATTCGTCTCTCTGTGTCGTCTTATACTATGGTCTAACACACCTGAGCCATGCCTGACGCGGCCAGTAGTTCCTCGCAGGACACCGATTGGTCCGTTGTCTGGTGAGCCAGACAAAAATGAAGCCTGACTAGATGGATTGTCACGTGACACTTGATCCCACGATTCTCGTGCAATCTTGTGACACTGCGAGAATCCAGCTGCCCTGCGAGTCAAACACATTCTGCTAACTAAAATTCAACTTATAATGAATTGTATTTTTAACTCACACTTTTACAAGGTGTTTTAATCATTGTTTCCCTCTGGAGCTAACATTTCTCTGGATTCTGCTAGTACTGTGTATTATGAACACACTGTGCTTGTGAAAAAGGAAATATCAGATTTATTTTACATATTACTATTTAGTGACAAAAAAGTAAAGGTTTTCTTATCATGGTGAGCCTCTAGAACATTGATAACAGCACAGATCTTAACTGACTCCAGCAGTGATCAGTCTACTGTTCTGCTTATATTTTAAGGTGTTTAACATGAGACGCTGGGATTAGAAGGCTTGTTTTGATTTCTGCATTTTGCCATCATGTTCCCACCGTAATTGTGTTAAGCAGGGAGATAATGAGCTGGATTAAATCAGGAGCAGGCAGGCGCAATGACAGAGAAAAACAAACATGGAGGGAAACCGGGTAATAATTGAAAGACACGAACCTGTTTACAAAGCCTGGTTTCATATCCAGACTTCGAATAATGAAGTCACGGAGGGGGCGCGTGTTGATCTCGATATCGCCAACAAGACCTGAAAGGTGAGTCAAAGCTGCTTTAAGTTTAACCCGTGTGTATCCATTTGTCCTTACAAGGACATATATCCATGTGAAAAAAACTGTCAGAAAATTATACATTATCTTCCACTTTACTAAGTTAATTTTTCAGTACTGTTTATTTTTCAGTCCTGATCGTCACAACCAAATATTCATTAATTTCCAGAATTGTAACCCTTTAAATATTTATATAATCCCGCTGTTGTTCTGAACAAAAAACACAACATTTAAATTATTATTATATCTCTGTACTTAATGCTAAGGGGAACTAGCAGTCTTGAATATATCACTGATTAGAAACATTGATTTTGATGCACTGCAATCAAATACTGCAGGAAAATATAACATAAACTACAACTTTGAATCTAGGACTCCCGATTGAAATCCTGATATATTACAATGCATAATGGTTTAAGTGTCTGTATTTTAAATACTATCTGCTTATTGTCTTTAGATAGCTTATTGTCTTTAGATAGGCTTATCAGTGTGTCCAATTTCACATATCTCCATTACGTCTTATGATTGCACTTGTATTTTAACTATTTGTGAATAAACTGAACTGATTTTGGCTACGCAGTTTATTATAAACTTATTATAGGAGCAGAGGTTGTTATTCCATAATTAAGAAAAACTCACAATTTAAAAAATGCCATATGCATTAACACAGATAATTTGTTTCCTTTAAGGTATCTCATGTAAAAAGATAATTCGACAATACTTGTGCTGGCTGGAACATCCGCACTGCCATCAGTTAACAGAACAACTTGTACCTTTGCGCTGCTCATCCAGGGTTGTCCCATAATTCGCTCGTCCACAGTTCTCCACCAGTAAACTCAGAGTTCTTTTTCCCTTCAGTGGAAAAATACATAACACATGAGAGGTATTACTGAAATACAGCAGTATTCATCAGTGGAAACAATTAACAACAAAAACACAAGGAGGCAAAAATTCCTTTCAGCTGGTCTAGCTTCAGCAATCGATCGAGGCTGATCTGATTTTGCACTTTCCTGTAAGGTTTGAGTTGACTGTTCAAATTTGTTGAGATAAACAGTCGTTTGAAGGTTTGCTGTTGGCTTAATACAGGGACCTTGCTGCCAAAAACATCTATCAGCATCCCCTGAAGCTTTCACATGCTGTTAAATATTGACAGCGTTGTGCTTCTGAAAGTAGCTATCTGCAGACTTGCAGACTAGGTTTTTAACTACAAAAACAAAAACAAACAAACAAACAAACAAACAAACACACACACACACCCACACACACACACACACACACAGTACCTTTCCATCAGGGAGAGCAAGTTCTTGTGTCTTATAATCCAGAACACCAACAAAGTGTTTGTCCACAAAAACCTTGGATGAAAAAGAAAAAAGAAAGGAAATATTTTGAAAAGTGAAAATATGTCACATCAGAAACTATTTGATGTGTTGCTAATGTGACCACAACAGAGAGAAAAGGCTCAGCAGGAGCACAAAGCCTCTCCCCACATATTCACGTCAGACTACATGTGAATGAAATATACATTTCTCCACCATAAAATAACCCGAACACCTGCCCTCAACATGAAGCATTAATGTATGTCTTCCTATAACATTAAGTCTTTCATTGAATTTTTATACATCAACTTTTGAGGACTCCAGGCTCCTATGAGTGTTTGACATTAACATCAGAGATACTGGGAGCAGCCTGAGCCTGTTAATTGTGTTTCACACGTTCACTGATCAGAGGTGTGATCTTACAGCTTTCTAGATAAAAACATTCTCACAAAGAAAAGTGTAAACGTGTGATTGCGGATGCATTATGTCTGCGTCTGTCTTCCTGTCTTTACCAGAGCTCTGTCTCTGATGTTGTTCTTTGAGTTGAGGGTTCCTTCGCTGGTGATGGTGGTCTCATACAGCGTGTAGCCATAAGACTGGCCGTTGTTGTTGTTGACAGGGAGATTCTCCATGTTCACTGGCCTTTCTGACTCCAAAGGCTACAAAAATAAGCAAATGAAGGGCTTAAGACAGACACAAGGTTTGTTACCTTTAAAACCAGATGTTTAAATGTGCTGCAGAAATTCAGTGTTTTTTTTTTTCAAATGGTCACATGAAGTTTGCTGTATTTAAAGTCACACAATCTCAAAACCACTCTCACTGCAGATGGGATATTATCATTCCTGCTGCACAGTCTCCCACTTGCAAGATGGTTTCACCCAAAGTGATGATTTATCAAACCTAATGAAGCTTTCCTGTCTGGCGTTCAGAGCAATCCTTTTATTCAGCAGCAGTCTTTGCATACCCTCGGGAGGTGCATTATGCACTCTTCATGATACAATAAACACTCGCTGCTATGACACGATTAACCATGTACCTCCAAACACACAGATACAATATCAAACTCAGACATCCCACTCAGTCTCTCTGAAGCCTCTGAAGAGAAAACGCTCTTTTTGAACAAGTGTGGCTGGTCAGGGGCAAAGTAATTGTCGTCTCAGAGGGAAGCAAATTATTGAGACGGGGAGTGAATAATTAATGTTGTAAGCGACTGCCAGACGTGCTACATCTGGTTTGAATATAAATGCCTCTGAAGAGCATGGTGTACAGGACTAAACCAGACTGGTGGACATGAAGGCAAACAGACACGATGACACCTTCCAAACACACTTTTAACCAGTCTTTTGGCAAAGGGAGATTTTCTGTTGTATTCATGTTTTATTTCCATAACAACCTGCTTTATAGTCATAAAGCTGCACACAGTTGGTTACTGCTGGTCCCTGAGCAGGCCGCTAGTGAAGTTAGGAGAGGATGTCTTGCTCAGGGGCATCTCATGTTCATTTAAGGGAGGAGTACTGCTCATTTACTTCCCTTCTCAGACTTCCTCAATAGGTCCAAGAGACCAAGCTGGTGGTGGATGATGGCTGCAAGCTCACTTTCAGATTACCTCACGTATACTGTATGTACCTAAAGGTCTTTACTTTCTGAGTTTAAGAGCTTGAAATTAGATTTCTCTATCTTTTAAATCAAGAAATGAAATTATTCTGTAGGTTTTGGTTTAAGTATAAGAAGAAGATATGCTACAGATTATCTTATAATGTGTTATCATTTGGAGTGACCAAATGTCATCCTGGCTGAGAAGGGGACTTGGAGTCAAGTCATGTTTAAGTAGCTAGAGGGATGTGTTAAATAGTTAGCTAGTTGGATATCCAGAGTAATTATACTATATGATTGTACTCTAACTGGTATTGAAAAATGGGTTATGGTTATTATTGTATGTCTAGTAATGTTGTCAATATTCTCCTGTTACTCTGAGTAACCTTAGTCTATTTGCATTTTAGGGGCAAAAAAACCTTTACAGTTATTTACTCTAACCTCAACACAATCTGCTGGCCTGTTGGCAGGCCGGCCACTATTCTGTCTTTCAGACGTTGTACTGTAAATTTTGGTGAGGAAAAACTGGTATGGCCATTTTCAAAGGGGTCCCTTGACCTCTGACCTCAAGATATGTGAATAAAAATGGGTACTCATGGGTTCTCGTTCACGTGGGTACCCATGCGTGATGATGTTAGTCCCCATAGTAGCCATTTCATTGTAGTGAGACCATTTTTAAAACTTGTCCTCACTGTATAAAATGACCTGCGGTGACCTCTAGGATAATCACAGCCTCATGAAACTTTACAACCACAAACTAGAGACCTGGAGCATTTAGAGGATGGATGGCTTTCATATAGATTGTCAATGAGGGGGTTTCTAAGCAGTTTCCAGAACAGATGTGCTCACCATCCAATTACCAAAAAATATAATTCTTGCAGAAATCTCTAAATGTCAAAAGTTTTTGCTACCTAATCAGAGCATGGCTTTCTCTATGGTGTTCCTCAAGGTCTTGGTGTCTTAATATGGTATTTTTGGTATTTTTTAGAGATTATTGATCATTTTTAGCAATTCTTGCGTGGTAAAAAACTGTTAAACTTAGCACCAAATCTGTGTAACAAATGTATCGACCCCAAAATGACTCCAACAAATTGTATGACAACAGAGCATGGGAATGGACATCATATACTTCTATCATAATGTTATAAACCCTTACACACTTTCACAATTTCTTATTAATAACTAGAACAACTTGACACATAGTGTCGAGCTGAATGTCAAATTATTTTCAGGTTGCAAGCTTTCAGACGATGTACACCACTTCTTGGTGACATCTATTACTGACTTTTTCTTGAACATCCCCTGTCCCCTGCCCCCTTAAAGAAAGTTTTTGTTGTGTGTTTTTTTTTATATTGCATTGCAATAGCTTGTTTGAAGTGATCATATACTGTAACAATAAATGAATCAATGCTGATACTGTATGCTAATAGATAAAGGACTGATGATATACTACATGCTTTATGTCCTCAGATATAACTATGCTGTGTTCTAAGCAGACTGGATGGCAAATGCTGCAAATGTTAGGACATGCTCAACTCAGTGGCGTATGGGAGTGTCAATGGTCAAGACAATGGAGATGTGTTTAAGGTAATCACATGGATGTATGGCATGCAATCACTTGTTTAAAAATTTTTGAAAGATAAATCTGAAGAGACAGCCAATGTAAGGATTATCTGTGTTGTTTCTATCATTTGCTAATGTTGACTGGCTCTAAAATAAGGTTAGCAAAGCTAATAACAAATAATAATAAATACTGGCAACAGGTATGTGATAGGGAGCTTGTGCTCCTGTAAATACACCTGTTCTCCGGCTAGGACAGCCTCATGTGCTATGCAAGGCTCTTTGAGCAGGAGGATACATTTTTTAAGAAGTACAGAGTCCACAACGGGCTGCACATCCACATAACTGACAGCAAATTCTCTTTGAGTTTATTTGATTGGCTTTTGTGTTATTACTTATGCATTCAATATTTCATGCATTACTGTTGTCTGTCAACAACTCTGACGCTGTTTTGAGCAACGCTACATGGATGATGTTTATTATTTCAGTGCCTCCAATTTTGTTACTCTGTGTGCATCTGTAGCTTACCTTGTCAGTGAGATGCAGACTGTCCCACAGAGACAGGTGCTGATTGATGACAACAGGACTATACGCTGTCTTGTCCTGCTGAGAGGGCAGTTCAGGGAGAGGCTGGGCTGGAAAACAAGGACGGAAAATGTGGGTAGGATGTAGTTTGTCTGTCTGTATTTATTTGTACTTCCTTTATCCTTTATTTACCCAGGGGATGCAAACAAGTCCAAACTAAGGAGATTTTTAATACAACATGCATACACAGCCCACATTCAGTTAAAGAAGGGAGTAAAAGATTGTGATCTTTAAAGAAATCTCTTTCCAATGCAACAATCTTTACGTCTATACATCTAGAGAAAGAAAGAAGGAGCCAAAAGATGGCTGCTTTGTAAATTAAAACTGTTAACTATGTTAAGTTTACTAAAACAATGTTTAGGTTACAGCTGGTACTAAGAAAAAGTAGAATGATTTATTAAGTTTTGACCTGATCAAGTTTAACCAGCAAAACAATTCACTAAAACACACAAAAGCTACTGGATCTTATTATCCTACATGAGCCTTCCTGTTCGAAAATCTATGAATCACACACTACCAATCAAAAAGGTGACTTGTCCCTTGGAAACTGCTTTTCAGGCTCCTTGGGTGAGCCATTTGCCCTCCACAGCCCCATTTAGTTTGTGCTCCATGTTGCAAAACACTCTTGTTACAACAATTAACAGCGGTTGCCCATGCCCTCTCACTGCTTTTAAAAGTGTTAAAGCATGCCGAGACACCAGCAGTCCCTCTGGAAAAGGCTTGACAGCATTTCCTCATCACCTAGTGGTAACAGCTGGATCACTTAAGGAAAGCTTCAAGGATAAAAGTCAACACCTTTCTCCTAAATGGCTCTCTACAATGCTTACAAGTCTGTGCCTTTTTTGGTGTTTATACCGTGTCAAATCTAAGAGAGTAAGAGTATGAGTTGGAAAGACATTTCTATGAAGCTATAATAAACTGGTAACATCTATAGAGAACTGGCATACTGCTCGTGCACACTGTGTAGTGCAGATGAATGTGTAGCTTATGTAACAGTATTATATACTGTATTTTTAATTTTTGACAGCTTTGTAATAATAAGAAAGCCCCAAAGCATATATGTCATAGGTCTATCTAAAGAGCCATGTTGTTGTCAAAGATCAGTGTTAGACTTTTGACACATCAGCCTGAATCCATGCCAAGTTATGCAAAAACAAAACCATGTGGCAAAGAGTAACTGACACAATATATGTGCTTTGACAAGCAAACAATAATAAAATATCAAAATGATCTAATTAACAAACTGGGCCATGTGTTTGAAGTTGCTGAGCAGAACAAAAAGCCTTCTCAGACACTCTCATATCCAGGCCACTGCTCATTGTTCAGCAGACTACAAAACATAAGGATGAATCACGCACAGGCAGCCTTTCAAACTATCTTCAATCACCATAACTCTGGGCAAATTATTGCTTTGCTGTGCTGGATTCAATCCCAGATTGCCAAAAGCTACATTTTCAGTCCAGGCCTCAAAACACTTGAGACTTCTGCCCTCAACCACAAACCCTTGTTTTACAAATAGAGGAAAATGCAGCAGCAATAAACATAATACAAGGCCTAGTATGTAATTTTCACAATAGGTGGTAATTGAGGGTCTTTGACTTTGGGCAGAAATCTCACACACATGCACAAACACACCCAAACCCATATCTAATCCGTGCTTGTAATCATATGCAAAGTTATCCCAGTTTAGCCAACAGAGAGCAGGTTCTACAAGGAGAATTAACTTAAGTGGGGAGATGAAAGGAAATGGAGTGAAAGAGAGACAGAAGATGTGGGGCCCGACTCTGCAACAAAACACAACACTCACCGCGGTAGTGGCTGAATAAATTCCTCAGAAAATGGTACTTGGATGTGTAATCCCCAGCCTCGGATAATGGAGCATCATAATCTGTAAGATAATGCACTATCAGAACAGCAGGCTCGGGTGCCGGAGAGAGGCAGGGATGCCTCTTACCGTGGCAGATGCTTTCACTGTGCTCCCCTATCAAACATCTTGAGACAGCAGCAGGCCGAGACACATTTTAGGTTATCTTGACAGAAAATTGAGGCAGAAAGGTAAAAGGCATTCAGAAGGGTAAACACAGGTATGATGACGGCTAAAGGTCAGAGGTGGTCTCTCCTGCTGGGGAGCAGTTTTCACAGGTCTCCTCTTTTTTAAAAAAGGAGGTCATTACAATGTTAAGTACCCTAAAGGAGGACATAAAACCCATTGTACCATTTTTAATTTACATTTCCCAAGCATTTTATTAGGTAATGAATTCATTAATGCACACTGCATATTCAGATTTCAAAGCAGCCGAAGGTCAGAGGCTCAGGAGTAGAGATAGCTCCATCTACAGATATTTCAGATATCCTAATCATGCTTTTTAAATCTACCTCTCCTAGTCACATTTGATTCAAGCAGACTGTACTTACTGGCTGTAATTCAAAAAAGGTTAATGTTGATGATTATTTATCTATTTACAAGCTTTATGGATTGTTTCAGCCTACACTGATGTAGAATCAGTAGGATTTAAAAATAAGGCTAAAATTAGCAGAACTGTAAGTATTTTTTTTAATTGGTTTGGCTATTAAAATGCAGTTTTGTGTTGAATCCTGGTGGCATGAACCTTCAGTTCAACTTTGACCAATGGACCTTGGACTGTATATGATACTTTTTCCTCCTAACTCAAAGATTTTAATCATTTAAATGTTACAAAATGCTGGTCATCGTGACACCTACCATAGCTTGTCACTATAGGTTTCGTTTCTGGCGATGCAACTGCAATTGCTCCACTCATGAAGCCAAAATTTGTCCCTCCGTGGAACATGTAGATGCTGATGGACATGTTCAGTTTAAGGACCTCTGTGACCACATGTACCATGTCTGTAAAAAAAGAAAAATAAATCCTGATTAATACTTACAAGTCTAGAATTTAATTTAATTGTTGTCAACCAAAACTCTGGGAAAGTGGAGCTGAGCAACATCCTCGCCACGCCAAGCAACACACCTCCACCACCTAACGACAACTAAAGGCAAGCAGTTATCAAAGTCATCTTACGGACACTGGACAGTTTTCTGTGTTTGTGCAATAAATGGAAACACAAGTAATGTAAATAAACCACAGGGAGAACCTGCATCAATAAATCCTCGCCCATCTCCTGTATGAAATGGCATATACCACTGTCCTCCATTATTATAAGCTATAGTAACCTGGATATGGGTCATCCATTCACTGTCTTACACTTACTTCAGCATGAAGATGTTCAAGTTGGCTTTACTAAAAACAGGGATTTTCTTACCATTGCAGCATGTTTTTGCGCTGTGAATATAAACAGTATTGTACAGTATGTATCATTCCTTCTAAAGACAGCCATCGTGCTAGCTTAGCTAGGTTCGCTAGTTCCTACCTGTCACCACTAGCAGGTATTAAAACTGACTTTATATACACAGGTCAAGTTCACAAAAGGACATTGTTCTTTACTAGTTTCTTAAACTTAATAATGTACAGTATAAATATATACTGTATTTTTAAGTATTAGTAGTTCCTAAGTCTAGCTCTATCTTGATGCTAGGAGTTGTTGAGCTGTTTATTTAAAATTAGGAGTGTTTGCTGCTTCTTTGGTGACAACAAGGAACTGTGACATTAAATTAGTAGTAACATCATCATCATCAGTAGTAACATCAATGTAGACATTAGAGTAAACTTACACTTCCGGTAAATCAGTTCAAAACAAAACAAACATGTAGTTACTCGTAAAACCTTAAAAGTTGTGTAAAATGTTGTTCATAACTATTATATTCATCCTGGTCACTCAAATTAAAGCAAAAAACATGAAATTCGTGCAGCAATTAGTTTGGCGTCATTATACAGACTGACTTTCTTTTAGCACCCCCAAATCTGACTGACTATGAGCGTCGCAGCTAGCTGCTAATGTGGGCCGCTTTCCATATCAGCCTAGGCATATGCAGGCAGGAGGGCCTATTTTATTGTGAACTTTAATATTTCCATCCATCCATCGTCAACCGCTTATCCCGTTAGGGGTCGCGGGGGGGCTGGAGCCGATCCCAGCTGGCATAGGGCAAAGGCGGGGTACATCCTGGACGACAGGTCGCCAGTCCATTGCAGGGCACATAGAGACAGACAACATATAGACAGACAACCGTTCACACCTACGGGCGATTTAGAGTCATCAATTAACCTAAACAGCATGTCTTTGGACGGTGGGAGGAAGCCGGAGTACCCGGAGAAAACCCACGCTTACACGGGGAGAACATGCAAACTCCACACAGAAGAGCCGCAAGCTGGAATCGAACCTGCGACCCTCTTGCTGTGAGGCGACAGCGCTAACCACTACACCACCGTGCAGCCCACTTTAATATTTAGTCATAAAAAATATTTAAATTGGAATTTGTCTATAACTTTCATATTGCCATCCTAGATGGCCATTTTATAAAAGTAATTGCTCACTTTAGGCCATGATATGTTGTGATTATATCACAGCTAAGGGGCACTGTTCAGCCCAGCATGCACCACGCCAGTCCTGAGCTATTACTTCATATGTTATTCTGATATACAGCATAACCAGTGAGTAAATCAGAGAATAACAAACACAAAGTTAAACATTAATACCCATGAGTAACAAAATGAAAAAAAAAGAAATCAATTTGCCTTCAATAACCCTATTGCCCTCAGTTCCACTCCAATTGAAACGTGGATAGACCTCAGCCACACATCCTATTACAGGCTGCTATAATTCATTGCGGGGCAATGTTCACACCCATAAAAATTGCCCACCTACCTGCACAAATTTGCTACCTATATTTTGCAGTGAACATAGCGGAGCAAGTAATTAAGTATTCAAATTGGACTTTAGTAGTCAAATTGGATTGGCTTTAATGATCTGAATCAAGGGCATGAGCCTTGGAGAATAACAATTGAGCAGGCTGAGTGACAGAGCTGGACTCGGTTGGTTTCATGGCGGTGGCACTAGCTGTGACCGACTGCTGGGTGTGTTGCAGTCTGCAGAGCACTGAACTGTCAAGGACATGAATCCCCTCTGAACACCAGCGTTCATTTCACAGCTGTGACACTTTATGCATGGCAAGGTCTTTTTTTCCTCTTATCCCTTTCTCACTGAGGAGAAAATATATAAGGAAGCCTTCATTTTCACAGCATTTTTGTTAGGATGTGGATGGCTGCTGGGAATGACAGAGAGCAAAAAGGAAGCTTGAGGCTCTGCACTGTGTTTGAAATAAGATATTTCTGAGAGCACTGAAGATGGTGATAGCATTAGTCTTTACAAGTGTGAAACAGGTGCTATCATGTATGTCACGACTGCACATTACATAAAAAAAAAAAATCACCCTCCAGGCTGCAGCATGTGGACCACTTTATCTGGTATATGGAAGATACTTCAGAGTACGTACTACATATATGAGTTAGCCGCTGGCTGTTTTACATTAATATCATCCTGGGACTTTAAGAGCTCATACCAACAGCCAGGCCAAGGTAACCAAACCTAAATAGCTTATGATGTATGTGTTTGTGACATGTAGCTGAAACTAGTGGATGAACTGATTGTTCAATAAACAGAGAATCAATTTTGAATATCCAGAAATTGTCAAGTAAAAATGCCAAACATTCACTGGTTGCAGCTTCTCAAATGGGAATATTTGGTGCGTTTCTCTGATTTATATAATTCCACATGAAATATGTATGAATTATGTACTGTTGGTAAAAAAAACACACTTTTTTCTATATATCTCTCTACATCGCCTACAGGATATTACAAAGGACTTTTTCACTATCACTGTTACTTCAGTCCTACTGAAATGTTCCCACAAAGTACTACATCTTTGTAGATACTTGGAAACATGTTTCATTCTAAAGGCAGTATGGAGCAAGGTCTCCCTTTTGTTAGCACATGTACAAGGATGTATAATGCATGTTACACAACTATCTTAAGGTACTTGTAATTGGCTATTTCCATTTTATGCTAACACCACTGGACTACATATGATGGGAATATTGTACTTTTTACTCCACTACATTTATTTACCAGATATTACTAATAACAATGTTTCATAAAACATATGATCACCTTTTCTATTAAGATGTATTTGTTCCCTGAAAAATCTTCCTATTATCAAATCTATGATTTAGTCTGTAATTGAGTCTTAGCCCTGTATTTTCTCAAAAAATGCCATATGAATATTCCAGCATCTTTTCAAAGCAGATTTGTTTCAAATATATTTGGTAATGAAATTTCACAGTATAGGTCTTCAGTACCTTTTCTTTTAATACTTTAAGTAAATGTTGCTGAAAATACCTATGTATTTTTTTTGCTTGAGTAAGATTTCTACATTGTTGTTTTCCTTTTACTCAAATAAAGGATCTGAATTGCTCCTCCACCACTGCATGTGGGTGACATGATACACAGTCCTGCCAATAGTTTCACACTATGCCACTAATCGACAGTTGGTGCAGTGAGGAGCCAAGAAATGTAGCAATGCACCAACCAGCAAGAAGAAGACTGATAGCAAGTAGCCATGAATGTAAACTGAGTAGATTTCAAATTCCTTCAAACAAATATGCTCCACAAATGTTTCACAGGAAAATGTGTTCAACACCTTTGTTAGGCCACAAGGATAAACACAATGCATTTAATATAAATTTGTCCTACATCTCACATATTTTGCCATGTCTTATATTCAAGTGCAATTAAATATTGCAGAACATTATACAGCCTGTGACTTAAGATAAGATAAGATAAGTTATTCCTTTATTAGTCCCACAGTGGAGAAATTTACAAGACATTAGTGCTGCAACTACTGATTATTTTCATTGTTGATTATTTTCTCGAATCGATTAGGTGTTTGATCTAAATCTAAATCAAAATGACATCCTGAAATGTCTTGTTTTGTCCACAAAGATATTCAGTTTACTTTCATAGAGTTATGAAACCACAAAATATTTACATTCAAGAGCTGGAATCACATTTTTTTTTTTTTTTTTTAATTTAATAGTTGGCAACTAATCGATTAATTGCTTAAGCTCTTTAGGACATTGTAGCATAGAATTAATAGGAAAGTATCCCTAAACTGAAACCTAATTTAATGCAGCCAAGGGCAAGACAATCTTTGTGTGTATCAGCGCATGTAGCTACAGCATACATGCATACAGAGGAAGTGTGAGGGCATGAGATGACTGTGTAACACCTCCACCTGGGTTCAGTACAGTCACTGAGAATCGGCGGAGCATATCTTTGAACAATGCTGTACAAAGATTTGTTTGAAGAATCTGGCCTCTGAACATCAAAGATATGGCCCAGAGACAAAGTCGAGAGGATGGGACATAGACTCTGGTTTGTAATACTTGGTGCGCAACCCACCGTGCATGAAAAGTATATAAATCTCTGACAAAGCCACAAAACAAGGAAGAAATGACCAGATGCTAAGCTGCACGTCCCAGCTGCACTGAGTGGGCTCTGAGTCTTTTGTGAAGGAACCAGAGAGACTTTCTTACACTCAGTCAGGAGAATTTATCTTACACAACCTCCAAAGCAGTGAGCTTGTCCGAACCCTGTCTCCCCTGGCACAGACTGTTTTATTCTCAGCAAAAAAAAAAAAAAGGTTTGTCTTAAGCCTTCTTACCTTAAGGCAATGAGACTCTGTCTCACTCTCAAGACAATCTGTTTTACCTTCAGAGATTTTGTATTGACTCGCAACACAGAACCTGTCTTACCCACATCTCAAATTAGCCAGTTTTATCGACCTTTTGTACAGAAAGAAACAGTTTCACCCTCTCAAAGAATCCATCAGCAGAAATCCTGTCTTAGTCTTACCAGGGATCCTACAGCCCTCTCTAAAGAAAACCTGTCTAGAACCCATCCTCAGTCAGTCTTACCTTTAGCTGCGTACACATGATGACGATCTCCCCAATGATCGAACCAGCCAGACCAGTACTCCATCACCATCTTAGGCTTCTGAGGCTAGTGGGAGAAAGAAATTATCTATTAAACAAAAGATACAGGTGACTTTTCTGTTTCTTTCAGTAACTACCTAATTGCACTTGCACAAACCTTGAATATATTGTCTTAAAGATTAAAGATCTTTGTTTTCCTTTTGAGGTAAGAAACCCCAAAGTTTCCCTGGGATTTACATGGACAGTGTATTTATTGGAAACGATTGCTAGAATATGTTTATTTGATGTTAAAGGCTAGCTTTGGTATTTTTTAACCTGTTTTCTCATGTGCTTGTTTCTAACTGACCAATGGCAACAACCATTTCTGAAATAGGTCCAGTATTGAGGGAGAACACTGTAACCAGCAACCTCAACACAAGCTACAAGGGCAAATGAGCATCAGTGTAACAATATGGTCACTAAAAGTGCTTGTTTTTATCACTGACAGGCTCAGATTGATATTAAAAGTGTCTAACAATGTTATGGAAAGGAGACTACAGAGATATAAAATGTTTTCTTATCTTTCACATTATCTATACTGTTTGTTATTGAGCCCAAGTCCTACTCAAGGAGAAGTCTTTTTGTGAAATCTGACGAAGTGACATGTTTCCACAATGTGGATGGCCGCCTGTATTTATTTGAGCCTGAGTATACGGATATTCAGATTTCACAACAAGACTTCTCCTTGAGTAGGACTTGGACTCAATAACCATATTTGACTATGTACATAATGTTAGACACTTAACAATCAGAGCCTGTCACGGAAAAAAACAAGCACTTTTAGTGGATGTAAATGAGGTTTCCAGCTTGCCCCATACTGCAGCCAGTGAGCAGCTGCCGTCAACAACGTTCTCTCAATACTGGACCAATTTCAGAAACATCCCTATTAATCAGTTAGACACAAAAATATGGGAAAATATGGTCCAGGTTGAGAAATATCCAATAACTACCCTTTAATTTTGATTTTTAATTAGATTTGAAAACTAGTAATGAGTGACTAAAAATGTGGACGGGCTAATGAACAATGAAAACACACAAATGAGACTCACTTGTAGTTCATGTAGATACTTGATGTCAGCTATGTTCAGTTTCTGGAAATTGATGGTTTCTAGTACTTCATACACAAAAAGTAGAACAGTATTGTTAATGCCAATGCAAACTAACAAAGATACAAAACATCAGGTCAAACTACAACCAAACATGCTTTAGAAAGAGCTTTATGGAATGATTGTTATGAGTGGTTCCGACACATGCTTATTTGATTTTTAAAAAGATATTAGTAGTTTTGCATACAGTAGCACCTCAAACTTCCATATAAAGCAAAATTCTCATGAAATCACAAAGTTAATAGGCATTAAAATGGTCTAACGTAAGTTTCTGCATTAGCAATCAGAAAACGAGGCATTAAACTCCCAACTGTTCACCTATAACATGCAAATCAGGGATAAGAAATATGCATTTCTAAAAATACCCAGAGGAGAGTTTATTATAACAATACCGTGGTGAATCCTGTCCTGTAATTATGATGATAATGACAATGCACGGACTGCACTGCAGTGATAATAAAAACAGTAATACTCTCCATCTCACTGAAGAAATACATTATTGTGGTGTTAAAACAATGTTTGCTTATGTGTGTGCATTAAAATAACATTTGTGTCACAATGTTTATGCCAGTGTACATGCAAAAAGAACAACTTTCTGGTACAACACAGAGTCCTTTGTGTGTAGTCCTGAACTGCAGCTACCTGACACCCGGACACACTTTGGCTCAGACCTCGTCGTACACCAACCACCATACTGTATATGTGTGTATCAGTGTGTGTGTGTGTGTGTGTGTGTGTGTGTGTGTGTGTGTGTGTGTGCACAATCTTGTCTGTCAGCCCATCTGACAATACCTCCTTTTACTCCTCCATGCTTCAGTCCTCCCCTGTTGTCTGAGGTCAGCAGCAGCTCTGTGATGCCCCTTGACAATAACGCCTGGAAAAAGGAGGATTAAAAAGGCAACTAAACAAAACAGTGGAGGTTCTTCTGAAATATAAGCCATGATTTTTTTTTTTCTTCAAATTGAGTGAAAAGGAAAGAATAAAGACCAGCAGGAAGAGCAAACTATAGTGCACTCTCATTTGTGATCTTGTTTAAATAGTATACAGTTTAGATTCTTACCTCCTTGATGAAAGGCATGTACTCTTCATCTTTAGCATAGGCGCCATATTCATTCTCCACTTGAACTGCAATAATTGGGCCACCCATGGAGTGCTGTGCATTGATTATGCAAATAGAGGATACACATTAGGGCCTGGCACCAATTCTTGACCATTCCTACCCTCGCTACGGCTGAATTTTAAAAACACTGTGAAATGAAAATCAAAGCTTGTTCAATGATGCATGGAGCTGATAAAAAGAAAATATGGCTGAGAGGAACTATGTAAGTGTGTGTGGTGCATTGTATTGCTAACAATGGTGAACATAATAGCCAACAACAAGTTATTCAACATATCCTCATACAACAATGATATCAAATACAAAAAGATATTTCTTATTTTTCATGCGTTTTCCTATGAATGTCCTATGAATGTCCAGCAACACACGTCAAATCCCGCTCATTACAGTCTTTTCAAAATAAACGTCAGTATGTTAAGGAAAAGATTGTGGTTTGGGTTAAAATGACTTTGGAACTGGCAGAACTATAGAAATTATCATAGGTGACAAATAAATCAACTCTGACATGTGGATAGGAACACCAGGCCAACTTTCCTGGGTAAAAGTCATGTGTTTTTTGACCCATCCATTCACCCCAACTTCTCTCCTATGTATGTTGTTCTTTATTCTTCCTGGTTCATGACAAGAATTATTGAAACAGGCTAGGACACAGGGTCCCTTTGGTCTTGAGCTATGGAGTATGACACATGTGCAGAGTACCTGGGGCTGCAGTCGTGCGTTGCTATTGGCTAAGTTTCCACGACCAGATTTTACTGTGTGTTACAAATATGATATGACGTGATGATGACGTGTACATCTCCTCTTTCCATCCTCCTTGGTTCATGATTATGTGGATTACATACAAATTGAAAGCATGGGATATATACGAATTGCAGTGCAGTACTTTTTGTAGATAAAACTACGAACGGTGTATGAAAACAGCCTGTTATTGCAGCTTTTAGGAGGTGGTAACAGAGATACTGCATGCAGGGATAAAATATGATTGTGAATACAAGGATTTTATTATAAAAATAATAGAAAATGTTTTTGGAATTAGATACTTTTTAAATTAATTGACATAAGTTTATGTGCATGTAACCATGAAAACTCAAAAAAGCTTGTCTATATTGAGCATATATGCATTTTAGTCTTTTTTTTTAATATTTGGCCTTGTATACATTTTCTAGAAAACACTGTAGTGTGTGCATCACTCAGATAATTGAATAAATGGCAAGTACCTGATGTGGACCAACTTTCTTAATGAGTTGATCAAAGAAGGAGTTGACTGCATCCGTGAATCCCTTGTAGGTCGTCCTTAGTTTCATGTTTGGATCCCGTAGTAGCCAACTGAAAAGAAATCACAACACAATCTTTAAAATGTCCAAAAAGCAACATATCACACGAGTCCTTGAACGTGCTGTGCTGTGAACTCTCTTAAGGTTTTTCAGCAATTGAAGGTAATTGCACCAACCTAAGCATGACTATCATAAAGTGCAGTGTAGCAGAGGAAGTCATGCTTCACTGCATGCCCCTAGAAACACTCTATTTTGATGATTATCAAATAAATATTACCTCACATTCCCTGAAGGCAAAACTACTCCAAAAATACCTCCCTTAAGACTTTTCCCCCTCCAGCATTCACCCCATTATCTGTTCAAATCTATTTTGATTACAGAACTAAAGGAATTCATCCTTTCAGGAAGCTATGCATGTCAGATTTAATTAATGTTCCCCTCACTAAAAGTCTGGTAAATCATCAGTGACTTTCATGTGAGTAACATTAGAGGTTACTCACATGATGCACAACATCCTGTCTTACACTGTATGTAAAGCCCAGTTGTCTTTGTATCATATCTGTACAACAATGTAAGGCGGACCAGTCTCACCAAGACAAAGGGTGCATTTCAAATCTCATACTTTTTCTTTTTACTTTCAGTGCATACTTCAGCTGCCCTTATGTATGTACTGCTGCTGCAGCATGCATACAATTGGGACTTACTACTTTTTCATAACACTGCACCTTGAACTTTGACCCTCTTGCTTATATATCTACTGCACAGAGGATGGTGAATTAGAATACCGGTACCTTGAAAAGCATGCTAGCTTGCATACTGCAAAATGAGACTGGATGCAGTAGGACATCCCAGTATTTTGGCATACTGCATTTGACATACTATATATTGGAACATACTAAATATTTTTCTGGAATAATAAATATTATGGCAGTATGGGTATTGGAACGCACAGCATGTTTTTGTTGGGTAGTATGTAGCAACAGATCTGGTGAAACTGGCCAAATACTGTACATTAGAGAGATGGCACATTTGACATAATTCACATCATTAAATTATTTCCACGAACTTAATGGATTTAGCCTGCAGCAAAGACACTGCTAACAAACAGATTACCTGACAGAACAAAACCAATTTAAGGGATTAAAATAAGGCTTTAACATTTTAATATGGCTGGAAGGCTTGACTGATTTTTACCTGGGTAGTCCCCCTAAATCCCACTCAGAACATATGTACGGCCCTGGACGCAGAATCACCTTGAGGCCCAAGCTGGCTGCAAGGCAGAGGTAGGCACTGTGATAAGAATACAAACATTGCTATTTATTATCAATACATGTCAATTTCATGTCAAAATGTTTACTACAGCACATATAAAGACAGTTATTCTCAGTTAAAGCAGGTGTTCAATTGCAAATGATATGTCACTCATTCTAAAATATTTCACTCATTTTTTTCCATTTTCCCATCATATTTTTCTGTTTTGAGGTGACATCTGCTTCCAGCACTAGACTTGACAGCAAGCAGTACATTTGATGGATCGACTCCAGCTTATCAATAAATCAAGAAGCACTGATACTGATTGAGCGCACAGCTACTTAATCAAAAACATTTCTTAAGAGTAAATGTACATCCTCAGTAGTATTAAATTATTCAGGACTGTGGAAAACTAAGCCCTTTTGTAATGCAACAGTGCCATCTGCAGGACTCTTTCCTTCATTATCCCTTACTCCAAATCCAGCTCATCGTCAAAGTTGAACACCCCTCGCTCAGGCTCATGCAGGTTCCATGGCACATACCTGAAAACAGAAATAAAAGAGATGTTGTTGGTGCTTTTAGTATTTTGATTGTATTGTATAATTGCTTCTGACTCATGAATTCTGAACGCATTTGATCTGTGTATAATATCCAGTTAAACAACTATCTGTACTGGTTCTTTCTGGTGCTTTAAGGAACTGTGTATTCAACCAGTCATGAGTTGCAGTGGGAGCCTACGTTGTGAGTGTATTGAGACCGCAGGCCTTCATCTTCAGCAGCCGATCCTTCCAGTAGGCTCTGGGGACACGGAAGTAATGGATGGAGCCCCCCAGGATGCGCAAAGGCTTTCCCTCCAGAGTGAACTGAGACGAGCTGGCCCTCAGTCCCTCCCCACTGCTCTTTCTCCCTTCAAGGCGATACCTAGGGGATAACTGGTTGAACTAGCACAACTGGATCTAACGCCAAGAACACATTTGCGACATACTGTACAATGCTTGTGAACAAATACGCCCTTGAGCAAAATATTTAAACCCAGCTACACCTGCTCAGAAGTGAATCAGAACTGTGTTTGTATGCCAATTTTGTTTCATATGTGGCAGCAGGGTGTTGAAATGGGGAGCGGAGAGGATCACACTGATCCAAAACAAAAAGACTTTCTGGTCAGGAATGCAAATCTCAAAGGAGTCTGGCTGTTGTCAAAGAAGACAGTATTTCAAGTTCACGTTTCCTTAATCTGATGACACATGGTCATTTTATGATTTATTACAGTAAATATATTACATGTTGGTCCTTTAAAGCATGAAAACATGTTCTAGTAAAAACCCAAAATACCAGTATGAACCTGAAAATGAGCATAATAACATAACAGAAAAGGCATTGCTCTAGCTATCCATTTGGCATAGAGAGGAGGTTGTGCTGCTCTGGCTCCAGCTGTCTGGCAAAGCCAGGACGCTCACACAACTATGTTCACATTATATGTATTTATTTTTTTTGTCATATGGATTGCCTGTGTTGTATTTTCATTTTGCTGTTAGTCTGTACATCTGTTGATCTTGGACAGGAGGATCCTTCCTCTTCCTGAGATTTCTTCCATTTTTTCTTTTTACCCTACTGAAAGGGTTATTTTTTTCTGGTTGGGGAGTTTGTCCTTATCTTATCTTAACTTGTGGTTAAGAACATGTTCTTGGTCACTTTGTGAGGTTCAGTTATGGCTGCTTATCCTAAAGCCATGTGATTATGCCAACTAAGTAATTTATCATATTACAGAGATGTTTTCTACATATCTGTGTGCATAATTCAGCATAATAATGAAACAACAGCATGATCCCATTCTGATCTGTAGAAAAGATTTGCATTGAGACTTACATGGTGATTGTACTTCAAAACACAACAAACTGAAGTCTAACACATCTTGTGTGCAACGCTCAACGTCCACAGGTGATGCAGGTGAAAGTTAGCAATCAACTTGGTTTCTTAAGAACAGAGCTGAGTGCAGTAATATAACCAAGCAAATACACTCAAGCATATGACAGTACTTTCTGCCAACTTGTGGGTGCGGTATTCACCCATCTTCATTCATGACTCTTATGAGTTATGCATGAAGAAAATTGACAACTGGTTAGACAGGATTTCCCTCGGGTTGAAGTTAGGTCAAGGCTGTCAAAGATACGGCTTAAGGGCCAGAGCCAGCCCACCAGAGGGTGCCATCCGGCCCACTGGATGACTTTGCAAAGTGTAAAAATTGCGGAAAGTATGAGATTTTAATTTTTCAAGGCTCAGTTCTTAAATACTCACATTTAGGACTATCAACGGGAATTATGTCCAAATTTAAGTTAAAACAAGTCAGACAAAGAAAATCAAAAATAATAAGAGATATTAAGTCAAGTTTATTATTAGCTATCATATAAAGTCATAATTAAGATAATTAAGTTGAACTTCTGACTTAAACTTGGAGGGTAGAACTTAAAAGATACGACTCAAAGCTATGCACATTTAATGTGAAACCTGAGATTTTCATTTCTGACACCATCTGGTGTCAAAAATATTAGGTGTTGAAGTGTTGTAAGTGCCTTACCTCGACAACTTATGAGCAATTACCGCTCCGACAACAACACACAGCAGGATGATGAATCTTTGCTTCAGGGACAGACGACATGCAGCCATTGAGGAGTTTGATATTGACAGTTACAACGCGACTTTAGCAACAGTTTCACCCTTGTTTTTCTTGTTAAAGTGCATAAGGTATCTGTCCAAAGCGGTCGAGTTAATTAACGTTAGCCTGATCTAGTTTCACAAAACCTGTCAACACTGACTTGACATGGATGATGCTGATCTACCCCATATTTCCATAACGCTGGTTTATTCCTACGTATTACTTCCGGGACTGATGAGTCAAAAAAACTAACGTGGTCTACGAAAAATTAAACTTAGCGTCCCATTGGTGCAGCTAGTAATTGATGTCAGAGAGAGATGGCGCTAGTATACCAAAATCAGGACACACAAACTTACGCTAGTATGTAGGGACCGTCGCAAAATTACGCTGCTGGAGAAACGCAAAAACGTGTTCGTTCTTCTAGACCCAGTTCCAATCCGGTCCCTAAACTCACTCAGTTTGTTATCACAGCTCAATGAAGCACCTTTCTTAAGGTGGAGGTATCAATACAGAGGCCACATCAGGCGACCGTCGCTCTATCCAGCAAGGACATAAATAAATATCTGAATCAGAAATACTTTATTGATCCCTGGGAGGAGTGACGTTTTGCTCCTGTTGTATATTATCCATACATAAAAATAGAGAAATATATATAACAGCACAAATGATAAAGCTGAAAAAAACATTTATTTAAATAATATAAATGCATGCATTTCTAAAAATAAGAGTACAATATTAGATTACATGTACAGTATAAATAGATAACTGCAGCATTATTACTAGAGTAAACCACATTATTGCAAAGATTAATTATTGCACTAAATTATTGTACTGTTAAGTCAGTATTGCACAGTTACTATATGCAGCCCCATATAGCAACAAACTGCGATACACTGTGTTCTGACACCTTTCTATCAGAACTAGTATTAAGTTTTTCAGCAGTTTGAGCTGCAATAGCGTCTTCTTCGACTGGGTCGGACAACGCGGGCCAGCCTTCGCTCCCCACATGCATCAATGAGCTTTGGCTTGTTGAGTTGGTATCAGTGCTGTTCAAGGTTTACATAGCCCACTTCTAGTCCCTGTGAACTGATTTGGAATGACTCCTAATATGGCGAACCAAATTCGAATTGGGCCTTAATGTAATGATGGGTTGCAAACATTAATTTTGAAGTGCATACCACCACCTACTGTACCAGAGAATATAGTATGAGCTATTATCCCTGGATTACTTTATATCATTAAATAAATATAGTAATACTTAACATATAGTATGAATAATTAAAGAAAGAAAAACTGTCGATATAGATTGGTTTATTCCAACAAACATGTTCTCCTTCATCCATCCATTACAGCTACAACTATTAATTGACTGGTTGTCAACTATTACATTAAATGCCAACTATTTTTACAATTTATTAATTCTATTTAAAAAAAAAAAAAAAAAAAAAAAAAAAAGGGTGCCTAGGTGAAATTCAGATTTGGGGACTCCAAATCTTTATTCAAATTCAAGGTTAAACACCCAGAACCCTGACCCCAGCCCAGTGATTCGCAACGCACATCAGATATCACAATGGTTTTAAGACAGAAATTAAGATTTTTATTTTCATAAATAACTGTTTATTATAAATAAAACTCCATAAGGTAACAGCCTGGACAGATCGCCAGTCCATCACAGGGCACAGAGGGACAACCAATCATGCCCAGAGAAAACCCACGCTAACACGGGCAGAACATGCAAACCCCACAAGCCGGATTCAAACCTGTGACCCTCTTGCTGTGAGGCGACAGCGCTAACCACCGCACCACCGTGCAGCCCTGCTATCCAAATGTTAGACCAAATTACTTTTATTATTAAAAATTTTGGTAACTCTTCATTTTACAGGTCTGCAAATTTCATGGTAATTGGGTGATAATTAGCAAGTAAGCTATTTGAAATTTCTTTGGAAGTACTGCCAAATTATGTAATATGCCCCAGTCTCCTTCTGCCATCACTGTTTCCAGGATGCTTTCTAATGAGGTCTAATTTAGTCTTGAATGTCCTATTCTTACCTTTTTGTTCAGTCCATTTTTTTTCTTTACACGTACCTAAAATCCTCCCTTCTAGTATCCATTTTTTATTTTATGTCCTATGTCTCCTTTCGACTCGTGATCCCAAAATCCCTGGAGTACAATCTGCGAAAGGACAGAACAATGTCAGCAACAGTGTCAGAAACAAAATGTACTGCACTGAAACAACTCTCAAAAGCATGTACCAAGGGTCTATTCAGCTTTATATTGTATTTTCAAATAGCATTTTTGTGTAAGCAATGAAATTATCGAGTATTGCTCTGTGGGAAAAAAACAAACATGTAGGCCTGCAATTTTCAAAACTACAGTAGCTACAAGATGTATTATAGTATGTGGAGTTGTTTGACAGCTCTCTCTTGACAACATTTTAAATAATAGTTTGTCTATTTATTTAAATAGCTATGTCAGACAATATAGTATAAAGAACCCTTGGTCTTTTGCGTTTGTAATTTGTTATGGTGCTCCTTGTTCTATGGTTTTGACTTTTCATCTCATCAATAACCATGAAGTGTGGATGTGCTTCCAGAGGCAAGGGAAAATAAACACAACTATATTCTAAATGGGGAAAAGAAGATGAATAACATGGCACACACAACACATATCCATGCTGTTATATTAACTTGTGACCACAATCATACACACTACCTTATTTATAAATTATGATTGCACTTAGAAGCACTATAGGGCATCTGTACATTCTTTGTGTAAACTATATCATGTGGCCAACATTACTGTGCACAATGTCATGCCTCCTCCTCTGACAGAGAGAGAGAGAGAGAGAGAGAGAGAGAGAGAGAGAGAGAGAGAGAGAGAGAGAGAGAGAGAGAGAGAGAGAGAGAGAGAGAGAGAGAGAGAGAGAGAGAGAGAGAGAGAGAGAGACAGAGCACTATTATATTTTTTGTTCTGAAACAACAATAGTTTCCCTTATCCACAGTGTTTGAGGCCTCCCAGCACCATCCTCCCTTCAAATGCTCCCAGGCAAGCTCAGCTTCAAGGTACAGCAATGTTTTTGATATAAGTGGGATTTTCTGTTGTTCTGTATTTGGGACCTTCAGGTTAATGGTAAGATTTTATTTTTATTGCGCTCATTTAAAAATTAGGGCTGTCAATCCATAAAAATATTTAATCACTATTAATCGCATGACTGTCCATATTTAATTGGGATTAACCACAAATTAATCACACATTCTTTAGCTTTTCAAAATGTACCTTAAAGGGAGATTTGTCAAGAATTCAATACTCTTATCAACATGGAAGTGTGTAAATATGCTTTCTTTATGCAAATTATGTATATATTTATTATTGGGAATAAATTAACAGCACAGAACAAAGATAAATATTGTACAGAAAACCTATGCTCAAATCATAACATGGCAAACTGCAGCCCAACAGGCAACAACAGCTGTCAGTGTGTCAGTGTGCTGACTGGACTATGACTTGCCCCAAACTACATGTGATGATCATAAAGTGGGCATGTCTGCAAAGGGGAGACTCGTGGGTACCCATAGAACCCATTTACATTAACATATCTAGAGGTCAGAGGTCAAGGGACCACATTGAAAATGGCCATGCCAGTTTTTCCTTGCCAAAATTTAGTCTGGTTGGAGCGTTATTTAACCGCCTTTGCAACGGGCTACAAAGACAATGGATTCCTTAGGTTTTCTAATTTCCTATGATACCATTTTTAATCACCTTCACGGGAGATTTATAACTGAGCCGAAGACTAATATTGCAAGTTTTGTTAATGTGTTAAAATTAGTGTCACTAAGACGAACGTGTTATCACGTTAACTTTGACAGCCCTAATAAAACACTGAATGTAATTTGTGCCATACATGTTCATACTATGTACAATATATTGCAGATACATCATTTGAAGTAGCCTGTTTTTTAGGTTTCATTACATTAACACATGTACACCTTTGAACTCTATTATCTAATACACATGAGCTGCTTCAGGAGATGGACCCTTTCCATTATATTTCATCTAACAGTTTTCCCCTCACCAGACATCACCCTGAAGTGAGAAGAATGAGCCGTGTGGAGGGTCTGAGGGCCAACTCGTCTCAGTTTACTCTGGAGGGAGAGCCCTTCCTTATCCTGGGGGGCTCCATCCATTACTTCCGTGTCCCCAGAGCCTACTGGGAAGACCGACTGCTGAAGATGAAGGCCTGTGGCCTCAATACTCTCACGACGTAGGCTCCCACTGCAACTTGCTGCATTTCACAGGACTGTCACTATTCTGTTACTGGAGAAGGTCAAACACAGATCAGAATAAATCAAATGTGTTTACACGAAATGGCTTAAGAGACAATTTACCTTAGAGTTAAAAAGAAGCAAAGAAAATATCAGGATTATTACGAGCCACTCGGGATCGCACTATTGCGTATAAGGCACAAAGGATTGTTTTTGTGCCTTTTCAGATATGTGCCATGGAATCTGCATGAGCCTGAGAGAGGAATATTTAACTTCCAGGATCAGCTGGACCTTAAGTAAGGCTTTTATCTTCTGTTATCCAGCATTTTCAGCTGTTGGCTCTAAACTAGAATAGTTTGCCAATAAAGTAGATCCCTCCCCTCCATTGTTACTTTAAAAATCCATCTAAAAACCCATTTCTTTTCTTTCGCCTACTAATTATCATTGTAAAAACATACTGACCACACCACAATTTGTTGTTTGTGCAATACTGTTGTGTTTTAAATTTAGCAAGATACTCTATTTATTTTTATGTCTGTGTTTCTATATGATCATTTATGTTTTACTTTAATCATCTTTGTAAAGCAAATGTGCTCTATAAATACATGTGGCATTGACTTGACTGTTTCTTCCTCTTAATAAATGGTTGTTTTTTTAATTGAAGCAGAAGGTGTCTGTCTTTGTCAGGGCGTATGTCAGTTTAGCAGCAGAGATGGGTCTGTGGGTGATCCTACGTCCTGGACCTTACATCTGCGCTGAATGGGACTTGGGTGGGTTGCCAAGGTAACATCATCAGCCCATTTCTTTAAAATATTGCTATGTATTAGCAGTATGCCAAGAAGTTGTTTTTGCGTTTCTTTCAGCTGGCTGTTACAAGATAAAGGCATGCAGCTGAGGACAACTTATCCTGGATTTGTGGAAGCTGTCAACCTCTACTTTGACAAGCTTGTCTCAGTCATCAAATCTCTGATGGTAAGTCACACTCAAAGTTTTGTTATATTCATACAAGAATAGTTGGAGATTTCAGTGAGACAAACATTTGTTTGCTTTCTCAGTTTGAAGAGGGAGGCCCTATCATTGCTGTTCAAGTTGAGAACGAGTATGGATCATATGCCAAAGATGAGAAATACATGCCATTTATACATAATGTGAGTCTACTAATGCACTGCAATGTTTCTTCTTGACTGAAATCTGTAATAAGATAAGATAAAATGAACCCTTATTAATTCCCGGAGGGAAATTCGGGATGTAATAATGTACTTAATTCAACATTTTATATTAATTCTCCTGTAGTGTCTCCAGTCCAGAGGGATCAAGGAGCTCTTGTTGACTTCAGACAACTGGGAGGGCCTGAGATATGGAGGGACAGAAGGAGGTAATGAAATAACTAACCCTTGAGTTAAAACAACTGTGTAAAACATTTGTTTTTTTTTAAGTGCATTATTTTGAGGATATCTTTTATTGTGATTGATATTTATTTTCATTGTCATTGTTTGACTTCATTTGGTCTGAATCTTGCTAATTTCAGCTCTAAAAACAATAAACCTTCAGAGACTGTCGTTCGGAGCCATCCAGCACTTAGCTGACATGCAGGTTGGTAATTAATGGCTAGCTTTGGCAATGGGACTTTTGCACTAACTACTGATTATTTGTAAAAGTAAATTATTATTTATTTCTACTTTTGCATATACTGTAGTATTGTGTAACAGCATGGGCTAAATTCCCAAAACGAAAATGTCAGATTTTGTTTTTTATTAACGCCTTGCTATGGCTCTTGAATTATAGTA
This sequence comes from Pterois miles, assembly GCA_947000775.1. NCBI lineage: Eukaryota > Metazoa > Chordata > Actinopteri > Perciformes > Scorpaenidae > Pterois > Pterois miles. The sequence goes on from CAMQGK010000110.1 coordinate 10,702,881, forward strand.
GACAGTAAGTTAAGTATTAATACAGACGTGCTCTGTTTTGTGTAGCCCCACAAACCTCTAATGGTGATGGAGTACTGGTCTGGATGGTTTGACGTCTGGGGAGAAAATCACCATGTGTTCCATGCTGAAGGTATGGAAACACTTTCCAACCTTCATTTTTTTACACTGAACATTTTTCTCTGAGCACATGCTCACTTTCTGCATTTCATTCTTTGCTGCATATTGCTCTTCGGCCCACTCTGAGTATAATCCCATCATTTACTATGTTATGGTTTACAGATATGCTAGCTGTTGTGTCAGAGATCCTGGAGAGAGGTGTCTCCATTAATCTGTACATGTTTCATGGCGGAACCAGCTTTGGCTTCATGAATGGAGCGATGGACTTTGGCACCTACAAACCTCAAGTCACCAGTTATGGTTAGTGGGAATTAGCTTAGAGCTCAGAGACCAAAGAACAAGATTATTTTGTTAATTAATATGATTCCTCTCAACAAATGCATTGCTTCTTACTGTTTTTGCAAACATTTTCTTTGCAGATTATGATGCGCCGCTATCTGAGGCTGGAGATTGTACCCCAAAATATCAACTCTTGAGGAAGTTATTCAGCCAGTACCACTGTAATGTATATTTAAAGGAACAGTGTGTAACATCTGGGAGGGTCTACTGGCAGAAATGGAATATAATATTAATAAGTATGTTTTCTTTAGTGTATAATCACCTGCAAATAAGAATTGTGTTTTCGTTACTTTAGAACAAGCCGTTTATATCTACATAGGGAGTGGGTCCTCTGTCTATGGAGTCCACCATGTTTCTAAAGTAGGCCAGAATGGACAAACCAAACCCACTCGGGCCGGAGTCAATAACGTCAATCGCTGCTGTTACCGCCGCTTTGTCTGCTGCTTCACCAATCACTTTCCAAATGACCTACACTTCTCTTACAACAACTGGCTCTAGATGGGGCCATTCACGTTTTCCCATCTGCCAGCGTAGTTCTTCTACATGCTTGGTGCATGGGAGAGGCTTCAGTTGGTTGTCATCTGCAACCTCACTGCTAGATACCGCCAGATTCTACACACTGCTTCTTTAAGCATCCATAGCACTGACAGCATTACAAATTTCATGTGAAGCTATGTACACCTAACAATTCATTTGATAACTGCATTACAAAGATGAAATGATTCTGCCATACTTAGCATCAATGAAATGTTTTCACCAACTCGTGTTCCAGCTGAGCCACTTCCTGAAGTGCCCTCTCCTCAGGAGAGGAGAGCATACGACCCTGTTACCATCCAGCAGTACCTGTCACTCTGGGACTGCCTGCACTTCGCCGACAAGGTAAGCTACTGGTGACAAGCAACCTGTCTGGCATGACAGTTTATCCATACCGTCGGATATACTGTATAAAAGGTCCCTGCTGGTTCTGAGGGCAAAATGTAAGATGTGGTGCTTCAACAGACAGAACATCTCTGTGTCTGCTAGAAGATGTAGAAATGTGGCAACATGCTGTTCATACTTGAGATAGATGTCTCACTCTTGATGATGCATAAAGGTGTCAACACACCTGCTTTCAAGTGTGTTGCAGTGTCATGCATACATACAGTATCTTGTATGTTTTCATTCAGTTACAAAGGAACTAGGAACTAAACCCAGCAGTGATATTATACAGTCTACCTTGCCCTGTCTGTAACACTACAATAGATTTCATGTCATCTAATACGTTAGGATGTCTGACTATTCATCCAGCCATACAGGTCAGAGAGGCCGGTGAACATGGAGAATCTCCCTGTCAACAATAACGCTGGTCAGTCATATGGTTACACACTGTATGAAACCACCATCACCAGTGGAGGAGCCCTCAACTCCAGGAACAACATCAGAGACAGAGCTCTGGTGAGAATACGCAGACTGACCCGCAGACAGACAGACAAAATATGTATAATATAGTCTAAATATAGTTTTTTTCTTTGTCTGTTCTCCAGGTTTTCGTGGACAGACAATTTGCTGGTTGTTTGGACTACAAGACTCATGAGCTGGCACTCCCTGATGGACAGGTATTGTGGCAGCGCTTACATGCCACCTTCCTTAGAGCTATAGTCCTTAGCTCCTATTATATTCAGACTAAGGGATAAGGCTAATTACCAAAGTACAAGGGCCTATATGTCAAAAGCATCCCAGAAATATTTTTGACAAGCCTTAACCTTTGTCTTTGGAGAGAGGGAATATAGAGCACAATATAGTTGTCTTTGGTTACTCCCTTAATGCTCCCAGCATTTTTCTGAGATGGCCTCAAAGTCCGAGCAGATAATTTAATCCACTAGGGAAAGGGCTCTGCGTAACATTAAATTTGACATGAGAAGCATGTGTAACACTTATTCACGATAATTTTGATAACATCACAAGTGCAATAACTGCTTTGGAGAAAATAAGAGATGAATTTGCACCATCTGACTCTGCAGGATACAGTTTTAATATTTGGTTGCATGAAAAATTAGACCCATGGGGTGCAGTATTAGTACAAGTGTTGATTCCACTACTGACTGCATTTGACATTATTATTTGTTTCTGTATTTACCTTGACTTGTATGAGAGCATTGATCTACAGATGGATGTGAAGTGCAGTAGGCAGGCAAATACAACAGTACGTGCAACTGACAACAGTGACAACAAGGAATGATGACAGATTTCTTTATAATCAAAAAACAATGCCTTTTTAAAAATGTATATCCAGGATTATAATTAAGTCAGCAACTGTGCAGCACCACTGGCAGCACATTATTATGAGTTATTTTCCAAATGTCGTAATCAGTTGCTATTTATATAGCCAGATGGATATATTGAAATATATGCTATACAGTTTTTCAGAGGTCCTCTCAGTTATCCCGCAGATTCCAGTTTTGGAGCATCTCATTTAATTTTTATTTAAAAACAAACCAAACTGCCACAAATTTGCATATTTTGCTAATGTATATAGTATGTTATTCTATGTTTACGTTTTATACGTTAGCTGTAGTAGTCTGGTACATGTATAGTGTACTTTTCTTATATTATGTATTCTATAGATATTCTATGGATATTTATTACTCGTGTTGATATGTATATTTACTATTTGTCTAAATTACAACAAAATGTGATTCTGGGTAGATGTATACATTACATGTGGATTCGCTCAGAGTTTTCACTGTTATATTATTTTTATTTAGCATAGTATAATAAGCAGGAAACTATTGAAATATCAGACGTTTTGTCCATCAAAGGGAGAGATGACCTTGAGCTTGCTTGTGGAGAACTGTGGAAGAGTGAATTATGGGAAAGCTCTGGACGAACAGCGTAAAGGTAATCTGCTTTCAAATATATATATTTCACACATGAACTGTTTATACTATAACAGATTTCCACACCCGAATCAAATCATTCTCAACATTACTGTTAACATTGCTCAAGCCAAAGGAACTAACACAACAGTTCAGATAAAGTTGTTTGGGCAATGAAAAATGAATTCAGTTAAGTTAAATGACTGCCACTGTATAAAATTACTAACTTTTTCTATGTTTTGTGGCCCACTACAAAACATCATATTGTATTACAGGTATTGTGGGAGACATTCTGTTGAATCACACCCCTCTGAGAGGATTTACCATCTTCTGTTTAGATATGAAGCTAGGATTCATGAAAAGGTTGGTTTACTGAGATTCATTTTTCAGGCTATGAAAATGACAACTAAACCTCTTCATGGACACAAAGAGATATTTGCTGGCTGTAAATTAAAGGGCATATTCCCCACAAAACACTTGTCAATCAGCGAATAAATCACCCTCCAAACTTATAAACAGATATTGCTAATTTATCATGCATACTTGGTGTTTAGTGGTGTGGGTATATGACTACCTGCCTTTATTTACATTACAGCATAGGCCCACACATTGCACACACATACTTCAAAAAACAAAGTTATTAAAAATAACTGTACAGCAAAACTACGAAATCCCTCTTGGCTTATAATTCACATGATTACAGTGATTGTTTAATATAAATGTTTGATATTGTTTCAGATTAATGAGTTCAGGTCAGTGGAAGTCTGATTTCAAGTCACACTCCACTCCAGGATTTTTCCAGGCCAGACTGTATGTGGATGGTCCGCCCAGAGACACCTTCATCAGACTCCCTGTAAGTCATCTATCATGCTAAACTGCGTCTATTCTAGAAAAATCTGTATGGAAATTTCTTATATTGATCACTTTCTTGTATTTCAGTTATCTTTAATTGATAGTAAAGTATGTTGCATGCATGTTTAATTGGGATTTTAATTACAGTTTAGAAAACAAACAGTTCACATTGATCATACCTGTGCATCCATCCACAGGGTTGGGGTAAAGGAGCCGTGTTCATCAATGGGTACAACCTTGGACGCCATTGGTTCATTGGTCCCCAGCTTTTCCTTTATATCCCAGGACCTTTAGTCAGAAGTGGAGAGAATCAGGTATACTCTTATTCATGTATATGATATATATATATATATATATATATATATAAGAGAGAGAGAGAGAGAGAGAGAGAGAGAGAGAGAGAGAGAGTACATGAAGTTCACCTCTGCTTTATATTGTTTTTTTCTAGATGATTTGTTGCAGATTATGTATGTGTTATGTTCTCTTTCAGATTATTGTTTTTGAGGAACAAAAAGCGGATGACAAAATACTGTTTGCTGAAAATCCTGATCATGGAAAGACAATTGATGTTTACAAACTCCCCTTTTGCACACTGCTGTGAAAATAATGTACAACAACATGCACGTTCATGCACACACCTAATGACAGATGGATGCTAGCAGTTATTAAGAAGAAGAAGAAGAAGATATTCCTTTATTAGTCCCACAGTGGGGAAATTCAGTTTTTACACTCTGTTACAGTACAGTACATATACATGCGTCAATGGAGAGATGTCAGAGTGAGGGGGCTGCTCCTGACAAGCGCCCAGAGCAGTTGGGGGTTCGGTGCCTTGCTCAGGGGTACCTCGACAGTGCCCAAGAGGTAAACTGGCACCTCTCCAGCAACCAGTTGGTCTTGGTCCATGGGGGACTTGAACCGGCGTCCTCCGCGTCCTAACCCAAGTCCTTACGGACTGAGCTACTGCCGCCCAATTGTCATATACATAAAGTTATTAATTCACTAACCATTATATTTTTCAATTGGTAAAGTACAACAGTATTGTTTTTTTTTCTAAAAATGTTTAGTGAATATTGATTCTGTTGCATTAAACTGAACAATGAATACAACATTGTCTGATTTGTCTTGTTTTCTCATTTCAGCATGAACTTTGCTCTCATTAGAGATAATGTTGTTTGACCCTTTGACAGAATGACACACCCTCACAAGCATCTCATTGGACCAAAGGCATGTCATTCACGCACGAAGGCAGCTTTATTCACAAAGTAAGACACGGGACAAAATGAAGACTACTGAGAAGTCGGTGGAGGCTGTATCATTGCCGAAGCAAGCTACTAATCTTGACAACGATAAGCTGGCACTGATAACATAGAGGCTGACTATTCATTCAACCAAGGTGGTCAAACACAGGAAAACACTGTTGTCAACTCATGCAAAATTATTAAGGCATACTCTATCACAAAATCATAAAAAATATCTATTTTTGCCAGTTAACATTCCTAATCTACATTTCCCTCTTGAATTTTACAGATTCACAAACAGATGAACACAATCAATTAGTTTCTACCGCACAATATCTAAATATCTATTATATTTCCCTTTTACTCTATATGTGGTGACGTGCACCTTAGATTTCCCTCTACACAACATACTTTTGTACCTTACAAAATTATCAAAAAGCTGTGCATCTACAGATGCCATCGTTACAGGGACACTGACAATGTAAATTAAACTCGGTTCTAAACGATGAAGACACAGTTGAACACCAGGAACTCAATCGACAAAACATCTCTTATAAACACTTTTCTCACATAACTTTCAAAACACATTTCTCCAACATGACTACAGCTGATAACCAAATAGTATTTGGAAATGTCTGCAAACCTGTTGTCAGCTCATGCACAGATTTATTCTGGTAAGTATATGACCAGCGTTTGCACAACAATGATTAACACTAGTCTTCGTCTGCACACTGATGCTACGTACAGCACCTTGGGCATCCAGCATAGTGTTGAGATCTCTTCCCATCATCCCAGAGTTACAAGGAGCTGAGCTTACAAAAAGCTTTATATCTGCATTAAATAATTACAGACACAATGTTTAAAAATAGATAACATAGCTCACCATAGAGCTAAGACACCATACTATAACATTATACTCACTGAAAAAGGCACTGTAGCGCAAATACTGCCATGACAGGAAAGCCACAATAAATCACCAACACGTCATGGAAGTACAATCACTATCAGTAACAGCTGAATAAAAACACTCACAAAGCAACGCTTACGTATTTAGTTTAACCCGCAGGGTCCTCCTCAGATTAGGTGTCCTTAAAAACAGATCATGCTATGGCAATTTTGCGGCCAAGTTCGGCTCCCTATGGGAAATGACACTGTGCTAGTGGCTAGCTCCCTATGAAGTTAAAGTGGTAGCTAATAGTCGCTACGAATAAAAAACACTGGCAAATTAGTGGCTAAATTAGCGGGCTAATGCCACGCGACACACGTAGGCTTCGTGGAAATTGCACTAATAACTTCACACAAAGCACAAAGTGACATTTAACGCCTACAGGAAGTGCCCGAAATGTCAAAATGTGTGCAGGTAACAGGCTAAAGTTAGCGGTTAGCTAATTTGGGTAACTAGCAAACAGTGTCGCAAACATTTACTATACCAGGCAGTGGCGCCATGCGTTAGTCCTACAAAAGTGACGTTACACCTTTCAAATATTGACTTAACTTACCTTTTAAAGTTGTGGCATAAATATTAATCTTCTCTGTATGTTAGTCTCTGCCGTGTTTGCTCACGTCTCTGGCGCGGTGGTGCTACACATGCGCAAAGCACCATCTACAGGCTCTCGTGTAATCTCGCGAGATTACTTTACGAAATGGGGTATGCTTTCATATAACTATATATGAAAAATATAGATATATATTTCTAATGTATGGATCAGGCAAAACCCCTGCTGGTGAATGGGGTTTAGTCATGATGTTACATCTAAAGCAATGGGCAAAACAAAGCGATGACGTGTATTTAAAATCACTAGTGTTCACTGCCTTCTAGTGGTCACTTACAAGAGCTGCAATATTAAATACGTCAGGTCAATGCTGCCATGTTAACTTCTAATTCTGGGAAAAGTACACCTTCTTAGCACAATACATGATGCAGGGCTTAACGTTGTTTAACAACAACATCTACATTACAACTACAGATATTATTAACATATAAATGTCTCCGACCTCAACATTAGCAGTTCCTGTGACTACCTCCATGTTGACGCTAGGAGACGTTGAACTGTGTATTTAAAACCAAAAGTGTTTGCTGCCCTCTAGTGGTGATTACCAGGAATTGATAAATTAGAAAAAGCGGTGTTAATGCAACAATTATAGCACACCTACACTTCCGGTGAGAGCATTACAAAATAAAACGTTCAACAAACAAGTGTGTTTACTCGTAGCAGTGCACAATATACCGGAATGATTGGCCATATTGATTTACAACAAAGATACTGTTATTCACGCATATGCGTATAACTGTCTGATAGCTCTTAATAATATAATTAGTATTGATAACTGTATTATTCCTGCTAAAGTCAGCAAAGGTGCTATATTTAGAAATGATATGATGCAGTTCCTACCTGTGACCACTGGAGAGCATTACAACTCGTGATTTTAATGTTATTATTTGCTAGTTGTTTGACCTGAATAATGTATAGACATTTGACAAGATAAATGTTTTATTGTGTTTAATATTACAATATCAGTTAATGCAGTAAAGAACAGGAAATAAACGAGCTTTTCTGGCAATGTTTACGCATTAGCAGCTCACGAGTTTACCTCTGTGTTGATGCTAGGAGATGTTAATCTCTGTATTTAAAATCACGAGTGTTTTCTGTCCTCTAGTGGTGACAACAAGGAACTGACAAATTAGTCAAACAGCGTTAATGAAAACATTTAAAAGTAATCCAAATTCCGGTAACGCATTTCAAAATAAAACATTAAACATACAAAAAGTTGTACTCGTGGTCACCGTGGCGCGGGCAGTGTGCAGTCATAGCAATTACTGGCTAGATACACTATATTTAGTGTTTAGTATTATTTAATGTTAAGCAGAGTATTTTTAAAGGATTATTTTGTACACATAAAGTAAAAGAAGCACAGCATCCCAATAGTGTTTGAGTTTGTATTTCCCATATTATGTTGACAATAAGATGCAAGGGATTAACAGTAATTTATTGCAGTTTAATATAAGCAAAACACAATGTTCACTGCCTTCTAGTGGACACAGTGAAGATCTGCACTATTATATTAGTCAAGTTAGCGTCAATGAAGCCATATTAACATAGTTACACACCTGGGAAATGTAGTACAGTTTCTTAGCATATTACACGATGCACGCCGCTATATTGTTTTATAATAAAGTATACATAAGAAATACAGATACCATACTTGAAAAACCATGTAATCAGTGATAAAGGTATTGTTTCTTCTATAGTCTTAATTCTTTTGTCTGGATCTTCTTCTTCAAATGAACAGTCAGGGTTGAGGATAAATGTATTACATGCCAGCTAAAAGATTAGATAAACAGTGGGGTAATGATTATATTAATAATATATTAATAATATATTTAAACAGAATACTAACGTTATAGTCCACAATACATAGTAGATATACTGTATCTTGTCCTGCCAGCATATTTGTCACACTTTTAGTGTGTTAATTAAAATATCAAAGCACAAGACTTGATTGAATAATATATGAATAATTAATACAGCAAAAGGACTTGTCATCTGAAGACATGCAAACAAAGTACAGGGCTAAAAGCAAAATCCATGTCACCATCTTGCATTGTAAACAGCGGTTGTGTGCTCACCGATGCTAAAATGCTAGCCCCTCAAAGCATCATGGGAAAAAAAACATCACAGTTTATGGTTCATAGAGGTGCTTTACAGTCTATCGTTTAACCTGAAAAACAGCCAAAATGTTTGACACAACGGGTATTTTTTTTTAAACTATGTAATCCAACCTCATGGTTCAACACGACCGCTTCCGTATATTACACTTCCGTAGTGTGTGAACAGTTTATTTTGAAAATAATAGCCGGAAGCTCCTCATGTATTTCAAGTGAGCTTGACTTGTAAATATATCCGCTGCTGTTCCTGTGTCGGCACAGCTATTGCTGGAAGAGGACTCGGTCATTTCAACTTACAGGAGGGCAGCATACATGCCCTGAACAATCTTTTTGTCTGAACTTAATATTAGCTAATTTAACAGTGAATGTACTGATAAAATTACGCCTTTCGACATGGGAGTAACGTTATAGTGATTGTAAGCGCAGCCCCATAGTACCTTAGCATAGCCGAGCTGAGCTGCTGAACTGGACCACCTCAGAGTAGGTTTGGATATTTACTTTAGCCAAGTTGAGTTGTTATAAATAAGGGTTTGCGTCCGCATCCTGACATGGAGTCATTTGGAGCCATCGGCGCCGTTCTTGGATGCTGTGCGGCCATTGCTGTGGGTGTGCTTGTGTTTGCAGCCTACAAACTTGGCTTACTCTACCAGTTGTTTCACAAGGTAGGTTGTCACCATTCAACACGGTGATTACAAACTGCACGCTTCTCTCTTCCTTTCTCCACATGCCTTTTGGCTTAAAGCATTAATGCACAGATCAGTCCTAGCAAATACACCTGAGTTACAAAATCACCTGTATTCTGCAGGCAGTGACAGGTGGGAGGTATGATGGCCTCTGTTCATGTAAACTTTGACCGACCTTGTGGTTTTCTAGGACAAAGGCTATCGCAAAACTCAGATTGTTAGTGGGATTGCACAAAGACCAGAGAAACTGGAGCCCTGCAAGCCAGAACAATATGTGGTGGTTGTTGTGAAATATGACAGACTGCTGGAGTGATGAGATGTCAGCTGACCTTTAGTGTTGTTATCAACTCACACTGACACTGACTGTTCTCCGACAAATTTTTCTAGGTTACATAATTGTTTATTCCGTTAAGTCAAGTCAATTTGATTTATGTAGCCCGATATCACAAATTTGCCTCACAGGACTTTACTATCAGTTGAATCAGTGAAGTAACAGGAGGAACTATCTGAATAGTCTCTTCTCTGACTTAACGATTTTTCTGTCCTCTGACCCACCTCAGACTGAGACAAAGAGCCCACGACACGGTGGCGAGAGCGTGGCAGAGGTGCTCCGTGCCCACGGGGTCAAGTACGTCTTCACACTCGTCGGTGGACACATCTCACCGGTCCTGGTGGCTTGCGAGAAGTTGGGAATTCGCATTGTGGACACCAGACATGAGGCCACTGCTGTCTTCGCTGCTGATGCTGTGGCGAGACTCTCAGGTGCAGATGCAACATTAGACAGATGTGTCAGTCTTATATGAGCTCCTAGCACATTACTGGCAGTTATGGAGAATAAAGGAATTGGGTGTGCCGTTGCCTTGGTGGGGTGTGTGTGGATATAGGTCTTTATTGCTGCAGTAGTTTTGACTAGTCAAACACAGGTGTGTAACTAACAGCGTTATTAATGAATTACATTCAGTGTGCCAGCAGTTTGCCCTTCGTTTTTCAAACAATCTTGTGTATTACTAGGTTTAGATAGAACTGTCTCAGTGTATAGTTTGTTCCTTATGCCAGTTGTGAGTGTGGTTTTTTTGGGGTCTGGTTGATAGCTGTCTTGGTTGTCAACCCGCCAGGCACTGTTGGTGTGGCAGCAGTGACTGCTGGCCCAGGCCTCACTAACACAGTGACAGCAGTGAAGAACGCTCAGATGGCTGAATCTCCATTGCTGCTCATTGGAGGAGCTGCTGGCACACTACTTCAGGTATGTTGGTCTTTTTAAGCGTGTTATACTTCATCTTCTCAAACCTTAGTGTCTAACCTCTCCATGAACTGTGTTTGTGGGACAGGGCAGAGGAGCGCTGCAGGATATCGACCAGATGTCTCTCTTTAAGCCGCTGTGTAAGTTCTGTGCCTCCATCAGGACTATCAGGGAGATCGTGCCTACTGTCAGGAAAGCCCTGGCCATCGCCCAGTCAGGAACTCCTGGACCTGTTTTCATAGAGTTCCCCATCGACACGCTCTATCCATACCATCTTGTGTCCAAAGAGTTTGGAGTTAAGAACCCTCCCAAAGGCCTGATGGGAAAAATTGTCTCATGGTATGTTATCAGCATGTCATGTATACACTGCACAGTACTATTAGTGTATGTAAAATACTCAAAAAAAGAATAGAAGATCTGTTGACTCCAGATAGATATAAAATGACACTTGTATGAAAATAAATTGTGAAGAGAGCTGTATGCATGACTAAAATCAGCATATTTATATGTGCATTAATATGAGAATTATTATACTGTTAGACATAAATTTGTGGTGTCCCCGGTTCCCAGATGTCTTGTAAACTTTGGTGCAGATGTGACCTTTTGTGCTTTTCTCTGTCCCCACAATTCATGTCACTCTCAATTGTCAAATAAAGGCAAAAATGCAACAATACATGTTAAATTATTTCACATGATGGTCTGATTTCTTGTAAGGTACCTCAATAACCACCTCATGAACCTCTTTGCTGGAGCCTGGGAGACCAGAGATGTGTCCCCGCTTCCCGTTGACATCCCGCAAGCCACAGATGATCAGGTAAGACTGCTCCTAGGAGTAAAGGCTTGATGTTACTTATACGTTCTTGTCATTGGGGGCAGGACAGACATGACTAAGCCAGAGTTTTAAATGTTTTGCTATTTTTGTTTTCTTTCAATACAAATAAGGTACAAAAGAGCATTGAGCTGGTGAGTCGAGCCAAGAAACCAGTTATTCTGCTGGGTAGCCAAGCAACACTCCCCCCAACGCCGGCCGATGACATCAGGTAAAAGACAATGTGATACTCTCCCCCTCTCCCCTGCCTTCATTTGTCTCCTGTTTCTTACTGTTTTTCTGGCACTGTTTACTACATGGTTGCTCCCTGATGATAATAGACAATACTGATATTTTATATTAGTTTTCCTGTTAGAATCTGAAATGCATTGAAGTGTTCTTAATTTTACTTCATCTGGGTAAAAATGCTTTCCTGCTTTATAGGAAGGCGCTGGAGGACTTGGGTATCCCCTGCTTCCTTGGGGGCATGTCCCGTGGCATGCTGGGTAAAGACAACCCCATCCACATCAGACAGAACAGGCGAGATGCTCTGAAGGAGGCCGACTTGGTGCTCTTAGCAGGTCAGGCATACAGCACACTCTTATAGTTTATACCTTATATGTTAACATAGCAATAACATAACTTTGTGACAATAGATTAAGACTAAGATAACTAGTTAACATAAGATGACAGGGGGTACCAGTATTATTCGTTATTTAAGATTTCATAGAATGACAGCTGTTCCTTGCTAAAATGAACTTAAATCCACTCTGGAAGTTGCTTAATTTTTGTTGAAACACTGTTGGGGGTTTGACTGTATTAGTAGCCAGAGCAGCCTCATTTCCTATAGAAATGTTGAACACTGTGTTGCGTTTGCAGGCACTGTGTGTGACTTCCGGCTGAGCTACGGCAGGGTTCTGAACAGACGCAGTAAAATCATCGCTGTCAACAGAGACAAAACACAGCTGCTGAAAAACTCCGATATGTTCTGGAAACCAACTATAGCAATTCAGGGTATGTTCACAGGCTGCTGTCATGACTCATGATCATAATCAAAGTATTAACATCATTTTAGATATCTGTTGTTTAGTGAAGAATATGCCATATTAAAAAACCCTTTTTGTCACTGGCTCCAATTTGGACGCTGAACACGCTATGTCATTAGTGATTACTATGATGAAATATAAATCTTGTTTTATTTTAGGTGATGCTGGTTCATTCTTAGTGCGGCTTTCGAAAGGCCTTAAGGGCCATCGCTGTCCAGAGGAATGGCCTCAGAGCCTCAAAGCAGGCGATATGACCAAAGAAAATGCAAACAGGTAAGCAGAGGAGATGATCCAGGTGTTGTAAAACCATCTGTTAAACCCCTGTTGTCTAGGATTAAAAAATATCTGAAATGATGAGAAAGCAAACAATTTTATATTATTGTAATGTAAATACAACTACAACTCAGTTACTAAAAAAATCATGTCTCCATCACATTAACTAGAGTATTTTTTTTATTCCAGGGCTAAAGCTGATGAGAAGACCGACCGACACTTGAATCCCTTGAAAGTCCTGCACCATGTGGATGAGCTGATGGCAGAGGACAGCATCATTGTTGCAGATGGGGGTGATTTTGTTGGGAGTGCTGCTTACATAATGAGACCAAGAGGACCTATGCGATGGCTTGATCCAGGTTAGATCTCATATTCCAAACAACTTGTTTATGAGGGACTGTTGTGTTTAAAATAATGGATGTTTGGTTACTTAAATGTGAGAGGAGAGGGCTTGTAATTATCAACAATATAATTCCAAGTCCATTGATTTGTTGACTTCAGTTGATGAAGAAATCATTCAAGTCTAGTTCAGAAGTTTTCTGTAGTGAAGTTAATTTATGAAGGCAAAAATCAGAGTGAGCCAATAATCACAAGTAATGTTTTCTCCATATTACAGCAATGTATCCTGAGGTTAATCATGCTTTCTTTGCAGCCATAGTGACAAAACTTTACTGTTCCTTGCCCCTATAGGAGCCTTTGGGACCCTGGGAGTTGGAGGAGGATTTGCCCTGGGGGCAAAACTGTGCCGGCCTGAATCAGAGGTATCGTATTGATTCAAACATTTCACATGTTCACATGTTCACACTGCATGAATGAAATGCTACTTTGTGTGCTTTTCAGGTGTGGATAGTGTATGGAGATGGCTCCTTAGGATACAGTGTTGCAGAGTTTGACACATTCACTAGACACAAGGTAAAAAAATCATAGTATGTACATTATATTGCCGATATGAGGGACACACCAGTATCAGTATCAACATACTAATAAGAATACTATTGGGTTAAGTTGTCCCGTCTTAACAAGTGATAAAGGAGAGTGAGGTAGATGTCAATCAAGCGCAGTCAGCAGTTATAGTTCTCTTTGTTTTCTTGTGCTAATCCAAATTTCCCTCTTTTTCCCCCCAGACACCAGTTATAGCTGTGGTGGGAAATGACGCATGTTGGAGTCAGATATCCAGAGAGCAGGTTCCCATACTTGGCAGCAACGTGGCGTGTGGTCTTGCATTTACAGGTAGATGTTTTGCATTGGATGTTGTGTAACTGCTGTGATAGCTTTTATATATAAGTTATATCCCACACTGTGAACAAAATTAATTTATATTTATTTAAGATAACTGGGCACCTACTAACTTTTTGTATTGTATTTTCTTCTCCTCTTTGCAGATTATCATATAGTGACAGATGGTTATGGTGGTAAGGGCTACCTTATTGGACGTGAGGACGAGGACAGGCTGAGCGACATCATCAGACAGGCTCAGAGGGAGACCAAGGAGGGCAAAGCTACGCTTCTCAATGTCCTAATAGGGAAGACCAACTTTAGAGAAGGCTCTATCTCTGTATAGAGCAGCTGTGGTTTCCTTTTGCTTTGGCTCTTCATAGACTTTACTATCAGGCTCTATGAAGAGTTTCAGAGAGGAGGAAGATACAGCCCTCACAAGACCTATGCTAATCCTTTGTGCCCTTAAAGCCATATTTCACTTTAAGACAAAATTACTTTACAGTTTGTTGATCTCCTATAAGAGTTCATGAACTGTCAGCTATAACTTCACTAACTTTTCTCATCAGAGTAGTTAAAAATCATACCAGTGAAATATCTGCAAACACCAGAGTCATGACTTGTGATATTTCAATATCAAAGGGTGACTGTTTTATAAACTTGCAGTTTCTGTTATTTACTATTACATTCTACTTAAGTGAAATACTACAGCTCCAGATCTGCCAGCCTAGAAACTAAATCTTTTGTTGCATCATGCAATTTTCAGGTTCATGTTGTGCTATTTAAGATAACTGCTGCATTTTAAGAAGGGAAAGAGGGAAAAGTAAGAAAATCTTCCTTTGTTAAGGGATTGTACCTCTTCAGGAGCTCGGGATTAGACTTTTGACCTTTAAACAGCCTATTATAATTTTCTTGCAAATAAACCAGTGACTGAAAATAATTGGTGAGAAAGAGCATTGGTTTAAGTCATCAAATGCGACCAGTATGCCTTTTCTGCTGTTATCAAATGAACACGGAGCCTTTTTTATGAGGAAACCTGAAATTTAACAGCTGTAATATTCTTATTGGTTGATGATTTGGGATAAAAATGTGTTAAATGGAAAATATTTTTTGAATGTTGAGGATTGAAAAATTGTATGCCTTTTAATGTTTGATTGTGTTTTGGAATACATTGATGTGTGTAGAGTGAAAATATGTCTGCTGATTCAGTTATCTATTTGAATTATATTTAATACTAACTTGCATTGATGTGGGCTGTCATTTCAAATATGCCTGTGCACAATATGTATTGCACTATAATTATAACTTATTTACTCACCAGGTGAACATGTTTGGATTATCTCACTCCAATATACTGTATATTGCTGTTTTGTTTGGTAGTTTGGAGGGAGCTATGTCAAACTTTTGATCATACAATGTCAGTTTGGGTTCATTCTCAAATAAATTGAAAAAGAAAATAATGAGTGGGCTTTTGAATACTTTTGTTATGTAACTGAGTTACCTCTGTTTAGGTTTAAGAAAATTAGACCTTCACATCCCTCAGATTCTGTGCAAAATAAGCTTTACAGCTCTATTTAATATTGCAACTTCATCTGGCACAAGCTGCAACATTGAGGTCTGTATATTATATGAAGTCTGGACCCTCTATTAGTGTTAATGGCTACACTTGTAGATAGTAATGAGGTAGGACTCCTGCTTCATGGCATCTCTAATAAGGCATGTGCCCTGTATTTTTGGAAACACAACAAAGCATGCAGTGTGTACTCAGGCCACATGCACCTACACTGTACCCAAGGCGCAAGGGGTCCACATTCTCAGAGTAAATATTTAATGTACTAATTAGCTGTTAGTACTCAATTGCAGTACTCTCATTTGTGGGGTCCACAGAAATCTCTTCACCTGGATGTGTTATCAGCTAGGTGTACCACTAACAGAGGGATACAAAGTGGTATCATATGCTGCAAACTTCTGTTACACAAGAGCGTGAGCATATTTCCATGTAATTATTTTTGTAATATTTGACAAAACACACAACCTGGTTTCTGACAAAACACTGATGGATTTAAATAGCAAATGTTTGTTGTTGTTGAGGGTCTGATTTGACCTAAATACTTTAAAAAATGCAATTTTTATTTTAAACAGGAGATGGCAGGCTAGTATTAGTTTTCCTGAAGAAACCTACTGTAAATACTGACGTGTTCCTGTTTAGCATAAATTATGGGAAAGGGAGAAAAACACGTGTATTGGGAAAACAGGTCATCTGAGAAAATGTCTACTGCTGTGTGTATCAATTAGTGCCATCTCAACTACAACGGTGTTTAAAAATCAAAATAGTATAATATTCTCAATTATGAAGCTCTTGCTTTTAAATACAAAAGTAAAAACAAGCGTATACTATATGTACATTGCAGAATTTTGACACATTCACTGGACAAGTTAAAAATCATAGAATGAAGATTATACGTGTACGCAACAAACCATAACAAATATACAGTATAACACTAAAATAAATATTGTAGATATGAAGTTGTCCCGTCTTAACAGGTAAAACAGGAGAGTCAATCAAGTGCAGTTGGCAGTTATAGTTATAGTTCTCTTTGTTTTCTTGTGCCAATCTGAATTTTCCTGTTTTTCTCTCAGGTTCCCATGCTTGGCAGCAATGTGGCGTGTGGCCTTGCCTTTACAGGTAGATGTTTTGCATTGGATGTTGTGTAACTCTTGTGATAGCTTTTATGTATAGGTTATACTGCAGAATTTTGTGACTAGTTATTTTTCTGTTGGATATATTAATTGTCAAATCATGACACAATACTTTTGATTCCACAAATTTCTGAATGATGCTACTTAAGTGAAAAGCGGCAAAAGGCAGCAATCCGCTCAGTATAATT
Source organism: Pterois miles (assembly GCA_947000775.1). Classification (NCBI taxonomy): domain Eukaryota; kingdom Metazoa; phylum Chordata; class Actinopteri; order Perciformes; family Scorpaenidae; genus Pterois; species Pterois miles. The sequence goes on from CAMQGK010000110.1 coordinate 10,720,102, forward strand.
AACATCAGTTTAGGATGTAAACAACAGTTTGCAGGTTGTTTTCTTCTGTGTAGCCTCTTCTAGAGCTCTTTGACGTCACCGGGTCTGCTCTTGCTGCTTTAGGGTGCCCTGTGTAAATCTCTAACACATCTTCACACCTTGGAAATTGTAAATAAATGATTGCTGTATTGTCGTAGAAATACATTTTGCATTTCTGCCAGAGTTTTACACTGTTTATGTTTCTAACTTTTAACTATTTTTATTCAGTTTTACTGATGGCCGAGCCTGCTTGGATGTGTGTGTATTTTCCCCGTGCGGTACAATGAAGTTAATGTTAGGTATTCGTACAGCACTTGAACGCATCATAAAACCGCAGGCGGTGACTTCAACAGCTCCGCAAAACTTAAACAGACGATCACTGTAGTAGCCGGGAAAATCGACAGCATTTGTGGTGTATAACGGTGTAATAAACTTAGCGGAAAAGATCGGTAAACAACTTATATATTCTGCTTTAATTACGCTATCATCAGAATGAAAAGTGGACCCGAGAAAGCCTCGGTCTCTTGACAACCTCGGATAGCTAACGTAACTTAGCTTAAAACAAAAAGCAGACTAACAGTAGCTTAACGCTAGTTAGGTGTTCGTTAACATTAGGAGGGTTTTCTTTATCCATTAATCTTTTGTGATACAGACTTCAACTCATCACCAGGTTCGCATTGATACCATCAAAAGCTAAGACTCAAGTCGATGCCCAAACTATTTAACGTGGCTCACATTAATAGAGAATATACTTTTACTGACTTCAAATTAAAAGGATTTCTACTTGAACGGAAATAAACACTGGACAGTCACTCAACGTTACCTATATCAAGGTAAGTAATCGTGACGCTTGTTTCCTTGTCTACACGTTTTATCTATTGTGTGAACCGTAGTTGTCAAATAATAATTAGTATTAAAACGTGGACTGGGTTAGATACAAACGCTAACTTTACGCATGTGTTTCCTGTAATGTTAGAGTTCAGAAAACAATAATAGGGAAACACCAGCAAAAACTTGCTAAAGTTACCTTGTCTGTCACAGTTTCCAGGAACAATAGCCTCACTGTAGGTTTTTAAATGGCTAACAGCATATGTCATCATCCAGGCATGGTGTGTGACCAGTAGGAAATTTATGAATTATTTCCTGTATGCGAAATGATGACTGTGTTAAGTAGGACAAGTTGAAGCACTGTTTTCAATTGCCATGACACTTTGACCTGGCAGGGAAATGTTAATTGTAATTTTCTATATGACATGATAACAATATTGTCAGGCGGCCTAGAGGGAAGCTTCAGAACTTGACAAACAACATATGCATGTGACACTTAGTGTCCAGAACTGCTGTAGTTGTCAGAGTTAGCATGTTGATCACGTTTCTGTTACAGGACTTGAATGGCCTCCGTTGTTGCAGTGAAAACTGAGAAGCGACCTGCAGCTGATTCTCAGGATGCAGACTCAAATGCAAAAAAGCCCAGGTAAGCTCAGGTGCTGCTTCGGAGCCAGCTGCACACTCTGCCCAAACATCACGTTTGTCTACAGGACTTATTAAAGTCTTTGTTTTCTTGAGTTCCCATTTTTTGGCAGACCTAAATAAAGGTAGGGTTGAGTTTTACACTGCATGTTATTCTGCTTGCAAATGATTAGTTTAATGCTATTTTGTAAATTTCTCCACTGTGGGACTAATAAAGGAATATCTTATCTTATCTTATTTGGAGGGATTTGAGAAGCACCATGTTTGGAGGCATTGTCACTCAATTCCTGTATACCCCACAGGAAACTGCTGCCCAGCCTGAAGACCAAGCGAGCCCCCGAACTCGTCCTGGTGATTGGCACGGGGGTAAGCTCTGCAGTGGCCCCTCAGGTCCCTGCACTCCGCTCCTGGAAAGGCCTCATCCAGGCCCTTCTCGATGCAGCCAATGACTTTGACCTTCTCGAGGAGGAGGAAAGTCGGCGTTTCCAGAAGCACATGCAGGAAGATAAGAATTTGGTTCATGTGGCCCATGACCTCATTCAGAAACTTTCCCCGGTAAGCCTGAGCTTTTTTCCTTTCCTTCCCTCTCTACACCACCCTGTTGCACATGTACAAACACATGGCGGACAGACTGCCAGCTCACTGTCTTTTCCTCATCCAGGGACATTTTGTTTTAATTTCCATGCAATGAGATAAGGCATCTTAGCCGTATCTCATAAAGCTAATGACACAGGGCTTATTTTTGAGACTTTTTCTTTGAAATAAAGTTTGGTCAATATAAAGTTTTTAATCAGTTGATGTAGAATCAATCACACATGCAAGGAGCAGGCTTGGATTCTGTTTCTCATTCACTGGTGTTGAAAACAACACCCTGATGAAGGCACACAAGCTGAACTGCATTAGTGTTTGTTTGTTTTTTTAACCCTCCCTTGCTCTCCTTAAGGTTTACAGTATATTTACAGCAGTTAGACACTACAAACCTACATTGAACTGATTTTCTATGTACCAAAAATTCTGTCTCTTTTCAGTTTTTAAAACACTAACTTTAAATTGAAAGTTTTTCTGTTTAATTTTTTTCTGCTGAGTGAGGGACTAATGCACAGAGCTACAATTATAGGGAAGCTTGGTTAGACAGACCTTAAATGCTTCGGTTTTATCAGCAAACAGAAGTATACTTTGGAGGAACTACTCCTACTATGTTTTGTGAAGCAGTGTCAACTTTTAAATCTTCCTAATATTCAGTCTTGTGTTAACTTTGTTCCTGTCCTGTTATTGGCAACAGTAATAACTTATGCATCAAAATTCAGACATATTTTGAGTTACAATACAATACAATTGACTTAAATACAACAAGCTGGACATCATAAATGAAACTTCTGGTTTAATATGTGATTAAACCAGAGTTTGTGATTGTGAACAGTGATTATAATTTATCATTAACTGAGCCACCCGCATTGTAGTGTAGACATACATTAATTTTGTGAATAAGGCTACATGATTGATAATATTAAACAGAAATATCAATTCATACCTCTTACGCAATCTCATTTTCATATCGTACTCTAAGGTTGCAACAGTAGACACAACTGTGTTACACCATGTGACAGCAGAGAGGACAGAAACACAAATATTTCTACTTTGTGAAAGAGAGACTAACACAGCTGAAAAGAAAGCTTTTGAGCAAACAAAATCAAAATGAAGGTAGTGCTCTGTAGTGTGGGGCTTTTTGGATTTAAAGACAACAGCAAAAAACACAATATTTTGTCATAGTTGCAGCACCAAGTGGCTTAATACCTCCTAAGAATTTGATGACCCAATCAAGCCCACCAAAACTTGAAAATTCCCGCCACGCGACCATACAAACACAACAAGATCCTTCCTAATAAGTCATATCATCATCATCATAACTAATCATACATTTTGAGTGAGAAAAAAATCTCTTTTTTTCTTAAAGCCTTACAGATGAAACTCATTAGATTGTTATACATTTACTGTGAAAAGTGGATTTCCATATTACTAAGTTCTCTTCCTGTATTGGACTGGTCTGGTCTGGAGCAGGGTTGGCAGATGGGAGACTTGATACAGTTTGCCTCCTGTGTTAGTCATGTCTCATCGCACCTTTGACATTGATAAATGCTTTGTTTCTGCCCTCAGCCTGTTGTCACAAAAGGAACAAGCAGTGCTTTTATGGCTTTATCCATCGTGCTTATTTCAATCCACAGTTGTGCAGACACCACCCTACTGCTGTTGGCTACAGACACAGCAAGCTCTAGCATGCTAAGGGGAACAAACAAGCACAGAATAATGTGAACCACTCATCCCCCTTGTCCAGATTTTCCATTCAGACAGAGTTAAAGTACCACTCAAACGGCAAGCATGCAGTAAATTACAGTAGAGGATAAGAGTTTGTTGTGTTTCTACTGACAAAACTTATCTGCAAATGTTCCCCGTCGTTGCACTTAAAAACACGCTAGCACTAGACCTAAGTAGATGTCGTCTGAGCCAAATGTAGTGTATGTCTTCAAATGTGTGAAACATGGTGTTTCCTTGAGGCATATGGTATTAGACTATATGTCCTAATATGAGGGTTGGAGAGACCTGCCTTCAGTCTGGTTAATTCCAGTAACAGCTGTGAGAGTTTAACCCACTTTTCATGGAATTGTGTGTCAGATGTATTATGGTGATTTGCAGGCACACAGTTTCAGGTTAATGAGGGTAATCTGAAGTTAAAACTGAAAGAGAATGATTTTGCTGCAAATCCTCTCACACATTTGCCCTTGGAAAAACAAGGCTAATAACAACTTTGTGTACTAGCTTTAGTTTAAGAAATATAAACAATGCTTTCAGCAGGGTCAGTGGAGGAAACATTTGAGCATCTGTTGATCATTTTGATGATAATCTGAAATTTGTAACTGATGAAGCCCTCTACGTGCCTTGTTGCAAAAGGAAACGGTTGTGGTTTATTTTTCTCAATTTTTGTGAAATTAACCACAACTGTCTGTGGAAAAAAAGATCAAGTGTTCTATTCAGCATCTGTTACTGCTGTTACACCTAGGCTATATTTCTATTTAGTGCTAAGTGTATGCATTTCCACAGTAGGGAAGTCCAGAGCTGTTTTTAAACTTTGAGTAAAATTTGTTAGTTTGGGATGAATATTTAGAAACCAGAGTTGTTTACTTGCACTTGATGTGGTTATTACATAAGTCATGAGACAGTCCAAGGACACAGGGATCAGGATGGGTGCTATAGACACTAGATGTGGATAATGAGCTTCTTCCTGTGGAAAGGACTCCCGCTGTTTAGCCCATTAGAGCTGTAATCTCTGGAAGTCAGCGGAGCATTTCCCTGTGCTAGGATCACCTTGGTCACTGCATCTCGGCACCACCCTTTGCTATTCTGAGCTGTACGACTGTTTAGTCACGGCCAATAATCTCTTAGCAGACTCAGGTAGTGTGCATGAGATCAGACAGGGTGATGTAGTGTTTGATACACAACAAAGTTGTCCGAGAGTAGATGTTTTGAACACTGGCACACCCTTGACACACCTCCACAGTCTAACTTGAGACTACACCAAGGGGAAAGCATGTTAAAACAAAAATAAATAAGGCCTGGAGTACAAGGCTATATATGAGTCAGTTAGTACTCAAGTGGGCCTAAGCTCCTGATTAAGGATAGTAGCAAGACTGAGGACTTTACAACTAATACCTCTAGAAATATGAGCGCTGATTGGACTATACTGTATATCTGTGTATAACCTACTATTATGATATTTACAAAATTAAAAACCAAAACAATCACCCACTTTTCTGTTCACTTCTCAGTTTCTATGGATAAATTACACTACATTGTTTCTTTAATTTGTATTTTTCTCCAGTGTTTGTAGTAGCAATTATTCTGTGGTTCCACCCTGCTTCTAACGAGCTCAAATGAAAAAACAGTATCTTTCAGCTGTTGCTCAAACTGGCCTCATTTGCACACATGTATTTTAGGACACACATGGTCACATGGTATGATAAGTAAAACTGTGTACGCAAGAGTTCAATCCTATTAAAAGGCTGCTTGTTGTGGGTTTGTGAAAGTCTTCTTGATAAAATGGTTGCGGCAATTTGAAAGTAGCCTACTGGTTTTTAAATATTTTACCACAAAATACTTCTCCTAAAGTTAATTCTGCTCATGTTCAAACAAGTTAAACATGCCATTTCCACTGAATGTAGGGATGTCAAACACTGACAAAGTTTGGGGTTAATTATGCCACTCACACTAAAAATATACTCAGAGTACAGTTATGTTTTGTTTACAATGAGGAACATACAGCATATACGTCACTGACACTGTATTCTCTCTTATTTCTGCCACTGATTATTTTATGAATCAGTTTTCAGTCTGCACACTCAACATTTTTAAGTTGGAAACACTGTTAATTCTTATATATATCTAAAACCTGGTACAGATCTTATTTTACTACAATTACTTACAATTCTTTTGTTAAGACTTAACAAATCAAAGCAAATTTAGCGATAAGTTGGCACATTCTGTTGTGAGAACACAGGGAATGAGGTAGTAAAGCTGTCTTACATCGCAGCAACAAGAACCGTGTGAATCTATCTATGATACATTTTAGTCTCATGATCTGTGCTCCAGTGATCATTGTTTATTGATCTATTTTTCAATGAACAAGTTGTACGTAATGTTGGCGCACTAGATCACAGTGCTGCCGATTGTTCACAGCACTTCCTTTTTCAGCTGTTGTCATGCTGCTTTCAGTGCTGTGTTAAGGTGTTCGCTGAAGATTGATCACCAAGTATACAGTATGTAGGTAGACACAGTCCATGTGGCCTTCTGTCCTGAGTGTGACATGCAGTGTATGAAGTTTTGTTGTCACTGTACATTGCATGTCTAAATGTATGTGAAACACAATTATTTATTTATTATCTGTTAATATCACCAAATCTTCTCCCTGTACATTCAGTGTACTTTATTAAAGTATTTATGATGTTGAAACTTAAAGCCCTATAAAACAGTTGCATGGAAAGCATGTCAACTGGATAATTTCTTACATGTCCTCATAAAATAACTTGTGCATTATTCCTAGTGTTACTTGTCTTTTATTATTATTATTATTTTACAGAGAACAGGCAATGTGCGATCCACGTTCTTCAAGGACTGTCTGTATGAGGTGTTTGACGATTTGGAGTGTAAGATGGAGCATGCAGGGAAACATCTACTGCGCTCTGTGCTGCAGTTGATGGAGAGTGGTGCGCTGGTACTCACTACTAACTTTGACAACCTGTTGGAGATCTATGCAGCTCACCAGGGTACCAAGCTGGAGTCACTGGACCTGACAGATGAGAAGAAGGTAAACAGTCATGGATTGTGTTATGGCACTGATTGATCTTTTCTGCCACAATACATCCAGTCAGCTTTTTCAGTGTGCAAAGGTCACCAAAGTACTTTATGCTAGGGCTCATATTGTGGGTGTTAAAAGTTTGATTAATTTTAAAATTCAAGTAATATTTCACTGATTATTCAATCTCAAATCATAAACTCTCTAGTCTGGAGGAGGAAAACAGGTTGTACAGGAATAGCATGTTGTCCTCTGAGCATATAGGAGAACTCACTCACTCGCTTCAGTCAGTTACATTTATGACATTGCATTTCAGTGAAGTTCCTCATTGGCCGGTTTTGCAGAAAAACAGATAATGCTTTGACCTGAAAGAGCCTTTTGTCTAACAGGTGGAGGAAGGTTAAAGTTCTAACCATTACTCAGCTGCTGTTGAATTTTATAGATTGAACAATATTTGCTTTTGGATTAAGACTGCGCTGAAGGAGAAGATTGTTTTCCCAGTTCACAGGTTTGTTTCATTTCTGAACAGTTTCTCTGCAATATGTCAATTGTTCAATCATGTATTTTATTTCCAAATTCATTCAAACTTAGGTTGATTATATGTTAAATAGAACACAAATTAGCAAAAATTGGTCAGAGTTTTCTGAGAGACCCGTTGCTTTGCCTCTCAGTCCTGGTATTTATGCCTTGTCTCCATCAGGGCTAATATCCTCTAACTGCTGTTCAGTGATTTTACTCCCAGCCCAGCCAGAACAGGATTGAGTGCAATGGACTGTTAAGCGTGTGTGTGTGTGTGTGTGTGTGTGTGTGTGTGTGTGTGTGTGTCTAGGTGTTGGAGTGGGCTCAGGAGAAACGGAGGTTAAGTGTTCTGCATATCCACGGTGTTTACACCAACCCTAGTGGTATCGTACTGCACCCTGCAGGCTACCAGAATGTACTGAGGAACACTGAAGTTATGGTGAGCGCAGAAATTGTTCACTATTGGTTATGTATTTGATAAAAACTTTATTCAACAAGATTCTCTACTAATGACCTAAAATGTAAATGACCAAATTTCTTCTGTCCCTGCATTCTGATGTTAATGAAATGATAATATGTGATAATAAACTGTATTACTTCTGGTTTCAACAGCGTGAGATCCAGAAGCTGTATGAGACCAAATCATTTGTGTTTCTTGGCTGTGGGCGCACAGTAGATGACACTACCTTCCAGGCTCTGTTCCTGGAGGCAGTCAAACACAAGTCGGACCTAGAACACTTCATGCTCGTACGGCGAGAAGACGTGGGCGAGTTCAAGAAGCTGCGCGACAACATGCTGGACAAGGGCATCAAGGTCATCTCCTATGGAGACGAGTATGCTGACCTGCCCGAGTACTTTGAGAGGCTGGCCAATGAGATCTGCAACCGTGATGTGTCTACCAACGGCTGGGGTAAGGAGGATTAAAGTCAGTCACAGTTCATTTGTGTGCCTGTTTGTGGGAGAGGATGTGTCCTGCACATAAGCTCAATGAAAGTCTTTTAACTCATCATTTTGCCTTGCGGTTATTTACATTCTGTGTCAAAGGGGCCCCCCATGAATTTTACAGCTGAACTTCAGCTAACTCGTCTCGTGCTATTTGTTGTTTCCCACCTCCTGTTGTTGCTTTACAAAAGCATAATTCAACCCGTCTTTTAATGTAGGGTCTACTGTTTTTGGATCATGACCTACACTAAGAACTAAAAGTCAAGATATCAGGGCCTCTGCTACTTCGATTTTGAGCATTCTTTCTTTAATCAGCCTCCTGTGAGCCCCTCAACTTAATGGGAGTGTGATACTAAATTGCTGGTCTACCCCCTTAATGATTTGACACTGGGGTACTCAATGCGTGGTTGCTTCTGCTGTCAAAACAACTGCATTCTCCAGTCAAGAGATAGATTGATGTTATTTAACAACACCTAAAACTACTACTACTGGTAGTATGGTACCAGGTTAGTGTATTTTTTTGTTTCAACTTAAGCTGATGAGTCGAGTTAATTTGCCATATTGCAGATTTGATTTAGGGCATACAGTGTAAATTTACATTTCAGTCCAATAGATTTGCTTAACTTGCTAGTCCTTCTTTCTGAAAGTTCAGAGTATGAGTTGCCTGCATTTTATGATTGTCTTTTTTTTATCTTTATCTACAGGGTCTCCTTCACAAAATGGGGAAGAGCAGCAAAACGGATTTAACACACAGAAAAGCCTCCTTCAAGGTTAGGACTGAATGCTTCTCTTTGACTTCAGGCAGTGGCCGTTTGCAAGAGGCATTTCCAGAATAATACCATAAAGCACTGTTGAAGACTTTTGTTGAAGACTTTTGTTTTCTTACTGCATGCTGGTAGATAGAAAATTCAAGTCTGTTCTTGATTTTCAGTATCAAAAGACCTGCTGGTATTCCTTTTCACAAAGATATGGTCTTTGCAGTATTGCATGCACGGCAGTCAGTGGCAACATTTCAGTTGATGTTTTGTTTCTCGACTGTTCACTTAAGTCCCTTCCTTCTCTTTTTGCCCCAGACCATCATTCTTGACAGGCACACAGTTGGGATCACTATCAGTCATTTTCCTCCACAGTTCCGCCATGAGATCAGTCTACTTTGAGTAGTACCCAAGTCTGATTTCAATCAGTGGATTTAGGAATCCAGGAAAACTATGGGCCATGGGAGACCTAAAAGACGTTGTCAGTGTTTCACAGGTCTGTAATTTTCCTTTTATTAGTTCTGGTTTAAAAGGGAAGGGAAAAGTTAAGTAAGTAACCGTCAATGACAATACCCAGTGTCACAGTTCCACTGCACTGTATTTGAATGTTGCTCAACATTAGGGAAGCTACAGCGAAAAAAAAAAGTTTTTAATATGCAGATGATGGAATATGTTGACAGTGCTGCATTCCCTCATGGTTTGGATTTGGATTACAATCAAACTAAATGTATCACCTTGACCTACCTGCCCTGTAAGTAAAGTTGTAGGTGCAAGCTTTAACACATATCACATGCTCTTAACTGAAAGCAAAATTGGGTTGATATATGATAATTGTATCTGTCATGCTCTACCCTGAAACAAGTTAAACTTGATTTGCACACTACTGGATGGGAAATTTGGATGGGAATTATCTCAGTGATGGATGGTTACTTGGTTTGCAAACAAATTATGATTCTGTCCTCTAGAAGTTCAGGAGATTTTGTTTCCATAGCAGAGAGGCTTCCAGCCAGTAGCAATCACTTTGCCACTCCTGTGCTGAAAATGTTCTTTGTAAGCCTTTTTTTGTATTTTTAATACTTGCATGTGTTTTCTGACATAGTATTTATAAGTACTATTTTCAAAATAAAGCTTTGGTATCCCATTTGTGCTGTCAAGTGTTTACATGTCTAATGATAATCATACTGGAGTAGTCTGTCATGGGGCTACAGACCATGTGCCTCTGCAACATATGACAGAACAAGTTCCACTTTACAGGCTGTCATCGCATATAGCAGCTTTATTTAGAAATGTTTACATTCTCATAAATTCGCTCAAATCGTCTATATAACTTTGTTCTCTCATATTGCACTATCACAAATTAAAGGGGGCTAGAGATATTTAAGACTTATATTTCTTCTTACAAATGAGTAAATCAGAGGGAAACGTATAAATAAAAAGGACCTTAGAACTTCAACAGACCACAGAAGGTGTGAAGTCCAAAAATGTACGGACAACCTGTAAGAACTAAAAAAAATAATTTACAAAATATCTTTCCACTTAAACTGAGGAATCCAAGTCTCCATGTTGTAATGAAACTGTGTGTTAGGTAAGTAAGTGGCTCTGGGAGATCACTTTCATAGAACAATCAATCCAGAACTAGTGTACCGGTTGTTAGTAGTGATTTTTGTTCCATTTTTGACAGGGGAGTACAACATCTACTAACTTTGTAAGTGCTGATATTCATGCCCACTTTATAACTGTATGCTGTAAACAAATTCAGACTCCTCAAAACTAGACTGAGTGGTTTCTGACCTGAACTGCCATAGTACTCTTGATGGATAACCACCCATGTAGTGAAAGTGTTAACTAAGAAGACAGGAGACAGATAGGCACTATGGTCACTTAGCTTTCCTCAGGCACAGGTAGGTGCTGAAATGTCTCATCCAGCAAGCCTTCACGACCTGACCTCATTTACATGAAGAGGGGAAAACTGACTGACAAAATGCCAGGTAGGGAGTTTTTTTTAAGTCTTTACTGTGTGAACCAGTAAACTGATAACATGTACAGCCTAGGTCCTTTTAGTCAGTTAAAATGTCATTTGGATGTGACTTCATTGTTTCAAAACTGGCTGGTCTGAGGTACTCTTCAATGTAGGCCCAGAAGTTTAGAAATGATTCAAAGGGAGGCGCCCCTGGTTCTGCTGCAAAAATGTTCTGTCTTTCAAAGTGCACACTTGTCCTTTACTGGGAGAATCAAGTCCTCTGCATGACATAAGATCTTCATTTGATGCAAAGTAGAGGGCAGGACAAGAGGATGAAAAATGCAGGTTAGCAGGGTTGGAACATCTCATGGCAGCGTGGCAAAAGGTATTGTTGGCTTTGTTGCAGCGATGAATAAAAGAGCAGAACATGCAGCCACTTAAGCCTTCATCAGGGCACTGACAACAGCGCGGGCGTTGAGGCTGCGCAGATCGTTGTAGGTCTGTCCTGTGCCAACAAACACAATGGGCTGGCCTGTGATGTAAGTCATGGAGATGGCAGCACCAACCTGTGAAAGTGGAAGGATGACACATGAGTGCCATCAACGTAACAGCTGCAAATTATTCATAGGTAATAAAAACGGCCATTCACAAATCATGAGCTGCATCAAAAGATCCGTAAGTTACCTCATCACACGATTAAAGCCGGACAGGAAACATATAAGATACCTTGTCGTCGATGGTGTCAAACTTAGTGAGAACAATTCCATCAATGAGGCGAGGCTTGTCAGACATGGAGTGGTCTGCCAGAGCTTGATTAAACTTTACCTGAGGACACAAGGAAAAGAAAGCTGAGCCATTCATGGGAAAATTGAGTTAATATGTGTAGCACCTCTTTCCATCTCACTCAGTGTAAAGAAGAAAACACATCTGTCCACAAGCATGATGATGACATAATTGGAGCTTTACTGACCTCTACTGGAGAATTTAAGAACAGCAGAAATCCATTTTATCCTCCAGTATTTTGTAATTTAGCCATTACTGTTGTTAATATAGGTTGAACTGAACAGGAGCTTCTGGTCTGTGTGATCAAATACTTCCCAGTGATTACCGAATAGTATTTTTGCTTGAAATGCTCATTCCTAATACTAATGAAGCTTAAGCTACCGAAAACCATAAATCCCTGCTTCAGTCAGTACCAAGTTCTAGCAGCTAATCACATAATTATGTATAATGTGAATCAAAGGATTTGGAGAGTTTGTGGACAGCATTCATTTTCTTTCAAGTTACAAGGACACTGACTTTCTCATCTTGTCATCAGTTACATTTCTTCTAAGTACATGATGTGTTTGAACAAAAAAGTATGAGTGGTCTTACCAGCTGGTCAACTGCCTCATTGCCCACTAGAGCCTCTCCAACAAACAGTACTAGGTCAGGCATGTTGACTGCAATAAGTTTGGCCAGGGCTGTCATAAGGGGAGCGTTGTCCTGCATACGCCCAGCAGTGTCCACCAGCACCACATCAAAGGCCTGGTTGCGGGCTGGAGGATGAAACACAGAAGGTGTACTTGATATTTTACCATATGGGTGATATTAATCATTAATGGAAATGGAGCTTTACAGTTAATAATTACTCAATAGAAAGGGAATGTATTTTACCATAGGCAATGGCCTCCATGGCAATTCCAGCAGCATCCTTTCCGTAGCCCTTCTCATAGAGCTGGACTACCGGGCGTCCTCCGTGCTGCTCTGGAGGATGAAGAGAGTTCAGGCGGCGCTGATGAGTGCGGAGCTGCTCCACGGCCCCGGCACGAAAAGTGTCACAGGCTGCTATCAGCACAGTGAAACCATTCTCTATCAGCCAGAAAGAGATCTGGAGCAAGACAGGGAGACATTTGGTTCACATAAACACACAACATGTTGGGAATCAAACAAACATGTACTAATATTTAAAATGTTACACGCTAAAGCAAGATTTCTAAAGATTTTAGCTAGGCAAATAGCTGCAAATTATTCATCGGTAAAAAAACGGCCATTCACAAATCATGAGCTGCATCAAAAGATGCCCAAAACTTGCACTAAATTTTGGCGTGACAATTTTCAAATGGGTCCCTTGACGCTTGATCGAGATATGTGAATGAAAATGGGTTCTATGGTTACCCATGGGTCTCTCCTTTATAGACGTGCCGACTTAATGATAATCACATGCAGTTTGGGGCAAGTCATAGTCAAGTCAGCACACTGACAGCTGTTGGGCTTCAGTTTGCCATGTTATGATTTATGAATTGAGCATATTTTTTTGTGCTAAATGCAGTAATGAAGTTTCTGGACAACATTTGTCATTGTGTTGTGTTGTTAACTGATTTCCAATAATAAAGACTTACATACATTTGCATAAAGCAAGGATATTTGCCCATTGTGGAAATGAGCATTAAATACTTGTCAAATCTCTCTTTAAGGTACATTTTGAACAGATAAAAACTGTGCAATTAATCACAATTAACTATGGACAATCAATTAAATATTTGAATTGATTGACAGCCCAAGTATTTACTAAAGAATTCTAATGTAATTTGGAGGACATTGTACTCCAAAGAGCCCCCCAGTGCCGCAGGTGCAGGCATCTTCATCTTCATCTTCAACCGCTTATCCGGGGTCGGGTCGCGGGGGCAACAGATCCAGCAGGGGACCCCAAACTTCCCTTTCCCGGGCCACATTAACCAGCTCTGACTGGGGGATCCCGAGGCGTTCCCAGGCCAGTGTGGAGATATAATCTCTCCATCTAGTCCTGGGTCGTCCCCGGGGTCTCCTCCCAGCTGGTCGTGCCTGGAACACCTCCCTAGGGAGGCGCCCAGGAGGCATCCTTACCAGATGCCCGAACCACCTCAACTGGCTCCTTTCAACGCAAAGAAGCAGCGGCTCTACTCCGAGTCCCTCACGGATGACCGAGCTTCTCACCTTATCTCTAAGGGAGAGGCCAGCCACCCTCCTGAGAAAAGGCATGCATGCAGGCATTTTAAAGTATAAATTCTATGTTGTACTAACAGAGCTATACATGACCACAAGCACTCCCAAAACAAATCCAAACATACACGGTAAAGCCCCAAGCCTACAACTGGCTTCCTGTGTGGGTTAACGGTCAGCAAACTTACAGGAAAATGGAGAACATGTCATTACCCTTTTAACTAGGACAACTCACCTTGGCCAGGTTGGTGGACTTTCCAACTCCATTGACACCACAAAAAGTGATGACAAAAGGCCTTCGCTGGCTCTGCGCCTCCATGACATCTCTCAGAATATCCACCCTTCGCTTTGGCTGCAGGATCTGCACCAGTGAGTCTTGCAGGGCCTGCTTTACTGTTGAGGCCACAGCTACACAAAAACACACATGTTCTGTAGGGGTCTCCCTGCATCATGCATTCATACTGCTATTTACTGTCACAAATTATCTCATATAGTTAGAATGACATAATCACAGTACTATTTGTGCTTTTGGACAAGGGTAAGACTAGTACCAGAAAGAGGAAACACCTAAATATCATCAATATGACAATGAAAGTACACAATTTAATGAACTTCTTGATTTGGTTATGAAAAGCATGAGCTGATATCAAGAATATACACCATTATGTTATATGAATGGAAAACTACACAGACAGGGTGATGGCAAGTTGCACTGAGTGGTAGGTTTGTTCTCTCAGTATGGATTTAGGGCTAAATCTCAAGCAACAAATAAGGGAGTAATATACGCACATGGTCTTTCAACATTTGTCCCCTCTAACTTTAACATGTAGGATGTTTACAAATACAACCTTCTGGTCTTAACACCATTTTAAATCACATCCTGTGTAGATTAAACTGTGGGAAATGTCCTGTTTTAATAAGTTTATTGCAGTAATTACACAGACATTGTTGGGGAAAACTCATTACTGTAATCACATTACTTTTCCCAGCATGTAGACTCTCGCAGAAGGATAGGTGAAGGCAGAGAAGATGTACATTGCGTTGTAACTGGGTGAGGATTGTGGGTATGTAAACGTTTACTTACTGGTGAATGTGCCCATGACTTTGCCCTCCAGTTTTTTGGCTACAGAGTCACAGAGCTGGGAGGCGATGTCGGCTGCTACATTCTTTGCTATATGATCATAAATGAAAATAATGAATAGAAGACAATACACTTTTAAATGTTGAAGAAAATCAGGAGGATGAGTGAGAGAGAGCTGTGATATCATACCAATGAGGTGGTCCCTCATCTTCTCCAGTACTGACTCCATGTCTTCCCTGCTCAGGCTCTTGGAGCCCACCAGGCCCTTCAGCATTCCAAACATACCCCCAAAACCACCACCCTTTTTAGAGCTGAAATCAATAAACAAAGCAGGGCAGTTATTCACTCTGCAACTTAAACATGACACATTAAGTAAAAAAAAACTAAGCAAAAAAAACAAACAAACAAACATCAGTATATGATAATATACAGTATCAACAATTATCTAACAACGTAACAGTCTCTTACCTTGTCTTGCTTGTTTCACTGACAACCACTCTCTCCTCTTCCTCCTCTATCTCCTCTTCCTCACTGGACTCATAGTCCACAGACAGCAGGTCACCTTTCATGGAGCTGAGCTGCATCCCCTGAAACACATCAGCACATCAAGGACTTGGGATTTATTTTAACATTATTAATGTGACAAGTACAAGATGTCTCTTTAACTAGAAATGTTTTTGGGGAAAAGTGGAGGGGTGGGAGTACATACCAGATCAATTTGTGCTTCTGGGTTCTGTTCGCTACCATTTTGGGAACCATTTCCATTCCTTCCACTGTAGTCCAGCTCTTTAGTGCTGCTACCACCCATGTCCCAAACACGCATTTGTTTCTCCTTAGGCTTCTGAGGTTTTGGGGACTTACTATGAATAGAATGACAGAATATGAGAATTAAGCTATCAAAAATAAGCAATTAGACATGATTTACACTGGGAGACTGGTTATTCAAAAATACATAAGCAAGCCAATAATGTATGTAACCTGCATTTATTTTCAACACATCAGATCATGATTTTAAAGTTGGGGTCCACTTGGGGAGCAAAACTTTGCATATTGCTGAAATTAAGTTTTAACAGAGTTAATACATTTCAGTAAACAAAGAAGTTAATTGAAATATACCTCTATGAACAGCATTTTTACTTAAATTTTTCTTGCTAGACATTCATAAATGAATTTTCTCTTACGTGGGTTTTTCAGTAGGTACCGCTGTGCGCTTACGAAAGAATTCCTCTCGCTTCTTCTGCATGATCTCCTCAGGAGTCAAGCCCTGGTTACCATTCTCGACCGTCTTCTGCCCAGAGGATGAGGCCTTGCCTTGATCCACTTTGATAGGCTCAGCTGCAGGAGCTGGAAAAGATAAGAATATCAAGTCAGGATTGAGACTGAAATTATGTCACATAGAATGAGATATTTTAGAACAACCCCCTCCAACAGCACTTACCCTCCTTTTTGGTACTTTTATTCTTCTTGCTACCCTGTTCCTTGACTTTTTCCCCACCCTTGGTCTCAATCATTGACTTCACAGTTTTTTGGGATTTCTCGGACTCTTTAAAGGTCCGCATGGGGGCGGGGCTCCGAGCTTTGCTGCTCTCCTCCGCCTCTCTTGTGGTAAACGTTTGATGTATGCCAGAATGAGCACGACAAAAAAATATTTGTTAATGAATTATCTTTAAATGGTGTTGATTCTCATAGCAGACACACTGGTCTTCTTTTTTTTTTAAATATGAAATATACATTATCACATCAATTGCACTTAAGTTTTTCAATATACGAAATCACATCCATGAGTTATCTGTCGTTCTTTACCTGAGAAGAATCTTGAAGTCATCCTCAAATTCAAAGTTGATATTGATTAGCTTCAGAGCCCCTTTTTGCTCCAGTTCATTCTTATAACGATCCCGAAAATGGAGCTGAACGTCATCTATGAACTTGTCCACATACGTCAGGGTCAGGATCTTTTGAAAACCCACCTGGACAGAGACAAGGTAAGGAGAAGAGTGAGCTTCAGCATGTAAATCTATAAACAACATGGACATAAGTGACACACTTCAATCGTGTTGGATTGTAATCGATTTAGTTTGCAGTTCAGAAACTTACCACAAAAATCAACTCAAACTCATTGTCGAGCTTGTATTTCAGACTCAGGGCCTCGTGGGTGTATGAATTGTTCCCACTTCGCTCCTGTAACGTCACAAACATCGTTGACATGTCAACAGGAGCTAACCACACATGGCGTTGCTGCTAACGTTACAGCTAGCCTTCCGTGTCTTCCTAACAATATCAAAGAAGCCACTTTAGCACAAACTATATGAAAATTCGGCAAGCAATTCATAACAAAGCGACGTTTTGGCTATTCCCACCTCAAAAGTCACTTGTATCGTTCACTATCGTTATGCAATAAGCTAACGTTTGCTAACTGTTACTGTTAGCATTAGCATTAGCTGTCGAAGCCATACAGATTATTTAGACAAACAAAGACAACTGTTGGGCTTTTGACCAGTCATTATATCCCACCTGAAGGATCACGGAGCGGATCAAAGCATTGACAGGCCCGGCGAAGGATTCAGTGACCCCGGCTCCCTGAAAACACCACAACACTATCCCCCCTTTGCTGAAGATGGTGAAGAAATCTAGCATCTTGCTACCACGTATCTGGATTAAAGAAACGGAGAAACAGGGTGAAACAGCGACCTGCGATAAAAGAATGAGTCTTTAAACATTGAAAGTGCTAGCGCCTACTCTTCAAACAATTAAATCGTACCAGGTATCAGTCCAATAGATAATAAATCCCCCACGAGTAAAATCCACCACCAGAGCAAAACTGTTTTAGACACGTCAGATGGAAAACCAGGAAGTGACGTACCTCTTCCGGTGATTTTTTTTATTAATTATGCGCATGCGCAGGTTTACAGCGAATCATTGCTCAACATGGGAGGGTTAGAAGAAGAAGAAGAAGATATTCCTTTATTTGTCCCACAATGGGGAAATTCAATTTTTACACTCTGTTGTTTTTACTTATACACGGTACATGCAGACCCGAGACACACACATGCACAAACAGGACCCATATACATGCATCAAATGGAGAGATGTCAGAGTGAGGGGGCTGCTCCTGACAAGCGCCCCGAGCAGTTGGGGGTTTGGTGCCTTGCTCAGGGGCACCTCGGCAGTGCCCAAGAGGTAAACTGGCACCTCTCCAGCTACCAGTTCACACTCAGTTCTTGGTCATGTCGGGACTTGAACCGGTGACCCTCCGGTTCCCAAGCCAACTCCCTACAGACTGAGCTACTGCCGCCCCCAGCTACATTTCTTACACTTTAATTGTACTATTTACATTGAATCAATTTAGCCAAGCCACTTTACTGAAATTACAAAGTGAGGCGAACATTAATGTTTCCATTTTCTGCTACTTTACACGTCTCTGTGTGTTTTGCTATCTTTGTCTGACATGCTAGTAGCTACTTTACATGTTAATATTTTACCCATGAAATATGATCAATTTCTAAGATTTGATGCACTGATTAAAGAAACAACAGTAGGCTATGTAAAATAGATTAAAGTAAAGTCCAGTACATCATCATTAGTAGTCTATCCAAAGTATAGGCCTAACAATCACAATGGCCATGTCTCTGCAGGACTTTGTCTCTTGCTATTGTTAGTACCTTTTGCTAACACCTTCTACAACTACAAAATTTTCAACACAGGACTTTCTAGTAGGCTGAGATCTGATTCGTTCACCATGGGAATAAACTGCCATTTAGTTACTACTCAATACTCACTTCCCCCATTTTTCTTGTTTTATGTCGTAGACATATCTTTGTCAACAGGACCATTTTGTTTGTCATTTTCATAGGCCTATTCCACCTGACCTTGAAAGAAAATGTGAAAATGAAAGCATGACTCATAACTATGGTCCACCAACTTGTCAAATAAGTAGACAGGATAGCCTCTCTGTAAAATTACGCTGATTTCTCAGTCAAAATGCTTTAGATTTATTATTTGGTCACTAGTTCACCATGGACCACAACACAACATACTGAAATTGAGAAGTGGCTGCTAAGTTTATGGTGTGTCTTCAGGGCAAAAGGTTTTTCTAGATTTGTAGATACAAATTTAATGTTTTGCCAGCTTGCCTTCATACTTTATTTTTCCCTGCATGAAATCAATTAAGCTTATCTTATCGTTAAAACTCTATATAAAGGTAAAAAAGTTACTAATCTAAAACTAAGTTCTTTAAAATGCCTTATTATAGTTTGTGATAGATAGTTATGTTTGTGATAGAATTTGTATCCTTTTATACACATCAGAAAGAAATAACCTGTTAATGAAAAGTCATATATGACATACGTATGAAATACATCAAATATTTTATTGTGACAATCTTATTGATTGGTTTAGGGATTTGACAGTAGCTTCCTGCATATCAGTGACTATGGATTACAACGGTTGTCCTTCCTCTTATTCCGTCTTTATAATATAGAATATTACCATCTGGATTAGAAAGTAGTCTCATTCTAGCTAATGAAATGTTCTTGTTGAACATTACTGAGACATTTTTTGTCTATATGCATGCTTTTAACAAAGGGTTAATGCCTGCTTGGTGAAAGTTTTAGACACTTTGCATTTGAAATTTGACTGAACATGTTGAGACATCAGTTACAGTTACCAACTTCCTCTTTTGTTCTGGTAATGTCAGTGACGCTCGACAAAGTTTTCACTTTGTGTTTGTTAGATTCTGTTGCTATCATTTGATTATGTCATGTGCTGTCGCAACTGTTATTTGCTCAACTACCACTCTGAATAATACTCTGTTTGTATGAAGCAGGGGAGATCCTTTTGATGACATGCATGGTGAGTTTCATTTGTGATGTAAACCTTATCTATATCTGTCTGAAAAATATTTTTGTATCTTATCTGTAACTGTGCTTTACGTATGTATTAATGTTCATGCTTCCATAGTCTTTAGGACTTTTAGCTGGACTAAGAAGGATTCATAGATATCAACATGTATAATCAAGTCAGAAATACATATGTATGTTCAGTTTGTCTTTCTTGTTTCAGGTTGGATCCAGAAATGCTTGAAATCAAGAATATCTTCATCAGCACAATGTGAACAAGAGGCAAAAGTAACAAAAAAGTCAGTGTCTTCTGTCAGCAGCGTAATGAATTTGCCTCCATCTACATCATCATGCTCTTCTTTGTCATCATCATCATCACTTGGGATATCCCCTTCAAAACCAGTGCAGCCGCAGTCTGCTCTGAACTCACTGCTGCGATGGAACCAAAAGTATGACGTGTTTGTGTGCCACAGCTCTGTGCACAGTGACACTGAAGAGGCTGTACGCCTGGTCTCCTTCCTGGAAGCTTCACCCCGCAGCCTTAGGTGCTTTCTAATGCAGAGGGATGCCTGTCCAGGGGGTGCAATTTCTACAGAGTTATGCCAGGCTTTGCAGAGCAGCCACTTAAGGGCTCTGCTTATCACTCCAAACTTCCTGCAGGATGAATGGTGCAAGTATGTGATGCACCAAGTTCTGGCAGAGGGGCCTATGTCTAATCGGATTATCCCCCTTGTTCAGAACCTGTCCCACTCTCAATATCCTCAGGAACTGAGGTTCTACTTCTACACTGACCTCAGCAGGAACCTTGACCAAGGTTATACCCTCATCAACAAGACTGTGCTCAACTGTGAGTAATGGAAAAAAATATGTTCTTTGGGCCAGTTTCATAAGCATGGTCTTAAATGATATGTGTTGAAATCTAACTGTTTTTCTCTTCTAAATATGTCAAATGATTCTTGTAACTGCAAAAAAGAAGGCCACCTGAAAAACATTTTTTGGGAGGGCAAGTCATCCTTAATAATCTTATTTTGTTGTCTTATCCAGACTTGGAAGACTTGGTTAAAAAAGAGAAGACACTTGATTGCAACATGGACAGCTCAAGTAAAGGACTAAGTGGGGAAGGTAGCCCAAAAAAGACAAGCTGATGCCAAAGTATGACCTCACTGGGACTTAAATACCGCTGGAAGTGATAGAGAAGAGAGATGAAAGCCATTTGCTGTGATCATCATAAACAGTAATTAAAGACTGTGATGAAGGTCTAAAGGCTCTGAATGGATAACACTGCTGCTATTGAACAAACTCAACTTTAGTGACCCTTTTATCACATCATGTTGAGATTTAAAAGAAAGTCCTCTTTTGATGTGCATAACTAACACTGGGTGTGTGTGTGTGGTACGGATGTTCATTCAATGAACAGGAAACAGTTGATCCAAGCAGCACTGGGGCTTATTTCCTGTATCAGATCAAGAGAAGTACAGCGTGTGCTGACCTAACTAAACAGCACTTTGCAATAACTGCCATTAATGAGCACATGACATGGGAATTTCTTTTCATAGTCTCAGCTTGTTATACATAATTTAGTTCAATTGCAGCCCATAATTCAAGTTAACAATAAAGGGCACTTAAGCATAACAAATGCATGTGATCCTTCTTTTACCACAGCAAAACATGAGAGATTACTGTATGTTAATAGTGTGATACATATCACTAGGTGGTGTAGTTTCCTCTTCTGTCCAATTGAAAGTGCTAGTGAGGGGATGACGGTCATAATCTCTCTGGCATCATTTTCAAGCTTTTACCATGAACAACCATGATACATACATACAGTAACATTACGTCTCTTGTATTTGTGTTTTTTTGAGTGTGAAAGTCAGAGTGAGAAAAGGAAAAGACCCACCCATAACAAATTGAAAGTGGCCTGACCTTGTAACTGAACTGGGACTTTATGTAATAACACAGGAAGTGTAATTACTATTGAGAAAAGTCCCAATTTGATGTTCCCCTTTATCTCTTACAGCAAGAACTCACAGGCATGGTTCTGGTCTGCTGGTATTAATATTCTAAGTCTCAATATGTCTGAGTGGTTTTAGCTCAGTTAGTTGGAACAAATCTGAACACGCTGAAGTATTGGAAAGAACAGCCTTTCTTTCCCCCATCCAAACAAAAACTTTCAGTTCTCTGTTAGGTATGATTCAATGTCCTTGGCACCTTCCCTTGTTAATCAAGCATACTGGCAGTGCTTCATTTAGTTGGCATAGGGGCCACTCAATATGGAATATCAGGTATTCATTGAGTCAATTGGAGCATGACATTTGTGATCTTTGATTATTATTTTTTGAAACAGGCAAGCCCCCCCCCCCTTTACACCATCTGTCTCCAAGAAATGCTACATGCTCTTTTTTTGATTTGTATTAATGCTGCATCATCCTCCCACTTCCCTATCTCCCTAAACAACAACAGTCATTTAGCACCACAATAAAAGAGCCTTGATAATCGCCTCTTTTGTGGCAAGCCAACATTGTAACATAAAAATTTTGACTAATCTCTGAAAGGCACAGATGTTCTATGAGGCTTTTTTTATTGTTGGTGTAACAAATCCTCCTCCAGATGACACACAACGACGTAGTATTTGTCAGGAGAGAAGCCTTGAAGCTAAAGAATAACTGGGATGTAGGCCTATATACAAAAATAGAAATACATATGTTAATTAGTGAGGTTCAGAGGTGCTTTTGTGATTTATCACCTTATAAATGTAGTGCATTTACAATGTGTGCTTGCTATTTGAATACATTTGATATACTTATACTTATTTGTAAGTCTTCTGGGCAGTATTCAGCTGTCTGCACTTGTGTTGTATGCAAAGATGATGGACTAAATCTAGAACAGGTCAAGCATTTTCTTTGACTAAAATGTTTTCTATGATTGAGACAAGTCTAAAATGTGTTTTAATCAGCTAAAAATGGACTAAAACTAGGACAAATCCTACTGAAATATAGCTAACACCCACATGGACTAAAACAATATCTAAAAATAGCTGACAAAAAGCCCTGAACAGGGATGCTATGTGTCAGCATCCCAGAATATTCAGCACATATAGCAAGAAATGAAAGAGAGGAGAGCGTTTAGGCCACAGGGTGGCAAACTGCTGTGCTTTTGGACCACCAACAGTATGGAAAAGCACTCAGCTGTTAGTCACCATGGTGGTCTCCACTGGGCGCGGCGGTACTGACCTGGACGTTTCTATCTGTGGTGAGTGAATTCAGCTTGCCGTGCTACAGTGAAGTACCAGCTGGGTTAATTAAAGGAGAGCAGGAGATCCAAACATTTTGCTTGGTTTGCCATATTATAGCAACGAGACACAAGAATTCAGCATGCCAAATGCAATAATGGCTTTACATACAAAATAAGATGCATTTTAAACTCTTTTTAAAATTAACTTTCCCACAATATGTTCCGTTAAAGGTTTGATCTGAACTAAACTGAACAGTTACATTAAAATAGAAGATCCAAGGATTTCATGTATTCTGCAAAAGTCCAGCATGATTTATTTTTTACAGGCAAATTATGTGAAAATGAACATTTGACACTTAGTACACAAATCCACCTCATCTGTAAAACACAAAAGTTCCTCTTGCATGTCTACAATAGAAGTTGTTCTTTACTATTTTCTGCATTTGGTACAGACAGAATGAAAAGCACCCATTGTATGCCGAGTCAGACATGAATTATGGACACTGTAACTTGATAATGAAATGCTGCAGTGAAATTAGTAGGCTTGTAAAGGAGTCATGCACACAGGCTCTTTCAGATTATTTACAGAACCCCGACACTGTCTCTGGTCTGAAGCCAGCAAACACTTGCTTCATGTGTAATCGTTTACTTTTGTGCAAAACAATTTTGTTGCCAGCAGATACATTAAATCAGAGTGGTGGTTGTTCACAGTCTATTAAAAGGTTTTTGTTTTAAAATAAAACATCACCAGTTAAAAAAAAATTAATACACAAAAGTATCTTTCTCATAATGACCCAAGAAGAAACGGACTTATTCATTAAGTCTTTCAAATAAAATTATACATGGATAAATAAAAAGAGTCAAGGTCATGGTAAATTATTCTCTCGTAAATGTGTCCTCTGTATGCAGCCTGATAGAAGCTCACACAAGTTGTCCCTGACTTTCAGCCTGTTATGTCCTTTACAAATAGAGATTTACAAAATCAGAGCCAACAGCAACAAGCCTCTCCAGATGTTGGTGCCTCTGGGAGAAATATGCTGTCCGATTGAGGAAAGATAAAATCATAATTAACAGCAGATCACTGACATGGAAAAGTTCATTAACCTGTGTACTTCAGTTTCAGCCCCACGGCGGACTACACTTATGCAGCCATGGTATGTGGATGTGTCTGGATCTGCCTGAATCAATCATTAGGGATTGAATTGTTCCCATCACATTACTGCTTCCCTGTGGGCACCTAAAGACACATATTACCAAGTAGTCTCTAAGTGTGCAGCAGAAGGCTCTGCTCAAATACCTGCTTTACCAATGCCTTCCTAATGCTAGAGCTGCACTCTGAACACACCAAAAACAACCAACCGGCTCTGAATGTACTGTCAGTTCTTTGGCATGTTGAAGGAAAGCAGATATTCAGGAATCATTTAGCTGCATGACACTTCTCCCTTCCAAACACACAGATGTAGCCTTAAATAGACAAAACAAAACAGCAGAAGTTGCGGATAAAGCTTAATAACAATGACCAACAGATTTTCAGTGTGGTCAAATGGTTGGTGGTGGTGAGGGCATCAAACGTTTTGTTCAAACATATTACTCAACATGAGCAAAAATTATATGCATAGTTGAGTGACCAAGTCTATTTCAGGTTCCCAAAAATAGATCCCCAGTAAAGTAAAAGTCACATTTGATAATTATTATTTCATACACAGCACAGTAGAAGCCAAAGTTAATCTTGTCCCAAATGATGGGAATTAAGTACTCAAGCACTGCACTTACATTTTGAGGTACTTGTGCTATACTTGAGTGATTCCATTTCTACATTTTATTTGACAGCTTTACTGTTTTTTTTTTGTATAAATGAAGCTACCCAGCAGTAGGCCTATATAAAATCACTTACCAGCTGCAACATTAAAGTGATGTTGACATTAACCTATCAATAAGCATAGTACAATAACACATAACCACAATACTTTTGGTACATTATGTATGATGCTGCACTGCTTTTACTTGAGCAATATTTTGACTGAAGGACTGTTACTGGAAACAGAGCTCTTCCACCACTGCTTGTCCCAGTTTCACTCTGTTATCTGTTACATTCAGAGGTTTAAAGAAAAAAAAAATCACAGCCAACAGCAAAGTCTTTCCAGATGTTGTTCCCTCTGGGATAAAAGTCCAGTTTTAGGCGGACTGACGAGGCATGGGACAAATATTTACATTAAACCGAAGATCACATGGACCGTTTCGATAACCTGTGTGCTTCGCCAGCAGGTTCCGGCTTGTTCAGTTTTACAGGCATGGTATTTGGATCTGTCCAGTCCAGTGCGCGTACCCATATGCGCATGCGTCCCTGTGTTGAGAGAAAAGGGAACGCGCTGTAACAGAGAGAAAGCGTTCCAGTAAACCGCTATATGCCTGCGGACTTCATGCTGCTCAGACCAACTGTAACCACCCTGTGGTTTGCGTGTACGCTTCTTGTTTCCGCTACATTGTTCCAAGGGATGAACTTTGATGCACACATCACATCTCGTCTACCCGTGTGTGTGCGCTGCAGGCAGACGGATATTTCGTTTTCCCACGCAGTGTGTGTGCCACCAAAAGCAACGTGAACTTGGTTGCAACATCATTGTACAGCTCACTCCACAGATCAGAGCTCATCTGTCGGGTAAGTAGACCCTTTCGAGCCAACGTAGAGCAGCCTGTGCGTTAGGAGTTTTTATATGTTAGTAGGGAGGCGTGGGACATCACTGATGTGCTGTAACTGGCCTCATTGGATCACAAGATATTAAATTTAATTTGGTTGGCACGACATTAGTGTCAGTGTGTTTAGATTCGTTCCTCTTTTTATCGATTGGATGAATAGATAGACTGTAGACTGATCTGGAAAAGACTTGGCTGCACTACGTTTGTGAGGGATAATGACATACTGTATGTTCCTGAATTGATTCAACCACGTTATTATGATCCCTGTGATCAGTGGCACTGAATCTTACTTGAAGTGGAATTTAAGTCTGAACCATGAGCCTCCTGGTTTTATTCATCTGCTTTAATAATCAGGCAAAGACACAGAGACCATAAGGAGCTGCATTGCTGCATTAATAACATAGTAACAGTTTCAAGAAATATGCATCAGTCCTGTGTGCTGCTTATTGTTGCAAAACTCAGATGTGTTTATATACAATATACTTCTGAATGTAGTTTAACACATTTGACTGAAGTACACATTGTTACAGATCTGTTTCGTAACAATAACGTTTTAATCTAGATTTTCTTTATCTGTAACCACTGATGTTGCATTTATTGGGGCTTTGCAATATTTGTACACATTGTAACTTGGAAACTGGTTGACAAACTGTATCCTCTGCAGCTGTGACTGCTGGGAAACACTCATCCTTGAAGCGATTAGTCGGCTGAAGTCAGCCCTTA
Organism: Pterois miles; assembly: GCA_947000775.1. Lineage (NCBI taxonomy): Eukaryota > Metazoa > Chordata > Actinopteri > Perciformes > Scorpaenidae > Pterois > Pterois miles. Next base: position 10,746,638 of record CAMQGK010000110.1, read on the forward strand.
GTTGAACACCCATCTTCCCTCTAAACATTAATTTAAAGCAAATGCATGCTAGCTTCTGCAGCAATTAAAACAAAGAACTACTTGTGTAATTTAGTTTAACAGCAAGAACAGCATATGACAACCAAGGATGGACATTATGAAGTGTTTTCATTTTGTCCATGTATGGTTCTCAACCTTCTATAAGTGATGTAACAGTGTCCTAAGGTGGAGTACCTGAGACAAAACAGAGTTTATTTGTAAGAGCTCTGAACCTGCAGAATAACTAGTGCTGTAAAAGATAGGATAAAGTCATTGGTAAAGTCATAATTCAGCTGTCCATTGAAGTCCTTTTATGTGATGAGATCCCTGATCCCGTCTGGCCCTGTGCCACTGATCCTCGCCGCTGGATCAGGACAGAGCACGCCGCACCATGAAACACAATGTGCCAAAGTTGGGAATGTGTGGAGAAAGCAAATAGTGGTTGAACTTTCTTGGGAGGAAGGGTATTCGGTAAGTTAGCCATGATGATGTCAGAGTGTAGGGTACAGAAATGTGACTCTACCCATACTACCCATACTTATCTTACTGCCCCAACTGGGTACAGATTTTTTTAACTGCAGTTGTTTGAATATTATTAGAAAGTTATTATATGGTTATTTGGGATTAGGGAGAATGGTGTGGATTGCTGATCCATCGCCACCGCTACATTCCCCTGTTGGATTCTTGTTTCTTGTTAGTGTGGCTTCTGCTGAATTTTGGTTTGGTTGGTACAACTTTTGATTGGAAACGAGTGTCTCTTGATGTCGTCTTCCTGAGAAAAAAAAGATACCCAGATAAATACCCAGACAAGAAAAGAAGTGCTTGTTTAATGTCGCTGAAATGTCAGATTTTCACTGAATTTGCCTGGGATTGAACTTGATATATTAAAACATTGACAACACTGACATTTTCATGACAGTTTTTTAATCATGCAGCATTTGTACATATTGAGCTATACATGTACGTCGAGTTCAAGAAAACCTTTGCTTTCATAAAAACAATTAGCTAACACTTCCAAAAAGTAAGTCATATGAATTAGATCAAATATATACTATAAAGTGTGATCACCTCGTGATTTCACACTGTTATTCTGAAGTCGATCCTTTCTTCCTCCTGTCCTCTTTGCTCTGCTCAGTCTCTTTCTCCTGTCCAGCTCTTTGAATCGCTGAAAGTCAGCTGCAGTATCTTTTTGTGTTGCTGTGCAAAAATAAAAAAAATGATAAAAAGAAAAGCTGATTTATAGATAAGAATTTCTTATTAATTAATTACATATGAATTAAGATGATCATTTATACACATTTTTCATTTCCAAGTGTCTTTTTGTTTTGTTTTGTTTCTTACATTAAAAAAAACCTCACAGTAAAGACCAGCACTAATGGTCAGTATTCAGGTGATCAGGTGTCAACATGTATCACCAAAATTTCAAACAGTATGAATTATGTTATTCTTGTATGTGAGACCAGATTGAACAGAACCAATATAAGTATGTTTTGATTTATCTAAATGGGGCTAAACGAGGAATTAAATCCATGTTTTCATAGTTTATTTTGGTACCACTCACATAAGGTGCTGTCTTTCATCACTGCCTCCTTGAAAAGCCGCTTGTCTGTCTTGTATTCAATCATCTGAAGTGGTCAGTGGACCGTTTGTAGTGATAAAAGAGACTTTTCTGCAGATCACCTTGGAAGTCCATCCTTGACAGATTAAAGAGAGATAGTGGTGGGTTGGAGTGACAAAGGGAGTGGACAGAAAGTAACATCTATCCAACATGTTGGATATGTGTTGGATTGCATTTTAGATGGATGTAGGTGGATAATCTGCAGGAGGGTTTTATGGATGTATCCAATAACTTTATTACTACAGTTACAGTTAAATACAGGTTTATTACCTCTGCCAAGGAGGTTATATTTTTGTTTCAGCATGTTGGTTTATTTGTTTATGTTTGTCAGCAGGATTAAAAAATCTCTGCCCCAGCTGTCATTAAACTTGGTGGAATGGTAGAGCATGACCAAGGAATAACCAATTCATTTTGAAGTGTACAGCATCTGAATCACGGGGCAGATACACACATTATTTTTCTCTGTTGGAAATGACCTTGGTTGAGGTCTGCACCCTCTGAGTGTCCTTCTAGTTGTTATTGAGTTAAGTCAAATTTAGCCCAATAAGAGCACAGAATATATGTAAAGCGGGATTACCAGCCTCCTCTCAATAATTTCAAATTTGTGAATATACTGACAAGGGTCTGTTACAAGGACCTTAATTTACCTTGCATTAAAACTTAATTTTGTTGGAGGATCCTGTATAAATACCTTCATAATTTACATTTAGTAATGTGATAAATAAATTAGTTGATTTGTTTACAGGAGGACACAGGAGACATACATAATGTGCAGAGAGGTGGTGATGGGGGATGTTAATAGGACCAGCTGCTCTTTTTTCACCCTAAGGCCTCCAAATGGGTTAATCCGGCCTTAACTGTATGACAAAGAATGGCTATTCTAATCAGAAGTTTCTCTTTCTCCATTTATATCATCTTCTAACCTCTGCTTTAAATCATAATGAATGAATGGAAAGGACAATGATAAGGGAATGAAGGCATTGTTATTTGTAGGTGATATTACATTAAATATATGCTTTTAGTCTTAATTTGTTCGCTTTCACTTCTCTTATTTTTAGAGCTTTTACTGTCCTACACCCAAATAAGACTGTTTAGGTTGTCCTCCCAAACACTGCTCATCATCCCAAGGTCAACACTAAAAAACAACAGAGGCTCGCTGTTAGAGACAGTTTTATGAAAAAGCCTTTCCAGAGGAAATGTTGTTACTGGCTTCCATGTTAACAAAGAAAGTCATACAGTTATGAGTGAGTGCAGTATACAGCCATCAGCTTCTGAGATGTCTTCGTCTTTGGTCTCTGAATCCCTGTTTTAGATAATACATGCAAACAATTTCCTGCAGATGCAACACAATGTGCTGTTGATTGCAGATGTAAGGACCATACAGGCCAAGGATATGTAACCTTGGTTCAGTATGTCAGTGTGGGAACAGTTTGCGATGACCAGCTGGAAATGGTCAGCTGCTGCCAAAATACAACTGAGCAAACCTCCTTTTCCAAAGAGCTAATGATGACAAGATTGATTTCCAAAATAGAGGGAATGATGGGCTTGCTGAGTCACCAATGAGTGTGTGTTCCTGGAAGTGAGCAGGCAGACACACACGCCACACACACACACACACACACACACACACACACACACACACACACACACACACACACACACACACACACAGTTTGATTTAGAGCTATACAATTACAGAGCGAATGTTACAGATTATACTCTGATTGTAATACCAACTTGATATGTACATTGTTATTTTAAACACTACTTATTTTACACTACTTTTTTTTAAATTTCTCAAATGTTTCCACATAGCAATTCATGTAATTTAACATAAAAAAGAGTGCCCTGTTGTCCTCAATAAGAAGACTTGACTACAAGTACTAATCAGTGCTGCTTGTCTTTTGATTTGACTTATAGTTTTGTAAGTAAGCAAAATATTTTTTGTATAGCTTTAATGGCGGACTCCAAATATTGCAGTACTGCACAATCATAATTTGGTGGGATTTTTCTGTCTGTGTAACAATATATCATAATTGCGAGAAACAAATTACAAATTTAAAATTCTGATCATTTCCCCCTGAAGCGAACAGGATTGGAAGAACAAAAGCAAGTACGGTACCTAAATGTTATAATGGAATGTGGATGACAAAGCATACAGGAGTGGTGGAGAGCAACAAGAAGCAGCATCAATACGATGCAATTATAGATCAGTTACAGCAAAACTGAAGCAACAAAATGAAACCACAGGTTAAGAAATGTAGAAATGTCCTGTCTGTCCTTGTCCTGGACACAAGCTTGTCTTCATCGACAGCACCCATCATGTTCCAGATGTGTTCATTTGATCTTACTTCATCAAGATGGATGCTGTAACACTTATTAACAATATTTTAATGAACTGTCAGTGTTGGTTTTTTCAAGTCTGCATTTGCACTGTGTGGCAGAAGCTACAGATGTTTCAACCATTTAGTCATTTTATGTAGTTATTTGAACAATTCATTATTTTTAGTTAATTCAACCATTTACAGTGTTCATACTTTTAACTAACTTAACCATGTATCCATTACTTTTAGCTAACTCTTTCAAAATTATACACTGCATTTAGCTCACTATTTCAACCGCTTGTCCATTACCTTAGCTTCTTATTCGCTAGTTAGCTGCTTCAACCATTTATCCATTAGCCTTGTATTCACGTAAAGGCTTTCCATGTACCCCTGGCAACTGCAGAAGTACCCCCTGGGGTACAACATTGCCTAATTTGGGATTAAAATTGCCCTTATCATGACTGCCACAGAAAAAGTTGCCATGTCTCATCAGCTGTATTCTATGGCTCCCTGAGGATGTCCTTTTAGGAAGCAAAAAAGGGTTCATTATAACCTGCAATTTCTTTGAAAGCTTTTCTCCATAAAAGCGGTCAAAGTGTTACAAATGGGCACCAGATTTAGCTCTTCTGACTGGATTAAATTCTGGGATTATGAATTTTAGAGGTGACTTTCTATTGTGAGCATAACACATGTGACTTTCTTTAGAGAGTGCGTCTGTGGTTGAGAGAAAGCAGCTGGTACAGTAGGTGACAGGGATATAGAGAAGAAGGTCATTTTGAGCCGTCATTTATTCATGTTGATAGGACTTTACGCATTTCGAATCAACCTATTAAATCTCACAATAAATCTTTTGGGCCACATATTCTTTGTTCAACCAAATGTTCAACTGGGACTGGGAATGTATCACAAGAATTTAAAAATGAATACACCATTCATACATCAATTTGATTGGTAATGTTGATTAATGTGACTGTAATAATGACTTACATCCTTACTCAAAGCTACCATGACACAAAAATACTAAACTCACAATACCACTATCTTGACATAAATATTAATCTATTATAATTAGCTTGATTAATGACAACATTAGCATATGTCTCTACTAATGCTACAGTGAGTACCTATAGTATTAGCCTTGTCAGCCTTCACCTTCCTTTGGATTTTGGAAAGAAGGAACCAATAAATACCTGACAACATTTTCCCATGCAGCGCTTTTGGTGGAATTACTTCCTCAGTGCTGCCTGACTCATCTTTAATCTCCACAGTGTGTGACTAAGCTCTTTAGGTGGTCCGTCTGCATTTATTTGGTTCTTTGGTTAGACTTGCAGCAGTGCTTTCAGTACTTCTGTGGTGAAGGGCTTTTATAACAGGACTAAATCTTACTGTGTTGCTCCCATCTTTAGGCCTTTTGCCAATGTCAGTCAGTCGATGACACACACGCACACGCAGTATCAAACACAGCCAGGTATTACGCTGCTCTGCTCTTATGTAGCCTGTGGTGTCTTTGAGGAGGTCCTTGGCCTCCTGTGCTTTACAATCCTCTGAGCTGCAGGATGTCTAGCTGCTGTTACGCTCTCATGTTCAGACAGGTGGGGATGAGGAAGCTTGAGGTGATAGGTAGTATTTTATACCAGATGTTGATGGGAATAGATGGCTATAGGGCCATATGTAGGGCTGCAATTAGTTATTTTTATTAGCAATTAGCAATGCCAGTTATTTTTACGGTTCATTGATCTATAAAATGTCAGAAAATCTAGAATTTCCCAGAGTTCAGACTGTCCAAATCTCAGCAAATCTTCACATATTCTTCAAATTATCAAAACAGTTATTTAACCTAATTTAATCAATCTATAATGATGATTTCACCATTATCTGTATGCTGTAAAATGAATGAAGACTAGAATATTAGCCCATATCCAGTCCATCCTGTAAGAATGACATTTTTGTGTTTCAACATGAATCATTTAATGTGTCTGTAGTCCTGCTGCATCAGTCCCAGAGCCCTCATTACAAACCGTAGTTTCTCTATACAAAACTCTCTGCCATGCATATATGGAGTTTCCTATTCAAATGTGCAATTTTATTTTAGTTCCCTAACCATGTGTAAAGACAAGTAGAAAACAAAGAATAACAAGTTGGTTGCGCAGCGCTTATGTCAGATTATTTTGTGCTTTTACTACAGGGAGAAGCCCAGACTCATTGCATCTGCATCACTGAGGATACAAATGAAAGGAAATGAAAGAGGGAAAAGGTAAGATGTTCTGTAGGAATGTTGTGGTTTTTTGTTGATATGTAATTGGTGGCTGCACAGCTCCCTGAGAAGCTCATTTACATTTTTTGGAAATTTAGGCATCAATTTTCAAAATGTAGGTACTTGATAATAACAAAGAATGTCAGAAGAATCTAATTGGAACTACTCATTTGTAACCAGCTGTATTAACACTCTGATCAGCAAAGCTTTTAACATTTTTGCTCAATTAATGACTTAAACTATTAATTTTAAAAATGATTGTTGATTCAATATATTAGTTGACTTATGGGTTAATCATCTAATGATCAGTACAATCTCTACAATGAATACTGGCGCAGGACAGTTGGATCATGTGCTTTCACTTCAAAGCCAACACCAGGACAACAGAGAAGAGGGGGATAAACTCATCTTGCTTGTTTCACAAAAGAAAAAAAAGATGCATTTGAAGTTTTCTCCTCTAGACATTCTTTAGTGTTTGCGTCATTTCCTAAACAATAACTTAGGATACAAACACAGCCCAGCCTCATATCTGGCTCAAGATGAAAACACAGCCGCTCCACTGTTACTCCAACAATCTACATCCTGATTCGGAAGGTAGCAGTAGGCTATTACAGCATATTTTATCTTGTCAAATGATGGTTTTGTTTTACAGGGAGGGGCTTGAGTGTCCACATGTTGTGGAGTAAAATCTGCAAAGCGTCCCTGTGGTGGTGTGAATCGATCATGTGGTTTCCGTTCCTTCACTGTTTCCAAGTTGGGGCGTGCATGATTTACTGGTAGATTTACAGCGGTATTACATTACTGTTGTTGCAATGCAGCAAGTGCATATGCACACACGTGACATGCACATCTCAAAATAGATATTCAGCTGTGCACTCGCTATTGATTTTCAGTGATGGGCTAGCCCTGAAGCAGTGTCAGGCATGTTCTGTACCACCCTTTGCTTGTGTGGATGGCTCTATAAGTCATGAATCAGGAAGATTGTGGGTAAGATGTGCATTGTGCATTAAATAGTCAGATGTGTGTAATGTTACATGCCGTTTAATCTGGTTTTAACTGTAATCTGAACTGTCCGAAGCAAGAAAGCACACAGTGCTGAAGCCGATGTGATGCTGTGGGATTGCAAATATCCCTCAGTTTAGAGACCAAGTGTCTCTCAGTCCAGCATGATCCTCTTAATCTGATCAGCCTTCATCTGCTGCCCTTCTCTGTCTCTCAGCTTCTACTTGACCTATTTTCTCCTTCTCTTTTGATGCTGTGTTTTTGGTTCCTCACATCGATTGTTTCTCTGCCACTCCCATTTACTCAGTAATCATCTGAGTCTACAGTAAATGTATTCACTGCATCTTATTTGTATCTGTGTGTGGGTATGGGTGTGGGACGTAAACTATGACACAATCAACCACTGCGGATTTCATTTACTGGTGGTTCCTCTTTCAAATTTCATATCCTCTGAAAGGGACGATTGTTTTCATAAAGCTGTTTGAAGGAGGTGCTAAAAGACTCAGCCTTTCTCCTTTGTGTACCTGTCATTCAGGGTAAACTCATGCACTGTGTAGACATGAGAGGACCAAGGAGCATGTGAAGATGTCCCAGAAGGCAACTAAAAGTAAGCTCTGTTACTGTGGGTGTTTTTATCAGATGTTGTTAATGCTTTGTTCTATTTACTTGAATGGGACTTTTTCCTCTTTTGATATTCACTATTATTATACACTATTATATTCTACACTATTATTTTATTTTCTATTAATTGGGTTGCCTGTGCTCTGTACCACGAGTTCCCTTTTTGCCTTTAAAATCAGCAGAATATTACGACTACTAACCTCAAGGTCACAGATTAAAATAATCCACATCCATCAGTGTAGACTGTGTAGTGGCACTGCACATCAACATACTGTATTTCACTATGATAATCATCTCTACTACACTTTGCAGCAACAGTCTTGCTGTTGCGCCTCTAGCCACGCAACATACTGTATAGGCACTTCTCAAAAAGTCTTGTTTACGCCAGATGTTGCCTAAATTATTGTGGGAAAACACAAAGCTGTCAGATTGTTTTTACCGTGATTTACAGGAGGGTTATTGTCTTTTTGCAGACAAAGACCCTTTGCAGTGATTCATTTTCCATAAAGCTGCAGTGGCAGGTTGCAAGGTTGCTTTATTTTGTTGTGCCATGGAGTGAATAGTGGTCTGTCTTAGTTACAGTTGCTCCATTTCTTGGTACTTGGTATAGGTTGATCACTGTAAGGTTGCTAAGCAACCAGCGAAGCATCTGGGAGGTCACTGTGCCTGGCCGAACACATAACAGGAACCTCCTGTAACGCTACAACTTTGTTGTTTTTACACTTTGGTTTTTGTTCAGATTAAACAATTGTTATCTTTGGACCGAGCCACACTAGCTGTTTACCCAGTCCATCAGCTGGCATCAGTGTACACTTATGAGAGTGGTATTGATCTTCTCATCTAACTTTTCAAAAGAAAGCGAATACCCAAAATTAAAATATTTCCCAAAATGTTAAACTTTTCTTTTATGTATAGTATACACAATTATTATTTTAATTTGTATTTTGATGTGTATGTCTAGTACTGGAAACTGTGATGCCTCAATGGACAGGTTGATGAGGAGATTACAATATTTCATCACACATATCTTTAGATATGAATTTATGGAGATACATGTACTTCTAATACTGACCTGTCAAAATTCAAAAGCACACTTTGAGTGTGCAGTATACATTACTGCATGCCTACCTGCCATTTCTTGAAGTATTTAAAAGAAGGAAACATTTAGGTGTTATTGAATAAGTTATACCTTTAAAGTCAAACAATTCTCCCTAATTTGTGAGTTTCACTCTCTGCTAACAAACTGAGTACATAGTGGGTGGAGCATTTCCTGTAGACCTGCACTGTCATCTCTAAATAGCAAGTGGCACTTGCCGGAAGTCCATAAATATTCATTTCAGTTGCATTTTTCATTACCCAGTATGTTACTGATACTAACACCTGCAATAAATGGGATGCCAACTTTTGAGCAGCACTTTTTTTTCAAAAGCATTTTATTTTGTTGTTGATTAAGATCACACATGGTGTGGATTATTTTCTGTCATAGGGCCAGTCACTGCAAGTAACATCAAAGAAATCTCATTTTAATGCGTCAAGAGTTTGAAGCCAGCATGTTTTGTATGTACAGTTTGATTGTTCTACATTTGCCTCTGTTTTTGTCTTCTTTGACGATAGCATGGTGCCTTAGGCTTCTCCCAGTTCTCCTTTTCTTCATCTCCTTTGTGACATACTACTGCTCCTATGCCATACTTCAGAGGTAATCACACACAGCCTAACACAACCATGTCTTTCTCTCTCGGTTTTTCTCGGTATTGAGGTCACACAATTACACAAATTTCTGGTAAAAAAGTGAACTCATGAGGTCTGTGTAGTGCTGACTCACATTCTAATCATCCGGCGGTGAGCTGCTGGTCAATTTAGGCCCTTACACATGCCCATTCTTGCACTTTTTGTGTGTTCTGGACCCAGTTACTGGCACGCTGCGTTTTTATGGATTCAGCAGTAACATTCATGCCAGTTGTGGTGATTGTCTGTCTTTCAGCTACGGAGGCACCAGTAAGTCTCCGAACAGTAGCAAGTCGCTGTGTGGTGGCTGGCTAACCCAGAAGAAATGGGAGAGTCTTAACTTTAAGTGAGTAATGGCACATCTGTGTTTTTTTTTTTTTTACAAACTGGAGGGAGTGGATTTCTTATTAAGGGAGGAAGGTATGCCAGTATTTTTATTTGAACATAAGGTGCCAGGCTCCTTGGAACTGGTCTTTACCAGTCATGAAGGAAAAGCAAATTTCAGTGAGAATGAACAGGACTTTTTATGAAAAACCATTTTCCATCTAAATCATGCACGTTTCAGCAGCTCAAGTGGAATGTGTTGATGAAATAGTTTAGAGGGAGAGTTAATATAAAAACCAACGTTGGCTAAGAATGAGCTCTTGATAAAGTTGCTTTTTTTGAAGCCAGACAATAGCCTGTTTGTTCTCCTCAGGTTCTGCCTTATTAAGTAATCATTGTTCCATGGTGCTGAGCCCCTTCTCATTTATTTTCTCTTGCTCTATTATCAGTTTATTCAGCTGTATATTTACTGTTGGTCTTTTTGCAGACTCAGTTCTGTTACAAAATAGCGATATGGTCTCCATCTGTGGTTTGTCCCAACCTCCTCCAAGGTCACTGTTTATTTCTTCAGCTCAGTAGTCCGTCCACTGCCCACCCTTTGACCTTATAAACAGTCAAGATTCATAATCCCCCTTTTAAAGAACATGATTTGCATTCTCACATAAGGCCGCTGGCTGGTTGTTCTTGGGTTTCCACATCAGTCATTACAGTCACAGGGAGGCCTTCCAGGCAATCAGAGTGACATTACTCTAATTAGACCCCTCCCCAAGGATTTATCCTGATCCCCTGCGAAGAGCTAGCTGGCACACGAGGGCAATAAATGTCTGAGAGACTCACTGTCAAAGACAGTAAGTCATAAACAGCTAGAGTCTGAAGCCAGCAAACACAGAAATGCAACTGTTTCACATATTTCAACCTGCCACATTTGTCTCACTCCACAGGCTCTGTGAATGCTATTGTTTTCTTTCCCTCTCCTCAGCAGAGAAATGCCAACAGGGTCTTTTAATGAGGGAAATTGCTATTGAATGATGTCATGTAAATGGCTGGTTTACTTATAATGAGTCTGGTTTACCTGCTTAATAGATACCAGAACATTTGGGAAAGTTAAGACAAGTTTTTCCATGTGCCAATATGAACACTGTGCTGTTTGGCAGCACAGTTGGTGTTGTCCATTGTATGGTTTGGTAGATGTTATAGCCCAAAAAATTTAAGTAGTTTTCTCCATCCTCGCTCCCCTTGCTCACTGTCATTCATATCTTCCACTCTCTCTCAGCCACAAACCCTCCTGTAATATAATTCATCTGTACAGTGAAACCCTGTGCACTGCAGCGTTCTGTTGTAATTCCTACTCTGACATTTTTCATGCAGCACTAGCAGACAGACGCAGCTCTTTCTGAAACTGGAGGATTTCTTCTGGCGGGAGCATCTGTCAAATCTGGCATTACCTTACGGCATTAAGGGCAGTGGTATGTTGACTTTACATTGCCCTCTGCTCTTTATGCTCAGTTTACTCAGTATGTCTCACATCCTGGTAGTACTGTCAAAATTCTTTGCTAAAAAAAAACAACAGTTCGTTCATTGTGGACTTCAACCATGTTTTTTACTACACAGCAGAATTTCATGTTATTTGTATTTGTATCTGTATTCAAAGTTTTTAAACAATGACACTATTTCAGCTGCTCCTTTTCTCATTTTCCCTCCCAGAGCTGCTGCTGCTGAAAGTTCTTGCTGTAATTGCAAATTATCAGGTGCCAGCCAACATTGAAAAGTAAGTGTGAACACACCTCAGCCACTTCAGCACTCATGATTCAACTCATTGTTTAACTCATAGTGCAGTACAGTAATAATAATATATGGTAAGTCCAGTACTGATGCCAACAAATATAGCTAATCATTGACACTACAACAGGAATATTTTTCAAAACGTTGTAATTGGTCAAAGATGTTTTCCAGCTGTGGTACACATCCTGTAATATGCTTTCAGTCCTGCATGACTTCATCACTGTGATTATAGGTACTTATGGGTAGCTGCAAGTGCTTAGCCACATAACTGTCCGTCATTATGGTCAAGAAAGCACCCTTGGGTGTTATTGCTCTTGTGAAGAATATACTACCACTTATGTCTCGAGAGAGCGTGCCGTTTTGTTTCTCATTGTACAAAACACTCATGTTTTTTTGTGTGGTGTTTTTCTCCACAGCCTTGAATGCAGAACCTGTGTAGTTATAGGTAATGGCTTTGCCATTAAAAACAGCTCATTGGGAAGCATCATCAATAAATATGACGTGGTCATTCGGTAAGCACAAAGGAGAACACCTCATGCAAGTATTGTTGTTACAATTACATTCAATTATTATTATTACTGTTAACTATTTGGCATGCTATTCTCATCTTGCAAGTTGTGACCCAAAAAACAAGGATAATAACATTTTTGAACCCAAGACCTTCATAACCACCCTTCTGTTCGGGATTGTTAGGACTGATAGATTAGGAACAGACGGATCCTTGCTAGATGACCTAAAAAAGGGAATGTGCTGATTTTCCCTGCCACTGAAAGCAGGATATAAATTCACTTGGCTGCACACTAATGATGGACAGTATCCGACTGTGTGACCGTCTGACCCTGACATAGAGTCGTCCTTACAGCAATTAGCAAACTTTTCTTCAGTTCTTTTAAAGGAGAAAAGAAAGAGTTTAGTTTACTCAGGGACACAAGGCACTCAGCAAATCTGACTTTACAGCTTTGGAATGAACACATGCATTCTGGGTTTTTATAAGCCTCTTTCAAACAGCCAGAATTTGGCCTGGTCACACTGCATTTTTCTCTACCCTTCAGCCCCCCCCACTTACATCTCCCTCTCTTAGAAGCTAATCGTTCCCTAGCCAAGTAGAGTAAGTATTCAGTGCATGCCTGACAGATTGACATCACTCAGCTGCTCCGTCATAGAAACACCTCTAGACTCTGCTAAAATTGGTCAAGACTTAAGTTTCCAAAGTGCTGACTAATCATTTAATCAAGCAAGGTCTCTGTCTGTGCTACTGTGTTAATTATGTGGCCAAGGGAGGATGATGATGTGTTTTTTAGATGATTTGTTAGTACTTTGTTTAAAGTCACAAAGCAATGATGTTTCCAGAATGAAGTGCATAAGCTTTAATGTATGCTTTGAAGGTGTGTTTTGATTGAAAATCTGGAAAGTGAAAGGACATGTCTACAGGGAATAGAAGACCATCTTGGTTGCTGTTTTAATGGTACACATCCTACGTCAGACCACCTTGATGCCACGATCGATTTGCAAATGTTTAGTTGTGCATAAGCATAATTCCATACAGGCAGAAATAGATCAAACATTAACTGAAGAAACAGTAGGTTTTATTAATCACTCTCATCAAGCTGAGAGAATCAAGTCACGGTGAAAATAATGTGTTTGTTAAAGGAAAATTTTGAATCATGTGATAGGTTAAAAAATAGTTTTTTGTTATTATTTCACGATGTACTTTTCAGAAAGGCTCTGTTCCACAGCTGTATTTTACTAAATTTGTGTTACAAATCTCAGATTTTAAATGAGGTTTTCTTACTTCAGAAACCGAAACCAAAAGGTGGTGAACGCAAAGTTGATGTGAGCCAGGTTAGACACAATTATGAGAATAATAAATTTAGAATTAACAAAGATCATGATGCAATAATACTGTGTGATTAGCCAAAAAATCCCCTGTATTTCTGCCTGAGTGATTGCAAAAAAGGAAATGAAACAAATCTTAAAATTGTTGCCCCTGAAAATAGTATTATGCTCCTGCTTCAGGTTGAATGATGCCCCAGTGAGAGGCTATGAGGAGGATGTGGGGAACAAGACCACCATGAGGTTCTTCTACCCCGAGTCGGCCTCTTACAACCCTGGACTGCACAATGAGCCCGGCACGCTTATGGTCCTGGTGCCTTTCAAGCAGCAAGATCTCCGCTGGCTCAAAGAGATCCTCTATAATGAGAAGAGGGTACAGGATATGTGTGAGAATGCACTCTCTCTCACACACAAACACACACACACACACAACACACACACACACACACACACACACACACACACACACACACACACACACACACACACACACACACACACACACACACACACACACACACACACACACACACACACACACACACACACACACACACACACACACACACACTTTCCATCTCACTCTGTCTCACTTTCGTTCTCTCCCTCTCTGCCTCACATAAACACTCTCCTTTTAGCTTCTTTTCCAGCCCTTGCCAGCCATCCATATCAGGGACAAATACTTAAAAGGTTCGACTTCAGTGATGCCAGTGCCCTTCAGAGTTAAATGTGGTTTCCATCGCAGACATCCTTCACTCTGCTGCTCCAGGCACCTCCGGCCTCCTTCTGCTAATAGTTGCAGGGTCATTACCTGCTAATTTGCACATCAATTTGGTTGCCTCCAGACATGAGGAAGTCATAGGTTCAGTTGCATCTCTGTTTGTGCAAATGAACTTAGTGTGCCAACTAAAAATAGCAATCTTGTGCTCTCTGTCCTTTAGTTCATTTCTATTTCATCACATCCTGCATCATATCTATCTCTATGTTTATGTGTGCTTTCAGGTCAGGAAAGGCTTTTGGAAGCCCCCACCCCAAATCTGGTTGGGTGACGTCAGTAAAATCAGAGTGCTGGACCCCCACTTTCTGCACCAGACTGCAGACAGACTGCTGCGGATCCCTCTCCATCCCAAAAGCAAACAGGTGACAGATCCACTTCCACGTCACTGTATGAGAATCATAACTGTAGTGGCAATGCTTCTCCTCTGTTGCAACTCATTAGAAATGACCATTTCTGTCTACATCGAAAGAATTTTCCCACTAGAACCTTCTCTTGTTTGTTCCCTTTCTCCCACACCTCCCTTTTCCCCCTTTTGCCCTTCACTACTTCCCACATGAATGTTAACAAGGCTGGATGGAGCATCCACTGATTAGCCACAGCTCCTCGAATGATATGACTTGAGCGCTGTGATTAACAGTTTACTGGAGGAGGCATTTCTCCTGAAATGTAGCCGGGTCAATAGCAATTTTGCGGATCCAATTACTGCGAAACATGATGGAGATTAGCTTCTGCTTGGCATTCTGGCAACTCATTACAAGATAAGCTCCTCATGTCTTCTAGGCTACACAGTGAATCCCTCAGAAAATAATTGGCTTTTGAAAGAAAGCCAACATATTGTATAAATTTCAACCAGATGCTCTGATTTTAGAAAAAGGGACAGTTTCCAGTGTTCTGTCACCGCAAAGCTGATTATTAATGTTTTCTCAGGACAGCTTAATTGGTGCATGTTTTGTGACTTTTGGCTCAGTGAACCAAATATTAAAGTTAAGATAACTTCATCAAAACCTAACAAACAACGGTGGAAACATAATCACAAACTAACTTGTGAAACTATGACTGAAGAGCACCGATTGTGCAATGAGAAAACATGACGCATGCCGGTTTCTTTGCTGCGTACCAGTGATTTGTTTTTGTTTCACAAATTGAACCTCAACTCTTTGGCTGAGGTGATTGGATTTGGAAACACTCCGGGATCTGACTTGGACCATTACTTGTGTAGAAGTTTTTATTGGCCCATTACATCCTATCTGTCACATGGGGCTTGTAGTGTGTTCGATAGAGACAGTGTCTGACGTGGGTTGTTTGTTTTAGTTCTGCTTGTTCCCCTCTCCTGAGCCCTTTTTGTCAAAGAGTGAAGAAGAGGGGGGGTTACCCTTTTGGACTGCAGTACAAACACAACTGGTTGGTGCATGAGAAGAGTGAGCAGTGGGAAGGCAGCGATCCTACAGACGATCAGCGGGCTTGCCCGACAGGAGCTCTGCACCATCTGCACACTGTACAGTATGGAAAGGGCCTGGGGGAGAGGAAGGTGGGCAGGAAGAGGAGAAAGATGGGGGGATATTGCAAAAGGAAAAACTGGGTTACATTTTGTTTGCTTTGCCAGTATTAAAACATCTGGAACTGAATTAGCTTTATTCATGGATGAACATTATATTTACTGTACATTTGATCTTAAACAATAGTAATTTAATGCACTTAACATACTAGGAAGTCTAGATTTATCTTACTATCTTCTTTCCATCTTGTCATCTTCTATCTCTTTCATCTTTTCTGTCCTTGGGTATTCCTTATCCATCAAATAGCAGCAGGAGTTCAGACTGTAGCAGACCTCCTCTTTGCAGATAAAACCCGAATGACCCTGCCAGATAGATAAAGACCCCCTCAAAACACAGAGACAAACTCATACTTTCTCCTCTTTCTTTTTTGCATTGCAAGCACACAGGCACACTCACATAAATCTTATGTTCACACCCGTCCCCCCAAACACAAGCCTGTGTTCAGCTCTTGTAGGTCTGGCTTGCAGCGGTGACAGTATGCAGCCCCCCCGCCCCCCCTCACCAAGGCTCCATGGGCCTGCATCCAAACTATGCGGCGGGCCGCCCGTGTGCTGGCGACCACATGAGGCTAATACACACAGAATGTCAGCTGTGTCCCATTGTGGGGTGTTCGTCAGTTCCTGAATTGAAGACAGTCATGCTCAGTGCAATAGCAAATTGATCTGGTGTAATGTTTTAGACAGGAAAGAAGAGTACAGGAAAGAGGCTGTGTTTCAGCTTCTTATCGTGGTAAGATCGCCTTCTGTATCACTGCAATAGAGCTGACATTTTTTGATTTTGGTCAAATTCAACCACATTTATACTTAAGCCCAGCAATACACAGACACAAATACACACACACTGCCATTTACACATGCTCTTTCTTTCAGTCTTTTTGCATCAGGGGAACCCGAAGTAGAAATGCCTGTCTTTTAGCCATCTGAGAGCTGTGGCTGAAGCTGAATGCTTGAGAAAACTTCTTTTTGCTCACTTACATCTGAGCTGTTTACCACTCAATGTTTATCCCTCTATAGTCAAACCTTTAGGCACCGCTTTGATGAAGGTCTTACGGGATGGGGGCTCGGACTTCTAATTATAATTTGCATGGATCCAAGGCTGGAAAGATGTATTTTGAGAGTCGCTGAAATATTCTATTCAATACCAAAAATACAAGCACAATGTATATATTGTAGTTCATCAATACACATATTCAAAAAATCTCTTCTCAGCGGAGCTTTGAGCAATACTTTGACATTTTTGGATTTGCTTTCTTGCCAAGAATTAGATAAGAAGATAGATCCCACTAAATATGAAGCTACAGCCAGCAGCCAGGGTAGCTTGGCTTAGCATAAAGACTGGAAACGGGGGAAACAGTTAACCTGGCTCTTTGCAAAGGTTAAATATCTGCCTATCAACAGTGACTCTGAGGTTGTCAGGCAGGCAATCAGCAGGGACTTGAATAAGTGACAAGAAATAGCCCTTCACATAACGCCATGTAAAACTACAATTTGTCAGTTTGGTTTTTGTATGAATCAAACAAATGAGATATGACAGGTTGATTAGTGAGCTTTAGAGGTGCTGATATGAGGATTTTGTTTTCAGAGAGCCAGGCTAGCAGTTTCCTCCTGTTTTCACTTTTTATGCTAAGCTAAGCTAACCGGCTTCAAGTTGTAGATTGATAATGAACTGACAGATATAAGAGTGATATTATTCTTTTCGTCTAACTCGGCAAGAAAGCAAGTAAATTCCCAAATTGTCAAACGATGTTTATACATCATCTTATCTGAATCTATAGTCAATTGACAATTGACCCTTAGTTTTGGTAAAAATCAATGGTTTAGGTAATCAGTGAACCTTGGTTAGAGAAAATGTGGCAAGCAGACCATCGTAAACACTGATACATGCAAAAGAAATGTGCTTGCACTCAGGGCTCCTACAGAGGAAACTTGATAACACGGAAAGCTGTTGAGAGAAATATGAAAAGACTGTTGGTAGTGTGTACATTTTGGAGAGGGATGGAAAAAGAAAGTTTCTTCTATCTCTCGGTCATGTGGAAGTGATTCTCCTACTTGCCTCTGTGAACATGGATAATCATTGACAGAGTCATATGGGAAATGGCAAAACAACACAGGGAAATCTCTGTGCACAGTAAGAGCCTGCCATGCACAATGCAACAAACATGTCTCAACTCATTAAATCCCACATTAGTTTTTATGTCTAAAAATATGGCAGTGGTGTCAGATAATGCCCTCTTTATACTATCTTTATGTTTTTAACAAAGGCAGCTCACAAGTGACAAGCAAGGAAACTGCAGAAAAAACAATTTTAACATGACTACAGGGAAAAGATTTCTTTTGTGTAGGGCTACACAGGATATTGCCATTTTCCAGATTTGGTATGCTCAGTCCACCAGGATGCCCTGTGATTTACTGTCTATACAATCTCCTGTAGAGTTTGAGTTAGCCAGAGGGTGTAATGTCATCTGGGCTAGAGTTTGCTATCGTTTTCATCTTATTTATGTCTTTATATTTCTCATTCTGACCAATTCCTTTGGGAAATAGCACATATGAAGTTGTGTATCAGTGGTCCCAGCTTATGTGTACAGTACCAAAAATAAATATCCACCCCTCCTCTTGGACTATGGCATGGTTATTGTTTTAACAACAGAATTCACATCTTCACCATGACACATCCATAAATCATCACTGGTTTCATTATAGATTTAATATAGATCACCTGTGTGTATGCATGAAGAAAAAATCACTATCCAGATGTGCAGACCTGAGCTCAGAGCACTAGTTGGTGCCTAAAGTCCTTCTACTAGATACTGATGTGAAGGGGGTCAATACTATGTCATTAAAGCAATTTTCTGTTGATCCTTATCAAATAGGGTTAATCACTGCATTGTATAGTGGCGAATACAATATGTAGGAATGAATGCAGCATGCACCATCGAATCAGAGTTGGTAGAATGTATTGATGTGTCTGGGACATTAAACTTTCAGCAGCATCACCGTGCACTGATTTGAAAACAAATCTGAAAGCAAATTTAAATGCCTTAAAAACAATTTTGTTGCTTACAGGCAACCAATGAATGGATTTAATTGGGGGTGATTTGTGCACTCAGTTTATTTGGTTTTGGTGAGTATCTTCTATATAAGACTAATAATTATGTTTGATAATTGCAGGAAGGCCTGTAAAAAGTTCATTCAAGTGATCTAGATGACTTTCAGTGTTTTGGGGATCTTTTAACTTTTATTAGATTGTTGACAGCGGAGAGGTGACAGGAAATGAGGGGAGAGAGAACATGTAAGAAATGTCTCTGGCTGGATTTGGACAAAGGATGTTGCAGTTCATGGTTGGTGTCTTAAACCCCTCTGCCATGTTTTGATTTTTGCCAGATTATTATTGTTATAGAGATGTAGTGGGTGTGGGTGTGAGCCTTGTCTGCTGTTTTTTATGTTATATGTTGTTTAGAATTTCACTTTATTTATTGATATATATTTTTTATATTGTCTATTAATATCCATGCTTTTGTGTTTGAGAACTCCTTAAAAAAATATTTTATTTTATTTTATTTGTATTAATACTGTTTTTAAATCTATGCTTCTTGTCTTTTATTGCACTATCCACTTTGCTGCTGTAATGTGTGAATTTCCCCACTGTGGGACCAATAAAGGAATATCTTATCTTATCTTATCTTATCTTATAAATGAGATCTCAAGAGGTTCATAAATTGCATAAACACAAGGCTTTTCCCCATTGTGCCACAAAAAAACAATGTGTCAAGGCTAAAGGTGGAGTTGCGTAAAAGAGGACACCACTGTGTTTAACAAATCAGCTTGATCCCACTATTGCAAATTTCAGAATGTTCCTTTAAAGTGTTGAGGTGGTTTTGTTTTGCTAGAAGCTCACATGACGTTTTATATTACATAACAGTCATTTGACACTGATGATTTGATACTTTATTTCAAAGTGACTCACAATAAATGCATTAAATCTCTTTAGGAACAAGAAGCTAGATGTCAGCAAAATGATTGTGCTGTAGGTTTTACATGATGTCCAATGCTGAGGTCATTGGATTGTGTTCTGCACATGAAGAAGGCTTATGTTGATGAACTGCAAGTGAAGGTTAGGTGCAGCAGTTTGTGTTGCCATCTATCTCTATCTAGTGGTGGAATGAGAGGCTGCAGTTGAGTCGTAGTATTCCTGCCTGTGTAAAACACTCCACTCTAGCTTTCACTATACATCTGATGTGCAATTAGCAATTTTGTCTTTTTACGTAAATACCCCTTTCATAACCTTCTTTATCTCGCACCCCTTAATGCAAGAGCTGCTTAATCTGTCTGTGGTTTGATGTGTGTACTGTATCAGTTTATACATGCTTCTGATTATGGCTGAACGATTTTGAAAAAATATCTAATTGCAATTATTTTGACTGATATTGCAATTATGATATGATTTGCGGTGTTAGAGGGATTGATCATTTACATCATTATTTGCATTTTCATCACAAAACTTTAAAATGATTATGGTGTGAAATTGCAGTGGGCCACATTGCGATTTTGATAAAACTTAGATTGTGCAGCCCTACTTCTGATGGCATACCTTTTTGTTTGTTGAACAATATAAACATCCCAGTGTAATTTGGTGCCTTTTTTATTACTTTTTGGGGTATTGTCTGTCAGATGTTCAAATGCTACACATAGGGGCTTTAAAAAGGTTGTCAGGAGACAGAATGATTAGTGCGCTCTTGTTAATCATTGTTTTATTTGTTTCAGCAGCCAGTGCATCCTACCACAGGTATCCTTGCTGTGTTTGTTGCTCTCAACTACTGTGATGTGGTCCACATTGCTGGTTTTGGATACCCCCACACCAAGAGCCAAAGGCACCCTATCCACTACTATGGATATGACACCATGAAGTCTATGAAGGTGGGTAGCAGTCATCTACAGAACTTCATATGTAGTCTCTGTTTTAACATGCTGTGTTATAACATACCAATGCACCTCTTTCTTTCTGTTGCAGAATTCTTACCATGACCTCAGTCATGAAGCTGAAGCCTTAAAAAGACTAGAGGATTCAGGAGCCATTTTGTACCTGCACCCACATTTATGATGCACACACTTATCTCAAAAAATGATTGATTGGTTTGGATCATCTCATCCAAAACAGATCTTAATGTGCCTTCTGGAGTGGGATACAAGACTGATGCATCAAGTTATCAGGTCCAACTCTGAAGAATGTTGATCTCCCTGGCGCCTTATATTCTGTCAAACTGAAAGACATGAAACGAGATTAAACTGTTTTTTGAACAGCTTTCGTCCAATTTGTCAAGTGCAACAACCTTTGGTAATGTGGCTCAGCTTTTTGCATAACGTTTAAAGGTTCATAATCTTTATTGGTTTTGAATCAAGACTTCAGTGTTTGCAGGACACTAGCTGTTCATGTGGCGACCCAGTTTTCTTGTTTGTGATCAGCAAAATTACGTTAGATTTTGGATAATTCCAGTGCTTTGATGTTGTTTTTAGGGCTATGTGATAGTGTAGGTTTATGACTGCCACATCACAGGAATCAAGCATTTCAGATCTATAGCTCACATGTTTTTGTGCAGATTTCATGCATATCATTGAGCTGCAAAACTAATCAGACTGGATTATTTTTCAATGTATACACTCACCATGGTTTGAGATTAATTTTCATTTTTATCAAGTCAGACAGTATTTTTCAGTTTTATGGTAAAGATGTGTGTTAGAATCTACGGGGATTATTTGTGAACTTCACTTTCAATGTACATTTTAGTTTAATTGAAAGGAAAATAAAAAGATCACAAACCTGATTTACACAGGGTTAGATTCATGTTACTTTTGGATATCTTGGTCTGGAAACACAGCTTGTATTTTCCCCATTTGTCAGAGTTTTAATTACAATTGTCTTGGGTTTTTAATTTATTTTATCTTTATTTTATTTTATTTTTCTTGCTTTGTTTCAGAAACCAGTAAATGGTACCACTGGATATTTTTTAATGTACAGAATGAAATAAATTTTTAATTAAAAGGAAATCAAAGCGAATTTCATTTTTAACACAGTTCATATATTTATGTTCACATAGATTATTGAACAGGCTCATATAGCCACCGTGTGGTAATCACTACATGCATTAACTGACCTGAGTGAACCTGATTTGCTGTTTTCCATTAACTTTCACTGCACACCACTAGATGGCAGAGAGCCCCTATTTGATGCATATTATACAGTAGGTAATCTACTGCACTGCACATGGTGCAGTCATGCAGCAGCCCATCTTAAAGTGCCTTGGGTAGTAGTAACAGCAAATCTAGCACTAGCACGTGTTAGGGAACATGTACAGTATGAACATCTGGAAGACCAGAAAGTTGCACAATGCTTATAATTGAGAATGACTAACATACATTTGCCGTTAGCGACAGATGTTAATGATGGTTTCTACTCTCTGTATGCACAGCCCTCCATTAACAGTGACATGAATGGAGCTGTGCCCTTGGCATTTCTAAACTAGGTTCTCTCATATGGTGGTACAGTGTCAGCTGTGGGTCCAGTTCATCAGCTGACATCAGAATGACAGTTGACATTTTGTGCTTTCAATCATAGGCATGTACAATCAAATGCTGTAACACTACTACTACAGCCACTATTACGACTTCTAATAATAATAGTAGTAGAAGTAACATCTTATATTCTGGTGTGAATGTTGTAAAATCTCAAGTGATACTCACCTGAATGCAGTATTGTATCTTTTGAATAGCGATGCAGACCCCATCCTCAAGGTCAGACTGTAACAAAGATGAAAGAAAGATGAATTGTGCAGCTGTCTGCTACTAGCAGAACTCATTGCTGTGAAGGGGTGTTTTTACTACCGTATGCTAATTCTGTTATTGTACATTAGCTCAGCTATGTGTTCTCTTCTGCCTAAATCTGTGTGTTTTGCCTGCATGTTGCTGATATGGAGGGCAATCCTGTTTGCAGCAGGGTAGCAACCACAATCATACGCCTACCCTCCTTATTCAGATCACTAGAATTGTCAGTTATTGATGCTAACTGATTGTCTTGCCACTGAACCAGTCTGACAAACAAAACATCCCTTTCAGCCCATTTACAGCTCATCATTTTTAGTTCTGAGAGGTATCCATTATGTGTGGAGGGGGTATGGTTTCATACTGTAAAACCATCCTTTTTCACCCCTCCTCATGCATTCAGACATGTTTGAGAGCACACAAAAGCACAAGCTCCATGTTTCTACTCAGTACAAACACCTTAAACACTTAACCTGTACTTTCCCTCCAAAATATTTAAGTGGCCATTATATGTAAATTAGCTGTAGGCTACTTTTGCATTTGTCTTTCCAATAACTCAGGGAAATGTCGAAGAAAGAGCTCACGTCACACTCGACGGGCTGTGCTCACTTCCCTTACACAACAGGGAGTTACATAATTGAACAGTATTTGTGTGAATCTGCGGGCTGTTTATACGACAACTGAAAATCAGGTCAGACTTTTCAGGAGAATCTATTGTACTGTAAGCACACCTTTGAACCCCCAAGTCCACAACTGTGCTCCAGTATGCTACAGAGGGAGCATATTACGGTGCAGTGAGTGTAGGTAGCTCCTCTGTGGATTAAACAGCTAACCCTTGCACTGATTACACTGTGATGTACCAGCTGAGCTCTACAAGCCCATTTATGCATGTTATCGTGACCAAATGAACCTGTGGCTGCACAGAACAATAAGATTAATTTGAAATGCATTGCTTTGAACTTTCAGGCAGACCCGCAGTACACTAGGACACTGAATACTGTGGTTGTAATTTTACAAAGCAGCGCGTTCATAGAAAAACACATGGCCCGTGATGGTTGCTGCTCCACTGTGTAAGTGCAGTCTCATGCAGGCAGAAGCTCTGACAGTGTTATTATAGTATATCTCATTACACCATCTGCTCTCTGCTTGCCAGTGCATGCAACATCTTAATTTAAAGCAGTTGTTTTCTAGAAGTCATCATCCTATATCCAATACAGATATACCTATACACATCTATTTCATTTTATAACAGGTTGAAAATGTATTAAAAGTGAAAAACCCCACATCTTATATGCAGGTGAGTGTTGCACAAAGGGGATTAAGAGCTGGACCATTTTATTTTTAAGGTGCCACAAGCCAAAGAACCCAGAGAGACGTTTCTTTCTACCTTGAGTCATTTACCTCATGATATCAGGTACACAGCGACCAAGTGAGTACACTCGAGGCCTCCTTTTGTCTCATCGTTGTAAGAAAAAAAAAAGACGCACAATGTGGCTGTACGATGTGTCTGTGTAAGGAGCCCAGCGGACAGTTTGTGTGGGCAGAAGAGGCAGAAAAGGTACAGTACTGGATGCATCCAGCTACCTAGAGAGAGGGCATCTGGCTTGGCTCACTGATAACTCCCCCACAGCCCAGAGAGCTGCCGTGAGTCAGGTGCTCATGAAAACACAACACTACCATGGGAACCGGGAGAATGAGTAGGAAATAAGAAGAGTGAGGGAGAAAAAAAGGAGATAAGCTGCTTTTCTCCAGTGTGAGTTTTGCTAGTTCTGCTTTTTCCTTCATAAAACCCCTTTTCCTGACTCTCCAGTGGGCACTGCATCCATGTGACGTTCAGTATGATTTCCATCCTTTCCTCCCTACAGAAAGGCTTTGAGCTCAAAAAAAAAAAAAAAAAAAAAAAAAAAAAAGGCAGTGTGTAATGCACATAACTGTGTTCTTCCATAACCGGAAAGAACAACTGTCGGAAATAGCAACAGGCTGAAAAAAAAACAGTGTAAAAAAATAGAAACAGACTAATTCACGACACTTTATGCAATGTAGTTCCATGTATCTGTTGCACAGCCCAAAAGGTCAGCCAACTCAGCTGATTTAAAGGCTAACACAGCATCATCATTTCCTCACAGGCAGCCAAAGGAGCATTTTCTGATACCGCACTATTTGTATTAGCTGTGAACTGATATCAGTGGAAATGGGCTGCTGAGATGTAAATTTGGTTCTGAATGCCAGTTTTATTATCAGGTTTTGCAGAGGTTATGTGGGTTTTTTCTTTTAATAAATGCTATTACAAAGGCATAAAGTCAGTGGAGTAAACACTGGAGGAAACAGGACCTGTTTTGAGTGCAAGCTGAGCCACAAGAGTCAACCCACATTTATTATCTTCCAAAGAAAGCAATAATTTAAGAAAGAAATACCCTATATATGCAGCAATGTGGTGATGCAGTGACACAGACAGATGACATATTCTGAGCCCCAGCCATGGCAGGAGTTGGAGGAATAGACCGGGGCCGCTGATTTTCCAACCCTCTCTGAATGACCTCCAGATACAGAATACAAATAAATATATAGATAAATACACATTGTGTATGTTCTATGTGTGTTTGAATGTACTGATTTGTTCTGGCTCCATGTGCAGATCTCCAGGTTTGTATTGCTGAGCCACATAAGGCGGTTATCCTGCTATACACATGGAGGCAGACTAGACAATCCTGTCCTCCTTCTGTTGTGCCAAAGAGGGTGGAGTTTTTATCCTGGCACCACTCTGTCTGTCAGTCTGTTGGTACATCTGTCTGCTTGTCCTCAAGGACTGGATGTCTGGAGGAGGAAGTGTGTACTGTTCCTCCATAACACACGACCCAGTATTTTATTTTATTTTGTGTCACTGGAGATGGACCTGACATGCTGCATCAGGCAGAGTGGTGTGGATGCAGTGTATGTTTGTATGTGGTGTGGTGTGGTGTGGGGGCATAGGGTTCATGTTCCCTCCAATAGTTTAACAACACACAAAGAAATAAAACTCATGTCATGAACACACTTCAAAGCAGAATAAGTTCTTTATTGTTAAAAATCCTAAAAAAAAAGTTTCAGCTCTTGAGTATATTTATATAATTGTACATATTCATGACAAAATCATTCACAATTCAGATATTATTTATTCAATGAGTGGAATACTCCAAACCTCAACTAATGTGTTTCATCAGGATGGTGTAGGCGCTTTGATCAGATTTGATTGACAAGTTAAAACATACTCAGGCTGTTTGAAATCACAAACTAGCATATTATTCATACTCAATATTATAGTACATTCCAACTGCATGTTATGTGGATTTTGTGTACGCAAGAAATGCCTGGATGTATAGTAAGTATGAGCTTATTGGACTTGCTCAACTGCCCAAAATTGCACTGCGTCTCTTCAGACTGTGCAACGACAGACTGCGAGGCAGGCATTCTGGCAGAAACAGTGTGTACAAATGGAAAAAACATGGGAGCACACATACCATTTATAGTTAATATGTTTAAATAAACTTCATGTGAAATAACCCAAACTGTTCAAACTGCGGCACACTAATTGACAGAGTAAAGTGGACGACTGATGGTGAGTGGGTAGCACGGTCAACCATGCGGATCAAAGCAAAATTAAAAATGAATTTTTAAAGACAACCTTTTTAGACCCAGTGAAACCAGACATAAGAGTAGAGAATCCACATCATCAGCTATAATAGCGTTAGCTCCCAGTCCATCTAATGTTCAGACCTTCCACCTCCACAGTAGTCGATAAAATTTTAACAGTGGAATGAGTTGACTTATTGAAGGAGAAACGCTGCCTCCTCCTCACTCTGGGAGAGAAGAGATGGAGAAACAGAGTTGGATATAATGTCTGATTTGTACTCATTATTAATCTCTATCCATCATCTAGTTTTATGCAATTACTGCTCATTACAACTAATTATAACTCATTACGGAAGAATTGTTGTCATAAAAGATCTCACCATAAACAAAGACGGTGTACCTTATTCACCTCATTCCCGAATGTGCTCTTTAACTGCTGAATAGTTTTGTATTATAAATGTATACAACATTTACATGTGACTGATGTGCTGACACCAGCAGGGCACAACAGAGACAGTCCCTTATGTTTTCTGTTCCTTTATGGTAGTCTAGAATATTTGTTCTTCAATAAAATTGTTTGCTGACACATGGGAGCGCTTCACTCATCAGGTCGTGTTGACTGTAAATCCAGACGAATGGTTGGAGAAGAGTGATGATGGGTCTGCCGTGCTGCGTGGGATCTTACTGTTATTGTTATACA
The DNA here is from genome assembly GCA_947000775.1 of Pterois miles. Taxonomy (NCBI): domain Eukaryota; kingdom Metazoa; phylum Chordata; class Actinopteri; order Perciformes; family Scorpaenidae; genus Pterois; species Pterois miles. Next base: position 10,773,594 of record CAMQGK010000110.1, read on the forward strand.
CAGATAAATAAAAGACTGCATGCATGCTGATATTGTAAGCTTGAGGGAAACATCCTTTTCTGCTTCTTCCTCTGTCTTTCTTTGTGAAATAGAGCTGCTTTGTATAATTGAGCTGCACATCACACTCTTATGGGAAAATGCTTTTTTTGCTTGTAATGTACACTTACATAATATTGTGTCGCCGCTTTATCAAAATCCAATCAACTTTTTTGGAGAAAGCTGAAGCGTTTTGTGCCTGTCAACCTCTCGATGTGTTAATGCTCGCCCACATTATCAGGAGGTCAATTCTCTTGCTCTCCCTCTCTCTGTCTGCTTGTATTACAGAGGCTTCAGTAATGACCATACAAAACAATGTAAAAATATCGCCAGAAGTGAATGGTTTCATAATGCCTCAAAATGATTTTGCTCTTTTCCAAATGCTATTCATAAGTGAATACTCTGTGTGGGGCAAAAGAGCTCCTCTGCAAAATCCACTCGTCAGCACTGTCACGGTACTGGGAGTGTCTATTTTGTATACAGCATTTACGCTGTTTCTGTGACTGACACTGAAGCTCTTTTTCTTATTCTAAATGAACTTTTGGTCTTTCAGATGACACACTCGGCGAAACGACATAAAAAATGCTGTGTGCCCTCTACTGCTGAGCAACCAATATTTCTGCAGAATATTTGCTTTTTATTGCTGTCAGAGCTGTCTCTATGTATTTATTTCCCATGTTTCTGCCTCAGTTTTGCCACATGGAGAACAAGACTCTCACTGTACTATTAGCTCAGTTTCTGCCATCTGGGGATAACTTCAGAGTGATTCAAGCCTTCTTCTCCCTGAGCCCTTAAATGACAGTGATAGATGATGCTGTCATTAGAAGCAGTGGAGCTCATCTACTGGCCCTATTTGCTGATTTCTGTGAACTTAACCCCCTTTTTTAGCCTGCTCCATAAAAGGCACAGGCAGTTGAAAAAAAAATGGTTGTACTCCCTCCAAGTCAGTGCAGCTCTGTAGTCTTTTGCTTTATACCAACGGCCAGAAGATGAGCTTAAGATCATACAGTACATTCCCCCTATATGTTAGGCTGAAACCAGAGGAAAGGTAGAAAGAAACTAGGCTGAGCCAAACATGATTAAATAAGAGTCAAGGTACAGTGAATAACATCAATATGCTCAGTGAGAGGTACACATATTTAGTAATTCACTCTCCTGCTTTATTCCATCTCCCTATAGATTATTTAAAAGAGACCATATCACCTGAATTTATTCCATCCTGTTCAAGAGAGAGAAAATGTGCTATTGTAAGCAGTTGAGGGACAGGACTGTGATTAGCTGGCTCTATGCTAACGCTGGCTTGTGGCAATGAAAAAAAAAACCTCAGTAAGAGATTGTCTACTTCATGTTTTTTCATGTGTATGTGAGAGAGAGCAGGAAGCTGGGGAATCTATATCCCTTCTTATTGTAAGGCACCAAATTGAATAAAACCTTAAGCCAACATTGGTTTATATCTTAAAGACTTAGAAAACGAAGGAAAAAATGTGTCAATAAGCTAATAAGATCTAAAAGATCTGTAATGTAATGCAATGTGTTGCGTCCGGTGGCCAGAAGCAAGGTAACAATAAATTATGTTCTGGGTGTCTACAAAACAGCTTATAGTTTGATTCATGATGCAAGGGTGACTTTCTAATGTCAGGTCAGGTCAATCCTGAGGACCTGTATTTGCATTTAAATATAAATTTATGGGACTGGTCTTGTAGATTGTTTCTTGTAGAGAAATATGTCACTATTTCAATTCAAGGAATTAATAAAAATACTAACAACGATTTCTCCAGAATAGTTAGTGTTGGTGACAAGTCAAGGACAGTAAAAGTCCATCTGTCCGTCTTGCATAAAATGTGATCATTTGTAACATTATGCACCAGAAATTATTACATAATTTGTTCACAATTTTTATTACATTGTAAGCAAATTTATATTATTTGTATTACATTTCTTTATTACATCATGTGCACTTATTACATTATCTGCGGTTGAGTGTCATGCACATGTACATGCCTGGATGAGTATCTGGGCCGCATTCTTCTACTCTACTGATTCAGTGTTTGCTGAGAATGACAGTTTGTCATCCTGGGTAACATTCAGGTTCTTTGCTTCCCCAGTTGGCATCACATCAGTGTTGTTAATGGTTTGGGTGGTGCCTTGACATCCACTCAGAGATATGGGTCACACAAACAGTGATCGGGTGGTGGGAGAATAACTGGGTATCATCATCATAGCAGTGGTAGGGGAAGCCAAGAGAGTGTATGACAACACCCATCACGTGAGATGCAAACAGATACAGACACCCAAACCCTTTTAGGGTCACCCACCGAAACCGATTAAAGCAGAAGCTAAGACAGAATATCCGCAGAAATGAAGAGGAAAATATCAAACAACTGTATCAACAATAAGGTATCATCTATAATACTTTATCCATTATTATGGCAATGGAAGGCCAATTAAAATTTTTTAACACTTTTCTCCACAACTCCTGCCAAGGCTCTGTGCAGGAAGTGGGCTGCTGTGAACTTCAGAGTGGTAAGAGTATATACATTTTTAATCAATATTCTGAAGTAGATTTTAATGTAAAGATTTCAAACAACACTTATTAATTGATGCAGAATCCAGATTACACCTTCCCACGGTGGAAGAGAAATTTCAGTTCGAAAAGGCAGAAAGAAAAGCCTGGATGTGGTGCAGACATACGGCAGGTAATTTAATGGCATCATGCAAACAGCGGACACTTTTTTTTTTTAATCAGTTTGCCAGAAAATATGTCTAAATGTCATCTAGAATACTGAATGATGGCTCTGTTATTATTGTGTAATACAGTTTCATAATGATGTCTCTAAATTTTTACCTGGATTGGATGTCATACCATTAAAGTACCAGCTGTCCATTAGTTGTTAGAGCCGGTATCTGTGTGAGAGCTGTCAATTTTTCTGTTCAGCTGTCACCAGTCTCACTCTGTTAGTTTAAAACCCTCCACAATGGTATGTCTGACTTGTCAGTGTCCAAGTCATCACCTACAGTATGCTGGAGTTGACAGATGTAGATTTTTTTTACACAAAGGACCTGTGTCTGATCCATGTTTCTCAAAGCATGACTGAAAGAAACATGGACCAGGCACAACACCTGGGTGAGCTTCCCACCCTTTGTCGACCCTTTTAAAGACGAGCAAAAACTTGTGCTCCCAGATAAAGAGCAGCAGAATTGGGTCCATTTCCATAACCATTTATCTCATCTGAAATGATCACTCAATAAATGTAATACCTATCTTAATTCAAAAACACAACCCACATGGTCTAATCCTACACAGCATTGATGTGGTTTTGTTCATTAACATTGAGGCTAACTTATTGCATGCATTTTGTTAAAGGCATAATAAATATAATTTGTTGGTAACAGTTTGTGAGCACAACATTCAACGTTGGTTAGGTTGATCACAACAAGCGGCTTGTTTCATTTGATGCATTATTATAAAAACATAGATGATAGCTGTAAATGGCATTATAATAGTGATTAATCTCTTATTCGAACTACTCTTTTAACACAGCATGCACAACTGTGGTTGGATTTATGTTCACTCAGTGGAAAAATAAAACACCAGGAGAATCAAGAGAAGGGATAGCTCGCAGTAGAGTGATTGGGAAACTAGGTAACCAGAGAGGGGTAGGTCATTGATTTTCACATTTGATAGTCAAACCATTTTTAATTAATTTCACCCAGAATTCTGTTCAGATATTTTCAGTGGGTATTGATGAAGCCATATCAGACTCTCTCTGTGTCTCAGTTTTCCCATGTAATCTTTATATCCTAATAGTGTGGGACAAATGTGCTTTCTTACAGCTTTAGGGTGTAATCTGTCCCACCATCCCCCCACAGGAATTACACGCCTGGGTTATATAGCTCATGGCCAGGCCTAGTTTTGCCTTGAGGGTAATCAATTTTTAAAAAATGATTCTAAAATGAATCAGTTGCCAGGGAAAGGAGGCCAAGATATGAGTGATAAATGTAATGTTTCCTTGAAATGGTGAAGCCTTGAGGCTGCGTTTTGGACCAGTTGAGACAATGCTGGCTTAGGCAGGAATGAGATAAAAGCATGGATAACTTTCTTTAAGGGCAGTAAAGCATAAAAAAGGCTTTATTTCTGAGATATTTCTTGATTAAGAGAGCAAGGCTGTAACAAAACCAAGGTCTGTATCAAATAGATTTAGAGCTATGAGCTTTCCATTGATGCACTCAAACAACTGGAATTATGAATTGTCCTAATGCATTAAACCCCACTTAGCTGGTGTTAAAAGAAGGAGAAAATGAACTCTGTCTGTTGTCTAAATACTACTACTAAGTACTGTATAGCAGCTAAGCTTTTTTTTTTTTCCAGTCCTTATGTTGCAAGAGGTTTGGGACTATACACCATACTATAGAGTCTATATACTGTATACTGTATACTGTGTGTGTGTGTGTGTGTGTGTGTGTGTGTGTGTGTGTGTGCATGTGTGCACGCATACGTCCTGTGCTAATTAATTGGGACAGGAACCAAGGGAGAGTGGATCTCCAGCTGCTCTTCTCTGCCTTTGTACCCCTGGGTTAACTCATTCCTCTGAGACCAATACACATGCATGCACATGCACACACACACTAGCACGCACACACGTATGCACGCTTATAAGTACTGTATATGTGAAAAAATAAAGAGACAGGGGTTGTCAGTGGGAGGGAAAAGGAACAAGAGGTTAAGACTGATAGAGTTCAGAAAAGGAAAAATGGTCAAAAGTGACATTTGCAGCTCCACATAGACCACTGAACTTACTGACAGAATCTTATTGAGAAAACAGCCCCCAGGATACTACTATGAGAGCTTGGTACTGAATACAAAACTGCACTGGACTGTCACTGCAGTGATCAATGACACTTTAACTTTGGGGCATTTTGCCAGCAAAATAATTGTAGCCCAATGGAGCTCCCATTTTCCTGTGGCGATGGTGACATGAGCTCACCACGGTATTTGGGGAACTATTCGATTTTTACAAATTCAATTTCAAAATATTGTTTGGTAATTCATGGCTGTTCTAACATTTTCATCTTTAAGTGACAACTGTACTCAGTGGGCTATTTCTCAAGCAGTATGTTGACCTGCCAGTGTAGTTCTGGTACATACCCAACTTAAAAATAGACTTTAAAGATTTGTTTCTTTTTTTTTTTTGCCAGCACTACACATCAGCAGATACCAAATTTAACCCTAAAGGGTATGTTGGAAAAAAGAAGTTTTTGTAAAAATTGGCCCCTCTGCAGCCGTTGCATGTAAGCAACAACAAAGCTCTGTGCAAGACTCAATAAATCTCAATGTTTTTCGATGAGGAAATTGTCACTATATACCCAGCATTAGAGTGAATGTGAAAATTGCTTGCAGACGACATCAAGTAAGCCTACAAAATAACAATGCTGTAGTTTTGCTGCATTACACAGATTCTCATTTAAAAAATAATGAAAAGCCTTCTCAACGGTCCATACCAGCTCTGCATCTTTCCACGAAGGAACACGGGTAGTCATTAGTACTAACCCAGTACCAGTTCAGCAGTAATAACCATGTTGGCACGCGCTATCTGCATCAAATATGTATCCTTTCTCTGCCATTGATTTAGTCCCATATGCCTTTGCTTTTTCTCCTGGCAGCTGCCTCAGGTGTCTGACAGTCTGTTTTATAGCACTGTCCTCAGTTTAGTTTGTCACAGCAGCCTTACCAGACTCAGTTCTGTAAAAAATAGATATAGAGGATCAATGACGATTCTTAGACAGTTCTCCAGCAGGTAGACCTGACCAAGGTTTACTTGGCAGAGAGAAAAATAGTACTGTAACTGCAGAAGGCAAACATGAATTTCAATTTTACACTTGGGTACAACTAAATATCGCAGATGACGATCTAAACAAGTTCATTTGAAGTTTTAAGATTATGTGAGACAGTCAAAACATTTTAAAATGTAGTTCCTTCAGAGGACAACAAAATGCATTTCAACTCTTCTGAATTGGCAATTATTTTTCAGTTTTATATAGGCAGGGTATAGTATGTTCAGAGGTAGCCAGCTGTAACATGTGGAAAAATTGGCATCTGGTGCAGAATTTCAGATGTCCCATATTTGTATTGGAGCTAGTTTGCATGTGACTGACAGCTGTCACCAAGAGACAGAACTACACAAAGAAGTGACTTTGTATGTATAGGAAAGACTAAATTTTTAGAGGCAGATGTTTGAGAAATACTGTATATGTTGATCATCAACAGATGAGGTGTATGAGATTAGGATGGAGCGGAGGGTGAAATCAGGGTCATTAGACAGGCTCCCTGCAGTGATGGGAGGCCAAAGTAGCCCCTTAACCTCAGCTCAGCTCACTGTATCAAAACACTGGCTAATAAAAGCTCAGCCGCGGGGGCATATTACATCCTGATAGCCCTACATCAAAGGGCCGCTGTCAGCTGTAGCTGCTTTATCCATTAATTAGAGTTAGAATGGGAGGACCACTATTAGAAAAACTAGAGATAGGCTGTCATTTTCTTTGGCCAATTGACTTTGTTAGAGGGATGCTGGTGTCAAAAGAATCGCTGAATTTAAAATGTGAATGAGCTGGAGCTCTTGGGCTCTGGCCCATATAATGACGGTGTCATGGGGGGTTGGGGGGGTAGGGGTTAGCCTTTTCTGTGCTACATTTCAACTCAGCAAGCACTTACAGTACAGCAGTAGGTTGGTTGGATGGGAACCAAGCAGACAATTATATCTTAAAAAGACAGCAGCTTCGTAATGGGGATATACCAGTTATGGTTAATTTGTTTTACCTTAGAAAGCAGTTATTTACCATTATTAAAACATTTTTGACATGTCTGCTTAAACAGCTGTCAGGCCAAGCAGAGGAGACAGACAGTTACTCTGAACTAAAGAGAGAGTGGTGAAGTATCGGTGTCACGCTGTGCATAGTGAACTACACAAAACTGACTGTGACAGTCAGTAGACACTTTATATAGCAGTCCCTTCTGAAATGTCTCTCCCTGTCCATTTCCCTCCATCATTTTCTGGACGTTTCCAGAAATGCTGTATTTAGGTGTCATGATTTATTTCTGTACTGTATATCCATTTGAGAGTAAGAAGCAAAGCAATATAAACACCAAATGGATCCTCAGCCCTTATCATAAAGGGTTTGTTGGAGAGAGCTGAGACTTTTAACCCAGGGGCAGCAGACTGCCTGTCGTGCTTGATGTGCTATCCATCTTGAGTTGGTATCCAAGTTGAGGCTGAAGCAGCTAACTGTTCTGTATGTACTAAAGGGTGAAGAAACAGATGCCAGATGCAGACAAGCTGCAGCAAAAAGGATCGGACAATGCAGATGTTTTCTTGGGTTTTAATTGAGTCTTGCCTGGCACATTAATATTTGCTGCATTGCTGTTTTGTACTGTTATATCATATTTGTTCTGCTATTAAATCAGATTTACTTCTGTTTGATATCTACGGCCCCTCTACAAAGCAGTTTAAGCCACTTTGGTGCATATTTAAGCAGACATAGTGATATAATGTAAATGTAATGAAATGTTTAATGTTTTTTTACTGTCATGTTAACATATTTTACATATTTAGTTTACATATTTCACTTTTAAGAAAAACTGCAACTTTAATAATACAAACTGGTGTTACCCCAAGATATAAATATTTTTTACACACAATTTTGTGTCACAATTTTGAAATATGGTACCATTTCCTTATTCAACACAACAAGCGTCTGAATAAATTGGGTGAGAAACTGTATTTCTTGGAGTATGAAGCCTTCACAACGCAAATCACACCAGTGCTATGAGTGGGCATGAATTTCAACCATTTAGAGCTGGCACACTGAGCGAAGCAGACCGCGCTGATGGAGAGTATTACCTTTTCAACTGGAAGGAGCCGAGACAGTTACGTGATGATTCTGTCTGTGCCAGCAGGAAAGTGTCTGGTCTGGTTTCTGATCAGCTCAGGACTGCATTTACTCACTGACAGCACGAAACAGTTTGAAACAAGCTTCATATCATAATATCACATATTTGTCTAAAAGTAGTTTATGAATGTATTTGATGATGCAAGTTAAAAACCTCAGTTATGGATTATGCCTCTCACAATCTTGCCACAATATGCCATAATCTTGCTGCACCAACAGACAGTAGGTACAGTCGGTACTGCAATTTTTCTGTTAGTGAATGAAATCTGTTTATTTCCCTCAAGTGATAAAGAACCCTTTCAAATCCAGCAGTACACAAAAAAGTATATTGTCACAAAATAAGTATCACACACTGGCATCAAGGTCTCACGTGAGCTCGTCACGTTACATGACATTTTCCTGATGATGCTGTCATACTGCAGATGGCTGACAGCCCCTTCAAACATAACATCTACCCAGCGGGGATATGTGTGGATTAACAATGACATTAACAAGAGCCATCAAGGGGCATTTGTCAGATGGAGAAATCGTGTTTTGCAAATTGCAAAATCATGTGACACCATTGTTGCTTTGTCATCATTCTGAATGCCAGCTCGATGGAGCAAAGAGGCTGAAGCAATTAACTATAAGACACTGTCTTTTATTGGAGATTAATTAAAATAAATTCTGGTTGAGTGGCCACAGTATGTTCCCAGATGCACGACATACATAGGCAAATATGACGCCTTTGCTCTTTGATGAAAAAATGGATTGGTTGAATAAATCTTAGTGAAAAGCAGTTCTCCGTTTCTAATTTAGGAGCGCTTGTCCCACAGGAGCTCTGCCTGTGTAATAGCTGAGAATACCCAGAATACTAGGAGCCATCCAATCCTAATTAAAGACCTTTTACAGCTGAGTCCCCACATAAATACATGCAGGGACACACATACACAGGCATCCATGCAAAGACAGGCTCAAACGCAGACAAGGCCAGGGCTGACTGCCATGGTGGCACACGTCTACCAGGACTGTGAAAACACCCAAACCACAGTTTTTCTGTCACAAATTTAACATATTATTTAAGTATGCTATGAATATAATGAGCCGTGTTTCAAAATTAGGATCAGTGATGCTAAAAACCTTTCAGCATCATTAAAAACATCACAATCCAATCACAGCTTTTGCGCTCCAATTCCATTGTCCTTACCTGTTTTAAATGTGTGTGTTTGCTTAATTTAAAAGAAGAGTTTGATGTTTGGGTAATATGCTTATTCACTTTCTTGCTGAGAGTTAGATGAGAAGAATGATACCACTGTCGTATTTATAAATAGTATCAATCGTCTCATGTACATCACCTCTTACTATACTGTGGATATATAAGGATAAGCGAGGTTTTCTTTGAAAAAAAAAATAACATATGTCCTGAGTTTATCCATCTCCTCATTCCTCAGAAACTGCCATATTTATGTGGAGAGAAAAAATAAATGTGCAACATTAGCAGCAAAATATGTTGACTGTTGCCACAGAAGAAGAGGCGATACAACCTCTGAACATATTTCTTCTATAAAAGAATGTATGTTTAAGATGTATTTGGTATATTGTGATTAATTGCGATTATTTCTTGTGAGATGCTATTATTCATTCATATGTAATTTAGCTCTGGCAATAATGTAACATGAATATTCATGTCAATAAAGCTTATTTGAATTTAAATTTGAAAGTAAAAATTGCTATTCATTGGAAAACAATGTTTAATTCAGACTGCACCTTCCCTCATCAGCTGTAAACATGTCAGTCAATGTGGGAACATATGGTATCCTAAGCAGCAAAAGCTGATTTTACAGCCCATCACAGTGTTAGCAGTATGATAATAAATGGCTCATCATTGGACTGAAGGATTCACTAAACATTATTCATCAGTTCCTGAGATTGCTATCATGTTTTTTTGCCTGATTAGGTGGTGTAGAGTGTGGGAGATATGAGGGATGAGGTTTCATTATGCAACAGATAAAATCTGGACCTGCATGACTGAGTGGGCACACATACGACCTAATCTGCTAAACCACCAGGAAGTGACCCTTGAGGATTTCTGAGGACTTTTTAACATACATTTTTATCCATATCCTAATTTGATGTTCAGGATTACAAATTGTACTGCTTCACCATATGATAATATTGGAAAGTAATCAAATTGTGAATCAAATGTCAATGTGAAAAAAATCACTACCAGTGATATCACTGCCTGAGGCAAAAAAGCAATCTCTAAAACCACAGAAATCCTGATTCTGATCTCTCATTGGTGCAGCAATAAAAAGCCCCATTAACTTAGAGCATATAATAATGTGTAGCTGGGAAACAGCCTTTTGTGTGCTAAAATGGAGAAACAATGATCAATGAATGACCAGAGACTTAATTGTTTGGCGTTATGCAGCTGTCATCAAAATACATTTAGACCACACTTATATGCTTCGTTTTCAGTATCACATGGTCAAACTAACACACAGTAATGAAACAGTTAACGGCACCATGGGGACTTATGCAAAATGTTTGAAAAGCAGGCATTGTGGGAATGGCTTTTTTTCTTTTGTATGACCTTCATTTGTTTCACATGGCCTCAGGTGTCTCAAGTATTACTTTTTTAAACAAAGCCTGTGGGTAAAGCATAAGGTTTGCGGCATAATGCTTGACACCTCTGCATTCAGCTTCAAGGCTATTCCTTTCACTCACACAAAATCAACAACAAAGTGTGGTGTGATCACATTTACCACCTTTTTGAAGAGAAGTGCTGATAGAAATGCAGTTCAGCTCTGGAGATTCCAGAAAGAGGAAAAGAATGAACATGAAAATTGCAATCAGCTTTGTACCACCTGGACCATAAATGTTGTCACTTAATGTGATTAAAACCAGGGTTCACGCAATAAGCATTTTTTGGATTTACTGAAAAACGGATTAACTGTAACAAGCTGCTGGTTGCAGCTAAAGAATTACACATAACGTGCCTCTAATGTTACTACAGTTTTGGTTAACCTGCAGAATGTATGGACCCCAATGGTCCCGAATTTCCCTCCGGGGATTAATAAAGGTTCATCTTATCTTATCTTATCTTATCTTATTATTATACCAGTGTTTCTTTTAGTCAATGCATTTAAATCTGGAACTTGATTGATCAGTTATTTAATATTTTCTCAAACAAATGAGTGTTGTCCTCTTGATAGTTAAAGGAGAACTCCACTAATTTTACACAAGAAATAAAAGGGAAAAAGCCAAAGAATCATGCACACTCTCCATCACTTAATTAACACAATCCTTAACCTTCATCAGGCAAAACCAACATTTTAACAATGAAACACAATATATGGATCCTTTTCTTGTCTGACATGGTATAAGAGGACAACACTAAATCAATTAAGTGGTCTTTTAAAACAGAAAAGATGTCACTTTTTAATGTAATATCTATATTATGTCTTTTAATATTTGATTCTTCCCAAGTTTCCTCTTTTTCAGACTAATCCAAATGCTTACAGAGTATTGATGTCAGAGCTTTAAAAGCTTACAACTGAAAATAATTTCTAGTGATTTTATGAATAGTGTAAGCTCCTCTTTATTAGAAACAGTGAACAGCTATTCCTTTCTTCACTCAACTAACACCTCATCATTTCAAGCTTTTCTGGATTATTTTGAAGGTAGCTTTCGGTCATTTATGTAGGCTTGATGACTGTCCTTGCTTGTTTGCACTTATTGCTTAGCCTAGATAGCAAAGTTGCAACTCTCTGTTGGAAAGCTGCACTGAAAATAAGGTAAATTATTTTTAGATGAAACCCATCTTCTGTGATGAAAATTCCACAGTTCCTGCCACGAGAGGCTTACATGACATAGATATGAAGAAGACATTTTGATCTGGATCATGATATCAGCATGGAAAGGTACAGGAGCTGAGTGGGTATGATTCACAGCACAGTTCTGACAAGGGACAAATTTCTTATCTCCATCTGAGAGAGCACAGTGTGTCATTTCTCTGGGGGCTACAGTACGTGTCAAATTAAGATGTACTTCTGCAACTAACATAAACGTGAGAACTCCCCTCACCCTTCTCACCCATATCCATGTGAACAAACCTTATGTTATGTAACACCATAAGCATTCTAACAATGGGATCACAATAGAGTGAAGAGAAAAAAAAAAAACAGAAGAGGGATTTGGGGTAAAGATTATGGACTTGGCAGAGCGTGTGGTGGAAGCTGTCAGATATGCCTTCCAGAAGCTAGGTGCTCATTAGCATACTTCATTCGTCTAAATATAGTCCTAATCCAATGCTGAAGGGCAAACAAACAAATCACAGCGTGTGGGAAGCATATTACTGATTCTTCACCCTTGAATTATTTAATCGTGACAACAACATGCACAATCTGTATGAAAATCATCAAACGGGCCACCTCTGATGCTTGACATACAGTTTATGACCCTTTTGGAAATGCTTACTATGCTGCTTGTGACGGAGCACACTGCAAATGACTGCAGGCTGCAATGATGCCAGGGGAATCTGCTAAAAGGTCACAGGCAAAACAACTAGCTTGGCTGGAGGGAGGACATGCAGTGACAAGGAAGCACGTGTTGAAGATGCTTAAAGCTTCTGGACATCTTTGAGTCTTTGAGACTCGTCGGCTTAGTTTGCATAAAGGAAACAAGATGTAGGGAACATTTCTCTCTGCGGCGCACTCTGAGCAGCCTGCTGTGAATGCGTACGAATGTATGTGTGGTGCTGTATATGCTTGATGTGATTATGGTATGACTCATAAAGGATGGCTGCCTTATGCATGAAGAGTTATAGCATAAAGCGACTCACAGATGCATGTAAATGGCAGGACCCAAAGGAGACAATAGCTCCAGTTAAAATGCTTCAATTAAGTTCAACACAGCATGCTCTAGTCACATCTATAAATATTTGATATTTATCTCAAAACTCAAATAGCCCACAGAAGTTGAAGTGAGGCAGTACTCGTCCTGTACGGGCGATGTGATTTGGTGGTATGAGTAATAGCTGAGCATGTCTTGTAAGAGGCAAGGATTTAGATGGCGGTAGACTCGCTTTGACAGCTGATAGAGTGCTGCATTTTATAACACAGACTTTAAGATAAAGCATCAATTTGGTGATATTTTGGAGCTTGTGAAGAAAATTATTTTTTGTTGTTGCAATCTTCCCCATTGTCAGAGACACAGGAGATCACTTGTACAGCAATTGTAGCTGTATGACAAAGCATAGTATTATAGGTTGCTTTCTTTTGATCCATTGTTTCACACTCTGCAGCGACAGATACTGTGATATTTTGTTAAAATTCTCTCTAAAGCAGCATCATGATACAGTTCGAATTACCTATTGATTTTAGTGATGTGGGTGCAGGTTTTGCAATGGCGTCTGTGCTTGTGTGTGTGCTGTGGTGATTACCCACAGGCAGGTGAGGACTGGACAGCGCTCTTTCCTGTTCTAGTATTGTTTCAGAGTGTAGGAGGGAGAAGAGTCATGAGGGTTAACCTACTCAATAAGCAAGAGAGGGATAGAAAAAGAGAGAGAGATATAAAAGGATAAATATAGAGAGACAAACTTATCTCTGCATGAGATAATTTGGTTTCCCACAGTTGCTTTTTACAGACTAACTGGTGAACTGCACAGTAGGCAGTGAAATAAGTAATTTCATGTGATTTTCTTTACATGTCTTGTGTATTGGATGCACATGAAAATACTTAAACTGCATCTCATGTGATTTGATGATTTCTGCCAATAAACCCAGAGTTCTTTTGAAACTTCAGCATTATACACCATTTCCTCCCTGCAGAGAGTAATGACAATATAAACAACACCACATAATTTAATTTGAATGATTTTCACAGAAAAAGGAGGGCTGCTTCATTGGCTTGGATATTGATTCAGACAGTTTCTGGTGTTACCAAATCAATAAACCCTTAAAACATCTAAAGGCATTTATCAATCCTTATTATCTGATCTCTCATTGCTTTCAACATACAGAAATGGTTGTATCTTTCCTGAATGGCAGTTTAAATATTGTAATAAACCTCTTACTGCCACGCACACAAAGCATGTCTTGCGGAGGCTTAAAAACCCTGTTAAAACAAAGTGCTTCTTGCTAACAGAGCTCCCAGACAAAGCTAACTGATGCCTTCATTTGGAGCCATTGTGTGGGACTATTGATTTATCACTATCATTGATGTGGGATCTCTCACATCTCACAGACTTCACTCGTTCTCTCCTACACATTCAAAAGGTTCTCAAGAAGGCTTAAATCCACCATGAGTTCAAAAGCGCGCCTCAATTCCAGCCTATTTTCCACTACACTTACCAGTGAAATATTTAGATAAGAGACAGAGAAAATGTTTCATGTCATAACTGTCTGTGAAATATTCTAGAAGTAGTAAAACAATGGCTTTAAGATGGAGCAGTTATTGTGTCAAAGGTCACTTATTTAACCTATCTACACTTCTAGGTAGGCTATAGAAAGGGAAAAAGTCTGGATGTTTTGTTTCTCATTTACTACACCTGTTCTCCTAGAAACCTCCAGACCTCCATTGTTTGTCTATAAGCCAAACGAAAAGCAAAGACAATACTACAAAGCAAACAAACCCTCGCAATCTCTAGTTTTTTTTCAGAATCAAAAGTATCACAGCATCCGGTGTTTGCTGCATTGCTCTGTGCTGTGCCATGATGATGAGTCAGTAAGCTTCAAAAGTGGCTGTGGATTACAAACTTCCCACTCCTCTAGAGTACAGTGGGCTATGATTCAGTTCATATTTCACTGCAGTTTTAATGTATAAAGTTATGGCTGACTATGATGCTAAAAGGTCAGTGTTAATTAATCCAACCCTGTTTGCTCTAATGGCTTAAACGGTTTTAAACAAGACCTGCGGTGACAGAATTGTTTCAGAGTAAAAAAAAAAAAATTAAAGCCCCAGAAGTTTCTAACATGAAGGCAAGGATATTATTTATTTTCCATAGAGCTTTATATCTTAAAAACTGTTAAAAGAGCAGTTGTAAATTTTGGGCTTTCTCGTCTCATCTCATCTACATGCTAAATATGAAGCTATGGCCAGCAGGTGGCTGGGTTAAAAACTGAAAATAGGGAAAAACAGCTCGGCTGACCCCCGTAAAACTGCAGTTTTTACACCTTGTTTTTGTATGGCTCAATCAAATATGATATAACATACATGTAAATGTGTCTGCGTAAATATATAACACTCAGAACTTGTGACATTGAATAAAAAGTGAAAAGGACTCCTTATGGCGGGCTGGAGGGGAAGTGGATGGGATGATGGATGTTGCCCCCTGCTGGTAGTGCACATTCATACATGTGTGTATTTTTCACGCCTGACACAGACACGCTATTCTCTGGTGGACAGATGGGTCTATTATATTCTTTGGCGTGATATTGCGCTGTTAGAAGACTGGTCAGCGGATTTTGTTACCGTCGGACAGAACCAGGCTAGCTGGTGGCGTTAGCTTCATATTTACCGCACAGCCTTTAATATTTATAATGGTTCAGCACACAGGGATGTGGACTGAAAAGCGAGAAGTTGGAAGCAAGTTATTTACTTGGTAAAATGATCAAGGTAGAGTTCGGCAACAGGTAATCAATCAGCAAGGACAAACAAAACAAGCAAGAGGCAGGTGAGCAGAACCACTACATAAGATGATCTGGCAAATGACTGGGGAAAGAAGGCTGGTATATATGCAGGGGAGCTAATGAGGGCATGGGGAACAGGTGTGCTGGTGAATGAGGCGATCAGAGGGCTGGGAATGGCAGGAACACACTGTGGGGAATGTGGGGAATGGCAGGTATATGAAATGACAGGTGAGGTTAATCACTGGAAAAACAGGAAAAGAAGCAAAAATGACTGAACTCGGGTAGGTGTTGTGACAATATTCCTGTGCGCCCGGTGTTGCCTGCCTGTGCTTCTCAGCAGGAGAAGCTCAGCCAGCTTAATTTGAAGCCACAGCCACTCTGCGGCCATAGAAATCCTCATCAAAGGCTGCCATCGTCCAGACACATCAAAGGGCAGACCTCTGTCTGCTGGCTGGGAAAAGGCAAAGCTCTCTCTCTATGTGTCTGTATGTCTATATGCCTGCTCCATTCAAAACTCTGGAAAAAAGATTCTTTACCAAGCTCCTTTCATACAGAACCAAACAGACTTCCCTGTGTTAATGGTTTTCTCATACTTCTAGCCACTATCTGTGAAATTTCTGCATTCACACATCTAAGAAATGTGTTAGGCTGTATGTGTTTAACATATGCGCTGTTTCTGCTCTAGGAAAATTATGGATGGATAAGTGGCTCCAATATGGGCTTCCTCCTAAATGATTTGCTTCAAACTGTTTGACTGACCTGCTTCAAAGAAATAATCACCTTGAACAAACAGCAGACTGAAATACATCACTTTCTTGTGATTGGTTCACTCACTCTGTGTGAAGCTGTATTACATAAGGTTTTGTAACATGTTCACTGTTGGATCCTGGAGGCTTTCAGCTTTTGTGCAGACTAAGAGTGCAGAGGAAGATTCCCAGGAAACCCACCAGATCTTATGGGGTGCAACATAAGAGCTGCACACGAAGATGAATGTGCACATGGAGAGTTGAATTACAAGCTTGAAAAAGAGAAAAGAAACAAATGGCATAAAGCACACACATAAAGCCCTCTGTTACCAGTGGGAGCTGTAAGGGAATGAAGACAGGGGAACCATTACAGTACCATGTAAGAGGATATTTGAATGCTTAATAAGATATAATTGCAGCAGGGAGTCACAGTTGCCAAAGAGGAGGCAATGGGGTTTGCTTTTAAATCTTTGGATGTTGTTCTGGATGGTGGGGAGTAAAAACATCACCACGCAATCCAGAACAAAATGTGAAAAATACTGTAAAATAACCCATGTCCTGTTGCATTGTGTGTGTGTTCCTTCTGTGTGGGAGTTGTTTGAGCAGAATAAGGGGAGTCCGACGGTAGAGCAAGGATATGGAAAGAGCTAACACCAGTGTGTTGCACCAGAGTGAAATTCCTCCCACTTGCTTTTTTTCCCTCCCTGTGACTATGATTCTCTTTCTTGTGCAGGATGTTTTATTCTGACTACACAGTTGTTAATAGCCTATGTGCTTCCTTCTTCGTCACAAACATACATTATTTAAAGGAAAAGGGAAGGGCATTAACTGACATGGAAATAAAAAGAACAGTTACTCTGTTGGTGTCGTGCCATTCATCAGTTTTTGCATGTATTTCTTTTTTGTTCTATTCCTTTCATACTTTCATCATTGTCAAAAGGGCACATCAAACCTGGCAAAAGCTTAAATGGATAATTTTGTTGTGTATTTTTGGGTGTTATGATGTGGTCATGTGCACTGTTGGCTTGAGGTTATGATGACTGATTATGTCTTTCCCCCTCTATTGCTCTCTCCCATGCTCACCCACATGCACCTGCCTTGGGTACCTATTTCAATGCACCATTCAGTGGCGCATTATATTCATCATCGTACATTATTCAGATTTGAATCTGGCACTGTCAGCTTGCTGACGATCCAGCTCCCAAATTTAATAGCTCGGACAAGAATAGCCTTGACAGTGCATTGCTCTGATTCTGTGAATTTTTATGACACACTGACCATCAAATGTAACATCAGTTTCATTTTAGGACTGGTTGTACTCTGTAGACGCTGGATAAATGTGATTACCCCTGTGACTTTTTTCTGTCGCTGGTTAATAGCTGTGGTGGCCTTCTTAATCAGTCTGCTGGCTATTTTCTGTGATTGTGTCTTCCTGTGTGTGCATGTGTCTGTGTATTTACAGTCTCCTAACACACAAAGCTGACTCAGGGATACTGTTAAGGTCCGGAGGACTCCAGCAGCCGTAATCATCCAATCCACAAGAAACCATTGCTTATTCGCCTTTATAGGCCTGGGCAACTATTGTTAGATTTCAGGGACTAGCACAAGGAGGGTTTGGGTTGCTACTGAGATGTATATGCTGCTGTATACCTTTAATTAATTAATTCAAACTTAGACACGGAAAGGAAGTGACAAAGTTCTTGATGTTATCCCTCGTGTTTGTTCTCCAATGCATGTAAGTTTTTGCCTCGAGCCTCAGTACAAGACAAGATTGTTGTGCTGATAATTAAAGGTTGCTTAAGTCTCCCTTTCATGATTTGATACACACACACAGCTAATCCAGTTTTCAGGTAGCTTGTGTGTCAGTTGTTACCTGGAGCCATGGCCATAAATGTGAGATTTTGTCACACTACAGCTGATACAGTGCAGTGTCACACGTGATATATAAAACTCTCACTTGCAAAGTTATATGCAAAATAATGACACACTCATACAATCGCTCATGCATGCACACATTATCTAACAGGAACATGTTGTTCTTTCGGCCATATTATGTTTATTCCCATGAGAACACACAGACAACAGATGACATTCCAGCAATGAAAGATGATCTCTCGCTAATGACAATGTATCGTTTAGCAAATGGAGTACATAGTAAGATGCTGAAATGTCACAGTGAAAATAAATACATTGACTGGACAAAAAACAAAACAAAACAAAAACAATTTAACATTGAATTGGGGACTGGGAGATTTTAACGTGTCAGGAATTTTTCTATCAACAAATGATAATTGAATACATTATTTGATAATATATCGTAGAAATATCATAATTTGCATGCCTAGAAAATACCCTGTATTTATTACTGTATTAAACTTACTCAGCAATGGGACGCATAGGGTTTAATTCATGCATGCAAGTTCTGACACGTCCTCTCAAAGAAAAGTCAAGAAATACTGCAGGCTATGGCCCTCACAGGACAAGTGTCGGCTTCCAAAACAGTAGTCACAAGGGCCATAAACTATATCAAGCGAAAGACCCAGGAGTGGTTTGTGGAACAGGGCCAAAGTGCAGAGTGAACCAAGTGTGTGTGTGTGTGTGTGTGTGTGTGTGTGTGTGTGTGTGTGTGTGTGTGTATGTGTGTGTACGTGTCTGTGGACATGTGTGTGTATGTGTCTGTATGTGTGTGTGGACAAAGAAGGCTTCAAATCATGAGGTGAACGCTAAAGAGGAAGTTTGGAGGAAATAATTTCAAACAAGGAAAATACTGAAGGTGTTGACCTGGCCAGATACTAAACTCATGAGACACAAACCTGCTCCTATCTTCAGTTGACTCAACTTTTATGTGGCTAGAAATCATCACAGTTGGATGTCTTTTAAATATTCAAAACAAAAACACAACAAACATTGGAAACACTGAGTATTTCATTTTGCTTGTGGAGCATTTGAAATATTCATGTGTGTTCAAATAGCAGTTGAGCATCAGTGTTTCATATAAATATTTGAATCTACACGTGAATGTCACTTTTAAGTAGAACTGACATGCATCACCCAGTAGCAGGGACTATGTGAGCGGTCAGGTCACTGTGGAGTCAGCTCATGGGAAATTGTGCTTTACCAAGAAAATTTATGTTTTAGTTGCTGCAGCGGGAAGGGATATTATATTCTTTCCCAGTCATGAAATTCTCAAAATGGTCAGTCAGTAATTATCGACATCTTTTTAGTTCTCATTATTAATTTCAAACCCTGAAAATTTGTATAAAATGAGGTACTAGCTGGTTTCTTTTGGGTCAAGACACACAATAGGGTATTTACGACAGTGCAACCATGAGGAAGGTGTGAACAAAGAAATTTGGATGGTGGTGCCAGTACACATGTCCTATGTCTTTTCTTGCCTATGTGAACTAGTAGCCCTATATTTTTCATCCTGGATTACGCAAATGGGTTTCTGACACAGAATAATAACAACACTGACAGAAAAAAGGAAATAATAGTCTCCCACGTTTTTTAAAAAATGGTCATAACAAGGTTCCATTATCACTCAGAAGCTGCTGTCAGATACATTAGCTGAGTTATGAGACTGATATTCAAATGAAGCTGAATCAACACACTCTAAAATGAGAATATTGGAGTATCCATAATAAGCCCATGGTACTCTGTCATGGCTACCAGTTTCAGCTCAAGTTTACATTATACAACTTACAGCTGTTGCAGAAGTAAGTGGTCGTTGCGATTATAAAAAGACAATCTGACCACCAACCTTTAAGTGTAGATATAGATACTGCACGTGTCTGTGTATGTGTACTTACGTGTCTACAAAACCAATCTATACTATAGATTGACACTAGTAGAGGAGTATTGCATGAGTCGAGGGCTGGAGACAGATGTCTTATGTCTCCAAGCATTGCAAAGGAACAAGCTGGCCATTGACTAAATGAAGCATTATATTGTCTCCTCCTCTTGTTCAGTCTGTCCTGGGTGTTTAGTTGATATGGCCATCAGTCACATCAGTCAGGCAGTCCATCAACAAGAGGCGGATCCTCCAAAGCAGCAGCTGAACCATTGGTCTCTCCTCTGTCACCCCCTGAATCTCTCTCCTCCTTGTCCTCATCCGGGCTGAGTGGGTCCCGTTCGGACAGGCGGTCAAAAGTACTATGCATTTTGGGCTCAGGGGTGAGGAGTGAAAGCTGAGGCAATAGTGGCCCCTCCCGAAGCTTAGCAGCTAGCTCCTTAGCACTGCAGGTGGGGGTGTTAGTCTCGTAGACCTCGTGGAAGTTGTTGTAGTCTACCTCGTAGAAGCCCTTCTCCAGGGAGAGAACTGGTGTGAAGCGGTAGCCCCAAAGCACCTCTGTGTCCAGGTAGGAACTTCGTGCCTGGCATGTCATCCCTGTTTCAGGTATGGATAGGCGTATGAGTCCACATGCACAAGCACACAGGCACAATCACAGTAGACAACACACACACACACACACACACACACACACACACACACACACACACACACAGAAAGAGGTGTAAGGAGAAAGAGAGACAGCATTAGTAAATGATTGATTGTCATACAGAATCTGTACAGAAAGGGCCAAGACCTGCACAGTGTTTCCTCTAAACCTCCATTTTGTTTGCAAAAGCAATTAAACACCAATTATCTTAATATACAGGTATAGGCCAGTCGACCAACTTTACAGTCAGATCTGAATTTAGACATATTGCACATGTCTATTTTTAGTGTGTAGGTGTCACAGAGGTGTAACTTGATGATGGCTCTGTTCCATTAAATGTCTCAGTAAGCCTTTGCAGCATGCACAATATCCGGACCCTGAAACGGATTCATCTAGACACAACCCATTTATTATTACTGTTATTAAGTGCATTTGTGTTTTTCCTACAATGAAAAATGTGTAGCAGGGAATGCTGAGCTGCAGATAGTTAGCCAGCTAATGGTTTATTGTGAAACAAACATAAAGAAATAAATACCGAATAGGAATTACAAAACACACAATTAATCATAAAAGTAAAAGCCCATTGTTACTGTAACACTGGCTACTCTTTGTGTTGAAGAAAATTACATTTGAGATATGAGTAAAGCAAGAGCACAGGAACAGTGTCTTCAGGATAACTTGGTCCACTTTAATGTTCATCTTCAGTTGGAAAACTGAACACTAGCAAAAACGTGACACATCACCTCATCATCATATTACTCCGCCAAGCCGAATCATTACTAAAATAACAGGCAAGGTACACCATGTAGTTCCCCATTAAACTTAAGGAACAGAATACAATGTGTATATAAATGTAGCTACCATTAATTACATTATGTAAATTGTTTCAATAAAAAGAAGGTAATCTACAAAATAAATATTTACAAAAATAAATCCTATGTTACATTCTTCCCTCTCAGATAAAATCCCCATTTCAAAGATTAGGAAAAATAAACCTCATTTCACATTAGCCAACTGTCAGGTTTGAACCTTAGATTTAGTGGTAATAACTGGTGCTCTCATTAGCAGTTAACAAGCTTCTCTCTTGTGGATTCAACATTAGCATAAATAAGATGTTAAATTAATATTTGAAAAACATGTGTACACTGCCCTTAAGGCCAAAACAAATGCCTGACTGAGTTTGCAGAAAAAAGAAGAAAGGTGGTGAAGAAATGGAGACAGACAATGCTACATGTGAAACACAAAACTAGCAACTAATTAGACTTAGAAACTTCATTCGAACTTGACATTCAGCCTCCCAAGGAAACATATGATTGTTATTTTCCATTTCTTGCTCACTGCTTTCTATTTTCACAAGACTGCCGCCACACAGGTGTATCGTGTGGCTAATGGCCAATTTGGCTCATAAAATAGCTCTTAAATGGTCTCAAGCTCACCAACTTTATACAGCCACCCTTCAAGCCTACAGGGGACAGATTTTGGGTGGAGTAGGCGATCACTTTAAACTGGAAACATCTGTCTCTTTGCTTTGCTCATCCAGCTGTTTAGTTACATAATGCTCTGCCTCACTGTAAATGCAAAACATCACCAATAACTCCAAGCATATGTTCTAAAATAGATATAGATGCCAAATTGATATGGTGTCTAATGTCACAGTGAGAGGAGGGGCTTTTGCACTTTTTCTTCAATTTTCCCTCCGGATATGAGTGGCCTAGTTTCCACATTTAACTTGTGAAATGTTTGTTATTTCTGTGACTGGATCATCAAAGAAAATATAGCATCTTTTTGTCCTTATGAAAAGGGTTTTCTATAGTGTCTATTAAGGATGTTGGCATATTGTTTGATGTGTTGGTTTTCAATTCTTAGTTTAGCTAATACTTTGGAGTCCATCAGTCCAAATACATTAAGTTGTGTTGTGAAGCTCTATTAGCATCTTGTCCTATTTAAATGCAGCCAGTTTTATTTCTATTTTTAGCTTTGTTTTTGCAGTTCAATCACACTTAAAGAGTCCAGGCGCCTTTGACTTAACTCCCTTTATCATATAAGCAGGAATACTGAGAATCTTCACATTGCACTGGTATAGTGTTGACTGTCGTAATTATGAAAATATTCTGGCAAAAATTGAATCAAAGGCAACTGGACTTATATTTGTCTCTGAAGACGTTTTGCCCCTTATCCAAGTGGCTTCATCATTTCGAATGCTACAGTCTGGCTAGTCCCCACTAGTCTGACTGGGTCAGACCAGTCCAGTAAGTCCAGTAAGTCCAGTTGCCTTCGATTCAATTTTTGCCAGAATGAATATGACCTGGATGAATGAGAACCTCCACAGAATTATGAAAATATACTTAGATAGCGGTCTGATAGTAGTACTGAGGGATTTGATCATTCGCAAAAGCAAAAAAAAAGTTCCACACAGAGTCATAAATTTCAAATATCAACAGTAGGCAACTACAGACTATTTGAAGACACATTTTTCACTACCAACAGTAGCAAATTTTGTATAGTAATGTGTCCTGCTTTCCTTGGTGCTGAGCTCTTGGCTCCAGAGCAGTGAATTGGCTTTTCCCTTTTGCATCTGTTGAAAAAATACCTGTTTTATACATTTGGTTGAAAAGGCTGCAGGCTTCAGCATGCGTAGGAGACACTTGTGCTGTGATGTGTTTGTGTGCTTCAAGACTTGACAGTTGGCAGATGAGCAGCAGTCATTGTAATAAAAGAGGTTGCAGAATTCACATTATTCTTCTTGCGACAACCGTGTATACTTGTGTGATTTTATGGCTTTCATTTTCTGAAAACGCAGCCCATGAATGCACTGATGCTTGGCAGCTGAGAGTCAGGTTTCGAATGTAGGCCTACACATCTTTACACCAGCACATGAACACATCACACTGCCATGGAGACGCAAAGCAGCTCCTGCATTTTGTCCTGTATTTCATTTAATTTTCATTACAACTCCACTAAACTCATTATTATTTTCTGAGGACTCTGGTTCTCCAGGAAAAGATGTTAAAGGGGAATGCCACCTAGATTGAAAACTCCAATATTTTATTTCCATGGCCTGAGAAAGTTTAATCAATAATTGTGAACATCAGCTGCTCTCTCTCATAGCCGGTAACGAGAGAAGTACGTCTCAAATTTGTGATATCAGGGTATAAAGTCTGGAGCTGCTCCATTGACAATGAATGGGAGACTGATTTTGTGGACCCACAGAATATTTGTTTTCTTTTTGTACCCAAATGAGCTTTATTCTATTGTAGTGTTCTCAGTTGTGAAACAGAAAATGTACCCACATACTCATCATCATTCCCCTGGGTGCTTTCAGTGTTATCTAGAACATATTTCCCTATTCATTGTCTATGGGGCAGCTCCAGACCTTTTAACCAGCCCAGTCGCCAGAAAAAATGTTGGCATTGGTCATTTCTCCAAACCAAAAATATGTTGAATGCCATTGTTTCTGAACCAAAAACATGTTTCATGAATACATTTCTCATCAGCCACGTGGTTAATGTTGCAAAACGATTGGTTAGGCTTAAGCACAAAATTACTTGATTTAGGTCAGATAATAACGGAACAACATAAAGTAACAACTGTAAAAATGCAACAAAATCATTATAGTTAGGTTTAGAAAGGAGCTACTGTACATGGTTGGGCTTAAAACTACTACGTTTGTATCGTGAAAAGGACACTGAACATTATGAACATGGGATGCCAACGAACAGCTGATTGTAACGCACAGGACACAATGGCTTGTGCATGAAAGCCTTGTGGTTGTGGGATCCATCCACCTCACCTTCTGCCTGCCTGGTGTGTGTTTTTTTGCTCTTTAAAATGTGTCACAACAGAAATGTCCAATAGCAACATTTTTTTTTTTGTTACTGGTCTGTTATACATAGACATTACAAATTTTAGCAGTCCGGGTTATGCATTTGGGAGAGAGTTGTTCAATGGTGTAGTTCCCATTCAAACAAATTACGGTGTGAGTTTGTTAGCTTCTAACAAAACAAACAAACAAACAAAAAAAAAAAAAACACAGCAAGCAGGATAGAGCATGCAAAAGCACCACCATGATCTTTAAATTTCCTGTAAATGATGCACGAGTGAAGAAGAGGAAACAATGAAGTCATCACTTTGTAGTCAACACACCTTTCTCACAACAGACTTTCTGACGCATCAAGTGTATTCCTGCTTTCCATTTAGGTGTGTCAGTTTCTGGGTTGTGGTATTGTGCATGCTGGTTTACTGACACACCAGAATGGAAAAGGGCCATCACATGTTATTAGTTACACCTTTGCTTTACCCATGTTGATACGTCATAATGTCAGAGCATCATTATATGTGTAACTGTTGCTGCTTCTCATGTAACACATCATAAGGGCTTATGACCTCCACCTCAGCATCCACCTGTAAAGTCTCAGTTCCCCCAGGCGAAAGTTTTATCTCCACTGTGTTTAGCTTGGCATATCCAGGCAGTGACAAGGTCAAAGCCTATGCATCAAATATTATTCATGTCTGCTGTGATTTTTTTTTTTTTTTATTTTGTAGTAGAACATACCGAACCTGTACATATTATTTTTCAATTGTTAGAACAGAGATGTGGTTTATGTCAAAAGAAAAAAAAAAGTATGATAAAAGTACCATAGATTGAGAGAACATAACAGGACCTCAGTTACTGATATTTTGTGTTTGTGTGTTTGTTTTTATTAGCAGTCATAATATAACCTTATGTTTTGTGGCTTAAGGCTTTCTGTACATATGTCCATGTCCTGTGCTGACTAAGCTAAGGGTTGGCACCCAACTTGATTTCTTCAGGTACCAGGATGCTGAGGGCTTGTCTCATGACATTTTTTTTTTTTTTTTTTTTGTGGACAAATGAAATCTGGTTAGGAACAACCCTCCTCCTCCAACTACAAGGACAGTCTGGGAGGACAGAGGGCATACAATGACACTAAAGCTGTCTGTCAGTAGTCAGTTGAACATATGCTAATCTGAACAAGCGTGTAAGCTTTGCAGGATTCATTTGTAAATGATGACACCTTACACAAACATGTCAAAACTAAAAAAGATGGAGAACATGAACATGTTTATGTTTCCAGTTTTAAACCAATGCTGCTGTTTCTTTTAGGTGGATCACATCAGACTGGAACTACTGGTCCAGAACTGGGGGACTGTGCAAATGTGGCTCTCTAGCTGTATGACATTGGCTGGGTGTGGTTACGATTGCTCTGAATCAAAAGCTGCGTTCAGAATTTAGATAACTTTAAAAAGAAAGCATGTTTGTAACAGCTCATCGGCAGCTCCGGTGAACACGTCCATGTGAAATTTTTATCTCCAACACTATTTGTGTTGAAAATAAATATTTTAATCTGGCACAATGGAGCAGGCTTTACTTTATATATAAATAGTTTAGTATCTAGGAAACAAGATAATAATAAGCCATAAACACTTCAATAATGAAAACAGGGTTTGTTGTCGGCAACACTGACGAACATGACTGGTCCTCTGGCACAGCAGAACAAGTACCAGAAATGTTACCTTACACTGCAGCATAATTACATTTCTCAAAAAAGAAAAAAAAAGTAAGTTAACTAACTTTATAGAAGTACTCTACAACAAAGATTAGATATAAAAATAAACTGGCCGGGTATATCGATATCTTGAGTTAGCCTCAGCTATTTGTAGACATCTGTGATAACACAGAGAACAGTTTGGTTGCTGCTTACATGCTCACCGATCATTAAAACATTTTCCAGTTAATAAAATGCCTTACCACTTGAAATGTTTAAACAAGGTTACTGACAGTAAAACTTCAATTTGTATGATAGCATAAACTGAGCCACTGGGCAGCAAAGTGCACTTGTGAATAAATTGTAGCTTTCCATTATTTGCAAGTCTTGTATTTGTACTTTATTTCTAAATTTAATGCATTTAAATATTCAGATGGACTGGTAAATTAAATCTTTGTAAAAGTAAAATAGGGCTGCAGACTTTCAATGGCTCTGCATGGAGTTAACATGTTCTCTCTGTGTTAGCGCAGGTTTTCTCCGGGTTCTCCGGTTTCCTCCCACAGTCCAAAGGCATGCAGGTTAGGCTAAATGTTGACTCTAAATTGTGTCCTGGGTGAACCCCGCCTTTGCCCATTGTCAACTGGGATTGGCTCTAGTCCCCCTGCAACCCTGAATAGGACAAGCAGTTACAGATAAAAGTTAAATATTTTTTTTTTTTTTTTGCATTCCATAAAAACTTTCTCATGGTCAATGTGTGAGAGTTGACAGCCCTGCATGACATGTTTTCGTAGCCTAACAAGCACCAGCGCATGCAGAGTTCAGAATTAGGCCTATATGCATAGATCAAATTTTATGCATGTAGGATTTGGAGCCCTGTCTCGTGAGGTTAGATTGCTTTTGATCTAAAAATATTGATCTAAGATATGAGGAATATGAGTTTAATTGCATAATTTTAGAGTGTTGTGACATTTTCTAGCTGCTCTGTATTCATTAAATGAGGGAATGTAATTGAATGTATTGTAGGTTGTTTCTATTTTATGTATTTTCATTAGTGCAATTAAGCTGTGCCATCAAATAAAGCAGAATGTTTTTTTGAAAGTCATCATCTTGTTTTATTTTATTTTCCCAAAATGCTGTGGCAGTGCCTGAGAAACAAATGCGGTTAAGGATTTCCAGAGCCTGCCTCACAATTATGCTTAAAACCACAGGCTGGATGTCAACAGAGAAAACAAGTGATGACCGGCCATTAAAAACAAAACCACCCACTCATGTCATTTCCAAACTCTGTGACAGCATCCAGCTCATGATGTGGTAAATATTTTGTTTAATAGTGAGTTTTAATCTAGGGTAGATAAAGTCTGAGCAATTCATGGACATCACAAGATGTTGGTTTTAATCTTTCTCAGTCTGACTGAGTTTATGAGATAATTGCTTGCTTGATATGAGCCATAAATGTCTATTCTCCAACTTAAAACAAGTAAATGATGTTTGTACTGCATCTCTCTGCTGCATTACTCCTGGAAATTTTAGAATATTAATATGCTTTCCTGTTGGATTGGATAAAAATAATATTTTTTTGCATACCACAGCACTGTCTGCCTCACTGATACATAACCACACTGACAGCACATTCATCACTTTTAAAATAGGAAGTGGGGGTGCTTATTCAGCTATAAATTTGCATGTTGGTGACCGTATGACCTTTATGCCTATGTTAAAAAAATGTGATTATTATCAAATGAAAAGCACTTTTACAGGCTTCAATGAAACGCTAACAGTTTTGGGTCTTTTTTTTGTACCATCGTGAGGCTGTGACACAGGCAGACATGGGCGGACATGGGTCTCAGGGCATGGGGTATAACACATGAGCAGTGTAACTGGAGCTGTGGTTGTGCGTTGCAATTGACTCAATTTTGGCGAGTGCAGACCAGATTTTACTGTGCATGTCTTGTACCCCAGAGATATGATGTGTTGATGATGCATGACCCAGCCTCTTTCAACCGGCCTTGGTTTCACAGAGTGTGTCAAGTGCAAGACTCTATTATATACAGTAAGTCTTAACTGGGGCTGGTGACAAAATCAGAACACAAATGTAATTCAATGAAAAAGGGTTAATATTGTAATTGAGCTATCCTTTAATTCCCTAAGGGGGGCGGGGGGGCTAACGGATGGTTGGATTGGTCCGTTGCTGAGAGGTCAAGGATGGTGACGACATAGCCCCTGCATGATGCATGGTCTCTGCCGGTGAAGCGAAAGGTGATTTAATGTCTGAGTCAAGTATCCAGAAGGAAGCATGATGGCTACTGCTGCTTTGGATGAAGAAAAAAAATAAATAAATAAATAAATCAAAAATGAAATAGAGCAGAAATGTTTGGATGCATGCAAAGCCGTGCCTGATCGCATTAGGAGGCTTGGTGGTTTGTATGAGTTTCTAAAAAGACCATCGTGTCTACAAGACTAAATGCTCCTAATCAACCAGTGTGTCCCATTGACAATCAATAAAGTAAATTAGTAGCATGTATAATGCATTGTATTTAAAATGAGTCTTTGAACAAAAAACAATAAATAGTGCAGCTTAGGCATATAAACAATAGTTGATTTAGCCAGTACCCAACAGAAAACACATTAGACCAGCATATTAACAGCTAGCTGTGGTCCATCATGCTCTAAATGTTTCTGTATTTATCACATTATACTGTGAATGACAAGGGGATTGATGTTCCACACGGGGGTTTTCAAAAAGGACAAAACAATAGCTTTAAATATTATAAATTGAGTGTTTTGAAAATCTCCTTGTATGAAGAAATTGGCGTCACAATCTACTGTTTTCTTATTTTGATTGTTGAGTCAAAGATACTACATTTTCCTTGTGTAGCCTTGAATACAGTCTCATGCTGGGAATTAGGAGCGTTGTGGAACTTTACAGAAACACCCATCTGTCTCCTAAACATAACCAGCCTGGAGCACTTTTCAGAACTGCTTGGCCTTTACCCAAAACACAGACCAGCAGTGTGGGTAGCTACACTTCATTCATTTTGAAATAAACAATATCAAAGACATAACCTTGAAGTAGCAACAGTGGAAATGCGGGTACAAAACATTTGCAAGGTGGTTGTGGCATGATCAGCTTTCAATCGTCTGCCTCAGTTGAAGCATAATTCTCGAAAATGTGTAGAAATGATATGCTGATGAAGACAGAACTGCAGTTGTAGTAGTCATGAAAGAAACAATTGCCACCTTCCTAAAAAACATTTGTCAGGTGCTGAAATAATAAAATACAAAAAACTTGTGAGAACTTTGAAGTGAAATACATTAATATTATTCATGTCTCACTTAGAGAGTGTATTATTTATTTAGTTAGTCTCTTTCCATCCATTACAATATTATCTTTTGCTATCTGCAGCACTCACAGGTACTCACTCCTGCCCCTCCTCTCTTTTAAGCAATTCATCTTTCCATCTGAGCCTCCTTTCTTTCCATCCATTTATCCTTCTTCCCTTCCCTCCCACTCAGCCCACTTCCTGCTTCCAACATTTCATCAATCTCTCTCTCTCTGTCTCTCTCTCTCTTTATCCATCTACCCACCATCCACATGTCCTCCCATTCCACCTGCCCCCCCATCATACCCCCGAAGCTTCATACCTGTGGCCTCCACCATGCCCTCAAGGATAACCACAATCTCGAACTCCTCCTTCTCCATTTGCGTCAGTGTCATCTCCCAGAAGGGACTCTTCTCGTTGATCTCATGAGAGATGATCAGTGGCGACACCAGGAAAAGCCGGTCGTCTCCCGTGTCAAAGCCGATGTTGATGTCAGTCTGGTTGAGTGGGATGAACTCCCCTTCCTTGGTCTGCTGTGATCGGATCAGCTTCGCTCGGATCGATGCCTCCACGATGTGAGAGTTCCTAAGATCCCCCACCCTAAACATCAGGCACATTTTGTTGTCTCGCACCGATATGACAGCGTTGTGCGAAAACATGAGGGTCTCAGCACGATTCTTTGGCTGTGAGATCTTGACAAACATGCAGCCCACCATCATGGCGTTAACAATGGAACCCAAGATGGCCTGCACCAAAAGCAATACGATCCCCTCAGGGCATTTTTCTGTGATTACACGATAACCATACCCAATGGTGGTCTCTGTTTCAATGGAGAAGAGGAAGGCTGAGACAAAGCTGTTCAGGTTCTCCACACAGGGGGTCCAGCCCTCCTCATCAGCATGCACCAGATCCCCTCGGATGAGCGCTATCAGCCACCACAGAAAGCCAAAGAAAAGCCAGTTGACTACATAGACCAAGGTGAAAATGAAGAGGCTAAGACGCCAGCGTAGGTCCACCAGCGTGGTGAACAAGTCACTGAGGTATCGGTAGGTCTCTTGCACGTTTCCATGATGAACGTTACACTTGCCGTCCTTCTGCACATATCGCTGACGTGGCTTCTTCGCCGGGTCAGAAATCAAGTGGGTTCGCTCTGTCGAGATCTGAGCATCCCTCAAGTGTTTAGGAAGCTTCTTCACCTAGAGGAGAGATAAAGAAAGAGATGGGCAAAGTGAGGGGAAGGAGAGTGAAAGAAAGCAAACAACCAAAGACAAAGAAAGATCGAGAGAGAAGTTTTTCTCCACATG
This sequence comes from Pterois miles, assembly GCA_947000775.1. Lineage (NCBI taxonomy): Eukaryota > Metazoa > Chordata > Actinopteri > Perciformes > Scorpaenidae > Pterois > Pterois miles. Next base: position 10,804,497 of record CAMQGK010000110.1, read on the forward strand.
GGTGTACTTTACAGTAGCCACTTTGATTTTTTTTCATTAATGTTTTCTCTAAAGCTACTTCTAGTTTGTATTGGAGGATGTAGGTGTTAACCTTTAAAATGAGATTTTCTTACAGCCTTTGTAAAAGCACACTGCCCTGTGCTGCTGGCGGCAAGGCAAATAAAATTACAAGCCGTTATAAAGTCACTGCTCTGTGCTACTCCACAATGACATTGTAGGTGTCAGTGCTCACACACATAAACAGGGAGAAAGAGAGAGTAAGGACACAACCAGAACACAAGGACACCCAGGTCTTTGTCTATGTTGGCCCAGCTCCAGCGAGGCGATCTGGCTCCACAGCTGTGCCCTGCCTCCCTCCCTGTCCCCTGTGTTCCATCCTCTCGCACCCTATGGGACATTGGCAGGCCTGGATAGGAACAGATCCTCCATCCTTCCCCAACAGACCCTTATGGCATCCTCAAAAAGAGGAGGGGCACACATACTTATCTAGAAACCAGCTGTCATGCATGTACATGCAGGATTCCCATAAGTTTTAGAACATTTAAAGTTATGAAAAGCAATGCCACAAAGCCTGACAATGCAGCCCTGCAGGGGGCTGTTGCTTATCCCTCTTTTTGGACCCAGGCATACAGATAGACAGAAAGAGACACACATACAAGAGAAAGGCACCTTTCAAACACACCAAGGACACTTTGGCAGCACACTGACACTTTCCAATCTGAGTTGATAATTGAAATGCATTGTGTCGTGGCAAGAAAACAGTTCCTGTGCCCTCTGAATCTCTTGTGTCTAAGTGGACACCTGGGATCCATCTCTCCCTGGGGCCATGCTCGCATCACCGGAGAAGTTACAACCTATTGTGGTTATACCAACTCCTCTTCTGCTCTATCACAGAGACGATCACTCTCCCAGTTCAGCTGGGGAAGGACATCTAAGACACTACAATATCCTTGCAGTGCTTTCGACTGCAGAGCCTGGATAGTAAAAGCTGTCAGACGGCTTTATTCAGGATGGTTTCCTGGGGATGTCAGGTGATGTTTCACTGCTGTGCTGTGTGCATGCACACACGGTCAAAGCTGCATGTGCAGTATTGAGTTTTCAGATATCGATTTGAAGTGATCCCTGTTTAAGGAACATTTTGACAAAGAAGAATTGAAAGACAATGCTCATTGACCGGCATTGCAATTAGTAGCCTGATGACGATGCATTCACTAAATGTCAATGGGCTTCCTCATTACCAACTGTGCTCAGGGATACTGGATCAAATATAGATTCAGAGCATGGTCTGGCCACCATTCCTTAGAGTGAAATTTCCCACCGACAACATCAATTAATGTACACAGTTGTTGTTAATCACTGCTTTTTAATGAAAGACAGCTAAAACAGGCTCATTCAGTTCCACACTTTGGGGTGTGGCTAATTGAGTGATAGATGAAGCTGTCACCAGCACTGCTGTCCAATCTTTGGTCTTTGTAGTCAATATGGTCTGTGGGGGTGATGGTCAATAAACAAATTCATTAGTTCTCTCTGCGTGGCAGGAGTAAGTGGTGGGTGTTTTCTCTCATTGAGTCTTTCTGGCTGCGCTTGGGTAGACAGCATAAGTTCCAATCAGCTGGGGAATCAGGGCGGATAACCAGTGCAGCACCACCATCCATTATTGGGAGTGAGTGGGGTGTGTTTCCCTTGTCTTCGTATGTCGACTGCCAAGTAAACTTAGTAATGAGAACTGAAGAAATTGGCTTGGTTACACTTTATGGGGCATGATCTATAATCTGTATTGCTTATTTAATTTATAAAGTATGTATAGTGTATATCAAAGTACCCCTTTTAGCCTTCTCATTCTCACTATTCTTGGAAACAGTCAGTCTGGTTTTCTTTCTCACACACATCGCTCTGTCCCTTAATCATTCCCATCTCACTATATCTTCTCCATCTTGTTCTCTCTCTGTGAGCCACCATCATCACCACGCCGCCTCTCTCTCACATCGCCTCTCTCATCTCTCACACTCTCTCTCCCTGCAGTGGTGTGTGATCAGTACAGAGTGTGACCACTAGTGGCTGTGCATTTGTACCTGTGCAGGTGTGACTCCTATCTCCATGTTGTGGTCCATGAGGACTCGAGAATCTCCTGCCATCCTCAGCTGAAGCTCAACACCTGTAAGACATCAGGAGGTATGATAGTCAGTTGAATTAAAGCTCTAAAACAATTTTATTCTTGTAATGCAGGCATTTGGTTGCCATTTGCAAAAGCACAGTAAGCGTCAGTTAATTGCTAACCAACTTTAAAATGGACCAATACAACCAAGAATAAAAATCAACGCTGCAGTGCCCTCAGAGCATATACAGCTTTATCCATTAGGCCCTTCAAGCTTTCAGCCCTCAGCTATCCAAATTACACCTTGAAAAGTGCATACATTATGTCTCACAAATAATGTTGTGTTGATGTATAGCGCAACCCCCTCAGGCATATTATTTCCCACCTGTCATTTAACTGCCTTAATTTGTCAATATATCAATAGCTGCCAGCAGGTGTAATTAGAACCCACAGAAATCCAATAGGGCAGTTTGATCTACAAGCTTTAAAATGTCAAATCTAAGGTGTTTGCATTTGTATTGGTTGTAACATTTTGTCAAAATAGTGTATGTGAAAGTTTTTGCTATACCAGTAGTATATACTACATGTATAAGTACAGCAGGTGAAAGCTATTTGTTACTGCTGTGGCATCCAACTAAAGAAAAAATTTAATTTCTTCACTACTTTTGGACTTTAACCAGAATCAGGTAGACTTGGTGCTGTTATCAGCTGATTCAACAATAAAAATCTCAAGTCTCAGCTCAGTGAAAAATGGTGGTGTTTGAGACCAGATTCTCTCCACTTTTCCACTTACATATTATTCAGATTTTTTTGCAAATTATGAAAATCACCACAGTGCAATGAATCATGAGCTTATGAATGATAATCATATGCAACACAATTAAATCTGAAGATTAAAGATAGCTGGGGCTACAACACAGCTCTCTCACATCGATAATGTAGTCTGTCAAACGCATTGATGTATTTTCCTCAAAAACCATATCATAACTAAATTCTAGCAAGTACTTTAATATATTATATTATACATATGCACATTGTGCTCATCCATCAAGAGACTGTTGCCAGATGTCATCACCCCAGCTTCATGCTTTTTCACTGAAACGGTTCAGTTCAGCTCTCCCACCAGTGTAATGGTGGAGAACACATAAATCAGCCTGTCTGAATTCTGTTTTTATGAACATAATAAAACAACATTTATAGCCATGCTAGCAGCATGGTCAGTCAGACCATGGTCCAAAGTGGAATATCAAGACAATAGGTTTCCATGGTCCCCAGAGGACGAAACCTTCTGACTTTTGTGATCCCCTGACTTTTCCTTTAGAGCCATCATTAGGTTGGCATTTGTGGTCCAGACTGAAATATCTCAACATCTATTTTATTGATTTATCCAACACTTTGGTTATGACCCTCAAAACTGATGACATTCCCACTAGTCTCAGCTGTACTTTGTGTTTAGTACATGGTAAACACTGTACATGCTAAAAGACATTGTGAGCATGTTAGCATGCTGATGTTAGCATTTAGCTCAAAACACCACTGTGCTTAAGCCTCGCAGAACTATTAGCATGGCTGTAGACTATTAATTGGCTTGACAACATAAATATCTTGTTATCCCAACAATCCGCGCAGTTGCAACACAAAATCTGCCTGTAGCAGCTAAAGAATGATTCATGCTTTTTATAGTTAAGCAGTCACAGTGAGACAGGATGTGTGCTTTCATTGCCTAAAGCTAACCAGAAATGGGACTAAAGATGTGACAACTTGCATGCAGTACAAAAAAGTAGCACTTCCAGGAAGCAAAATAGATCATTTGTAGCCTCCATAAAGTTTGTGTGTGAGACAGGGTTGGCATATTCATGAATATAGCGCCTTAACAACCATTAATACCTGTCAATGCATTTGCAGACAGAAAGCCAGCAAAGCTATCTGACAGTTCAACTATGATTAACCATAAGAGAAAAATAATACATATACAGTACAGTACTAGTATGTGCAAATATAATAAAACAGGGTGATAAAGGCATAGCTTTTTCAGTGCTGGAAGACCAAAGTAAAGGATTAGCGGTTAACGTCACATGGGAGATGACCCAGTGTCCACTGTTGGCTAATTTGCCTGTACAATGAAGCAGGCTCAGCTGCAGTGCTTTAACAGTGTCATTTTCCCAAAGAGCAGGCTTGTCATTGCCAGCATCGTCAGTTGCTTCGCATAAATGTACCCACATGCACATACACACACACACACACATTCACAGATAGACAACTCTCAATATACGGACACACTGCTCTTACGCTGCTCCACCACAGCCACACCACTCTTCAGATCGGAGGCAGTGACTGCTTTCTTAATCAGCTGGAGACAGATAAATAAATACTTTATGTCAGAAAATCCAGTGAGCTCTTGTACTTTACATTTAATCTAATATAAAATGAGTGTACATATTACCTTTGTGGTTGTTTTTAGCTCCACTGGAGCGACTAGGTGATGTGCTGACAGTCTACACAGTGTGTGATGTGATTTTAAAGAGTATTTCTCTGCTACCGAAGCGGGTATTTTTAAACATCTGTTATGTGAGGTACAAAGTGACAGGAGAAGTAGAAAAGGAACACTTTCAATTGTCTCCTGATGTGGGATTTAATAACAGCTACTGACGTAGTCATAGAGGGGACTGGGGGTGTGAGTGTGAGGGGGGAACCTCAGATAAAGCCCTAATTTTAGCAGCAATCTTACAACACTTTTGGAGCTCCACAAGAGGCAATTAACTTATAGAGCCCCTGGGCATCGTTTGGAAATCAACCACTTTTAATTTACTAAAAGAATAAGGGATACACGGTGCCTTGTAACTAACCAAGCAAAAGAACATGGCTAAATTGCTGTTGCCGCAGGTTCCTGACCTTAAAAACATCTGACATTTCTTCGTCATCTGTCTTTGATGTTACTCTATTTGATCGCTGACAAGCAAGGAGAGGGAATGCAAAGGCAAGCGCGGAGAAGTGAGAGGACCACGTCACAAATCAGATCCACACAGGGGCATAGTGTTGATATTGATGGTCCAAAGCAAAGGGCAGAGTGACGTGACAGGCATCTGAGCAGGGAAAAGACAGACAGACGGACAGCACAGGCGTGGGACACACACACACACTGAAAAACCTCGGTGAATACATTAAAGGGGTTGCAAGGTCTCGCTTTCTGACTCATTTTAGGTTCTCTCATGAATTAAACATGGCTCCCTGGAGATTTATGAACTCCAGACCTGTGTGTATTTTCAGCGAGGCTGTGATTGCGGTGACTGTTCGCAGCAGCAGACTCAACAAGCCCGAATGAGAGGTGTTCGAACATGGATACCAGCCAGAGTGTTTTATCGTAGCTCTTTAAGAGGGTAACAAGCGTTTATCTTGTTACCGGGAGAGTGACAGGATGCTTTGGCTGAATTGTGTTTGTGTCCTGATAACAAGAGCACTCATCTGTTGTGCTTAAAGCCAAAAGGGTACTAGTAAACCAGGGAACTTGCTTCCTAAGGGATATATACAGAACATCTATTTTCCTTATTTGCTGATGCTGCATGCTGTAAACAATAATCTTCACAGAGCACAGCAAAATCTGACCATTTTCCTTCTAACCTGTGGCGAGCACTATAATTTTCCCCCAGGGTCTGTATTGTACATAATAGCACTTGCTTCATGATTTCATTTTTTACATTTTCAGAACTTCAGAAACTTGTATTGTCAGCTCTGTGTGCAGTTTTGAAATGAAAGGAGCTGAGCCAAGAGCAAGTTTTTCATCAGTATGTAATAAAGCCTCTGCAACAGATTAATTACCTGCGTTATAATTTTCACTTGATCAACATAATTGTAAACAGTTTAATTCTGTGAATTACTTTTTTATATCCATTATATGGAGGCAATCAATTTAGTTTTTCTGTCTGCGGAAGAACACGGTTTCCTGCTTGAAATTTGCACAGACGTGCTTGTTTTGCAAATGCTGAGAATGCTGCTTTATATCTCCACAACTATTCAGGAATAACAAAAATCAGCAGTATTCATCTTATATGTATCTAAAATGCATTTCAACTCACCCTTCTATGGACTCTCACCAGACAATATTGCTTATGTTTTCCCTGCATCTCTTCTGGGTTGCAACCCTGCCGACGAGCATGACAGGGTTACAAATGACAGTAAGATGTTGCAAACTCAGCAGTATCCTTAGTTTACAATCCAAATTTGACTATTGGTGGGCACTCATCCATAGATTTTGAGGTCATTGCATGCAGTTTTCTGTCAAATCATCAAATACAGTGCTGACACGGGAAAGACAGAGAAAAACAGGCAAAAACAGAAAGAAGAAAAAGGAAGAAACAAGGAAAAACAAAAATTGCAGCTGAGTTGAGCTTTTAAGTGTATTGAAACAGCAACTACTGTATATTTACCGAATCACTGCATTTGATTGATCTACTCTGGTACAGTCGTTCCAGCTTATCTACAGTCTCTGCTCCTATAGGCCATGGAAGCACTAGAAGTTTCTATTTCCTTGATTCCCTGCCCTCCGCCACTCCTCCCTTTGAGAGAAAGCAAAGAGTCATGGCTACTGGGCCTGTCATGATTATGTCCTGTGCTAAGATTGGCCCATAAAATAACATGGCTATATCCTTATCTCTGCTCACTTATGACACTTTGAGGTTGTGCGGGTCAAATGACTAAAAACGTCCCCAGCTAGTTTGGCTCCAGGCTCAGCAAACACACACACATAGACACAAATACATCATACCATCCCTCCCTCCCATTTTCCCATTATGCCCGATAGTGAGCTGAGTGTATCCAGTTGTGTCCTTCTAATGGATGACCTTCTCTGGAGTGACACTGCTGCACAGAGACATTCGACTCACACTGGAGAAACAATTTCCCTAATGATATGTCCAACTCTCTCTCTCTCTCTCTCTCTCTCTCTCTCTCTCTCACACACACACACACACACACACACACACACACACACACACACACACATCTCCCTCGCTTGCTGTCCCTCACTCTATCTCCTTCTTACAGTACATGTACACCCTCTTAGAAAAGAAGTGCAGTTGGTCAAGATAAGAATAGCAATTTTTTGCTGCATATTTAAGATCTGCCTCGCTACTCTGCTAAGATGAGTATTTTTGAATTAAAAAAAAATTAAAAGAGTGATAGCTAAGATGTGACATTGCTGCCGAGTGGAGCTTGGATGGGATTATAACCCAACACCTACCAGAGCCAAATACCACCCTCTTCAACAGATGTGATGGAAAGAGACAGAGGGAGAGAGACGTGAGGTGTGTGAGGTTGGGTGTCTGGGCATGCTCCCCAACGCCCTGTTTCCTCTTCTTATCAGGCATTTCTGTCAGGCTCTTGATGTGATTTACTGCCTTAGATCCCACATTACATAGAGGACACTGCTCTGTCTCAGAGGGCGGTGATAGCGGAACAAAAGAACAAGTTGGAATGAGAGGGAAGTGAGATGAGCGTTAAATATACTGTGTGATTTCACAATAATATTGTAATAAATTAATCTGTTACTTGTTTATAAATCAGATCCACTTATACAAATCCTCTGCATCAAAGTGTATCCTACTGTAGGGCATGTGGTTGATTAATCCTTACTGTAGAGGACAGGAGAGCAGGGGAGGATGACAGGATAGGATGCCATGAGCAGGGCGGGGCGGAGCTGCAGAGCAAGGCAGCAGAATGCTGGAGGAGCCAAAGGTCAAACGGTCTTGATTGGAATTCCTGACATGCTTCACTGTGTCCCTGTGCTTGTCCCTTTGAGGAGCCTTCTTCTCTATAGTCATCACATACCAAGTCTGAATGAAATGAGATTATGAGCTGCATGGTAAAAATCCTCAGACCAGCTTGCTTGGCAAAGCAGCGGAGGAACGCAGCCTATGCTGTGTGATTTTTGACAAGGTGTGCTTTAGTCATGAGCTTAAACCTCTCTTGCTGACAGTAGGTGATGATGTGAATAGCTGTAGCAATGTGAGGTAAACTGGTGTTTAAAAAAGTGCCCAGCAACCATTTCATCCTTAAAAAAAACAATATCTAAAAGAAGAAGCATGCCAAATAAGAAAAAAAAAAACATGATGTCACTGTACAGACCCTGTTAACTATACAGCATTTCACTCTTCTATCTGTGTTAATGAGCTGCAAATTTACAGGCAATGCGCTTCCCCTGGGTGATGGATGCTCACGCTTCATATAGGCTTGATGTGGTGGAGACCTGGATGTGTTCGCTTCCCACATGTTAATGATGCTACAGTTTTCTCGAATGCTCAAAATGAAGCGTGTGCATGTATTGAATGTCCTCTATTTGCATTGTATGTGATGCTAAATTGCCCTTGCACCATATACACATTGTTATTCTCACCAAGTAAAGAGACTGTGGATGTAGTGTTGTTTTTAAACTGTAAAAAAAATCCATATCAGCCATCATGTACAATGTGATACTTACATAGTGCATACATATACACTGAATGGATCCTGTAACACAATAAACAGGTATACTCTCATGTGATTTAGTTAAACTGGCCTGACCTGAATGCTTATCAGGTAGACACAAGACATCAACACATCTCTGCCATCGTCTACCATTGTCTGCCATGCTTAACAAAGGAGTCCCCATGAATACTATGAGGGATCCTCCTTTATTAAGATAACTCCAGATACAGGCTGGTTTAGCCCTGCTGGCTAAGCCAGGAGCAGGAGACACTGTAAAACTTCCATTTCATTCCATGTAACCCACTGCTGACTGATAAGAACACAGGCTATTTTATGAAGTCTTGAGAGCCAGTTAACCTGGACATTACATTATAACTGGATATTACACTTTTTGAACCACTTTTTCTGGTTAGCAGGTAGTTGTGCTATATAAATGATATTCCTTCCAAACCACCTGAAAGGTATTAATGTTGTTGCAGATGAACACACTGATGCACAAAGTGACCTGAAACAAGCATTAATTTTTGCTTTTTGTTAATTGATGATTTGATGATGATTTTCCAGCTGCAAAAAACTACCAAGAGACAGCAAGCTATATCTTCTGCCCTTATCTCTTATCTAAAATGGGGGACTCTGGAGGTGTGTTCATTGTGTATATACAGTATAATATACCCTTTCATGTTCCATTTGTGTTGGGATTGAAGGTGATATCTGAATCAGTGATCTCTTTGCCAAACAGAAGGTGAAGGTTTGTTTGTGCTGCATGTAGGCCAGAGTAGCGGCTTCATGTTAACTGTATTAACTTTACATGTGCCAGGACTGTAGGGGGAATACATGGGTTATGAAGTCATTGCCCAATCAGTGAGTGGGATGCACCATAAGTCTGATACAAAAGCATCGTAGGTGACTTTTTCAGATACAGTAGACACGGGGGCTTGATTTTGTATCAGTAACAGATTTATGACGACATAAACAGAGTGATTTTCATTGGGGATGACAAGATTGTGTAGGAAATATTATGCTGCTTATCTGTTCCAAGCAAATGCCAAGAGATTGTATTACATGCATATACAGCTCACACAGTGCAAAGGGCTTTTAAATTATACAAAAAGTTATTTTTCAGAGAGAGAAGTGCACAAACTAGAAGGAAAGGAGAATATGTACAGATGCAGTGTTGCATAAATTAGGCATCTTCATGTAGTTCTATCAGCAGTCCTACAATAAATACTGTATTTTAATGCAGTACTCTGACATGCTCACATTTTCCAGGGCACTAAATACAAAAAAATCTTCATGCTTGACTAAGCCCTTGACACAAATGTGCCGCTGCGGTATTAGAGAGTGTGGATCAGCTTGAATAACGTAGCTTTCCCTACATCCCCTAGAGACACCCAGTCTTGACTAAATAAACAGATCCAATTAATTATTCACAGTGTCTCCTCTTCTGAGATCTTCTCCTAAGATCCCGCGAAGCATAACATCTGCCCTTTGCCTTCTTTTGTCCACTTGCTAGTGAAATTTGGACATGGATAATAACCAAGCGGGGGGGCAAGGTACACAGCATTGAGTTGCAGCCACAATGATAGAGCTTTTATTAAGGTCAAAAGGCCGCCCATCAAAAACCATTACATCTTAGCAGTTCACACTTTCCCCTACACTCATAACCAATCATGGCTCAACCAGCTGTGAGGGCTGTGATAGATTACAGTGATAAAAGTAGCAAAAAGGCAGGTTTTGCTGCAAAGGTAGTAAAAATCATTGTCCAAATGAGCTTTCCCTTTTGCTTTATTGGGTGGTGAGAATGGTGAGAGGAGAGATGGCTTGCACTTGCCAGAGAACACACATATATATATATATATATATATATATATATATATATATATATATATATATATATATATATATATATATATATATATATATATATATATATATATATATATAAAATGATGACTGAGTCCACTCGCTGCCTTGATGTTGTCTTGGCATTCCCTGATGAGACGATGCCAGGAAGGACAGAAGCTTTGGGAAAACTGCGCTTGATTAATCTGGCTGCTAAGCCCACTGCATTGTCATCAAAGTTTTACAGCAACAACTCTCCAGATGTGCGTCCTGCGGAGTGCACCGAACTGGAGCTACAGTAGAGGGGTGTACATCAGACATTAAAGCAAGCAGCCCTAATCCTCAGCCCTGACAGAGCATTTCAAAGGAATCAATATAAATGATTTCCTCTCAATGCCTACAGTATTCATGAAAACACTGCCAACAGCTATCACATCAAGTCTGTCACTTCATCTCCCGCTTTTATTGGAAGGTATAGTAAGAGCTGCAACATGCTGTGCTGCATGCTGGTGGTACAATACCCCCTCCTCCACATCCACATCCACATCCCACACACACACACACACACACACACACACACACACACACACACACACACACACACACACACTTACAGTAACATACATATAGATGCACATTGTGTCCACATTTGCTCCTGCTGCTGCTGCTGTGCTTGTAAAACTCCTGCATTGCACTGAGAGAACTACGGCACATGAGTAAACAGCGGGAGTGTTGACAGGCTTTTCTCTGCTTGCGTCAGAGAAATCCATTGCCTTTTTGATTACCCTGCCCCCGCTATGAGGGCAAGTAGATGCATGGTGATGATCTATGTCTCACTGCAGTGACATCAGATGGAGGCAAGATGTGATAAAGGTTGTAGCTGATGGACAAGGGTAATTCAGCCACTTTTCCTATCATCACTTTCCTTTTTCTGCTCTCTTGCTCAGGAAGTGTCTTGCATTGTCGCACATCTTCTTGTGCTATCTGTCCTCATCTCCCTGTTTCTATCTGTCTGACTCTTAGTTTCTGATCTTCCTTCAAGTAATGCACACTTTTTATCTGGCGAGCCACTCCAGATGGGATTTGTGGCTGTGCAGCGACACATAATGCATTCACAGCATGCGATGCCATCCACAGACAAATTGAGAGGAGGCAGCTTGGACGTGGAGCCACGGTTGTACCATGCATCAGCGGCTTTAAAAACCTCCCATTTCCTCTCTTGCCTTGCTCTGTCTGTGTCTTCCTCTGCCTTTTCTCCATCAAGCCGTGCACGGAGCTTACCTTCAGGTCTCTGCAGGAGTTGCTGGCAGGCTCCCTTCGAGGCATTTCACAGCTGCTCTTCTCCCCAGGACTGCGCACTCCTTTCCTGGCTTTGTTCAATCAACAACAGCCCTCCTGCCTCTCTCCTGCCACCCAGCTCCTTCTGCTCTTCACCGCTCTCTATCTACTCCTGTGTGAGAGGGGGGTCTGTCTTGTGTGTGTGTGTGTGTGTGTGTGTGTGTGTGTGTGCGCATCTGAGGGGAAGAGAGGGAGAGAGAAAGAGTGAGAGAGAGAGAGAGAGAGAGGCAGTTAGAGTGGGTGAGAGAAGAGATGGAAAGGATGTAAATATGCGTGTGCTCTCTCTTCAAAGCTCCTCTCTTCTCACTTCCACACAGAGATTGAACCTTTTGTCTCTCAGGATTTGTCCTTTATAAAAGTGTTTGTTTATGTCTATTTGCACAGAACATCAGTGTGTGTGTGTGTGTCTCTTGTGTGTGTGTGTGTGTGTGTGTGTGTGTGTGTGTGTGTGTGTGTGTGTGTATGCAATACATGGATCCCTTTTCTCTGCTGTAAAGGCAATGATACATGTAGGTTAAACATGTAAGTCTAGTGTACAGTGAAGTGTGTGTGTGCGTGTTAGGGGTGCCAACAGGGAAAGAGCGATGGTGAAGAGTAGTGTGGTGTAATCAGTTGCTCTAAAACTGCAGGTGAAGACAAAGCCCTAAGGGTTTGAGAAAGACACAAAGTGGAAACAGAGTAAAGAGTCTTCAGAGAAAACACGCAGAGCAAGACGAGGAAAGAGCAGAAGAGGAAGAAAGTAACAAAGAAGTACGAGATAAGCGTGACAAGGTAGGTAAAGGGGAGCAAGTATAAAGGTGAAGCACTTGGGTCAACATAAGAGGGGAAAGGGACATTTTGACCCTTTCTCCTCAGAAGAGGCTTACAAATGAGGTTTTGTGTGTTTTTCACAAAATCCCCTACACAAAGGCCTAAATGATGCCTCATGAAGGGTCTGAACTAAAAATTAATTGCATCAAAGTAGCCATTATGATGAAAAGTGTGCACATGGTTCAAAAGTAAGATCAATTTATAAAGCTTAGCAGCAGAACAGAGAGCATGGGCTCATTTATTCCCCCTATTTTAAATTCTGTTCAGCAGGGGGGGTGTGATCTACGATTGGGAAGTGTACGCAAATGAGAGGACACAGTGCAGACGGAGACAGATGGATAGATGCTTGACATTGAGATGTTATTAGGCATGGAGAAAATTGAATATAGACATGGCATAACAGAGGAGGAGTAATGAGAGTGAGAGCAAAGGCAGAGAAAGATAGGGAGATGATGGTAGGTGGGGGAGGAGCGACAGGAACAGCTATCACAAGATAGCCTCCTCATGTACTTCCTGCATTGAGTTTGGGAGGAGATTTATGACTCTGCAGCCCCCCCTTTGTTCGTCCCTGCTGAGTCGCACAGGCACAGCGCGACGGCCGGGAGATACGTCTTCTTTTCCCAGCTTCGACCAGCCAGGGAGCCAATGACAGCGGATTATGGAACATCAAGGAGAGAGACTGCAATAATGAGGAGCTTGGGATTTGGCTGAGGGATACTAGTTCTGGGCCACGCTCACACTTGCTCCTCTGTGCTAATCTCAGCAGTGATCACGAAGTGTTGGTGATCTTAATTGTAAGAATTCAGGTCCTTCGGCGTCACGGCTCCATGGATCCTGCGTGTGGATCAGCCCCTTGCGGTTCAGATCCAGGGCATGTGTAATTATTTTCCCTCCTGAGGTTACACCATTATTGATCAAAGCAAGGCCCCTTCCCTCCGTCCTCCTTATTGCCTCTGCTGCTCATCCTGTGGTGAAACCCATTCAGTTGACTCTACCACCTCCCATTAATCACACATCACACATTAATAAAGCGTCTTGGCACATTCATTATTAGAAGTGCTCGGAGGAAACTTGAGTGTAGTGTACATCATTAGACATTCGATTTGCATAATATTAAGGGGTTGTGGGTAACACAACATAGTAGGCTCTTCATTGCTGCTTTAATAGACCATCCATTAAAATGATCAAATTGTGGATTATTCTGCTAAGGTGAACTGCAGGATGAAGATGTTCAATACAAACAGTGGCATGTTATGTATGTTCTGAGTCTGATTTAATATTCATCCATGCAGAGATTTCCATATGGAGTCAACTGAGCTCCAGCTCCGATTTCACTGAGAGGATGTGTTATTCTTGGCTGCAGACTAAAAAATAAATAGGCATTGCACATAAACTGTGGCTTAAATCTACACAAGAAGAGGTTGCAAAACGTAAATACCTGATGTAAATAATAGATTTTCCCATTCTGCTGAAGCAGTTCAGACAGGATAGCAGTATCAGGGGTCAGTGTAGACTCTCACACAAAACGCCTCAGTCCAAACCAGCAACAGCAGCCCATCACAGTCAATAGTGTGTGTCAGGCCATAGCCATCAGATGAAGAAAATGATCATTTCAGTGGTCATAACTGAGGAAGGAGGAATTAGTTCTTCCCATCATGGTGCAAGGAGGTGAGGAGGATGTGTCATGTTAATCCTCTCACTGCTCGCCTTGGCTCTGGTATTCTTCCCCGCCCCTTCCTTGCTCTCGCATTCACTCCCCCTTTGGCTCCATCCCTCTTTGCTTTCTCTCACCTCCTCCCAGGCTTCATTAGCTCTGATTGATCCTCTTGTCAGAGCTTATGGCACTGCGATGAACTGCATTGTTACCACCAGCCAGGAACAAGAAGGAGCAGGGATGAAAATCAGAGGACAACCACAGTAAACATATGATTACAAGGGCATAATGGAGGAAGTTCAGTGCCTGCGTGTGTGTGTGTGTGTGTGTGTGTGTGTGTGTGTTGAGCTATTCCATAAGAAACAGAACAAATGTGTCACACAACATGTCAGTAATGAATAGTAGCAGAATTGCTGAAGTTGAAGCTGCTCTGTGTATGGTATCATCTAAAATATTTAACTGTTCAACCAAGTGCATGTTTTGCATTTGATGTTACACAAAAAGCAGAGCTTGAGGTCGCCATTTAATCGCATGGAGAACTGGTGAATGCATAAGAGGCAAGGTATGTTTGCAATGGAAAGAGTGTAAATTATTAAACAATCTATCAGAGCGACCTGGCACAGCTTTAGCTTAAACAAATGCATCATTGTCAACACACTGGTCCAACACATCATTATATAGAAGACAAAAATGCACATTTAGGAGCATAGCAGCAACCAAGTACTTCACACTCATGCAGTATCATTTAAAGGGAGGATTATCGTTAGGGAATGAGAACATCTATTAGTGTTTAAATTATGAATTATGTGAGTGTGAGGATCTACAGCACAGCACTGTGCTTGTTATATGTGAATGCATAATTTAGAAATACTGTATGCATGTTTTTATGTGGTGCACAGAGCGTTGAAGTATCCACAGTGGAGGTCTTAAAATAAAGCAGATCTATACAGACATTGTACATATAACACTATATCCAATGACCACTTGACACTCAAAAACACCATTCAAACAGATATATTTAGCTGTATACCCAACATAATTACATATGGCATGTATGACATGAATTAACTACAAAGCCTGGACTATTTCTCATTGACTAGGAAAATATTTTTTAATTTTTAACCTAATAGTCAAGATATTATTAGAATATTTTGCCATGTAGATGCCATTGTGTCCAAGATTCAACCATAAGAGCTCCGTTTTTATTCTGTATTACGAACTGGCTGAACATAATGTGACTGATCGTCACCACTACACAGTCCAGATACAGTGACACTATGTGGAGGAATGAGGTATAGCAGTGAGTCATGGCCAATATCTGCACTTAAAAGAAGTTAAGCTGCTGCAATTATCTTACATCTTTGCTCATACTCATACTCTTATTTACTAGCATTATGCCATATCTGAGTCATTTTGGAAAATCTGCACTGCAATTGTACACAAGCTGTACTAATGAAAGAGCACAATCAGTTACTGACAGTCTGGTCTGTCTCTCTATAGGAACAGCTTATACAGTAAGTGGCTGATTTGATGACTGCTTCCAGCTTGCTCTGTCAGACTTTAAGCTCAAAATTGAATTTGTCTTGCTTTGTTATTTATCTTAGTCATCACTTGCAAAAATGTGAAGCTTATTCCAAGTCTTGTGGGAAATCATGTGCATGGTAGTGGATTGATGCCCTTCTCAGTGAAGAGCAGTGGTATTGCTTTGACAACCCCTAGATATTTTTTATTTTTATTTTTCATTATGAAATGTTTAAAGTAGGGACTATTATTGTATGAGTGACTAATATTTTACATAATTACAGCCTTCCAACACTGAACATGTAAAGCCTTTGAATGCCGATTTATAAGATAAAATACCTCAGTTCAAATAGTTCAGTCTGTTGCCCACTGGCCCATTCTTCCATGTGCTTCAGTTCATCAAGGCCAAAAAGCTTTGGCATCCATACTTTTGAGCAACCACCTCCTTTAATAGCTGTGTGTTAAACATTATACTCTGACTGTGCAGGGAACTGCTGTCAGATTCAGTTTTTACTGAGAGACAAAGTCTTGTACCTCCTGAGCATCCCTGCAGGCTGAAAGATCTTTGAGATCTCTGGTACCCTCCAGTTCCAAGATATTCATGTGGAGGGTTTAACACCTTCTCTTCTAACAGTGTTATTTCAGTACTGGTAAGTGCTGTCATGCCATCGGTATAACCACTGCAAAGCAGAGATTAGTCCCTGAAACACAATTTTATTGCTCATTCGGAGAATATAAATTTTTGATCACACAAAAAAACTAATGTAGCAGCCATAAAAGAAGGAGAAAAACCTGTGAAAATACATGAAATGTGATACAGTGAATCCACAACTGAGTGGAAGAACAGGTCAGTGTTCTCTTGTGGAGTTTGTCACTGGGTGTCACTTTACAACGTACAAAATTGAATTCACGCTGACCGTACCGCAGCATAGCAGTGGGCTGAGAAAAAGGGGTGAGTGAGTGAGAGGTAATTTTAAGCTTTTAAGAGGGATTTTGTATTTTCTTTCCTTCCTCATTGAGTTGCTTTTTCAGGCTACCGAGCTGCTCAGTCAGGCTGAAGTCCTTTGAGTGGTGGGCTGTATGGCAGAAGACATAATGTGATGTGACAATATTGAGTGAAAGACAAAAATATATGTGTGATCCCCCTCCACTTTAATGATTGATTCAGCAGACAAAGAGGAACTCCCCAAACACCCTCTCCATGGAGATAGAATTACTAAAGTCATGCCATATAAAAAAAATGAAAGCCAGGTTATTTATTCAGGAATAAATAAATGAGATTATTTTAGTTTGTATTCCTGGCTTTTTACTTGTCTCTTTATCTCTATACATGTCCACAGGGCAGATAGAATTACACCCTGGTGTTCGAGAAACAAAGGAGACAAATAACTGAAATGCATTGCCCTGCAGCTTTGCATAACACATCTCACCCAGCTGTACTTGAAAGGTTTATGCCATGCTTTTCATCTTACACTTCATTGCCTACTGTACATACTACAATCACATCCCAGCCATCTGCTTATGAAACTGAAATACGTTATGACAGTCTTAGAGAAGAACTGTGCCTATGAAAGAATGGCATGGTAAAAACATATTGTAACATTTGAATAAACAGGCTTGAACAGGACTCCGATGCATGACTCGAACATTCAGGCAATGTAAAAATAATCTAGTCTTTACTCAGGCAAAAGGGTCGGTACACAAGTGAGCAGACAATCAGGCAACCAAATCCAAAACACATTAGGCAAAGGCAGGGTCGGAAAAACTGACAGAAATTCATTTACCAAAACAGACACTAGGAAAAATGCAGGTGCAAGGATCACCAGGAAGGGTCACCAATGAACTGGCAACATGAGGAAGGGAAGACACTCTTTATATACTAGTGAGGGAGTGAGTAACGAGACACAGGTGGACACAATCAGGGGCGGGGCTGACAATCAGACACAGGTGAGTTGATGGAAAGTAGGTCAGGGGGAGTGGAGACACAAAAGGGCAGGAAGTGCAGTGAATCTGAAACGAGAGGGAAGGTTAGTGATATCAAAATAAAACAGGAAGTGACAATGATGAAAACGAAAAGACAAGAACAAAACATGACCTAGGATCTGGTGGTTGTAACACATCCTTGATTCCGCTGTTTGAAGACCAATAGTTAGTGGACAAGGAAGTGTAAGTCTTGCAGTGGAAAATCCCCACAAACCCTGCTGACCAGGCATCCTGCTCTGGCCTGATAGCCCAAGTCCCTGTCTGTAGGCCTCTATTGACATGCACATTGTACCCAAAGGCGTCAATACTGGATGCACAGATCCTTAAGATCATTATCATCTCAAAAGCATGCTTTTTTCTGCATGCCTACACTTTGGAATTTTCCACACAAGATGCTCTTGCACAAATGCATGTTGACGTTAAGGCAGCAAAGTGCATGGGCATCTTGTGAGAAATCCTTCGGAGCACATCTTTGCATCATCACAAGGCAAATGCTTCACAAGCACATTGCACAGCTTGGGGTTCCAATGCTTGGCATTTAGCACTCTGCCATTTTTTTCTCTGAGAATGATGGATATATAATATGAATGTTCAGTGACATGATGACCCAGCAAAATGGCTGCCATCAGTGTACATACCCCCCCCCCCCCACCCCACCCCCATTGCTAATGCACACAGATACACACATACACACAACCATCATCCCCAAAGTATAGATCTATTCAACCGAAGCAGATCATAGAATATGAAGCCACATGGCGAATGTTATGACTATTGAAAAGAACGCCTGAATCACTTCAAAAAGTTCAAAATAAAGGCATTTCTATTCACACCAGAATTAATTAAAATGTTTTAGCCCAATGCTCAAGGCTACATTGCATAATTAACTCTGATGGCAGTGGATTTTCTCTGTTGTGGAACAGTCAGATGTGGTTTGCAAGTGAGGTATTTTTAAATATTTCTAATAGGAAAAAAAAAGAATGAATGTGCATGACAGCAGCTGCGAGACCAATAGATAAAACAATAGCCTAATCAAATCCTTAAAAGTTCTCTCATCATCAACTATCACAGACTAAGTAAAGCGTTCAAGCTGGAGAGTCACAATCGTGGCTCAGGCAAAGTGAGCCACAAAGGAGCGAGATGGGATGTATGAGCCTTAAAGGGTCATGACAACATGTCAAATGTTTAACAGCTTCAAAGGAAGACCTCTGTCGAGAGTAAAGAGACTTAAAACAACATGTCTGGTCTTGTTTTCACTGTTCTCAGTTCAAATCATCAATTCATCAGTAATGAAAACACAGCCAAAGAGAGCCTACAGCACAATATGGGCTTTATTTTCAAGTCAAGTCCCCAAAGGTCAGTGATGCTGCAGCAGAGGAACATTTACCTCGTTGAACTGAAAAGCTCCTATCTGACAGGTACGACTACAACCATTTTAGGGCAGTCCCTTGAATGCCCACACAATGCTCAAGGCATGATAAAAGCGTCCCATGATCCACCATGTCAAAGACCGAGGTTAAGTCTAAAAGCACTAGAATAGCAGAGTTCCCTGAGTCCACAATGAAAAGAAGGTCATTAAAAACTCTTAAAAGGTCCGTTTCTGTGCTATGGCATGGTTTAAAGTTAGACTGAAACTTCTCATAAAAGTCATGGTCAGTCATGGTCAAAAAAATGTTTTTAACCAGTTGCAAACATTTTTTTTCTAAAACTTTAGACAAAAATGGTTGCTTAGAAATATGTGTGAAGTTTGAGAGAACAGAGGCTGCACAGCATGTTTAAAAGCAGCGGGAACACACCCAGCGGGATAACAGCGAGGTGTTAATCAGTGTAAGAATACTTGAATCCATTCATTTCCACTAACACATTAAGAAGTGCATATCACACATATTGTACAGTACTGGTAAAGTAAACTTGATTGACATTTAATATGTATGAAACTTCCAATCAGATTTATCTATTTATTAATCAAATGCCATTCTTGACCATAAACGACCTGCAGCACAAAATACCTGACAGCTACTAACAGGTGAACATGGTGGAGCATTAGGCAGCTGTTAGGTGACCAGAAACTCCAAATGATTGATAATGTTGCTCCATATCAGCTGGATGTATAAATGAGCAACTGCTGGCTAACAAGTTGTCAATACGTCAATATGTCAAGATTTTTCACAGCTTGTTTCTGCTGTTCCCAAGTGGCCTGAAATAATTTCAAGTTTAAATTTGCAAGAATGAAATAAAATACCATTTAACGTAAAGATGAAAAAGTATTGTAAATCTGTCTCTAAACAAGTAGTGATTGTGTTATCATTGCTCAAGTTTAACCATATCATTAGTTGAACAGTAAAAAGTAATTCCATCACACTTTGTCTATAGATTAAGACATGCAAACATCGTATTTGATCATCCAAAAGTGTGAGCAGTAACATGTAGAGACACGTCTCCATTGTATCTGTTTTATCTTTTTGTACGTGTAATTATCACTGTATAGATTGTGAAGTTTAGCTGGTAATACTATTTGACAACTGCCAGCCTCTTGGCCCTAAAGCTGATTGCCAGAAACTGATACAGAAACCAGCATTATTTATTTGAGTGCTCCAAGTGATGCAGAGAGAAACTGCCATTGTTTACTATCTCTGTGAGACATCAAGCTATCAAAGACCCTCAAGTGCTGATCTCTCAAACACGTATCTCTTATCAGTGAAGGCTGGCAGTGACAGTGTTGTATTTATGTGCTAATCAGCTAAGTGCAAAGGTAAACATGGACATCTGTTAACATACCATGTGTCAGCCTGTCACCAGAGGTTGATGCAGTTGTGTCTGTAAATTCATCAGTCTTAGTATATGCAGAAATCCAAGTTCGCATGTTTTTTTCTTGCAACTGTATCTCCTCAATAATGCCATTATTATGAGTTGACTTATTAAATTTCATCAATTCCACTTGATAGATATTAATTGATATTTATAACGATCATAATTTCAGAAAGACAATGTATTGTATACATATCATGCCAACCTACTACAATTATATACCTGTTTATTACATTGTTTTGGAACATTTTGTGTTATGATTACTTTAATTGCACATTGTCAACAAGGTCACCACATTTCAATATCTATTATTTGATGCTGTTGAGTCGTGATGATGAATTCGGTGCTTCTGAAGTAAAACAGCATCAACCTATCTGGGTGACGTATCAGTGGTTGTTGTGCCATTATTATTCAGTGACAATAATTGTCTCAGATTGCACTGCTTTCAATCAAATGCAGCCTCCACAGCTTCTAAGTTGCTAAACCAGCCCAACAATCAGTGCAGCTATGTGGTCTGGTAGCTATTCGTATGCCTTTTGTCTGATATAAAAGGGACAAAAATGAGGGAGTTGATTAAACAAACACAGGCAAATCACCTATTGAATAAAAATGCTTAAACACAAAAGGCTTGTCATCCTTTTACAAGGAAAAAAAACAGGCAATCCTAAATTTGTTGTGTGTCAACAGTAATGTATTGTGGCTGTCAATAGAACACACACTCTGCAGCCTGTAAGGTAATACTGCAGCCTTTTCTGTCACTTTTTTGCCGGTAACAATGGAGTTGAAAAATGACTCCCATCACAGTTCACAACTTTTCTCCCCACAGCATTCAGAGCATCTTGGGCTCGTGAACCGATTCAGTTCCTGGCCGGCACTGGAGAGCTGGATCTAGAGCATCTGCTTTTTCATCTCCGCATCTTCTGTTGTCTTGCTCTGTCACCTATTTATGTTCAATGCTCCCTCAATTCTTCACAACACGGCTCTGTGGTTGTGGGGAAGAGGGGAAAGTGCTTGTTGTTTGGAGGAAGACGGCTGTGAAGCACTGAGCTGTAAAGCGTTGATGTTTGATCCATAGTGACAAGACTGTGCCCGACATGTGTTAAACATATTCTTATGGTGATCATTTTCAGAGAAGTGGGTGAATACATGTAAACGAATGAGTTTCATGCTGTTTTCTGTCATACAGTATTCTAGGGATACCATGATTATTATAACATAATTTAATATCAGGGGATGAAAAGTCATCTTCAGTTACTGCTAAGATTTCCCCAAAACATGCCAATAAAGTCTGTGTCTACAGTAAATAATAGCACACAGTCTGTTCGTCATAGAGACGCAGAGGACCAGAACCATACAGATACAGTACATACAGGTTGTGCATTTACAGTGTCAACATTCCCTCTTTTTTTTCTAGAGTAAATGCAACTGTCCAAAAGCGGTGAATCCAGAGCAAATCTTAAATTGTGGTGCACTGGGCGTGAGGCGGCTAGAGGTCAGCTTGGCCCTCGGTGCCAGGCGTCTGTGTGGTAAACATCCTATTAGAGGCAGGGGAAGGGTTTGTGTGTGTGTGTTTGGGGGCGGAGGGGGCGCTTGATGTCTCTGTGGGCGTAAACATCACCTGGATGATTCCGGCACACGGAGACAGGACAGTATAAAGGCACACAGGTGTTGGTGAACAGGCATGAGAGGAGGACACACCTAGACTGACTCAATCGATTGTGAACTAGAGAGACACAGGCAGAGAGGAGAGAAGGTCAAGCTGGATTTTGCCATTCACTTCACTTCAAATTACAGAGGTGGGTTAAGTTCACTTTCATGTTAACCCATTTAACTTTCAGCTGAGTGTCATGTCTTCATGTGAGTATTTCAGATGTAATTCATTTCATAGGAAACATGATTATCACTGTGAATGTTCTCTATATCGATAGATAAAAGAAAACAGTAAATAAATAATGGGTAAATGCAAATAAATTGAGTGATTATATTTCATATTTATATTTCACTTTAGATATTAGGTCATGAAGCTAGTTTGTACCTCACCAACAAATGAAAGCATTTACTACAAATAAGGTATTACAGCTCATTAGAGAAGTTTTCCAGTAATTTCCCTTTTAAATCAAAAGTATTGCTAAACCCCTGCTGTAGTTGGAATCATATAACAGTCACAAACCAATTTTATAATGCAAATAAAGAAATTAGATATTCATTAACAGATATTAGAATGAGCCTTCAATAGTTGCAGCATTACAATGAAAGGAAGTAGGTAATCTGAAAAAGGTAATAAAGTCAAATATTGATGATCTGTGACACTTAACTGCAATTAATGCAACAGAAGCAGCACTATTACCCGCTAGCTCTTTGTTGTTTCTACAATAATGGATTTTTATATTAGAGTGGGAAGTGAGGTACACATTTTGAATCTGCCTGCAAGAAGAAGACAGTGAAGTCAAAGGCTCAACACAATTAGTCAATGGCAAGCATTGAAGGCACATTCAAAAGGTTTGTGTAAAGGTAAAATACAAGACAAAAGTCAAATAGAATATAAAAATGTACAGTAGTGATTACTTGTCTTTGATAGACTGATATAATACATTTAAAGTGTGAACTTAAGGTTGAAATGCTTCGATTCATGACATGATTCTGTGGATGCTCTCCAAGCGCTGACTTTCTTCATGTCTACATTTCCAAAGGTAGTTGTTTTCTGATGCAAAGCAATACTTTAGAGTACCTTGTAAAACATACATTTAAAATACTAAATACCTGAAATTATTTCAGCACATATCTTGTTACAGTATGAAAACATGCTGACCTAATGATTAGGTGTGGAATGACTGGGTTTGCTTCCAAAGGATTAAAGCTTACAACAACCTACGCAGAGTGATTATCAGATTTCGCTTTGGCATAATGACGGGATGTGAGCTTTGAGGGTTAAAAACAAAAACATAAACTCACTGCACTGATCGTTTTGTACTATTTCACACTCCCTAACAAGCACACAATGATCCAAATGGATAGTTTGCATGACTTGGCAAGAACAGAGGCCATACTTGTTTGGAAACCTCCGTATAGCCAATACTGCCAGTTACCATCCATCAAGCACAGAAGTTATGAGAACTCATAGCTTGAATAAAGTCAAAGATTGTTATGTCTGTGAGCAGCTGGCCTCCTGGCCAGATTTGCCCAAATTATTTTAATGCCACGTTTATTTTTGCAGCATCGAAACTTAGCAAACAAAGCTGATCCTTGTGTTGAGACACTTGCACAGGACCAAAGTTATTTTATTTCTCATTAACTTCAGGTCTTTACCGCAGTGCTGCATCCACCCATGATTGTAGCCTCTCAGTAAGGACTAAAACTGTAGTGGGACAGACTGTACATACGCAGTAACCATGAGAAGAGGGTAAAGCATTTGGAGCAAGAAAGCAGTAAAGATACAGTATACAGAAGTTGGACAGGTTCTCACTGTACTTGATTATGCAATTGGTTTTCTTGATACTCAAAATACCCCCAATTTAAATGTTTCCTTCAATTTTCCTAAAGCAGAGTTATTCATGTATTTTTAAAAGTCCTAAATGTTATTGCATATACACCACTAACTGTGAGTACACATTTTCTCTCCTTGACACAATATGTGCTTGCATATCCTCCTTTTTACACCTCTCTTTCAGCACCGGACTGACAGTGTCATCTTGACATTTTGCTGTTTGATTGTAGTGAATTACAGTATTTCAGGATGAGTGACAGTTTGAGAGGGCCTGTGACCTGCTGACTAGTTGAAGGATGGGAACTGTGATTTAAAAAAAAAGCCATATCAAGTATGACTGTTATCAGCATTTGTAACTCTGATTGAATTTTCTGTCATTGTTGGAGCTACAAACATTTACTGGTGCAGTATCTACTGTAATCTTGAGGACAAGTCAGTTATGAGCTGTTATTCCTTTTAGTAAATAAGTAGCAGTAGTGCATAGTAACAGTTTGTAATTTCATAATTGTTCATACAACAGCATAATGACTAGTTTTCTACTCTGTACTTATAGATATTGTTCCTGTTTTATTGTCTTATAGGTCGTGGGTTTGTAGAAAATGTTTGGATCCTTGAACAAACGTATCCAGGACTATCTGATGGAGCGAAAAAGCCGCAGGACCAGACTAGTTACCAAAGATGGTCGCTGCAACATTGAATATGGAAACATCATGTACAGCAAACACTTATCCTTCCTGGCTGACTTCTGGACCACCTTTGTGGAGATCCGGTGGCGTTTCGTCCTCTTTCTCTTCATCGCCTCTTTCACCCTCAGCTGGTTCATTTTTGGCCTGCTGTGGTACTGGATTGCCCGCAGTAATGGAGACTTGACGTGGCAAAACCCCACACCAGACCACACTCCATGTGTTGATAATGTTGTAGGACTCACCACAGCATTCCTTTACTCCCTTGAGACCCAGACGACTATTGGGTATGGTGGCCGAGCGCTCACCCCTCTCTGCCCCGGTGCTGTGGCCCTTCTCATCATCCAATCCCTTCTCGGAGCCATCATCAACTGCTTCATGTGTGGAGTCATCCTGTCCAAAATCTCTTTACCTAAAAAGAGGGCAAAGACCATCTCATTCAGTGACATGGCTGTCATCAGCCCCAAAAATGGTTCTCTTTCCCTGTCTATCAGAGTGGCCAACCTGCGCAAGACCCTGATGATTGGAAGCCAGATCTATGGCAAGCTGCTCAGGACGACAAACACGCCTGATGGGGAGACAATCATCATGGACCAGGTGAACATTGACTTCATGGTAGATGCTGGGAAGGACAACCTCTTTTTTGTGTGTCCACTCACGCTCTACCACATCATTGACAAGAGAAGCCCCTTCTTTGAGATGGCGGTGGACACGCTCCACAAGCAAGAGTTTGAGCTTGTCGTCTTCCTAGACGGCACCGCAGAGTCCACCAGCTCCGCCTGCCAAGTCCGGACCTCCTTTATTCCTCAGGAGATCATGTGGGGCTACAACTTCTTGCCCATAATCTCCAGAAGCAAAGAGGGCAAGTACAGAGTAGATTTCTCAAACTTCTCCAAAGTGGTGCCAGTGGCCACTGCGCACTGTGCCTACTGCTTCCACAACATCAAGGGTCATCATCACCACTCCAGAGCTGGACATGACAACCAGGGCTTTGAGGTGATTGATATCAACGATCCCCCCCCATGTCACCAAGATGTGAGATCGCAATGAACAGTAGAAACTGAGACTGTTAGAGGCTCATACCTCTCATTAACGAACTCCTCAAGTAGGACAAAGAGGTGCTGAAGGTGATGAGGTTACCTAATTCCAGACAGTACATTGTGTAGCATTTAAATATGATGTAAAGAAAACCCACTTATTTGTTACTCTATTGTGTTTAACACAGATAAGAAAGCCGTCTGTGGGTCAGGACACTTATTGTGAACTATTTGTATGTAAAACCACACCTGCCACTGTCTGCTGACAAAAAAAAACTGTTTTCTAAAGGGAGAGGTCATGCAAGATGATGAGGCTATAATTCAACAGAATATACATATGTGCTCTTGCTTTTAAATGAAGATGAATGGTTCTAATTTACCTCTGGCCTCGCACATTGGGTTTACCGAGTATAGAGAGGGAGAAAAATGAAGCAAATGTATTATCCTGTGTAGAAACTGTACAATTACTTGAAAGACCAGCACTGAGGGCCATGCTTTTGTCATGGGTGAGAAAAAGATGAAGTGGTGCGTTCAATAATTCATGCTACTGTAGGCTGCTGTACACAAAGAGACACTTGGATTTGAACCATTAGAGTATACTTGACTATTCCGACACTGAGGGACGAGCAAAGGGTTGGGCTCAGGAGCCACTCTTTTCAAACGGTGGCTGATGGAGTTGTGGTTTTCTTCTTGAGTGAAGACATTGTGAGAGAACAAAGCTCTCAGGAAACACTTAAAATATGCCTGCATGCAGCACTGACTAATGTGACAACAAATTGTCTTTGTTAAATCTTTTTTGTATTTGATCTCAGGGGGAAAAATACAGTGAAATAAAGGCTATTTTTGCATTAAAATGTCTCTGTCATCACATTATTCTCCACCTAACTGAGCCTGAATGTCATATAAGGACTGTGATCAAAAAGGTCAAAGTGGCGTAATGACAGGTGCCAACCCCTATCCTGGCTTTTCATCTGTAAACAAAGTGAAGTTGTGACAGCAAACAGGGATCCAAACACAGCAGAGTGGAAGTGTTTGGGAGATAGGAGCCCATTAGTTTGCCTGCAGGTTCTGAACATGAAACCAGAACTCTCCATTTAGAGGAATAACAGCACATAATGTACGTTAGCATGGAGCAGGTGTCCTCAATAATAATGCATATACTTTTGTGTGTCTGCACCCATGTAAGTGACACATTAATATGCATGGCTCGGGTAAAAGATTGTGAATATTAATATATGTGAAATGGCTAAGCAGCATAAAGATGACACATGCTTTATTTAAAAAAGTCCACAACTGTCCCTTGATGGCAGCTCACTGTGTCTGTTAAACATATTTTTGTGTACATGGTTCATGCAAACTAATAGAGCACCTTACAAGGCTGAAGCTGTCATTTAATGCAGACACCACGCATGCACAGCGGTTGTTAAATTACCCACACCTATCATTTCAAGCCGTGTTCACAGAGATGATGCAATGAGTCAAATGCTGAGAAGACTTTCAAATTGACGTACACCAGCAAAAAGTGATTTCCTTCGCTCTCAGCATGTGGCCTCGTATGATGTGCTGGTTCAGAACCTGATAGGAAAGGTGTAAACACGGTTTGTCATCGTTTTTGCAATGACAAAATGTAACTTGTGATCATCATGGCAAAAAGAAAGCCTGTCAAAACGGTGCAGCTTCCACCATCGCCTTACCACCAGAAATGATTAGTTTGAATGAGCCGGCTAAAATGAACACAGTATAATGCTGCTTCTGTCATCATTAATATGCGGTAATTGGGGTGGAAAAATATTTGATTGTATTGTTAGAATTAATGTACAGTATGTTTTGGTTGTATCTTGATACAGATACAAACAAAGCAGAGAGGCTGTTTTCTATCTGCAGGTGTTATAAGTGTTATACACAGTAGTATACAGTATGTAATAAACAAATTGAACTCAGCTAAGGAATAATACCCTTTGAAAACGCAATGAGCTGTCAGAACTGTCACAAAATGTGCAAGTCACTGTCATGATTGTACTACTTTTGATAGCTGAAAATAAGACAATTGTGTTTTCATCTGAGGCCACAGGCAGGCAATGGAAGATAACTTGAGAGGTAAAAACATTTATTTTGTCACATTTTCCTATACAAAAGCCCTTTTTCAAAAGGTATTACTTCATACATTGCAGGAATGACAATAATAATAATACATTGGTTAATTGTAAAATTATACACATATATTTATATATATATTTGATATCCAAAATACATTGCATATACGAAGTAGCACAGATCCCTTTTCATTGATAATGCTTGTGAAACATGGAAGTTAAGGGTACATTAGAATAATTTCTTTATGCTACAAATTACAAGTTCCCTTCTTATTTGTTGTTTTAAAGCTATGAACTTTCAGGAGAAGCTGGTTGTGGATACTGTTTGTATTGTTTTGAATAACATACCTGAAATTCTTTAATGCACAGGAAAAGCTATCAATTCCAGGGCTATTTGGCATGAAAAGTGATTCACAATGGAAATGATCCATCATAATCACATGTTGCATATAGAGTGAAGGAATCCCTGGCTGTTGGGTTATGATTCAAGCAGGCATTTGTGGTTTTGGGAATAGAAGAAAAATATCTTGTGCACATAAAGACACTTGGATGTTACAACCGAATCTCAGAAATAATAACAATAACAAGAAAACAAAAAATGTTAAAATGTATTGCCCAAATGTACAGATATAAAAACGCTTAAAATGCTGAACAAACTACTTAGCAGAAATGGACTTAAAAGGTTTGCATTTTTGACCGAGGTCAACTCGTATTAATTCTCGACTTTTTATACTGTGTCACATATGAAAATAACTCTGCATAATTTATACAGTAAGTTGCTTTAATGCCTAGTTGACTGATGCTTATACAATAATAAAAAATAGGTCTGACAAACGCACAGCGTTTGCGAATCTGAGGATTTCTTTGTTTCATCTCGTCATACTTTATTGGTTTTGTTCTCTGATAAACTACTTAGTCCCAAGTAATTTATTTTCAAGTGTCCATTTTTCAGTTACTCTAAAGGAATACGTTTGCTATTAACAGCTTTGAACACCTGAAGATGGATATGTTTTGATATGATGATGAAATTCTGACTTGAGATTCATGTGCATTTTGATGGGCTTCAGATCAGTGAGAAACTAACATTCAAACACACATGCTGCTCTCAAACTAGGACCCAGCCCTGGTAAAATGTCTATTAATACGAATTACTGCTGAGCCGCCTCTCTGTGCTGACCTGTACGGTCCTGACTGGCCTACAAAGAGGAAGGAGACGCTGTGGCAGCCGTTATTGACAGAATGCACTTCAAAATCAAAAATTGTCAGATATCTGGTGAGACCTGGAGATGATGATTACGTATCTTATTATGCATTTTAATGCTGTTTCGTCTATAATGAATAGAAAATATATGGTATACATCAGCAGTTAAGGCACTGTTTCTCATTATGCCATGTACTAAAACTGGATACACTGTCAGGC
This sequence comes from Pterois miles, assembly GCA_947000775.1. NCBI lineage: Eukaryota > Metazoa > Chordata > Actinopteri > Perciformes > Scorpaenidae > Pterois > Pterois miles. Next base: position 10,833,724 of record CAMQGK010000110.1, read on the forward strand.
ACTTTGGACAAAAAACATCCAAACAACATGCAGTCGTATTGTGCAGATAACATCTGCATAATCACATCTGCAAAAAAAAAGGCACTTTCATGTTTTAGATTCAGGCGTGTGCAGCAAACATGGTGTTAAAAATGATGGCATTTTTTTTTCATTAAACAACATAAAAAACATCTGACAAATTTTGATTTTGCCGCAGGGTATCCTTTTTTTACGTGTGTTTCACAAACCAGAAGACATTCACATTAATACTGACATGGTCAAGCAACAAAACATCTGGAAATGGCATTGCTGAAAGGCAACAACATGGCAAACATTTAATAGCCTAGTGTGTGGCCCCCTGCAAACATCTGACCTGGGTTGAATTATTGTTGCAAATTACTTCAATTACATCTTGACTCAGCTTCCCCCAGCACGGTCGAGTCAACTGTACACATCGCCCACCTTGAACTCCGCACACAACACACAGAAAGCCTTTTTATGTGACTGTGTTGACCCAGGTCAGCAAAACATACAGCGCTTCCTTCTCCACCATTTAACTCTTCTCTAGCCTTCCAGTTTGGAGGATAAATAAAATTGTGAATGGCATATTCCAGTTGCCAAATTTCATTCAGTGCTGAGAAAAGTCCATCTCTTTGAGAGCTCCTCCTTGTCCAGCGAATTTCAGAAGACTCTCCACACACACATAAACAGATGCAGACGGACAGATGAGCAGACGGAGACAGTGGAGACAGAAGGCTAGATGTGGTGGGAATAAGAATCCCCAACAAAGCTGTAGACAAGCCGGAAAGGCAGATGCTTTAAGCGTAATGTACATGATGTACTGAGGAGGATGTAGATTGAGACCCATAAATAATAGGCCCATGTCTGGCACTGTAATGTGGCGAGGAGGGAGACAGACTTGACTTGTTCTCCTGCCCTGCTTTGGTTTGGGGAGGTTTTGGAAAGGACACCTACAGGTGCAGCTTTCTGGAGGATGGGAAAGAGAAAGGCACAGGAAACTCAGACGCACATCCAAAAAGCATAAACAAACAGTTGCTAGTCTGGTAAAGGTAAGTAGTATTCCATTTTGGACCATAGCATCCAGTTGTTTATATATTCTTACAAATAAAAAAATCCTTCAATTTTATCATCCTTCATTCAGGAGCAAAATTTCTTCAGAGGACAAATGCCTCTATCATCTCAGTCTTCATTGGTTCGGCATCATTGGGAGTGCAGGTCAGCTTTTGTGGACTTTGTTATGGGAAATGGGAGGTTTTAGAGGGTGGTGGATGGTCAGAGTGGGGTGTTTAATAGTAACTACCCAGATGGGACGGCACATGGGTGTTAGGGTGGCGGGGAACATTTGGGTTTGGGTAGATTCCCGCAGTGGGCGAGCTCCAGTACGGAGCGGTGGGTCCAAAGAAATTGGAGGAGGTAACGGGCATGGAAGGAGGGTGTGGGGATACAAAGTTGACCTTCTGCTGGTGGGCGTGGTAGGAAGGCACATAGGCTAGGTCCGAGGGGTACTTATACATGGAGGACTCGGTGGGGTGTGGCTGCAGCGCCTGAGCAATGCCGTGGAAATCGAACTTGTAGGCGTAGCGCTTGCCGTGCACCTTGGTCATGATATTTTTGTCATAGTAGTAGCGCAGTGCGCGGCTCAGCTTGTCATAGTTCATGTTGGGCTTGCTCTTGCGCTCGCCCCAGCGCCGCGCCACTTCATCCGGGTCCGTCATCTTGAACTCGCCGTTGGTGCCCTCCCAGGTGATGCAGCCAGCGTTGGCGCTGTCAGACAGGAGCTCCAGGAGGAACTGCCACAGTTGGATCTGACCTGAACCTGATGGTAGACACATACACAAACAGTAAGCAAAGAGGCAATGTAAACTCATCCAAGAGCATCATTATTCACTGTTCACAGCTCAAAAACTCATCTATCCAGCGAGGCCAGCATGAAATTTGAGAAATTTCCATGACAACCGCCTATTCAGATGCATCAGTGTGCTCAAAATCTTACCTGGATTGGCTAGGCGACTACTGGTGGGACCCAGAATCTGGTAAGGATCTGTGGACAAAAGGAGAGCACTGTTGGTCTACATGCTGATTACTGTGGTCATATGTAACAGTAACAGTGACTACTACTACTACTAGTATGGAAGACTGAAGACAAAATAAGCACATCACTGAACAACAGCTGATTATGTGATATAATGATAATTTAAAAAATCCCCTTTATTACCTTTATTTAAGATTACAAAATATGCAACAACAATAACTAAATGAGAGCGCATCATATGGTAAAGTCTCGTATTAGTGTGTTTGGATTATTGTTTTCCTCTAAATAATTAGCTGACTGGGAAAACCAATTACAAATGCTAACAGATGAGTGGCAGAGAGGTAAGAAAAACTACAAACACTAGTAAACACTCAAAGGTTGATGGTAGACTGTATTCCAAATATTCCATTATTGTAATGCTGGTGAACCACTTGTAAACAACTGTTTTAGCATATTTCAGAGGCTGTGACGACATCCTCATTTGACCATACTTACACTAGCTTTCACACATTAGTAAAATAACAATAAAATAAATTAAATTAACAGTAAAATAAGCAAATGCAGAGAGCTTAGAGAATATAATTCTCTTATGGACATAGAATAATCATGTCTTCACTATAAATATAAAGACAAAAACACATCTGGCACAAAGGGAAGCTGATATCCGTGCAGACACATTAGCTTTCACCCTGTGTTTATACACCATCAATAAGACTCCAGGTAAGTCAATACCTGGCTGAGGTCTGGGCTGCTCAGTGGACTTGGTCACATTCTGAGTAACCACTGGTGAACCTGCAGAGAGAGAAGCAATCAGAGTAAGAAAACAGAGAGACATAAAAGTATGGGTGGCTACAGATAAACAGGCTATACAACTTGAAGGCCAAAGTAAAGCAGGCAGTGGTTGGTGGCTGGACCGGCTTCTTTTCACTGTCTGGCTGGCTGTAATCTTTAGGAGTCTGTCCTACATGTCTAGACTCTGTGGATGTTGGAACTGCCTCTAGTGCGATTAGGTTAAATAGCATTTGCAGATATTGTGGGTGTTTTAACCAGCACATCCCACCAGATGATAGTTCACCACATCAGGTGAAAATGTAGACTCACACTCAGTAGGTTACAGCCACACATACACTTACTAGTACCGTCCACACAAAAACATACACTGGTATTTGTGTCCTCACCTTTGCCACTGTGCATGTTGTTTGACCATCCTGTCCGCCGTACAGCATCATATGAAGGGTCTGACAAAGAGAGAGGAAAGACAATGAGTATAGTTATAAAATATTTTCTATTTGGGAATATCCATGTTATAGGGTGCAAAATACAATTCTCTGCAGTTGTCTGTCCACAAATATATGTATTTAGTCAAATTACAATCACGAAATGTCCCTGTGTGTATGTGACTACAATGAGTCTCATCTCACTGTGTGTTAGTCTGCCACAGCAAAAACAGGGAGACTGGTGCCAAATGGCTGCAATAAATCTATCAGGACATGCTTCTAGATGCTCTTCACAGGATATCTGGACATGGTAATGTGGTTTAGTTTGGCTTGCTGTTATGGTTTAAATGCAGATGGCTCAATCGTTGGTTGAACAGCTTGCAACACTCTGACCACAAATAAAGGGACTGATGCAAATTAACGTTCAACAGAGACACACACACATAGACAAAACATGCACATGATATTCACCCTCACCCCTCTTCCCACACAACGAAACCTTGACAAACGGCCAAACTGGCCCAGTTTACATGAGTTCTACCTGCCGCGTGTCTGCGGTTCAAACCTTGCTGAGTGTGAAGCTGGACAGCTTCCAGTAACAATCAATCACTCTGACACAAGCAGATAAAACAGAGGATGTGTTCTCCTTCCCCTGGCAATGTCTCAAAAACACAGTGCACCTGGCCAGCACCCTTGATGATGGTTTGTATTATTGAGTGGCTAAAAAAGTTCAATCAGTTGCCAGAATACATGGAAATATGATGCATATTGTAGCTAGATAGATTTTACAATATGCTGTACTGTGTGCAGCATGCTATTCCCAATGTTATCGTGATGAGCAAATCTTTTTGTCAGCAATTTCTGCCAGAGGGCAGCAGATAGAGACAGTGTAATCGTGACGACAGAGGTCGTTGCTGGGATGAGCAGGATGGTAGAAGGTCAAGAGGCAATCCCATTTCTCATCAGCATAGGCTGGATTTTGAGAAACAGGCTTATTAGTGAAGGAGGGTCAATCCTGCTGCAACAAAGCAGAATAAAAGTAAAGCAAGTATGAAGCATGGTGGGGCTAATAAAGAGCATCAGGTCCTAATCTCAAATGTAGAAAAAGTGCTTTCACACAATATGCATGACTAATTATCAACCTGAATAGATCATCATCAGATGATGTTTTGACATTTCAAAAGTGAGTGAGTATGTTGATCCCAGACTTTAAATGAATTCTGTGTGTGTAGGTGTTTGTTTGGCAGACATGAATATTTATGTGTTTGCAAAATTATTCTCAGCCGTGTTTTGCAGCCAAATAACTTACACGCCGATAAGCTATCAATCATTACATTTGTGAAAATGTATGTCCCTGTATTTATCTAAACATTATAGATTTTATTTCTGTTAATTACTTGAAAAGTCCATCAGTTTGGTACACAGTGTCTTTTCAGTCGTAATGTGTCAGAGACAATGAACGCCTTCACTACAACAACACATTTGGGCTTTGTGTGCCATCTCGACCAATATAACCTCATAGCCACAGCAGAGGAACATCCAGTCACATCAACCACCATTCATCACCACCCTTAACCTCCTGCATGGCCCCCTCTAAACATTGTACAACACTGCCCTCCTGTGGTTCATGACAGATCTTGGTATTCCTAAAATAAAAAAAATAATAATAAAATACACTAAATCAAACACCTTATTTTTACATTCAGCACAACTGAACTTTTATATTATAATCTCTCTGCCACCATAAAAACAACAGTTTCCAGGAAACCTCACACTTATGTGTGTCATTGTTTTACTCATTTCGTAATCTTCCAAAGAAAATGTAAAAATACTTCAAATCCACTTATGTGTCTTGTGCTACTTTCAAAAGATAGTTTGTTGCCCTGTTTTCCCTTTCCTCACTGGCAGAATATCCACCAGCAGGAGGACTTCCAGCTGCTCAGGGACCTCACCATCTCCTCACTAATTTCTAACTTTTTAACTTTTAACCCCTGATGTTTTAGCAAAGGGACAATTCCTGTTTGAAGATGACAAGAGGGCTTCTGGTCCCTGTGACTGAAAAGACGGATATTCAGAATGGAGTAGGGGTGGAAGACGGTACAAGTGATGGTGCAAAAACGTAAAGTAAATACGAGCTTGCAACAAAGCAAAAGAAAAAAAAAATGAATAAATTAGACTATAATCAAAAGAATGAAAGAAAGGAGGGTGTAATAAAGAGAAAGACAAAAAGAGGGAGAAGAGGGACAAATAACAAGAGGGCTGCCGTGGCTCAGCGGGGCTGTCAGCTTCAATCTGGTGTGGGCCGGCAGGATAGCCAAGGAGCAGTGACTGGGGGAGAGTCCTGGGAGACTTGCGTTTCCTGCCTGCCTTGCCTGCAGACAACCTCTCTTTGTTTTACTGGCCCTTTTTTCCCCTCTACTCACCGCCGGCCCCCCCTCCATCCATCCACTCTTCACCACCCCGAAAAAAACACAACAGGGCTACCTCCATACGTGCATAGAGGGTTTGCAAACAGAGATTGTGGGGGAGATGAGAGAGGTGAGGGAGTCACAGAAAGAGACTTTATCGAGAAGCAGACAGATGAAGATGGAGACAGAGTGACTAAGCGCATGAGAAAAGACTTGAAAGAGAAAGAAGACCAGAAAAATAATGAAAAAAAAAAAAAAAATCAGACGAAACACAACTTTGGAATTTGAAAAGAAAACAAAGGCAGCAAACCAGCCCAGCTACTGTCTGGTATGGGCTGGAGGAGAAGCCCGGTAATGGGCTCATCCACATCTTTTAGATACCCTAGGTGTTGTTGTTGGCAGCAGACTACATTAAGCTCCAAAGCAGATCTTTTCTTCCATGAAAGCAAGAATAGACTCATTTCAATGTTTTCGCAGTACTCCAAAAATACTCAGTTTTGGGGTCAATTGGAGTGAGTGAAAGGTAGGGAAGCGGAAGTGCAGAAGGAAGAGGCAACAGATGTACACAAAGCCCAAGTGCTCGGGGATACTCGGGGCAAGCCAGCCACGCAAACGCAGACACAGACCCGAATGTGCACACACAGAGCCGCCTCTTCCCCCCACCCCAATCCCCCCTCCTTCATTTTTCCAGGCCTTGCTCTGACTGTGACTTGAGCCAGTTTCCACTCTGGTCTGGGGTGTGGTGCACGCTCCTGGGAGACTTCGACTGCAGGACCAGTTAGTCAAAACAAGGCCCGAGCGCTAGACGGAGAGGGAGAGAGAGGCAGAGAGACACAGCGAGTAACAGAGCAAGAGAGACAGGGGGAGACGAGTGGGAGAGACAGAGCATGTGAGCAGTGAGGGTGAGATAGAGAAAGAGAGGAGAGAGTTGTGGACTGTTTTTAACCTGAACTCTGAGCCAGGGAGAGAGACCCAGACAGGGCAAACTTTTTTTAATACCCGTAATACAGGTGCTTTAAAAGCCATCTGTGTGAGGAAGGAGCCATAAGAGGAGGTGAATGATGGCAAAGTACAGGAGTTGGGAGGAGACAGAGGGTGCACCAGAACAGAGAAGCATCAGCAACTAGGGACTGCAACACTGCTGTACATAAACATCTCGCATATGCAATTTATGTGCAACATTATTAGCATTATTATTGTTATTCTAAAGATGGAATTACATTTCATTTACTTTTTCTTCATTTTTCAAAATGCAATGGGGAGTAAGTGAAAATCATAAATGTACATCAGCTTGTACATATAACGGCGCACTTCAAGCTGTATTGCACTTTGAGCGCTTGGCAGCAAAACAAATACATGCACAGAGGTGAATCATCATCTTTCCGCATTCACTGAGACGCAGCGGAGAATATGAGTGTCCTCGCTGCGAGTTATAAAATTCCGAAATTTCATGGCAGAGACAAAAATAGAAGTTAAAAATCGAAAAAGATGTGAAGAAAAGCTGTATCATATGCAAACACTGACACCAAGATAAAACCACAAACAACACACAGATACTTTCCAACATACACACTGTCACATGCTGCACTAAGACATGTAGGAACCCAACAACAAACACACACACACACACACACACACACACACACACACACACACACACACACACACACACACACACACACACACACACACACACACACACACACACACACACTCTTTCATAGCTGCTGCATTCCGTGTTTTATATGCTCTCTTTTATTCATAACATTGCATTTTACACCACGGAGTCTGGAGCAGATTAAGGGCTGTCTCCTGCTGCATGCTCGTGCTTACTCTACCCCAAAGATCTTGTATGGTATTTGACTGTTCTCGAAAGGCAATATGAACTTGAACATCTGGCACTGCTGATCTGAGAAAATGTTGATAAGGGCTTCTCCTGAAGCAAGACGCCTTTTATTGTTGAGTCACAACCCCCCAACTCCAATTTTGACATTTTTCCTCTCCCCTTCCTCCCCTTCCCTTCATCTTGTTTCACCTTTTCACTTGTTTTTGCAATATTTAATGTGAATACAAATATTTCAGAACAAGGTGATTCATTTTTAAATTGGACTGATATCAATCTGATGATTTGGTTATATTTCCATATTCTTGAAAAGTCCCCCTGTTGGAGACACAGGGTTTCCTCAGCTAGAAGCCGTTCATTGGCTGGGATCACGGGACATGAATAGAGGCACAACCAGTGTTACACCAGCCCATAATAGAAGTCACCTCTTGTGAAAGGGAAATGCTGTTGAAGGGAGTGACCGCGTATTCGTGCCAGTCCAAATACCTGGCGCTGAGAACCAGGAAGGCTGGGGTCGGGGGTGACTGAGCAGAATCTTATCTGGCCTGCCCATTGGTCTATTGGTATTGAAGCCAGGCGAGAACAAGTACGCGGCCTGCCTGCTAACGCTCACCACTGGGGCCGATAGAGAGAGGCAGAGGGCATTCTCGGACACTTATCAGACTTAGTGTTTCCTCTCTTCTGCCTTGACAGGGCCCCTCATCCTGTGAGCAAGACTATCACTGTTATTGCAGTCCTTTCTCCCGTCTCTGGTGGTGACACCATATAGCCAATGTAAAGGATGAGCTTTTTTTTTTTTTTTTTTTTTTTTACAGATAGAGCAGCCTTCGCCTAGGCTAGTGTTGTGTCAGCACAAAATAATGTTTGTAGAGTGAAAAGGTATCCAAAGGAAAAAGACAATCACCCAGAGCTGCTGTGGACGTCGTTCTTAGAAATTCAGCTTGGCTTTGGCAAGAATTTTACGAGTGCAGCATTACCAATAAAGCAACAGGTCTCGTTTGACTGCCGCATTTATACTTTACTACAGATTTGTCAAGGTCAATACTGACTCAATGAACAAACTGAATCAAGTAATTTTTGGTCAGCGAAGAAAAACAATTACCAAGCAGCTCACATGACAATAACACAAGCAAATAGTCCCTATTAATGCATCTTTTATGTTTTAAATAAATTCTTCATGACAAATAAGGTGACCTTTTCTTCCTATTCATTTCAGGTAATGTGCCTTTTGGGAGGGAAGTGTCAATATCTTCAGACTAAAACTATAATTACATTTCTAAGTAAAGTCGCTTTGTGTTCAAAACAAGAAAAAAATAACCTCAACTCATGTTTTGTTCTTGTTAAATAAAAATAGAATAAATGATATATTACATTGTGTGTTTTGAAACCAAATTTCATGAACATAGTGTGATCTCATAAAAACAGTGGAACTACTAGAAGCGGCGAGTTAATTACAATGACAAAAGTCCCTCCAGCATACACTGAATGGCTGCTCTCCCTTTAACCTTCTGTCATCCGCTCTGCCATTAATCCACTTATGCACACAGTAGAGATCTACACACATACACTCCTTTCCACTCCAGTCCCGTCTGAAGCAGCCAATCAGGCTCTTCTACCATGTTAACCTCACCCATACTTGCTTCAGCACCTGTCCCTGATGCACGTCTCTTTAACAAACAGCCTCATTCACACGTCACATCCCCACGTCGCCACATTGACCGTCTGTTGTCGCCCCTGCTGCTGTAGACTGAACTCATCAGCACAATGCCTTTGTCTTCTTGTTAATACGCCGCCCCTCTGAGCTACTACTGGTTGTGTTGTTGCGTTCAGGTAGAGGTCCTGAATAGCAGTCTGCGGTAGCAGCTTGGCTTATATTATTTCAGCGACACAAAAGGTGCACCTGCACAGAGCTTTGTCAGGTGACGACTGGATTGGTGATTGGATTTGTGTGAGTGGTCTGCATTCTCAAGTGTGTGCCCTGTGTGTATCTGTTTGTATCTGGCAGGTGCTGTGAAGCTCTCGCCAATTTCTATTTTGTCTCCCATTCTTCTCTTTATCTTTAGGTAGCCACGGTGCTCCCTTGATATAAAACATTTACATCAGCCCAAATACAAACACATGGGTGGATATTAGGATTAACCACAGAGAGTAAAAAATTATGGGTCCCTACCCTCTTTGGCAGCCAGACGTGGGGATGGGTCTGTGTGAGATGGCGTGTTGTAGGATAATGATGAGCTACCTGTAATGAAATGAGACAAAAGAGAGCACAGTAAGACAAAACAATGTCTCATCCAGCAGTCCTGTACTGTGTAAAAACAAATGATTATACACAAAACCACCATATAAAAACATGTATAAGAAATATGCAAATTTTCACAAATTCTTTCATTTTATGACGCATCCTGCGATTCGCAGTACACATTATACATCACTGTACTTAACAGTAGTATCAACATTAGGATTCTTATAATAAGATGTCTTGCAAAGTATTTACAAATGTGAATTTGTGTATGTGTCATGATAACTTTGCTATAAGGGAAATTGTAATTCAGAGTAACCCTGGTGCACCATGACCCTGAAGTCTGTGACATGAAGCCAGCAGGTGGCAGTAGAAGGCTCAGCTCAATTACTGACAAGCAGCACTACAGAGCCCTTTTCATTTCAATTGTTCCAGTTTTGTCTTGAAAAATTATCTCAGAAATAAAGTAATTCATGATACATAAATCTAGTCCCAAATAAGCAAATCCAGCATGCTCTGTCCTTTAAACGTAGGAAAAACCCCTGTAGCCTGTCAGCATTTTAACTGCAAACCTGACTCCTGAATAATAAAGTCAGAGAGGCAAGAGTCTGCATATGGCTGACTATTCATTTCACCTTATGGAGCAGAACTCTGTGCTGCATTCCTCCACTTACACAGGCACCCTGGGCGGCACCAAAATGCTCTCTTAATTTTAGCTGCCCCCAGGCATAAATCAGCGAGTGGAAAAACAGAGCCAAAAATGCACAGAGAAAACACAAGAGCAGCTACTGCATGGGGAGTGTTAAGCTTTAGCACTGAGACGGCTATGGAGAGCTGCTGAGTAAGGAGGATACCTTTTCTTAACGGGGCAATCTGAAAAAGAACCATAAAAATGCCAAAGCAGAATGAAACTTGTGATGTGCTTTTCTTGCGATCTGATGCAGGATCCCTACCTAACTTACTGGCAGTAGGGTTGGGGGGATGAAGGGGCCCATGGTGGCAGACTAGGGGTCTGTTTTTTTAGGGGGTGGCCGGGGGGGAAGAGCGGGGTGCTCCACAAATGTATTTTAACCTCCCAACACCCCACCCCTCCCAGTTCTACCTACTCCACGGCACCCCCAAGGCTCTGGGTCTAGTTTAGAAACCTGGGGGCCTCAGAACAGGGGAGCCATTGTATGAGGCAGGGTCCCTGCACAGCAATCAAACGCAGCTCCCCGTACAAAAATAATTCCACACGCAGAGTGTATAAGCGCACGGGGGCAAGTGAGCCACCAAAAGCTTTGGAATGAGGGAGAAAGTGTAAGAGAAAGATGAACAGACAGACAGAAAAAAGAAGGAGAGAGAGAGAAGGGAGGAGGAAGGGTCTGTTAACCCTTTTCCTGCTGTGTGCCACATATGTGGGCTGACCCAGACAGGCAAACAGGCAGCATTGCTGAGAAAACCTCAAATCATCCCACAGAGAAATTCAGGGCTGCTGTACAACGGAGAGGGAGAGGTAGTCGGGGAGTAGGAGAGAGAGAGAGAGAGAGAGAGAGAGAGAGAGAGAGAGAGAGAGAGAGAGAGAGAGAGAGAGAGAGAGAGAGAGAGAGAGAGAGAGAGAGAGAGAGAGAGAGAGAGAGAGAAACACCACAGCTGACAGTTTGGTGGAGGGAGTCTTGGCTGTGCTGTCTATTTATTTGGACGGCTTCTTCCTCTCTCAGAAAACAAACATGTCCCGGTAATCTGACAGCACAGTGGGAGGACTGGCCAATGTTCAGCCTTTAAGACCCTCACTCTCGCTTTCCTTCTCGTCTCCCCCATCTGCTCAGAGTCTGTTAGATTACATAACATCCACAAACAATTTTCTTTTCTCTCCTTCCTATGAGTGATGGCTCTTTCAAAAGGAACTGTCCTCCAGTTTATGCATGCCTGTAATATTGAGATCTTTAGGGGTTTGTTCAGCATTGTAACTGACCTCCATCGGGCCCCTGCTGTTTACTCTGTGGAGCTATATGATACCGTTGCCTCAAACATGTGGTCTGAGCTTTGTCAACAAACTGAGGGTCCCAGTCACCAAATCTGGGGCATCTTGCCACCTAAGGCTGGCCAATAGGCTCAAAAATCATCAAAATTCTTTTTAGCCCGTCTTCACACCAGACTTGCATAGTGTACGTCAGATATTTCCAACAAGTCCTCCAAACCAAAACACATTATTTGTCATTGCCTTCCATGACCCATGAATGTTTTCTCAGCTGATGTCCCAACTGCAAAAATGATATTATTTGCTAGCAGTGTTGGAAAGTTGCTTAAAAATGTAAATATTTATTTTGTATTTAAATGACTTGACTAATCACTCAATTGAGAAGATCTTTGTGCAAACTAAACTGTTTAAATCCAATATTTACATATTTAGCTCTGCTCTTGTCTTCTTTGCTGTATGAGCTGTAAGCTTCGTCCACAAGTATAGTCTGTGGAAATACCAGATTTAAACATTAGTTACACTATACAAAAAGATGCCCTGTTGCACTGATGGACACATACATAAAAAGAATCAATCCTATGTTCCCTCTGCCCTATGTTGGATGGGTCGGTTAGGTTTAGACATGATGAGTGAAATTGGTTAGGGTTAGGGTAAGAATATCAGGGTAAGCCAGTCAGATGTAGAATAAAGTGGGTTAAGGGGTTTTCAGAATAATGGGCCATCGAAACAATTGCATGGCACAGGTGGAAGAACTGATCTGAGCGAACATAAGACTAAGGCACTAAAAAAAAGTCTGTGCTGAGATGTCTGCGCCCGAGCTGTGGACAAGCACCGAGGTCACAAATGACAAAACCAGGTGGATCCTGAATGCACGCTCACCAGCGACTTGCTTTAGCAATCCAGGTACAAAGACCACCATCATATACAGTCAACTGAAGGGAGATCAATCCTTCAATAAACTCCTGGTAAGACAGCAAACAAACCGACCCACAAATTGCAAAAGTATCAGAGTTACTGAGATTAGTAACAGTAATTTAGAACCTGAACTTAAATAGTAATCCCTTAGACTGCTCCTGACCTTACTGAAACACATTACTGCATAATGCTTTTCTTTTACTACACATTACATATGACATAAAAAAAAAAATTTCATATTCCTTTTTTTTCTCTGATCAGCTACTGCTATAGTTAACTTTCACTTTAGTTTAGGCACAAAAATTTGGTTAAGGTTAGGGAAAGACCGTGCATTGCTCGTCTGTCACTGGGCACAAACTTGCATATATAAAATTCAAATGCACAATATTATGACCTCCACTTGCTTTCTGCCTTGCTACATAAAAGGCATACTACTTCCTACACTGGCACTGAATGCTGGCATTCGACATAAATCTTGCGGTGCAGAATCGTCCAATATGAACGTAATTCCCAAAGACACTGAGCCAGTACTTGAAGACTGTCCTCACCAGAGAACAACATAATGAGTTGTTTGTCTGAATTCCTAAAATGACAGAACAAATGTGGAAGTGATGCTCTGATGCTGTGGTGGAGAGGTGGATCAACAAAGTGTGTGAGCTTACTGTTCACATCCAATCTCCTACCAGTGGTCAGTGTTGTTTTTGACAATCTTTTGAGGACCTCCCTAACCTTGATCAAGTGTATTCGTTACCTGGCCTTTAAGACCTCAGAAAAGTGACAGAAATATATGTGTCGAGAACAAAAAAAAAAAACAAACAAAAAAAAAAAAAAATCCTAATCCTGCTGACTGTCTCACCTCCCCATATCTGATCAATCGCTGCATGAAGTGGGTGTGAATTTCAGATTGTCAGTTCTGGAAAGTCAGAGAAATGTTTGGCAGCAGCACCTCAATTCTGATGCCGGAAAGGATGAAATCCAAGGTTATTATGCACCTCTCAGCAGCTAGCTTTAATTAAAGCTGAGCTCATCTCAGTGTTTACATGAATAGCCACTGCTTATTATCCACCTCCGCTTATGCTAATGTGATATGTACATAAATTCCTGTCATGCTAAGTGCCTGAACCCCAGTAGTTAAGTGAGCAGCCGCAGACTATGGTGGCTAACAGCAGACAGCTAACAGTAAAGGGCGCAGAGCCAGGCCGTTGAGCCCCTGTGCACCAGTGATAATCTGCCAATAGAAGGAACTAATGCAAGGGGAGCTCAATAAAAATGTTGTGAGGGGAGAAAGGGGAGAGAGTGAGCGAGAGAGAGCTCTCCAGACCTCCTTTTTCCCTACTCAGCCTTCGAGCCCAGATGTTTATGGTCTGTATAAACTATTGAGGGCTCGAGAATGTCCCCCACTCTGGAGCAAGCAGCAGCAGTGCAGAAGCCCAGACTTATCTCTCTCTCTCTCTCTCTCTCTCTCTCTTTCCCTTTCTCTCTCTCTCTCTCTCTCTCTCTCTCTCTGTGTCTCTCTCTCTGTGTCTCTCTGTCTTGACTCCCTCACTGTAAATCCATCCAGACACACAAGCAACGACGACAGCTGGGAAACAGAACTATTGCAATTCTCCAAAGACACTCAATCACCTCGGACCGGTTCCACACACTTCTAAAAAATAGCTCACCCCCCTTCGACTTCTTTTTTCTATCTCACACTCACTGTCTATAACTGTTTCTCTTGCTCACACCCTCCTGCCCATGTCCTCAAATAACTACTGTAAAGGATATATTTCTTCATCGAGTTTGCTCTCAGATCTCTGTCTTGTTACTCTCCCCCTTTTCATTTTTCCCCATCTCTTCTCACATCTCTGTGTGTCGGAGGATTCAGTCTTTCGTTGTCTGAGGTTTTTTGCTCTGCTCCGTTTCCAGCACATGTGGTATCAAACCGACCTACATGGGTGCGATAAAGCAAACAGTCCGCGGTCCCTCCCTGACAGACTAATTTGAACAAATTCTCAAATTGCACCCCAAATTGAAAGCACATTGGGGTGCGGGCGGCCATTACTTATAAAAATCTGGATAAGTGACCAACAATGAGGCCAAAATAATGCATGGGCAACTACCCTTGTTACTACAAGCAGCTGGGTAGACAGACAGATGTTCAGATTGTGCCCGTGGTTGCACCAGTGTGCGGGTGTCTCAATGATATTTCTGCGCATGACGTGGCAGGAATGTTTTGTTATGGTATGGCTGTAGGGTGGGGAAGTGTGTCCCTGCCCTGTGCCGAATGTACGTACAGGGCTTAATGACTCTGAGGAATGTTAATCAGAGGTTCAATAAACAGAACCAAATGCACACACGATGCACACAGATGTGTATGAAATGATTGGACCTTGGACCATCCATTTTTTGGAGGAGGGTGGGGGGGTAATAGTGAATGGGGTTGGAGGAAGACATCACATGACCTGAAATCACTAATGCTTCCAGGGCTTGGATAAGTATTTCCCCTCCTCTCTCTTTTTCTGTATTCTGGAAGCTCGGCTCAGCTCCAACTCTCGTGAGTGAAGCCAGAGGTCTATTTTCTGGACGGGGTTACTCCCCGTCTATGATTGTGTTTGTTTGTGCTGCGGGGGGAAAAGAGAGAGCCGCTTTAGTTTCCAAATCATCAGCGCTGCAGGGTCTGCGTAAAGCCTCAACCCTCCTCCTTCATTTACTAACATGGTTCCTCTTGCCCTGAGGCTCCCAGTGTCAATAATACATGCTGCTCACTTCTCAAAGAGCTGCCCCAAAACAGGTCAGTCAGTCCGGGTACAGGACGGGAGCATTCATCTTTTTGATTGTCGGGAACAGATCCAAAGCAATTTCAACTGGCAAGTGGAGAGGATTCCCGAGACATCTCTATCTCCAAAACACACAAGGTCTAAATCAAAAGAAGGGCAGCAATGGGCAGAGTCGTGGTGCAGCACGCCTAAGCCGTGGCTAAGTCGCGCAGCCAGTGGCCATAATGAAAACTGCTCTGCGGAGCGTGCCCAGTGGCGGTCAGACAGATCCACCCGCTGCAGAGCTGCACAATGAGGCTGTTATACTCATGACAAGCATCTCTCTCTGCCCAGACGCTGTGCACCGAGAAAACTGTTGACACCCACAAAATACAGTTCCCATTACATCACGCGGAGGCCCATCACAATTTTTGGGAGTAATGTTAAATTTAGTTGAGCCATCAGTCACTCCACCCAGTGTGGTGTCATGATATTCTGCAGCAGAAGCAGCTCTCACTATTTTAAAGTACAGAATGCGAAGAATTCAAAGATGGGAGAAACTGCTCTCTGTATACCAACCACATTACTCCTGATCTGCTTATTGTTTTTTACAGTAAACGGTAGACATACCTATTGTCTGAACCAGACATCTCTGCGTATTCAGAGCAGCAACTATGCCAGATGTTACATCTTATATCAAAATGTAATTTGCATACAGCCTCAGAAAATTGGCTATGTTTCCCCGCCGAAACATATGAAGCAGGATTGCAGCAAGGAACTCTTCAAAGACAAGAGGCTCAAATTTAGTTGCCTCCATTGCAAATTGCAGATCAACTTTCTTTGCTGTGCTGAACACACAAGGCCTAGCGTGATTCCTGAGGCAATGCACCTGGGCTTCATCTTTCTGGACCATGTGGAATAAGGCGCAGCAAAGTCAAGTGGGGGATGTAGTCGATGGTTATCTCAAGAAGGGAGAGAAACCCCCTTGGTTTCCACGGCTCTGCTTAATACTGGGTAGCCATTATGGAGAAATGAGTTTCCAGTAAAGGCAATTTCATTATTTACTGACGGTAATATGAGAATAGTGTGGCAACAAAAAAAAGTGTCATGTTGTTCGCTGGGGTTTGGCATTTTTTCATTCTCACTTCTCATCCAAAAGTAAAAGTAAGTAAGAAAAGTTTATGAAACGAGGCTTGTGTCTTGAGTGAAAGTTGATTTTCATTTCCATTCTTTGGCAGAGTTAGTACAGGCTTTAATTTAATCAAAAACGACAAGATGCAGCTCACCTAAACTGCTGTCTTTTTACTGCCCTGATGTTGTCAAAAAATTGATTATTTTCAATATTCTAAACGTTTTTCCATTTTTCTGTTCTGTTTTTTTTTTTAATCAATCGTCGAACAACTTTTGTTGTCTAATAACTTTTGAGTCCAATATTTTTTTCAATTGACCATTAATTGATTATCATCCATCGTTCCTGTTGATTCAACTTTTTGTTTATTAGCACTTATGTTGCATGAAGTTTACTTACTTTCCCTGAGGTAATTGAGATGAGAGAGAAGAACTTCAGCATTGTACATGGTGGTGAGCCGGAGGAAGTCGTCCTTGCCCATCTTGCAGAGCTCTTTGCCGTCTGTGTTCTGAAACATGGCCGTGTCGATCTCTAACAAGCCGTACTCCTTGATGGCCCACTCTAGCCACTGGCGTACATGGTCCTGAGACCACAACGAAGGGTCTGCAGGAAGACAGAAGAAGAGGGGAAGTTTTGGACAGACACCAGGGAAGATAGAGTTAGAAGAGCCCCCATATCTGACTGAGGTAAAGGCAGGGGGAGCAATGAACAAATTGGAAACAGAACTTTGTATCAGTAGCAGACCTTGTTCGGATAGTTATAAATATTCTTTGTCATGTTTTAACCACATGAATAAGATTTACCAGATGACTCTTATTCAGGTACATGATCTTTCATTCAGTCGGAAATCCCTTCCTGTGATTGTCCAAATGTTGTAGTATGTTTTGTATTGCATTTGCAAGTAACACTTGACCCAAGTCTGATATAGTGTACAGTCAATCTGGAAACCAAATCTCAAACTTACCATTTGTGGTAAAGGAGTGGCCTCCAGTGGGAGCTCCTATTAGGTCAATAGATGAGTGGACGTTTGCATCAGTTTAGCACTAACATTTGAGTAGCCTTTACAATGGAAAATGTACCATGGCTCCATTTGATTTTAATTAAATGAATAACATGTGCTCATTTTTGGAAAATACAGTCATTCACTCTGGCCTATGTGTAACAACGTAATCAACCTATGTGTTAAAATTACTTTTTTAAAGCTACAACCCTGAAACTGCACTTGTTACTCCCTGAACTGTTATTTCACATACTGAAAGATCAAATTGTGAAACTGTGAAACCAGTGAAGAAATATATGAGTCTGGCAGACAAACAGACATCTCTACCTGCACGCATTCAGCCGTGTTCCCAAGAGTGACGTAAAACATTGGAACAATGCTTTACCCCACAAACCAGCTAAATAGAAATGGGACTCATAAAACATTTACAGCATTGGCAAAATTATACCAAAATAGAAGAATGATTCTGTCTGCAATTGCAGCAGCATCACACAGAAATACTTTTAGCAATTAGCACCTGTATAAATATGCAGACACACTGTTTTGTGACACATCAACCATCTCATGTCAGATATGATTTCTTTTTATTATATACATACTTTTCATTATTACATACCTGCAGGTACAATGACTCTCCGCTCATTGGTGGTCATGTTGGGGGGAGGGGCATTCTTCTCATCCATGTAGTTTCCATAGTTCATCTGAGATGCGTCATTCCCCCCCACAAGCTTATTGCATTTACCCACACTGCAGTCCACTGGAGACTCCCTGCTACACACACACACACACACACACACACACACACACACACACACACACACACACACACACACACACACACACACACACACACACACACACACACACAGACTGTTGTAAAAATATTATCAGCAGATAAATTGGGTGTTGTTGGTTTTCTTTTCCAGTCATTGACTTTGGCATGAGATATATGAGCCCTAAACTGGCCAGGGCCAAGTATACCGAAGCAAAAAGTGCGGGTAGGGAAACAGCCTGTTGAATGACAAATGACAACATTTATAGCAGCAGCTATAGTGATGAACACCAAATGTCTAAGATGTCTAATAAAAAATAGAAAATCTCATATCTCACTGAACACAGAATAATTTGAGACACAGGAAGTGGTTTTCATGCCATACCTGGATCCATTCATGTGCTCATATTCTCTCTTGACGTTGACCCGCACTGGCTGGTTGATCCACTCCTGCTGTGGCGGTAAAGGGTTGATTTTGTGGGTCTGGCCATAGTCCTGTGTGCCAGATGCAGTCATGTCTGTCTTGGGGAGAGGGGCAGCAGCAGCGTACGGAGGCTCAAATAGGGACTGGTCTTCACTCACCACTGATAGCGCCTCCTGTAGGCAGAAGGAACAAATACTTGGCATGTTCTCGATTAACTTTACAAGTGCTCGTATGTGAGCTTCCACATATGCCGTAATATTCACTTAAAATAAGTATCTCAGTATTTTGGGAAATATGCTGATTTACTTTCTTGTAGAGCGGTAGATAATAAGAAGGACACACACTTGTCTATTTAATTTATGGCTATAGCCAGCAGTTGGTTAGCTTAGCTTGCACTAAACACACTAATTAACACATTATAGGTGGCATGGGTTTACATTTGCTATTTTTTGGATGGGCACAGTAACTTGCTGGCACATAGCGTTACTTTTTTTTGTATGTTTTAGAGATTCATGAAGACAGTTTGTTTTACATATGGACAGAACCAGGCTTGGTGTTTTCCCATGATTCTTTATATTAAACTAAGCTAACAATCTTCAAACAGACAGATATGAGACTGGTATTAATCTTCTTATCTATTGTAACTCTTAGCAAGAAAGCGAAAAGGGCATATTTCCCAAAATATCAAACTGTTTCTGTGGTAAGACATACAATAGTCACATCTTAGGAATGATAAGAATAAATTCACATACATGAGCAGATACAATTCCAGTCTTTCATTTGTCACTACCCGGAAACCTGTGATGTAAAATTTTCAATCTCTTGTGTGTTTTTTGTTTACAGCAATTATGAGCAGTTATGGGTCATATCGCAGTCTGGCATCCTAAGTAGTTTGTGTACACAACCCACGTAGCAACTGTAGCTTCCTGTTGATGTTAGGATAACTTCAATCATGCCCACTGCAGTACGACAGAGTTGTAAGGATGGGATCTATCACCACACTGGTTTACAAACATTATCAGTCAATATATACACCTCTTCTACCAGTAATGACCCATTGACCAAACCAAAAAATGGCTTCTCAAATTGTCACATTTACTGTCTGACAGCTGACAGTTAAATATATTCCAAACCAAATTTCCCAGATTCCTAGTTGTGTAATCATTTTCTCTCGCACATCACCATTCTTAACTTCACTGAGACCCAAAAATCCCCTGTGTCATGCCCTGGTGTGTCTGTCTTGTCTGAGCACTGGGCTTCCCTCCACAGCTGAAGACTCAACAGAAGCAAGGGGGGTCATGGCTGCATTGACCCCTCTGCTGTGCCTCAGCTGGAGCAATGTAAGATTATTAAAGAAAACAAACGCAGAAACTCATGGCTGGACAACATATTTCCTACATGCTCCTCCTATAATGTCTTGGAAGTAAAGCTTGGGCTGTGTACAAGGTGGGTTACATTTTAACATACAGATATCACTGCTTAGGGTTTGACGGGGAATAGAGTCAGGTAATGTCACCATCTCTGAGCAGAACCGGGCAACTTTTAGTTGGCACAGAATGGGGGTATTGCTTAACAATAACTTGATGAGTCAGCCATAGTTATCACTGTTCCATCCATCACTGTTAACAACCAACAAATTAAAAAAAAAAAGGTCAGACTATCAAATGAAATCATTACGGTCGTATGCTTCTGCTGGGGATTAGGTTCGGGTCTGATGCACATCTGGATCTGATAGGATCTGATGGCACAGCTTAGACTGAGACGTGTCTAACTCCCGAGGACTGAATTATTTCATTCCAAAATGCCACATATCTGCTTCAGGGGGAAAATGCTACTTGATATTCATTGATCAGTATTTCCAACATGTAGCCATTTGCATTCTGTAAAATGTTGCTTTTATGAAAGTTAAATCCTCGTGAGCTCACATAACTTCAGTCTCATTCCATTCTAAGACATGTCATGCAAGAGGAACGTTTTCACTTATCCCCGTTTGGATGATAAATGTCTCTTTTTGTTGCAAAACTTTTCCTCTGGGATGACTATAATAACGTATGTGTAAAGACACACACACCAAAACACTACAGTGCCTATGTATGTATGTCTGTAATGGCAGGGATGCATTTTCACCAACTCCTTTTTGACACTGAGTTGAAAAATACAAGCTTTTCCTCTGACTTAACCTTTAATTTCCTTTGACTACAATAATCACCACCTGAAAGTTTTCCACAAAACAATTCTGATTTTACTTTAAACTTTGAAAGAAATAATGCATCTTTCAATTAATCTGAGTTCTCAAAAAAAAGAAACATCAGGATGATGAAATCATTATACTTAGCAAATGACTGTATATGATGATCATCATTATGCCAATACTTGATCTAATATTTGAACTATAGACATTGATATTGATTAGCAGCCACTCATTCTATTCTGTGTCTTAATTTCTTTTTTTCCTTAAGGAAGCTGAAATAATTCAGATTAATATTTAAAACCACCGCAGATACTTTGGATAAAAACAGTTGAAGCCCTTACTCAGTACCATTCATTATTTCAAGTTAAGGCGACCTTTGCAGTGGAAAAAGGTTTTAATTTGTGATTGCACTCTAGTGCCCTCTGTTGTAATGCCCTGAATACTGACTGTGTCTACACTAAGTTAAGTATGGATACAAAGATTTACAAAGTGTGACAGCGTGTAACACCGTGGAATAAAGGGCACTGGGCTTCTGCTTTAATAATGTGGTGACAAGTCAAACTCCTTCTCAAACAACAGAGAAATCATATTTAATTTTTCTTCACACAGAAGCAGTTTTAGCAAATATTTTTTTGTACATACACAACTACTCCAACAATAAAATACTACTCTTCAAGTTAATGGCTTGATATAAAAGCTGATTCTCAAATCATCTCGCCAAAATTAGATTTTCCAGTGATTTCATCAGTGGATCCATCATAGTCTCAACCCTGGCAGCAGGACTATCTGAGCTGAGCAGACCAGCTAGTCTGTGGATGATAAAGTGTGGAAGAGTGAGGGAATGTCTCATTACAGCCCGATAAGGCCTTACTGTGCTATTATGACTGTTGCACGTTATATTTACAGCGACATATCAGCCTGCGCAATTGAAACCATGATTGGCAAGTGGTGTGTGCCTATCAAGATTGCAGAGGGTTTTTTTAAAAATAGGATCCCATGAAGAGAAGCTGAAAGGATGACAGGCCAGTGCCTATGTTTTCTCTCCAGTATCTGTAAGGAACACACAGAGATACAGGCAGTTTACTTCTCTGTCTGTCTCACAGTGTCCACAGAGGGTTCTCTAGTCTTCTTAAACAAGATGAATTCCTCCAGAGGACCATGAATATAATCACGAAAAACTGTAAATAACTTCTGAGTAAAAGGGGGAAAAACATCATATAAATCATAGCTCAGCTGTTTAGCTGCACGCACCATTATAAGCATTGTGTGAGTGTGACACCTGCTGGGAGCCACCTCTCTTCTGTTTACATCAACCAAGTCTATCTCTCCAAAATGCGTCACGACGTGTCTGGAGCAGACTGGATACATGCAATAGCTCCTCATCCAGACTACACGTGTGATTGTTTGGCGTTCACACACACAGCCATCTAGCAGGAGCCACCCAGAGGGGGGCATTCCTGTCTTTTGTTTAAGGAGGAAGAGGAAACCTGTCAGGAAAAGATTGTGTGGAGCAGGAAGCTCTCATGGCTAGAGAGCCCTTCCGCTCTTTTAGCGAGCATGAATGCAGCTAGCAACTGGTCATTTACACCCAAGGAACCAATTATGATTACATTAATTGCCATAACTTGTTGCTTTGTTACAAACAGGCATTAATGCCCTCCTGCAGCATGGCTTCCATCCCCAGTACATAAGAAAACAATCACAGCGCTATGAGCGGTGAATGACGGGATTTAAGTGACTATATATGCAGCCTGACATTTTTGTCTGGCCAACGTTTACACTCATCCAAAACTCACACCACACCCAGCCGCCACAAACCCGCTACTTTAAATTTCCAAAAGAAAACACATCGTATTACTTTTCAGCAACAATACGAGCAAATGCAGACGCTGCATTCTTCTGAGCTTACACTTGTTAACCGGAGGACACAGGCTGAGCTGAACGCATAGCAGGATGAACTAATGGGGACTTGCCATTCAACATCTGGTGGCTGCAGCCATAATGCATCTGGAATTTGACTGTCGGGGGCCAGTAGCCAAAGTTAATGTACACCAGCGCTCTCGACTACCAACATACCGTTTCAAAGAAGTTGTGTAATAACTATATAAGCAGCAAGCCAAGGTATTGTGAAGCTTGTGGGTTTTAAGTGTCGCAAACGGACCAGTTACCGCATGAAGTTGCCAAATGACAGCTTTCCGTACACTTTCACACAACTCTCTCTGTAGCGGTGGGCGAGAAGTTACAATTATCAACTGCAACACACTAAGAGATTATATCAAGTGTTAATACCAAACCATCACACTGGTTTGACCCACGACAGGATCTTTGGACCGAGTCGGGCGATGTGCCACACCGCTGTTGCGCAGCTCGACACATCGTATCCAGCGGTACATCCAGCCATGGCTATTGCTCAATCCCGCTGCCCAGACTAAACCAAACCGTTGAACTCGTAGATTACTTATACCAATATGAAAGTACATTCGGCGAGTTGTCTGAAATAAATAGCCCTTGCTTCATTTTGCCTTTCCAGACGTGCGTAAATTGTGCGCTTGGTCTCCAAAAATCCAAAGCGTGATTCTGATTTCGTCTTGAATCCACACCGTAGCGTGTCCTCACAACCAGGCAATTTAGCGAAAAAGGAGAGAGGATACTTTCGAAGAAAGAGAGAAAAAGAAGGAAATGTGGTTACCGCTTTCACACCGAGAGAAAAAAGCCGCTCATCGTCGTCAGATTGGAGGTCCCAGCTCACAGACCGACACACAGGGGCATTTCAACCCATTGCTTAAAAAAAGGAGGCGCAACTGCGAAAAAGCAGTCTCCCACAAACTCATACACCCCGTTCTCCACCCTTACCTTAATAGTTCCGTCCATTTTGCGCAATTTTCAGCGGACCCCGACAATATCCCAAACATGACACGCTCCTGAATTAATTCCAGCCCCCGGTATGTGGCGGAGAGAAAGAGACACTTTTACCGGATTGAGTTTTTTCTTTCCTCTAAATTTGGGAAGTGAAGTCACCACTGTTGAGAAGGTTGAGAAGGAAGCTGTGTGTCACCGAAAGCCCTGCCTTCAAAAAAGCAGGATACTGTCCCAGAGAGATAAGCAGGGAAAACAATTGAGTGTTCGCTCCACTGTTATGTTTTTCTGCTCGGAAATATTTACAGGATGACTGCCTGCGTTGTGCACAGCCATTGCTGCGTAGCCTGCTGTAGAATAGACTGGCGTGTTTTGCTTTCCCAGTAGTGTCACGGGTGGCGTGGACGGGTTTTCTGTTTGTCCGGTTTATGAATTATTTCTGCACACATTTAACTGAGATTTTCGGAATGTGTCGCAGTTATTTGATCCAATGTTTTAGAGCGCTGTTCGTTCACGCCTACCCTTCAGACTTGCATCTGGCCATGCCTCCATCCTTCTGTAAATCACAATGTTCTCTGTATATTATCCTATATTTCATAGTGAAAGTGATACGTGAAATGAAGTTTATCTATGTATGTGGACAGATGGTTCTGCCTTCCAGCTGATGGAGCTCTAAATCAGAACAGGAGAGCAACCTGAACACCTATGGCAGGAGTTGTTGCAACCTTGTCTTTTTTGTTACAGCTCTCTGTGAAGTTTTCCTGAAACACCATTAATAAAAGCCAAGCATTCAGCTCCTAACCGCACTACAGTCTGAAGGTCTGCTCTACACGTGTGCGTCTGCTGCTCAGCGCAGGAATGAATGGATGAAACGCAGACTGCGTCAACAAAAGCTCATTTGAAAAGGGGGCACAAATGTGTTAAATATATTTGTACTATTGTTCTTATTATTGAGTTAGTTATTCAATAATTCCCCCCCCTACTCGCCTGAGCCTAAAAAAAGAGAAATCCCCTAATCCCCACCCCCACGTAGGTATTTTTTCCCTTTTCGTCTGCCCTATGAAATTGCCCTCATCAATTCAAGCATAATTTTAGCGCAGATGCTAGACAAGGAGCCAGCTCTGAACGTGACCAGACCAATAACACTGCAAGAAACGTCCATTTCCACAGAACAACCAGCATTTCAGTGATATTTTAAAGACAAATGAAACTCATAGAAATCGAACAAGTAGATAACTTAGACTAGATTTGAAGGGAATCCACTTTTACCCTGATTGTACTATTTAATTGGGATTTTTTTGAGCAAACTTGATTACTGATCATTCCAACAGTATTAAGAAAATTACATTTGATAAGAAACAACTTTACTTTGGAGCAAAGTAACGTATCTCATTACACTGCCACTTTCTAGAATGTTTAACAATATATGTATGATTAAGTTGAAATGGTGATGATGGACATTTTTTGCAGTGTTGGGGTTCCAAACAGAGACCGTGCCGCCGCAGCGACTGACAGCAGGGCCGGTTTGTCTGCTCTCGACTTGGGGGTCTGGTGGGGCCGAGGGCCCCCACCCTTGGGACCACCACATCTGGATCCTGCTAAGGGTCAAGGCTTCTCCTGCCTGAGGCCAGTTCAGACTCGTGTAATTAAGGGAGACACCTTGTTTAACTCTTCACTGACTGGTTTGGTTTCTTTTTTGTTGTTTTTCCAATAGATTCCAGTGTCTGAGGTTTTCATATAGGCATTTTATTTCAGGGACACTGGCAATAAAATGGCAAATTAAAGAGGTGCTTAAGATTTGTGATTCACATGCTTTATGACCAGCAATAGAACCACATCTCTTAAAACCCCTCATTCCTTCAGTTTTATACTGCAATGTGTGTCTTTGGATTCATGTCTTCAGCTTCCATTAATAAAAATGTAAGCTTACCCTTACAAAATCAGTTTCGGTTTTGTAAATAATTTAAATGCAGTGTTATGAAATACTTCTGCAAATTTCCAGAATGCTTTTCAAATGACACAAAACCCTTATGTTTTCCTGAGAAATCTGACTTTCTAATCAAACATCATCTCACCAGTGGCAGCTTGCCTCAAATCAGATAGCTCCCTCTCTGTATCAACATACTGTACCTGCCATTCCAGTCATAAAGCTTATTAGGACGACTGGGGGTCCAGGACCTACCAAGACCATAATGAATACAGTGGTAACAAACATTTTGGAAGGCCAATAAACAGATGCAAGTTGGTTTACACAGCGAACCACAGAACATCTGGCTTGACGCTGGAACTAGACAGCCAGACATTTCTTCCTTACACCACGAGCCAGTAGCTCCTCTGTCTCTCCGCTGGGGCAGCAAGCCAGAGGTGGGCGGACACTATAGACTTTATGTTCAGCAGCCTTTCAATTGTTAGGCCCAGCCTTTCTGTTTTAGCTTATGTGAAGATCTACTAGGATTTAGTGCAGAGAAAGTGAGTATTAGGTGTTTAATTTGTCACATAGGCCCAATAAGTGAAAACAATCTGTCAAAATGGAAATCTAGGGGGACATTAACTTTAAAAGCTTTCTTTAATCGGGCACATTTTTATTAATAGTGTGTTGAGTATTCAGCTGCATGCCAAGGTGACTTTTTTTTTTTTTTTCAAAAAAAGTCAAAACAAATGTGAAACTGTCCCCTCCATCTTTTCTTTTCTTGTGCTTTCTATAAGCATATATATTTTATAGTGTCAGCTATGAATTTAGGGTTGCTCACTGGTATCTCATTTGATCAGTCCTGAGGTGGGAAATTACGCATCCAGTATGGAGTGTTATTCCAAAACACAAAATATAGTCCCAGTCAATATGAGCGCCCTGCTAACGTTGCTGTTTATTAGACAGCAGACGTGTATTCAGATCATTCCTTCTCTCGGGCTAAAAGACAGCCCGAGTCAAAATACTGAGGGCAAGAAGTGGAGTCTGCAGCACATAGAAGCACGAACTGTCTGGCCCCTCGCTCTAGGCCATAATTAATTTGAGATTTATTTTTATTGGAGAGTTCCAGTCTCGCCTGGCCTTAACCAAACAAAACCAAATGTTGGGCCGAGGATTCGCTTGAATGGGGAATATTTCTTTAAATTCTGTATTGAGGCGTGCCACATGCTGACCAATATCTCCCTGAATGCGACTGAGCCAGGGAGTGGAGCACTAGCACGCAAAAAAATGCACGCTACCCCTGAATCCGAGCAGAATAAAAAAATAACATTATTGGAATCAGAACAAACAAAAATAATCTAGCAGCAAATCATAGAAGCTAAATGCAAGCACTGTAAAATTGAAAGTTAACTCCTTCCATGCTCAGGTCCCACTAACCTCTGTCTGTCCCTCATGGGCCTCCTGTCTTTTTTATTTTAGGGAGCAGAAAGTCTCATTTAAAGGTATATTTTCTCCTCAAACATTCCGCGCTATTCAGCTCTCTCACAACAAATCAGGAATTGTTCTGAGCCCTGAAACGCCGAGTCTCTCTGCAGTGGCACAAACGCTGTGGCTGCATGAAAAGAGCCCTTATTCAAATGGGGAAATAAGTCTTCAAAACATTAACAAGTCGCCCTGGAAAAATACGTTGATTATGTAGATATTACCATAGCTCGCCTCTGCACAATGGCTCATTTTAATGAGGCACAATCCCAGCAGTCAGCTGTCGAAGATTATTAAGATACATGTGAGCAAACCCAAATTAAATGCGAGCAGCGTGCACGTTGAGCTTGGCATTGTGTGGGCATTATATGGTCATATACAGGTTTATACAAAATATGCAATGGTTTCAGTGCCTCATGTGTAGCAGTCTCAGGTATTCACGCTGCGCCATGTGTGACGTGCGCAATGCGTTTTTTTATGTGAAAACCAGATGTGCGCTGTTTGCTTTATTTACATTCTCGAGAGAGAGAGAGAGAGAGAGAGAGAGAGAGAGAGAGAGAGAGAGAGAGAGAGAGAGAGAGAGAGAGAGAGAGATTGATTCATACATAATAATGAGCAATAACAGCAGCGCTTTTTAAAATCGACTAAAGTCGAATCGACCCTGGCACTTCAAATAGACCACAGCAGAGCCACATGTCAACAAGTGACTTTACAGCGTAAACAGAGGGGAAAATAACAACATGGCAATCAAATGCAAAAAGCCTGGCTTACTTAGTAGTACACTTCTGCAAAAGACAAGTTTTATTTTATTTTCCCATATAAAATCAGCAGAAGCACTGTAAACATTTTATTATACTCTGTTAATGCAAACAATTGGAGCTACTCATCTGGTTTAAGGATTGCTTTCTTTAACAATAAGATTGGCATAACTTGATTTTTTTGCATGTTAGTCTGGAAAATATGGGGAGAAATGAAACATCTGAGTTAAAAAAAAAATGAAAGGACCCAAAGTTTGTCCCTCCAACATTACCTGGTCGAAGAGACGGTGGTGTCTTACCTTGACGTAAGACGACGTGTCAGGGACAGTTTGAAACATGTCTACTTGACAGACAGGCCCAAGGGTGCTCAGTGTCCAATGGGCCCTGAGAAAAAAGAGGAATTAATGATAACTTGATAATTATTATGATTTCTTCCATTTTAACCTGGTGTTTTATTTGTATATGTATTATTTTACTGGTTGTGTGCCATTTTGCTAAAAATTTAAAATGAGAAATACATCACAAAAAGATTTTCTTGTTGTCATCAAGAGATCAGTTACACTTGACATGACAGCTACGTGCTGTACAGCAAACATCCAAAACGCACCACATCTGGGTTACCACTTCCACCAAAATAAAGGGAAAGTCAAATATGCTTAATGCCCCCCCGTATGCCTGACTGCACACATGATCCTTTGATTCATTCATAGAGGCCTCATTTCTCTCCAGAGTGGTCAGAGGTATTAGCTACGGGTAGGTTTTAATGACCGCTGTTCGTGCGTTAACAACACCAATTTATACACCACTAACCTACTGGTAACATGGATGACAAGAATAAGAATAAGAAGAAGAAGAAGAAAAGAAGAAGAAGAAGAAGAAGAAGAAGGAGGAGAAGGAGGAGGAGAAGAGGAAGAAGTAGAAGAAGACGAAGAGGGCCCCATCCCAACCCCCATCACGTTTTCCCCTAAAGCTTACCACATATTGAAACACTTTTCACTTTAATAAGTGCAGCTTACAAAGTCTAGGGTGAAAGGGCACTTAGAGGACGGTGTCTTTAGCCCTTCCCTCCCTGTGCAGTTATTAGAAGGCAGTGGCATATACCATCACAATGGCTGTTATATAGACTGCGTGATAAACGTCTATACTGGCAGCCAGGACGCACTGTTCAACATATTTTAACAAGGCCTATGGGGCGTCATTCTCCCGTTCAGTGGCATGTGTGATCTGACCTGTCAGGATTATAAATACATAACCAAGAACCTGCATTTGAGCAGAATTATTTTTGGATGCAGCTCGTGTGCCTTTGTGATATTAAAGTCAATACCTGAAAGGGAAATTTCAACAGAAAAGACACGAAAATAAAACAATAACGAACACAGGGAGACTTAGCCCTTCCTACACACGACCAGAGGTCTAATAGCACTACAGTTTCTCAGCGTAATTTCACGTTCAAGTTTTTTTTTTTTTCATTGAATTCCTGCACCCATGATAAATTAGCCGAGAAAGGGGGGTTATATACGAACGTGGCACGGTATAAATACTAGCAGAGAACCAATGTGTTTTTTTTTTTGTCTTCTCGGCTCCTGCAGGCAAATGCAAGGCTCGCCTCATAAAGTTCCCCAAATGCATCCAATTTCTACGCGGTAAAAGGAGCATAGGATCCCGCATCTGCAGCCAATTAGGCAGAGGAGGACTGGTGAGTAACGGCGTGAACCTCCCTCCGAGACAGCCCCGTGGGCCGGGACCCCTCTAGTGTTACATTTTAAGCATCTTACCTTGCTGTTATCCATCATAAACGAGAGCCAACTGATTTTCAGCTAATACGCATTCCACTTTCTTTTTCTTAGGCTACATACAGTATAAAGCCCCTAAAGTGAGACTGCGATGAGGTGAGCTGCCACAAGTTTAAGTATTTTTCGATCGTAAAACTCATATTTAACGCAGAGATGAATAAGGTAAACGTAGAATAACAAGTCTGAGCAGTAAGACAAACATTAACACAAAGATTTGCGATGGAGGTCAGTTTCATTTCACTATCAGAATCATTCCGAAACGTCCACCTTTTTTGATCGATTGAAGTGCAACCTGCTTTTCACAATGTGATCAACAAAACAATAATTAAGTGGAAATGATTTATAGTTTTATTGCACGCACATCGATAAGCTGCGGAGCATGCACAAGCACGACTTTCAGCAAACGCTAACAGTTGATTTTTTTCTACTCACCTGTCGTTTTCGCTCGTTTGATCTCTTTCGATCTAATCACTCCTTCGCCAATTCTAAATAATTAGTCCCGTCCAGGCAAAGCCGTTTCCCAATGATGATGACAGTGAGTTATTTAGAAAGGGGCTGAAAAGGAGCGCCGGGTGTATGAATGGAAATGCTGCTGAGATGGGAGAGCCGCGACCAATGAGCAGCGAGAGAAATCCTCCCCTTGCCTGCCGTGTGAGGCCACTGAACCATGAAATAAGGGGAAAGCAGAGCGCGTCATAAATCTGCTTTATAAAGTCTTTTGGTAAAGGAGAGTGTCGGAAAAAAATATTTATTTTATTGTTCTTTTTTTTTTTAGATGCTCCAATTTGCATTAATGTGTCATCACAGAACACTGCAGATATCCGAAAAAACATTGGTGCGTGTGCGTAAAGTGCTCTGTGTACAGTGAGAGGACTTCAAAAGCACCACAAACATGGCTGCAAAAACAGCAATTTTCTTCCAAGAAACTTTCACCTTCCCTTCACAAATTAAGCGGTGGATAAAGTGTGTTTAGACTTACGTAGGCCTCCATTGTAACTACAGAAAGCATCATATCATATATGACACGGATTTCCACGCCTCTATCCTGCAAAATAAACCATATTGATAGAATATAACCTGGTGATAACACGGGCCTATATTTATAGGCTATCGATTTGAAATCAGTACAATGACTTAATAATCAGCCATCAGCAGGAGTTTCTCTGCAGATATGCTCATGTTCCTGTCTGTCCTCATGATGACAGTTCCCGCAGGAATACAACCAGCAGCACGAGCTCCTCTGCAGCGGGTTTGTCTTTTCCTGCTCAGTTGACCCCACTCACTTCACTAACTTCATTTCCTTCACATTGCTGCCCTCATCTTCGACCAAGAGTCCCCCCAAAGGATGTGGGGTAATTCACGGTGAGGAAAGTCGCCCAACCGTGGCATTTTATAGCCTCATCAAGGTCGCTGTTTCACGCACAGCAACCGAAGTGAAACGGAGACTTTAAGTTTTTGCACTGAAGAGCCATTAAGACATACCAAAAGTGAGCTCTGCTGCTGGATTTTAGACGTATTTCATGTGCTCATTGCAACAAGCATCTATCATAAAAAAGATGCACATTTCTTGCATATGATGAATTTGTATCATGTGATATTTTCTGCCAAACGAGAGGCAAAGACTTTAAAGATAAAGTCTGGAAACGTTAGAATAACACTCCATTATGCAAAACAATCACTTATAAAAACAGAAGACATATTATACTGACTGACTTTTTACAGTGTTGGGGGGTCATCTGGTAAAAAGGTCGTCTTTCATCACTGGCTAGACCTTCTGTTTGTGGCACCGCTTCCTAATGCAATGATTAAAAACAACAACATTGATAATAGTGTTCCCAGCACCAAACAATGGGCGGAAATCCCAACATCCGTTTTACTGAAAAATGGCATTCATGCGCCTGCTGTGTTGCCTTCCTCAGGATACAGCAGAAGAAGTTTTCTAACACATTTGAACAGCAACTATTAAATTCTCAAAAGAAGAAAATGAAAAGAAATGCAGTGGTCTGATATTCATACTAATATTAAAACAAAGGTAGAGAGAGGCATTAGCTGCTTTGACGGGACACCAGACAAAGGGAGGCTCCACATTTAACCAAAAACAGATTTTGATGGGGACCTTAATGCCTGAAATCATGAGATTTTTTTAATGAGATGTCACTCTTCAATGTGCCATCAGCGTTAAAATCATCACATATTAATTTAAAATGAGTGTCTTCTCATTAGCACTGAAAAGATTAAAAGGAGTCAAACATTTGGATAGAACTGTTTCAAGATCAGCTACACTCTTCTATGCCTATAAATTAATCAGTTAATTATTATCGGGACTTGGCAATATGGAGAAAATCAAATAGCACAATATTTGTGACCAAATACCTCAATATTGTGACTATATTGTAGGGTTTACTATTGGTGCTTTTACAAAATATTTAGATTCTTGATAAATAATCATCAGAAATGTGGATATAATCACTAAAAACAACTAGAACAGTCTGGTAAGTTCAGCCTTTAAAACCAGGATAACACAGCATATTGCGATATCCAAAATCTAAGACAATATCTAGTTCCATATCACTGTATGGATATAATATGGATGTATTACACAGCCCTAACTATTAGCGCCCGTTTAATCTCAGAGAGCAGCAATAACATTTCAATTACCGCCATGTTGGTTATCAGAGGTTGTTGAATTGACCCACTGACTGTCTAAACTTTGCTTTTTCCTATGTGGCAACACTTTCTTGCACTTTTTAAGAAGGTGAAAAAAACCCTCAATACATTTGCAAATGCCTCAGGTCCTCTGCTTGTTTCATCAACTCTTGCACCAACCAGGACTTCTTGTTTTTGCCATGGTATTGACATTACATGTGGGATGGAGGGTGATCACGCCTGTTGAGGGCTCACAAAGTGCTCTCGATTGTCTTTCGTGATTATTTAGCATATGTATGCTTTAATATTGCTGACAAGATCTCCTTCTGTACTTTTTTACCTAACTTAATACTACTGTATAGTGAGGCCAAACAGTCTGCCATCATCAGTTTCCCATATGCAGTCCACTGCCAGTCTTTCCTCATTGGTATGTTAACATTTCAGAGCTCCCTCTCTTGGGATTCCACCAAAAACACTTGTATTTGAGATGATGTGTGGAACCTACAGACATCTGCGATTACATCGCCCAGAGTAAATGAAGCTCCTTACTCTGAACTGTAATGAGTTATTTATTTAGTTGAAGGGGCTACCGAGAGATGATCTGGAGATGGAGATCGGTCCCATTCCAGCCCTTTCTTTCTTTTTTCTGCTCCTCAGGGAGAGAGAAAATGGCAGTGTGGCACCAGGGAAGGCAGGGCAGTGTATCAAATCTTTTCACGCAAGCTTCCCGGCAGGCACGGGCCAGACATGGAACAGCATGTAAGCACAGGGCTCATGTTCAAAAGAGTGGGATTTTTTAATATTTCTATCATTTGTCTGTACTGAATTACAGTTTGAAAGATTTAACAGAGGCCTAATCAAGAAACAGGAGATGTTTTTCATGATGTTCCTGGTAAAACAACTGTGACAAACTGTAATGAAAGAGCTTCTTTTGTTGCAAGAAAAAGATTAGAAAAGAGTTGTGATGGTTTGCCAACTTTACAAGACACTACCCAACAACAGAATTCAAAGAATTTGTCCATTGAAAACAGCTCACACAGAGTGTAGACAGCAGCCCACGTGTGTGCGGTGATAATTAGCAAGGGGAAGTATTAAATTAAAGCAAGGCAGTCATTTTATGAGGCAAGCATTTATGAAGGTAATAGCATCCCTATAAATTAACGACCTCCCAATACCTCCTGATGTGTTGCCACTCATCAGGTCCAGAGCGAACCACCGATACGTCCACGATGTGACCTCATCTGTTCAGTCTTGGTATTCTTGCCCCCGGGGGCTGTGTGCTGAGATGAGAGCTTGGGAGAGTGGATGTTTGTGGAAGGACATGTGGTGTCGAGACAAAATGCACGTTGTCATTACATATAATATGTTCTGGTATGCATTTAATCAAAAGCAAGAGAGTGCATTTGGGCCTGTGTCTGGTGTGTATCTGTGCTTTAAACATTTAGTGGGTCCATGTAATCACTTTTCACAACAACTCCAATTGCAGTGAATTTCTCTTTTCCGATGGTGGATGCACAGATTTCCCGGAGCACTTATCTTATGTCAATTCAGCTGGAAACACCCTGCCTCTAGTCCACACTGGGCATGGGGATCAAGGTGCTCACTTTATATTTTAAATCAATCTTGGTTGCCAGGGGGGAGTCATCCTTACATGAACAACATGAGGCTGAAATAAAGCCTCTGAAAATGACTGCTCCTGTGGAAAAAGGCAGGGCGAGCGAGAGCAGGAGGAAAGCAGTGCCATTTAGAAAGCCTAAATCATCCCCTGAACTATAAATCCACTGACCGCTCATCATTCAGCAGCATTTTAAAAAGCCCTTAAAGAAAAACACAGAGTGAAATGAATATGCTGTCACCTCTCATTTGGGTCTGGCCTGCTGGCTCAATAAGAAAAGTGTTGTTCCCTGGAAGGCTACGAGCCTGGGCTGAGCTCTCAGGTTTAGGGTTTACCCCTGTCCCGCATTCTCAAGGCTTTTGAGGCCCGCGTCTCTCTTTCCTCCCCCACGTCCCCCCAGACATGTCTGACAGGCTGAACTCGATGTGGGCTGCTCACCAGACTACAAAAATCATTCATCTGTGCCTTCAGACGGTCAAATCTGGATCTAATAAAGAGAGCTTGCCTATTGATCCTATTCATAGGGAAAGCTGCTGCCAGCTGTCACCACTGGAGGGCTCTCTGGCTCAAGCTAGAGGAGGCTCACTGAGGACTTTGGTACTGTTTGCCAGAATGGGAGACATTATGAACAAGCAGTGATGATTAACTTTTTTTCTGTGCAAATCAGCTCAGGTGAGCCATTATTAAAAAAGCCTCAAAGATTGTAAGGAAACTTTTTTTCTCCTTGTGTGTTTGTATTAAGCATTAAGATATCTGTACCTGTGAGTTATCCAATGGCAGCAAACTGTATACAAATATCTGCAAGATACAATGTTTGTTTCCTATCCTGAGCTGCTTTATGGGGTTACTGAGGCCAAAAACAACAAGAGCACCCTCCCTTTTCACCTGTGGCACAAACATGTGAAACAGGAAACATACGCTGCCATGCTCTGACAGTGCCAGCCAGATGAGGGCAGGACATTGTTTTCTTTCAAACACTCAAGTGGAGCAGAATGAAAGCACAGGCCGCAAAACAACATGCGAAACGTCCTCACGCTGGTGGACGAGGATAGGGAGGCATCTCAGAATGTAAGCGGCGAGGGACAGCGAGAAGGAGAGTGAGTCACAGTCACTTTTAGGGTTGTGTTTATGTGTGGGTGAGGGCACTACCCCAAACGCCTAGGCAAAACCACAGCATTCCATGCCGGGTCTTAAAGAGACAGAGCGACGCTGTCATCATGGGTATTTGGGGAGTAAAGTGTTAACATATGGCGAGGGCTATTTGAGATGCCTGGTGAGACACACAGAAGCCAGTAGGTGGCCGTGCCTGCTCTCTGATCGCATTCTGACAGAAGACCTCATCATGTCAGGTTTTAGAAAAAGTAGGTTTCAAGATTTTTGTTTCAATTTGGCAAAGTCATAAAATTAAATAAAAAAAAATCACATCAGGAATCAAAGCCAAGCAGACATTTAGATTTGGCTTCTGTCATGCTACTGCTCTAAAAATGATAGATTTTTACTGTACCTGCATTGCAGAAATCCAGTGATAGAGGGCAGAGTTGAGCTGTGAAAAGAGTGTGATAGCAGCAGAGTGTCATGGCAGGCTTGTGCTTAAAACTTTTCTCAAAATCATACAAACCTTTGAGCAGAACAATGCTGAAAACTTCCACCATTAACTTCAAATTTCAGCATCGTTATCTGTATAACTTCACAACTTACACAAAGTCTGAAATCAGCTGATGTGGATCTCTAAGATTCTTGTATCAAGACCTTATGGTCTATAGTTTTAGTTACAATACTCTACAATTGGACAAAAATCAGTACATACAAGTGTCAAGATTACAAAACCAGAGTTGCATTTACAGTCTGGAAGTTAAACTGAAAATTTTACAAGTGCCGTCTGAGAATTTTATGATATACAGTATTGTGCATGCACTTTTGTTTTTGGGATGTTCCGAACACCACAAACTGTATAATGTAAGGCTTGGTAACACAGCACTGTGAAGTGCCGTACTGAAAGCATCTCCCATCTATAGACATGAGCAGAGTGGGTGAGCAGTCTGAATGATGACAGGCCCAGATTGCATGTAGAGGCAAAAAAACAGCTCGCTGCTAGGAAGAGAGAGAAAGAAGACGAGAAAATGAGAGAACTGTGTAGGTGTGAGGAGGGAGGTGAGAGCATGGTGGTGGTGGTGTGTTGACAATCGGGTGGTTAGAGAGTGAGGCTGAGGCTTTAGGGTACGGGAGAAAAAGAAAGTGTGTTAGTAAGAGGGTGTTTTACAGAGAGGGCTTCTGAGAAGGAAAGAGAGGATGCAGAGAAGGAAATGAAAGGGAGGTTAGGGGGCAAAAAGAGAAACAGCCTGTTTCCTCCCTGAAAATCCACGGCACAATATGGACTTAACATCCTTAAACCATCAACTGAGCTCTAAAAATAGCCCCCGTTTCTGCACAGTAAGAGGTGGGAGTGGGAGCAGGGGTGAGGGAGGTGTGGGTGAGTGGGGGCAGCTGGTGGTTGGAAATGGGAATCGGCGCATGAGACTGGGAGTGAAAAGTTGGACAGAAACAAAGAAACGCCACCCTGCCAGACAGTGGTGATGAGAGATGGGCCAGAGATTGCATGGCTGCTTGTGCATGTGTGTGAGAGAGAGACAAAGAGATAGAGAGTGAAAGTAGAGGGGAAAGAACGTCAATCTAGACCCCAGGGACTGAGTTATCTCAGCACTAGGGTATGGAACCAAATCTCTCACAAGTTGGGCTCAACTCTTGGACACAGCAGTGGCAGGCTATGACTTCACCTGAAGCAGATTTATCCACAGTGATGGCCTCCATCCTCCCTACTGGCCTATCTGAAGCTGCATGTCTTGGGACAACCTCCCTCTTTTAACCCAGAGAGACTGTGATTTAGTAAAGGATAAAGTTTTGGGCCAAAACACCCCCTGTCTTTCCTCCAAACTTATGTGCAATGCAGACATCACTCAGCATGTGCTAGAAATCTTTCCCAACCCTTTCCCTACCCACAATGCACTAGAAGGTGAAAAATGCTGATGCTTTGTTGTCAGCTTACCTTGGAACCAACCATACAGTCAAAAGATTACGAGATGGCTACAGAGAACCTTGAGGAAGTGCTGCAACTGACCACTGCAATTTCTCCACCCGCTTTGCCTTCTGAACAGGTAGATTCATCCTAAACCTACCGATGGCAAACTCCTGACTTTGCTCACAATGGAGACAAAAGAACCAAAGATTTTCTTTAAACTCTCATCTGGCCTTAAAAAATCTCCCATTAATGCCTTCTCTCTGCCAACTCGTTCATTAAAACCTGTGTGCCTACACCTGCTTCTGCTGCGCTAACTATTTTCAAGTTGAGCTTGAGTTTGTGAAAAAAAAAACAGTACTGACAAAAAGTTGCAAAGTTTTCATCACATCAGTGCTGCATCCCTCAACCCTTACCACAGCTGCTGCATGGCAATTCAGTTGGCTAGCTGTCATCTGTCTGCAGATATAGTCCCCAACAGTTTTACTGGCCATTCATGTCACAAGACATCAATATGTGGTGCAAACAATGTACTCGAAGTCTAAGACAGAATCTCACATATCACCAGAGAGCTCCAGTCTTCCATCATCTACTCCAGGTTCACCTGCTGACTATGGTGTACAGTTGACCCAGAAACTCTGGTCAGCCTTCAGTTCCGCTGCATGAAACAGAGACTGTGCCCACAGCCAGCAGAAACAACAGTATGACAAAGATGTAAAGCACACTCTTCATGTTTCTGGACCCCACTACATCTAAGCAAAAACCTCACTGGAAAGGCCCATTTGAAATATTGAAGTTCTTCAAATCTGATATGAATTCTCCTTAACAATGGTTTCAGACATGATAGTGCTCCTGTGCCAGATCATGGAAATAAGACAACTGATTGTGACCCATCTTTGTGCCTCAACTTCTTGGACTGTTTGACTGCTCCCCCCCTCTGGCCAAGTGATGTTAACCCACACTGTCTCCTCTAGCACTATGCTCTGAATTGAGACTGTTGCTTTCTTGTTATAACTGGACTTGTTTCATCTTATGTGAAACAAAGAAGTTTCTTTTGTGAGAGAGAGAGGAAACATATGGTTCATATGTGAGGTGACATTAATTCATATATTTGATTTATTGTAGTAAAAATATATTTACCCTGTTTACACAGTTAATTGTTTACATAATAAACATCCTATTAGCAACTTTAAAGCATTTACAATAATTGGCTAAATCTACCTTAAGTATTGCATTTCAAGAGCTGTATGGAAACAACAAAACTAGATACACTTTCTCAACTGCGAAAAAGTTTTTATAGTCGTTTTTTATATATATAAAAAAATTGTCAATGTGCTAAATGTGTGAGGAAACGCCATCGCCAAATACATTCTGACGTAGCAAACATTTAACTCACATGACTAATCAGCTGTTTCCGCTGTCGGCGTCTTCTCCGGTATCCCCACATACGTGTTAAAGCTTGTCTTCGTCTCCATACAACACGAAACATGTCGGATACTAGCCGACATAAAGGAACAATTAAACCTTGCCCAACTGAAACACATTCCGGAAAACCGCTTTCCATTTTTCTGTCGTACATGGTTAGCTGCATGGCTCAGTCGACTTGTTTCGTTTCCGGTTTGCTAGCGCTACTTCTTGTTCTACGCTTTTTTACAGGTAGATTACAGGCGTGTGTAACCTGTAGTGCCACCTTCTGACCAAACTACGCTGTAGCCGTGTTAAATCGCGCCCAACCAGTTGATGGAAACCTAATTTGCTTTTTTTGGCGACAGTTCAAAAGCTCGCTTAATATTCGCTTGACAGTCTAGTGTTAGATATAGCCCACAGTACTACAAAGGAGAGATGGCTAATATACTCTGGTACTGCACACCTTTACAATAATCTGGTTACATGACATAAGAAGTTACTAACAAGTGTGTGCTAAATCTTAATCATGCAATCTAAACAAAGTGCCACTGAGTGAAAATCCTGATACATACTGTATATATGCTAGTCATGTAGATAAGATAAATTAGCCTGCCTGGCAAGAAACATTTTCATGGTCATGCACACCGATTGTTTCAAGATGATTGAGACAGAGATGTGTCACTGTAAGATTCATTTAGTCAGTCTGTTCAGAAATATATATCAGGACAGTACACTAAACTGTGAATTAAAGGAAAGTGTATTATTATTATTATTTTTTGGTTATTTTTATTTAAACTTGTGTCACCTGTCTCCTGGGTGGGTTAAAAGCCAGTGTAAAGAGGTATTTTCAAATATTTTATGGCCCAGGTCTGGTGGTAGGGATATGGTGTAACTGAAGTATTTAAGACCAGACACAGGACACAAGACAGACTCTGTTGAAGGCCAGCCACTGACAAGCAGCCTCCTTCTTCCCTCTCATCACCTCGATAAGCCTTCCTCTGCTGCCTGAGCCACACACCTCATCACAGGCTGGATGAACTGAACAAAGCCGACAGGTCTACCAGCGTGCTGATGTTGTTATCAGTGAGAACACAACGGGTATGTAGTGGAGCTAATGATACCTCTCGCTCACAACAAGTGACCAGGGAACTACTGACAGCCTACTACAAGGGCTCAACCAGTTCCTTAATTACTTCTCACATAAGATGATGAAGTGTAATTATCCCAGGTTGTGTGTGTGAGAAGTGTATGTCACCTCAAGGAGGAAAAAAATGATCATCAATAACTCTTCAGAGGGAATAGCCAGAGTATTATGTCCTTTTTTTATCTGTATTCAATTTTCTCATTGGTCATTACGTTTAAATCTGATGACTCTGCAAGAAAACTGGGCAAAGGTTGGCTTAAATGCCTGTTGCAGATTCTATGAATATCTAGGAGAATGCCAGTTGACAGTTGAGGTAAGTTGTCATAATTATGTCCAGACTAAGCAGTTGTCACTCACATCCCACTCAAGTCAAAAATCTGGCCCCTCTTCATGAGTTTCTAGTTTTCTTGCTGCTATCAACACTTTTTTTCCTGACATGCTCTCTGTGCCCCTGTCTTTCTCTCTCCCCATCTGTCTCACTGATTGCTCTCCCTCTACTTGCCTCCGAGGGCTGCCTCTTCTCTCGCTCCATCCTTCTCTCACTGCTCTAATGAGAGCGTGTGTTACACAGGCATTCAGAAAGCCTCCACTGCTAATTACATGACAAGCATCTCGTTCTGGTACACTAATGAAGAGGAATAGTAAGCGGTAGACGCCACTGGAGTGATGGTGGTGGTGGTGGTGTATGTGTGTGTGTGTGTGGTGGTGGTGGTGGGGGGGGGGGGTCAAGCTGGCCACTGGGTGGGGTGTTTGTGAGTGTGTTTGGGGGGGAGGGGGGTGTGTTCTGGCGCCAGTCCAGCAGCTTATCAACCGGGGCAAGTTGGACTCAGCATCTCATCCCTCCCCCCCCTCCTCGTCCTGCTTTTTCCTTTCATCTTACTACACTCATCTATTTTTTTTTCTCATAAAAGATCAGCATATGGGCGTTGGTTTGCCAAGCATCGTTAGCTTTACACTTATTAAAGTTGGTATGAGATTTGAAAAGGACACTTGTTCTCACAGCCTTTGAAGTATGATGTAAAATACAAGCAAACCCATGATCTGTCACTGCTCTCTGTCCTGTGTGCTCTGCTGGCTTTCTGCATGAAATGTGCAGTGTTCGTTTCAATAGCAGAATCAGTCGGTCCTGTTCATGTCATTTAGTAAACACAGCACTGACTGACAAAAGCTACAGTATATGCACACACGTAGCCTACAGATAAACCCACACACATGAAGAGACAGGAAAGAAAAGGGAGAGAGAGTGTGACCTAGGCAGAAATCCAGCGACTCAGCATGTGGTTTGGAGGAACTTGTTCTGTCAAGAGGCACTCTCGGAACAGAAGATCGCTGTCCCGTA
This sequence comes from Pterois miles, assembly GCA_947000775.1. Classification (NCBI taxonomy): domain Eukaryota; kingdom Metazoa; phylum Chordata; class Actinopteri; order Perciformes; family Scorpaenidae; genus Pterois; species Pterois miles. Next base: position 10,874,554 of record CAMQGK010000110.1, read on the forward strand.
CCATCCCTGGTGAAACACTTGAGAAACACAAACCATCTGGAGGCTATAGTGCACACTCTCGACCCATCAAATATTGAGGATGTTTGTCTGATTTACAGGGCCTATTTAGGACTGTTTGGACAACTTGGCTGAGGGATTGGTGCTTTAATTAAAGATAATATCAAAAGCTAATATTGCCCCCAAGACCTTTGCCTCACAGTCAACAGTGCAACAAAGTCACGGTTCTGTGGGTGAGGGTGAGAGTCTCAACCACATGCACTTCTAAATGAATCTAGTCAGGCTTGACACAAAGGCCTCTCCATGTTCTTTATTTCACTGAGGTTACTGCCCCACTTTCCCCCTCTTTCTCTCTGCCGATGCCAATAGCAACGCAGGCTTTTTCAGGCCCAAGCCCACCGCGGTGATGGCATATTGATACTGTCATAAAATATTACATCCTCACTTTATTCATTAGAGCTGGGCTTTAATCTAAAAATATCATGGGCAGGGAATAAAACAGTTTTCAGCGGCACATAGATTAGGCCTGTGCTTCTCTCACTGAGTGCCACAGCTCGGAAACACTGAGGCCCAAAATAGATGTTCTTCTCATAAAGGGCTCCTTCTTTGTAGTCGGCATACAGCAACAACATCTGCAGGGCAGTTTCTATGGGGGAACAGATTCGGGCAGGCTATCAAAGAGAGAGGCGATCTCCTGTGAGAAGCGGTGGGCGGAGGACTTCCATATTCTCTTTTCTTTTTTTACTCTCTCTTGCTCTTTCCCTCTATCTCTTGCTTCCAAAAATCTGTAGCAATCAGGATGATGCTAATAAAAGACCATTAATATCACCTGTCAGCGCTATCTTTGGAAGATCCAAAACGAGAAAATGAGACAAAAGGATTTACAGTCTGGAGCTGCTCAGAAAGGCACAGGAAACCAGTGGAGGACAGCAGCGGTATGGTTTGGTGTGCTGATTTAAATAAAACATTTGTATGACAGATATCAATCAATGTCCTAGAGACGACATCAGGGCAACAGGATAAGCCTATTTATTATTACTGTACTGATGTTTCATCTGCAAAACATTTTTGTTGTTTGGTTTGTGGACTTAATGTCTCAAAGCATATTTGCTTGTTTTTGTCGGACAAGCTTTAAATTATTTATATTTTTTTTGTGTTTACTTGGAGATGTTCCAGAAACCCTGAATGGGGTTTGAATTCTGTAGTGTAATGTGGAATTGTCACTCCTCAACAGATGGTAAGGATAAGTAATATGACCCCTATCTGACTCCAGATATCTTTCAAGGTAGAAAATGAACCTGTCACGAAACCTTTCTATCACCTTTCAGAGATTAGGTTCCAGTATATGGGTTTAAACTCCTGATGGCTTTAGGTGAAGAATGTGGCATTGAACACTATATGACAAAAAGAACGATTTCAGATATTCAGGTAGAGCTGGACTCATAGACAGTATGTTTGATACAGAGCTGACGTAGATACAAGACCACTCTAAGACTTTACTGAGCGAGTGATGGTGAGGGCCATAAACCCCCTCAGGTCTTATGAGTAATGGCTTTTACTGGAGGCGATGGCAAGGCGTTCACTATCTGTTTAATGCAAAACATGAGCACAAGCCTGCACATAGTTGGAGGCTCTGATCGGAAAAAGGTGGTACCATAGTGGGGAGGTGAAAGGCAATGGGGCAACGTGATGATAGTGGCTTCATGCGGAGCAGAAGTGTATCGAGGGCCTTGCCTTTGAACTGGCTGGCCGGCTAATTGAAACAGCATTGCCGGGGCATCGGCTGAAGATCTGGATCGCATTCATCCCCCTCGCTTTTATTCAATTTGGTCCCATCACAGGGGCGCGTCCCATGCCTTTCTCTCCACATGGCAATAAGTCATACCCTCGCCTTTTGCCCTCGACGTGTTGCCCATCTGTGTCCCCCGGGGGCCCGGGGCGCTGAGGCCCACAGAGCACAGAGGGATTCAGACGAGGTCTTGAGAAAATGCAGGCTGCCTGCCACTGAGCCCCTTATGGTACTTCTTCACGCCTCTCACCTTGGACTTGACCCCCTCCCCCCATCCTCAGCTCTACACTCACACAGATACACACACACACACACACACACACACACACACACACACACACACACCGCCTTACCCCAAGACTTTTAAGATTTACTGTTAAGAGCAGTGGCTGTCAGGGGGATTGAACCGTGCACTTTCTAATTCAAACAAATGCTGCACCGGGGTCACAGAATTATCATGGAGTCACAAGGTGTTTCAGATGACTCGCAAGTGTTGAGTGTTAAACTGATAGAGAGAGAGAGAGAGAGAGAGAGAGAGAGAGAGAGAGAGAGAGAGAGAGACTGAGCAAGAGATGCTTGCTTGTGACCTTGCAGCGTGGAAATAAATAAACAAATAAAGCGATAAATAAGCAAATAGATAAACCTTCACACTCTTACCTGGTTATCACCAGCTTCTATCAGAGCAGCTGGATGGAGATCTGGTGTTGTACTATAGGAGGAACTTCTCATTTCGCAGAAGAGTGGTTAACGTTTCTGTCATGGCTTTAATCAGTGTCCCACATGCGTCAGCTGATGGTTGGGCTTAGGAGGTACAAGGTGGAGGATGATATGATAGTCAGTGATGTACAGTAAATAAATATTCAAGAAGCAGATGCTTCTCAGGTGCATTCTGGCAAGACCTGAAACAAATTGATTCGACAGCGACACTTCTTTTAGTTTTCTTTGATGCCGCATTTCAGAGGTTCACCATGCGGGGATAATATGCCAGGAGATGTTTACCAGCAAATTTCAAATATTAGGGTTTGTTTGAACATGTCCAAAATGGCACAGTTAAAGCAACCTCTAGGTGATGTGACACATGCATGCACAGATGTTTTTTTTTCTGTCCAGATGACAGCATCACAGGAAGACCAGCTATTGTCATTATCATCACACCCCCTCTCCGTCTGATGTTTTCCTGCCTTTTTCCTGCTATTTTTCCCAGTATGACTTTTGGCTTTGGAAAGCAAAACAAACAAGCAAATAAACAAACTTAATTCAAATTTAGCTAAAATGAAATCAGGCCATTTTTACTGAAACTTAACCAAAACAAGGAAAGAATATAGATGTGTGTTAGAGGTTCGGGTCTGGGAATGATGAGTCTAAAATGACACATCAGTTCTTTCCTTATTGACCTTATTGTTTCACTTAAAGAAACGTCCTAGCTGAATTGATGTTGGATAAATACACTTTTACCTTTTTTTTGGGGAATATCACAATAAAGTGGATGCAAGACTGGAAAAGCTTAGTCACACTAAACCCATTATTGACCACCACAGGTTCTCTACCAGTTGACACCTGTACTGTGGCTGCATGTGTGAAGCACAACTGCATGTGAAGTCCGAAGTCTGCACACAGAGGAGAGGAGAATTTGGAGAGGTTCACCGTCTGATTGAGGGAGGGACTAAAAGTGTGCATAATATTCCTTCCTCTGTGGGACTCGCAGCGAGCAGGTACAGCATCTGTGCAGTCCACAGCTCAGCTGTCACACTCAGCTGCCCAGCGCTTCCACTTTACAGGAAACTTCTCGCACCGCAGTCGGTAAGTGCAAAGTTTTATTGTACCGAAATGAACTTCAAGTCAACAGATAGGATGAGAAGATGCGGGATATTATCGGCGCTCTTTTGGTGCATCGGGGTGAAAGTGTTGGCTTTAAAGTTTCTGTTTCTTCCGTCGGGAATTTTCATAAAGCATGTAGCCAGCGCGCCTTTTTTTAATTGAGATGCGCTGGTTCATCTCTGCTTATTTTTGCGACCTTTTGCAGCAGCGTTCATAAAAAGCAAAGTTGTTTTTAATGTCTTAAAAAAAAACTTTACTCCAATAATTTTCCTAATACATTTTCTGCAGGCTTAAAGCTACATTAAAATAGATCACTTAAATATACAATGTATAGGATCTATTTATATACTAAAATGAATAATTGGGGTTATATGAATGCTTTTATTTAGTCTTGTTTTTTCCCAGCAAATCAATGACATTTAACTAGAAGTCTAAAGGTGGTGCATGCATGTGAATGACAGCAGTGATTTGCACATTATTCACTTTGTGTATGGGTGCTTCTTTTTTTGAAACAAGAGCATCTGAATGTTTTTGAGCTGATGAACATCTGCAAGCATTGAGCAGTGGCACATCTTCTCTCAGTCTGCCAGCAGCTGCCACAAACTAGATATGCCAAATTGCTTAACATATGAATGTGAAGAGGATGGGACCTACCACTGTCCATATCCACCATTCCTCCTCCTCTAATGTAACCCTTTAGCTCCGTTTCCAGTCTCTTTTGTTGATGCTGCTTCAAGTAAACCATGTGAAGTGATAAGCAACGTGTGTAGGAGGAGAGGAAGGAGAGGAAGGGGAAGGAGAAGAGGAGGAGAAAGAGGAGGAGGCAGTTTTTTGCATAAGAAGAAGGGAGAGTGATATGGTGAAGGAGAAGAGATGGACATGTTAGTTTGACAAGCTTCAGGATGGATGGATTTGTCTCAGCTGAAATCCTTTATTCCACATAAAAATCAGCAGTGTTTGATTTATAAGAAATACATCAACACTCCTAAGACCTATAACATAAATCTGATAAAGACTGGTATTTTTAAAAAGCCACTAACCACAGTTATCGCCCTTCTGAACTGTGGAGGTGATGTTGCAGGTTATTGAAACCCAGCTCAAATGTCTCACTCTGCCCCTCTTTCTCATTTTGACCCCCTTCCCTCGCCCTCCTTCTCTCACACACCCACACATACACACACAGCATATACCACACACACACTCGCACACAAAGCATAAACAGCTTGTGATAGATAGGTCGCTCCACCCTGCCCTGTCTGTTTGCAGTGTTGATCCCTTCAGCAGGCCCTGCTTCTCCTGTCCGCAGCGTCCGTGATGAGTTACTACATGGATCCAGTTTCTTCTTACCCGGCCCTTCACCCCTGTGACCGTCTGGGCGCGATGGTAAGACCTCCCTCGTAAATTAACCCCGTGTTAAGGCTGCCTCAGCTACCTGCCACACAGCCGGCCAGGAGTGTGAGGGAATGAGTGTGTGTTCACTGCAGTGCAGGAATGTGTGCAGGAGCCTATGAGCAGTATGTGTGTTAGCAACTCTGGATTCCATCACCTCACAGGAACACACTATCTTAACCTTTTTCCTGTTGAGCTTAGTCCACCACAGTTGCAATGTATCTGTACATGCTGTTCCTTATGATTTCGTCAAAAGTTAGGAAACAGAGCTGTTGAACAAGACAATTTTCTACAAGGCTGTGAAATTGCCTTTATGAACTCCTCTGTGTTTGCACAACCACCCTGCACCAAGATGCACTTCTCCTTTGCAAGTCATGTTGTAAATATTGAGACCTACAGGCCTCCAACCTTGCCACTAACCAATCAAATTGGAGTCAGACCATCCCCACTGAATAACACTTTCCTCAGCTAAGCCACCTGGCACAGTACTTTGCAGCAGTCTGTTTGCAAGAACACCAAGGCTCTTAACACTTTCCAAATGAGAGAGCTGAATACAGAGTCAGAGACAGTGGGAACATTGGGATTCCTGTCAGATGAGCATTTGAAGGGTGAAGGCCAAGGAGCGGCAAAATAAATGCCTCCATTTGTATGCAGAGCGCCGGCACATTAGGATAAGAGACTGAGGTTATATGCAAATGGCAACCCCACCCTGGCCTGATAGAAAACATTGAAGGATACAGCTCCCCGGCTCCTAATTGGCTCAGGTGGTGGGGCTTGCTTTTGAAATTGAGACTACTGTATACCAGGGCAGACCTGGTCAAAAGGTGAATCCAGATCACCTCGGCGGCGCTATTCTCTTGAATTTACATGAATTATCAGCAAACAGCAGCGGGGCCTGATATGTTTTATTTTGTCTGTTTAGTTATTGTCTTATACTGTATGTATGCTTCACAAAGACTGTGTGCAGAGGAAAAAAAAACACGGATTTCAAGGAGCCAAGCAGCAATTTAAAGAGAAAAGGACTGAAGGCACTTCACTGCATAGGTGATCTTTGTGTATAAGAAATTATACAGTGTGAGGCTTCCCTATTGTAGTACATGTAACATAAGCAACATATTTTTAGCACAGCACACCTCTTAATGCAGCTGTGGTTTGGAATGGCACGCAGTCAGTCTGATTTAGATTTCATATTGAAATTGTTCTAATGATAAATAAAAACATTGCGTATAGTGCATATATGTCACACTCGGATGTTGGACACACCAGTAAAATGGAGGGTAAAGTGCACTGTGTGGTAAACAGGGACTGATTTTAGACACGGTCTCGGACTGGTGATTGCAGAAAAAGCGCAGGTGTCACTAATAACATTAAGCTCAGTTCCATAAAGATTCAAGGCCATTCGGTGAGCCAACATACACACACACATCAGAGCCCTGGAACAGCAGCCTGTCATCATTGTTATTGATAACACCTGTGCTTTTCCTTTCATACACACAGGTGCATTTAATTACACCTGTCTGCTAAATGTAGATACTGCTGTTCCTCCTTACTAGGGGACAGATTACCTAAACACACATCACAGTGGATGAATGAATGTGTGCAAGTACTGTACTATTCCTGTAACACTGCATGAGAACAATGAGTTGCAAACGTCAGAATGAAAAAGTGGTTCCATATTCATGTTTTGACATGATGTAGGTTTTGTGTTCCCATACTGCAAAACTGGTTTGCACCATATCCACTTTTCATTCAGTTCACAAATATCTGGTCTGTGAAACTAAAATACTCCCGTTCCAATCATTGTATTTGTGTGCAAAATCGCTCATACCCATAATTGTGTTGACACCATGCTGTGTCTGTGTTTTGCTTTTTCTCTGCTATAGCGCTACAGGGTAGAGACGAGCAAACAACAACAAAAAAAGAAGAAAAAGCAAGCCAATAAAATAAATTATTGACACTGTGTAGTCAAGATGGGGCACAGTTGAATTTTAATTTCAATAATGACTCAAAACTCAAAATCAAACTGATTATATTGTAAATGTTAAGATGTTTATTTATGGACTAAAATATATAAGATAAATATGAAAATGTATGCAGCACTGTATTTATCTAATTACTAAGTTTAAACTGAAAGGCATACAAGGCTCCTGCAAGGTTGTTCATAGCCATACCTGTTCATTTTCCAAATTTAACCTCTACATTGAAAATTATTCTACTCAACTGATCAAACCGCATTACAGTGTCAGTGTTATCGCCACAGTTATCTGTGTCAGTTTCTCTGTCTAATCCATAAATCATCCATGTGGCTCCCTCCATGCCTATCTAACTTTCCCCCCTCCTGCTGACTGGACTGATAGGAGAAGGCAGCGTCCCACACAGACCTCTAAAGAACCTCGTAAACTGGCCTCCCTGATCCTCTGGTCATGTTTGCAATCCATAAAGCTGGCCGGCTACTGATAAATGCTGCAGTGCTTAAATGGGGGCTGCTTATCAGATCGGCAGTCACTCTGTCAGCCAGTCTGTCAGTTACACACATGACAGTCTAACATCCCTCTTTCTGGAAGCAAACTGAAGCATTACTTTCAGTGTCTTTTTGCATGTTACAAGTATGAAATGATCAAGTCTTGCTTTTGTGAAATAAGCATGTATGATAACTAATATGGAGAATACATTATAAAAACTTTATATTAATATTTAAAATTGTATTATAAAAAGAGCTTTTATAACCCTTATTTAAGAAGATAATTTAGAGAGAGCACATTTCATCTAGTTATACATACTCTTGTGAGAAAAATGTCCATACCCTGCTGACATCACTTTCAAACAGAAGTGTCCAACAATATCTATTGAGTTTCTTGTTTGTTGTCAAATGAAGGCTTTGATATGCTAAAAATGGCCAAGCGGCTATCTTCCTCCCTACTATCTCTTGTATCCACACAGAACTGCATATCACTCCTGGCTCCCCTGTCAAGTGCTGACTTTAGACTTCCCTTTTGGTGTGACCTCTTACGTGAACAATTCTGTGATAAGCAGGATAAATCAACACGGCAAAAGATAAACTGAATGAGTCAAATTTAGCTGCGAGGGTTGTCTGTGCGGGAAAACAATGAAAAAAAATTGTTATCAAACTCCAAGTTTACGCTGCCGGCCCAGGCCACAGTTAGATCAGTTGTTTTCAGCTTAATATTTTGATACATCCCCCAGGCACGTAAATACATGTTTTTCATTGTTTAACTGATCAACCTTTGGCTAAACTTATTTGTTATATGAAAACACACACTGATATCTTTTCAGAACAACAAAACAAGAGAGTAGGATGCACTGTGCCTGCAATGGTTCAAGTAGGACTGATGTGCGTGGAGTTTAGGTTCAGCTTTATTCAGCTTAATTCAAGCTGTTTCAGCTATTTAAATAATTTATTCTGTAGCTTGAATTCCATCCAAAACTCAAATGTTTTATTTTGTGCTAACTGGATCCTCGACAAACCAAAGTCACAGTTCAGGAAACCCAATCAGCCACTGTCAGAAGCACTAACCGAGGTGTGTGTGTGTGTGTGTGTGTGTGTGTGTGTGTGTGTGTGTGTGTGTGTGTGTGTGTGTGTGTGTATGTGTGAGCTAAGTTATTTGTATAATGTTTATAAAATAGCAGGTCCCCAGAAGTGTTTCTTTTGTTCGAATTCAGGTGGGTAAAATATACAACAGCATGTTAAAGCAGATAAAACCAAGCATACAGAAATAAATCAACCGTAAAATAATATTGGGTATGTATCAGATAATTAGATAAAATATAATATAAATACACAATGCTCTGTGTTTTTATGACTATAAAATGTTGTTTGTCCCCAGAGGCATAGTGGCGGGGTGGCAGTTGGCCCTCAGACCCATCTTCCAGGTGTGGTTCATCCTCAGCAGCAGTACTATCCATCACAGCCCCTTTACATCCAGGATATACCGCTGCAGGAGGTGCCCAACGGACACGATGTGTGCCCTGCAGGTAAGAAATGGACACAGACAGTCTGACCGCAAATACGGCAGGAGTTACTGGCGCAAGAGGCAAAATGCATATTCAGCCATAGTAATACTAATACATATACTGTACTTGTAAAAAAATATGTGTTAATTTCTAATAAATATAAAAACACATACGTTACCTTCTTTTTTAGTCATACTCTACATCCCTCAGTATACAGTATTATGATCAAATAGTTCATTGAGAATAAACAACTTATAGCAAACAAAAGACTTTGTGTTGACCGGAATGCTAAATGGGCAATCATTCACACTCTAGCATTCATATTGACGTACACATTTAAGCTTCCTTATTTCTTTTTTTTTAGAACAAACACACACAAACACACATAGTCTTGACTTGGCCCGTTCTGCGTCTGTTGCACAAGAGATGTTGGTGATGCTGACCCTGAGGGCAATGCCTTTACCAGATACCCCCCCCCCCCCATTTTCTTCTGAGGACAACCAAATGCCGTGAATTTTTCTTCTCTCAACTCTCTCAATCTATTTTTCTTTCTTTTTTTTCATATGAGTTTTATTTTAAACTGGAACATTCCTTCCAGTGCATTTGCCTGCGTTTGACTCTGGCCTCCTCTCGTCCTCAAAAGTGATTGATGCCGGTGGACTGGGACGCACGCCACGGGAGTAGGGCAGGGGTGCTGGGGGGCACAGGCTTTCTTCCGTCACCTCCCTGGGCTGGATGCAGGGGGCAAGACAGGGGGCAAAAGGGCGGCCATCTTTTTCCCAAGCTTCTGGTTTGGTCTCTGGAGAGGTGGAGGCGGCCTGAGTGTGCACATGTGTGTTGGTCTGTGTGTGTGTGTGTATGAGAGGGAGTCAGGATTTGATGGGATTTGCTGATGTTTGTTGCCAGAGACACACTCCTTTGGAGCCCTCACTTCATTGCTCCCAGCGCTAAACCGTTGACATAAACATTACTGAGTGGAAAAAAATGACCGAGCGTTGACCTTTTTTTTTTTCTCATCCTTCTTCTTAATCCTACACTATGCAGACCACAGGTCTAAGAGCATTCTAGCCACCTGGAGATGTTGTTAGAGTCATTTAGGTCTCGTTGGTGGGGTCATATAGAGCGCTGAGGTTTTTGTACTACCAGTATATGGCGTTATGAGTCTGTGCTAAACTTAACAGCAGCCAAATAACCTCTGACACAGTCTCCACACCCTGCAGCCGTTGCTTTGACTCATTTCTGTCAAACTGCAAACATGGCTTCCCCTTAAATATGTTGCACTTGCAATTCTAGAACACTCATTCAATTTGTATATAATTAGAAACTCAGCTTCCTCCTGCTGTGTAAGTGATTTGGTACCTTGGAGATTTCTACTTTGAAGTCACATGTGCATACCATTCATTTTTTAACTACTGAGGGTGTGCCAGTTTTTAATTATGATCATTTGCTCCTTAACAGTGAGCAAGTGTTTTATGTAACCAGTTACCATGTAACCAACACATCTTAGTCAATCAACTTAACATTTTCTGGAATATGATAACTTCACTAGGTGTACACCATTTATAAGGCACCTCTTTGAGTGTATGCTCTTAGATATTTAGGTGTATTAAAGTAAACTGTCATCAGCAACAGTACATTCATGAAAACAAACACAAACTCATCTTTTGATATTCCTTAAACCTGCAATAACTGATTTTTTTGGCCACCTGGGGGCAGCATAAACACGTTACACACAACATTGACATATTATTGGCTTTTAAGCTGATACTGCAAACTTGTTAGCAAACAGCTGCTTATTTAGACATAGAGTGGTTATCAATCATGTGGAGTCGTGTTTCAGGACACATGGCGAACATATGTCCAGTTTTCACTCTCCTTTTATCTCTGTTTTTGGTCTCCACCAACTCCTAAGGGTTCTTTAACTGCTAAATGCCCCAGTATGTTCACCAGCTAGTTGCTAACAGTATATGTGTAAAATTTATTATGGGAGCTGCTAAACAATGAGCTGAAACTCACCATAAAGCTCTGTAAAGCAGAGGGGAGCTGCACATTCAGGTGATAAGTCTCTGTAAGTTCATCACTATGAGCAGCCCCTTCATATTTGACATATTTCCATCATAAAAATATTGATTAGAGCTGCTTTAAGTTTTTTGAAATTCTAACAAGATAAATCAGCCTTTTCAAAATATTTGACTGGCACAATAGTTACAAGATGATCAAGATAAGATAAAGATTAACCAGTTTCTTAGTAAAGCATTATATGGAAGTCCTGAGTTGACAATATTTCTAACTTTCTCACAAACTAAATCCACTGTCTGGGATATGGGGGCTGATATATTTTATTTAACTTTTAAAGTAGGTAAGTTACATATAGGACTTTACAGCTCAAGTCACTTCTTGGAGAATGGATTGGGTGTTGTTAAAGTGAAATGTGCTAGTGTGAGAAAGAGAGAGTACAGAGCAGATGTGAGGCGGGGATGTTGGATGTTAAAGGGCCATCGCATGTTTGGCCCAGAGCCCAATGTCACACACACTGCTTCCTGACAACAGCCATGCCATGGTGATGTTTACACTGACCCAGCTCTTCACTATCCAACACTCACACCACAGGGCCTGTTGTAAACTCCCATTGTGGAAATTCACTGTGTGTGAGTGTGACCACTTGTGTGTGTGTGTGTGTGTGTGTGTGTGTGTGTGTGTGTGTGTGGGTGGGTGTGTGGGAAAAATGGAGTGAGTGTGTATTTCTGTGTGATCTCATTGAAATCCAGGCACAGATATCACAACACATGCATTCACACTCCACCAACATCCTGCAGTGATGCACACTCCACATATTCATTCATTAAATTCACACCCTGCACTCTGGTGTGTATTGTATTACAGCATCCTCCCATTCAGTAAAGCAGGCGCACGCACACACACACACACACACACACACACACACACACACACACACACACACACACACACACACACTCCCAGGCACTCATGAGTTCACTGTACATTTAAACATGCCCTCCCATTTAGTCCTTGCAGAACACAGCTGTGATCTGGCACTCAGGGACCATTGGCCTGTGTTTTATTTGATGTGATTTGACAGCTGGACAGTTGGAGGAGGAGGGGAACGGGGTGGAAAGCAAAGGAGAGTGGGTGGAATACAGTTTGAGGAGAGAAGACGGATAAGAGAGAGGGATAAGTCGCAAGCCTGAGACTGGGGTTGGTGGGAGGAGAGGAGACGTGGGGAGAAGAGGAGGATCTGGGATATGGAGCCTAGAGGGGAGGGGGACGAGGGGCTTCGCCTCTGATGAGGGGCACGTCCTCACGGGCGCAGGCCCATTTTTTATTTCTAAAAGTAAACAGGCAGCCTGCGGGGGTCTGGGGGGTTATGGGAAAGGAGGAAACAGTGATGCTAATCAGGCCGGCACACACTTCCCCCTCCAACAATAAAACAAAACAAGAGTGGAAACACGGAAAAGCGACAGACAACTGCGGAGGAATGGGCTACACCACTGCCATGGTCCCAGAGTTGAACTGCATAGTGTGATGACAATTGTGAGGCAAGAGGTGTTAGTCAATAAACAGAGGAAAGAGGTAATATGTTACTACTGCACTGTACGCTTGTAGATGTTGTAGAGTATTTTTAGAAATCTGAAATATTTGAGTTTCCATGTTAGACTTCTGAGAAGTGGTTGCATTGTGCATTGAAATCGGCATTTACAGTAGAGTCACTCTGGAATTTCCACCCCATAACTCAAAGTACTGCTTTGTTGAACTATAAATAAACCATTTTAAAGAGGGATTTCTCATGAATGTACTTTTTCTTTTGATGAGCCATTTATTTGAGTATTTATCTGAATGACAACTCTTGACCGTAAAGACCTTGACACACCAGACCAACGGTCAGCAGCTAGCTAATGTTGGGTCATCGGTGAATGTCTGTTGGCCTACTTTTTGAGGTGTGTCCCACAATGTTTACTCTAGTCTGCCCTTCTTAGTGGTTTTTTGACGAATTCAGCATGTTGAATCAGCAGCAGAGCTCGTTGGTTAGAGAAATAGAGGGCGGACACAGAAGGCTCTTCTCATTTTTCATCTTCATCCCAGCTGATCATTTCAGTACACAGATATTTTCGCAACGACATGGCAATCTGGAATGAAGCTAAGTGGTGCGTGAGAGTGCTGTGAAATGGTCTGCAAACACTGCTTTGTTTCACGTACATATCATAATAACGGCTTGTATATCCACAGTCCTCAATCTTCCGATTTCTTTTTTGAATGTTGAATGTAGACTACCTCCACCTGCTGGTGGGAGAGTTATTTTCTATCACGCAGGTGCAGAATGTACATGCTAGGTGACTGTTGTCATCGCAGTGTGTTTTGGTGAAGACACAGGCAACATTTGGTGACATAAGAGTCAGCCTTTCGTGGTGTTGATTTGGCGTCTGGGCCTTAAGAGGTGTCCCCCACTAAAAGCTACTGACTATGCGCCCTATTTGAAGAAAGACCCCTTCCTTTCCTGTTAGCATTTTTAAACATTTTTAAAGACGCTTGCAGTCAAATACCCCACAGTTGAACTTCCCCTTCCCAGAGTTCTACGAGTTTTATTTCTAGGAAGTGTTAGTGTGTAAGTTCCTCTTGATAGCCCGGTGACTAAACCACTTTAGCCGGAGAACATGCAGTTCTGAAACATGCAATCACTGACGGGTGATGATGCAACAGATGCCAGCTCATCAGGAAAGGTGGCACTTTAATGGATGCTAAGAGAGACCTCCCATTGTTCTAATGCTTTCTATTGTGTGCTTAGCAATATTCACACACTGTTAACTACAATGAGTGTACACCGCTAATGAATAATAAGAATGAATACCTCGTACTCTGTCTTGTAGTATGCGTTCAAAGTTGAATCAAATCCATCTTATAGTAGCTAAAGGTCAATTATTCCCTATTATCATTCAATATAAAGAATTTTCATACAATAACTAGCAACATACAACAAGCAACAGCTGTATTACTACAGCTACATCATTATGTTTTCAGAATGCACACTTCTTTTGAATGTTGCTACATTCTATAATGTAAACCTTCATTTGTTCAATGAGAAATGAATTAAAACCATAGACTGATGTATTTTCCCCTCAGCTTCAGGGACTAGTGGAGCTTTATCTGAGAGCGCAGTGGTAACAGAGAGGAGGGAGGGCAAGACGAGAAGAGGGAGGTCTGGGAGGCAGCTAGACTCGGAGGGGGGTGGGGATAATTGAATTATCTGCACAATGGAGTGATGGGGGGCACGTGGTGCCGCTAATGGAGGAAGAGATGTCCTTTTTAGCGAAGCTAATTGTTCAGAAAAGAGCTGAGCCTTTGTTCAGGGAGGCCCTGCTACTTTCCCAGTGCACTTACATGCACACAGTTTTGTACACACACACACACACTCACCGACACACACATACTCGCAGAAGAGACTGGAATGTGAGAAGAGAAAGATGTACACCAACACAGTACACATGCATGAGCATGCACACTCGCGCACACACACCCACACACACACACACACAGACAGGGATACACCAATCCTGTCCCAGCTAACCCTCTGATCTCAGCAGGAGTGCATCCAGCCTGTGGCACCTTCAGACAGCATCCACCACAGATAGAGCTGAGACTAGAGCTACGAGACAGAGGCCACAAGGACCCCACTGTTTTACTGTCTGCTGTCTCTCTCTTTCTCTCTAAGTGTCTGTGTGTGTGTGTGTGTCTGTGTGTGTGTCCATCACCCATCTGAGTGCTTGAGTGTCTGTAAATGAGCGACTGATTGATTACATGCTAAATGCCATCTATTCACATAACATACCAAACGCGAGGCCATTATCCATTGTCTGAGATGTTTTACACTTTGCCTCGGCTACGTCACCATTTCAGATTTTATGTTTGTGAATGTGAAAGGAAGCACACTGCTGAAATCTGAATACTCTTGTGACTTGCTGCGAGTGCGCCGACATCAAAGACAAATATCACTTGACAGCTGTACGAATTGCTCTGAATCGAATAACCTTTCAGTTAACTTGGTGAAAAGTAGCAGGTGCAACGGTTACATCTAAGGATCATAGACAGGCAGACAACACAGATGTGCCAGCGAGACTCAGACTGCAAGCAGGAGAAAGCAGCGAGGAGAGAGAGAGACAAAGCAGGCTCAACTAGGGGTGCTATATGCTGCAACGCAAAATGAGTAACTGTCAAAACCATGGCAACAGCATGTGCCAGGTGAGGAAAAAGAGCCACTGAAACCAAAACTTGTTTGATCTGGGACATGTGTCCTCAATGTGCTGGTGCACACACAGACTGATTGTTTTATGAGTGAAAGACAATTAACAATCCCTTTGTTTAAATAGGAAATGACGCATTTTATTTTAACAATAGATGTTTTTGGGGTTTGTATTGTGCAAAACTTTGACACAAGCAGTTCTTACAAGTTGATATCGAGATCTCTGTGAAGATAAACTGAATGTTTAGTAGTCCATTTTTTATGGAAATCATTTTCCTCATGTCAGTGTCCTGTTCATGAAAATGTGTTTGTCTTCAAGGTCATTGTACAACAGGATGTCTAAGGGCAATAGAAATGGTCATTGCTCTGAGAGGCAGATTAGTAATACACTGCTCTGTGCTACAAGAAGAGAAATGTATTCAGATGTTTCCTGGCAACAGGAATTTACAGCAACAATTCTTTGTCAGCAAAATGGCCATTTAATTTCACCTTAATTTCTGTTCAATTATGCATTTTGAAAATTAATTGGTAAAAAAAATTCAATTTAAATGCTTTGTAAACAAAATCAGATGTAGAAGAAGTGAAGACTGGCACAAGAAAACCTTAAATGGGCTCCACTGACGCCAGCCTAGATATTAGTCAGCAACACCATTAAACCCCTAATGGCTGCCCTCCGGCGCAAAAGGACCCGGGCTGTCCTTTTAAGAACAGATATGAGGGAGTTCATTAACAGAAAACAAAGAGGTCCAGTCAGAGAGCGAGTGACTGACTGACTGAGATGAAGGGAGAGGTTCTATTCTTCTCCTCCATCACCCCCTCTACTCTGCCCCTTATATGAGGCAGCTCCTCTCACCACAGAAACCAGCAGCACTCTTCCCAGACGAGGCTCCTATCAGGCCAATGAAACCTGATCCAGGGCTGCTAATGGAGCCGGTGAAGTACCACCGGTTGAAAAATCCATGTGTGATCAATATCCCTGGCTCCCCAGCCTCCATACATACATAGATGTGTACAGTACATGCAGAAGTATCATATTAACGTGTGTCGCAGGTTTGCCATGACTCACTCTAACAAGATATGGTTGGATGTATGGAAAAAAAACAGGGCTGATGCTACAGAGAAAACCATTTACATTGTTTCATTCATGACCGAAAGACTGGACTGAGCTCGGTTTGCTTGCATTTGTTTAAAAGCAGCAGGTTCTTTCGGTACTTCTGTGAGTATTACTATTATAATCTGTTATTACAGCTTTCTGTTGCCATGGGAGGTATTCCTGAATGGAAGCAGTTTGCTCAGAGTGGAGCCTTACTGTGGCTGAAAAGCCCAATCTTTCTCTCATCTTGTTCTTTTCCAGTGGCAGAACAAATCCTTGATTTGATTTCCAGTAAGGCATGGTCATTGTTCCTGATTTTTGTAGATAAGAAAGCACAAAAGTAAGTATAACAACTAGCCGGAGAATGATTAGAACAGATAGTTTGCTCTGTTCAAACTGAATTGTCACCGATGGTCTCAGTGACCCAGTTTGATTTAAATATCAGCACCACTAACATATTTTTAAACAATGCTCTCTTTGTAATTTTCATTTAAAAACACTTGTAAACATAATATTTGCAAAGACGTCAATAATATCTGAGGCAGCTGTGTAAAGACAATAAAAAGACACTTTTTTATCAGTACAAGGTGAACAGGAAATACTCTGAGGTGTTTATGAGGGTGAGTTACAAGTTATGAGGAAGGCTGGACCTGCAGAATATAGGACACAGACGGGCCAGGCTCTCCTTTTAGCTCCTTTTTAGAGAACGCTTCTCCACACGTACAACTGTTTGAATGCAGCTATTTTAAGATCTAAAACCATCTCCAAAGACATCTACTAAATGTTCCTGTAAGTGCTCAAATATGGCAACCATATTGTACTCCATGCTGTATTGTCCCCCATAGTATGCCTGTGACTTTCCAGTAAAAGTCTTTCATGGTGTTACTTAGAAGTTAATATGTTTAAACTCTATTCACATTTGGGAAGTAATGTAGTTAAGCGTTATTATTACGGCAGCTCTGAGTGTTTCTCATCCCTGTTAAATGCCAGCAATTTGCGGGAACATGAAGACTCCTAACTGCGTCTGATGACGTGAAGGGGTCTTGGAGCAACTAGGTTCCCACAGAGACACGGGGGAGGTGGTAGTAGTGTGTGTGTGTGTGTGTGTGTGTGTGTGTAAGGGGTGGATTGGGGAGGGGGGGGGCTGTTGTAATTGAATTGTGAATCAACTGGCAAGTCAGCCCCAAACACCGCCCCCTTCAGCTGTCGTCGCACTCCGGCTCTTTGCAATGCAACGCCCATAGCCAGAGATAGAGAGGAAGAAGTAGTGAGTGAGTGTGTGAGTGAGTGAGAAAGAACGAGGAAAAGAGGGAGTGTGTGTACATGTACCGGAGAAGGAGAAAGGGAAAGATAAGTTACGAGTCAAAGAAACTGAATCGGCTTTTACTGTGAGAGGAAAGATTTTAAAGCATCGGCAGGTAGAAGTGACCGGGGCGCCAGAGGAAGAGGAGATTCTCCTTATACTGTGTGTTGTTGGAGCTGTTAGAATAAAAAGAGGGACGCGGCGTTATTAAGTCACTCTGATCTGATGGTCATGACGGCAGCTGTCGATATGAAACCGACCTTAACGATCATCAAGGCTGAAAAAATGGACGGTGAGTAACACAACTCCTCTGTGACAGTTACCACGAGACTAACGTTACTCCTGAATATTGCCCTGTACGGTAGCCGGCTGCTGGCGCATTACGCATGTTGATAGTGGTAATTCTCGGTAATTACATGCGCCGAGAGGGACACAACGTACTTGAACGTATTTCAGCGTGAACGCGGTGTCGGTTGCTCAATAGTGGACAACACGCAACACTTGAGAGAAATGCAATCACGCCGGAGGCTCTACAGTCATGTAGCTGTAATGCCAGAGTGTGTTTCTCATGTTTATTGGATGAATCAGAGTCTGCCTTTTTATCATTAACAACATAATGATGTGTGTGAAACTATGGCCTTTCTGGAAAAGTTATTTTTACTCGGAGGCTTAATGATGTAATGTTAGCAAAATACATTGTCACACAACATGGTAACAAAAAAAACAAACATAATTTTCCAGTGTTTTGATATTCAAACTCACTCTCAGACACACTTTCTTGTTCCAACCTTGATCAGATTTGCTTACATGCATCCTTAATCAGTTATTGCATAAGTTAAGTTTTGTCATGTTTTGTTTGGTGTTGCTTAACTTGACTATCAATACAGGCTTTGTAGTTGTGATGTACTCTCTCTTCCTGCTTTGAGCTCACTGGGGATCTGTCTCCTTCTCCCGTCTAAACACCCATCTCTGACCCTATATTCAGTGCCATTCTGGAAAAGCCAGGGCACTCTGCCCTGCCGGCATGGGAGACAAGCAGCAGTGCCTAATCACTGCCCTCCCCACCAACCCTGCTGTCTCGGCTACCTCCCTCCCTCCTCCTCTACGTCCCCCTCCTCTGCCGTGGTTGAAACTGACTTTCCAGAGGGAAGGAGAGGCAGGCTGAGGTGATGAATCTGCAGTGCTGAGGCTTGCCTCTCTGACCCCACTGCCTGGAAGACTTGGCTTGTTCCAGGGGTAGTCCAAACCAGGGCACATATAGTACAGGGAAGCCCACAGCTGTGAGCTGTGTTTGGGTTTAAACCTTTTGTGTGGTTTCACTTCTCATTTTTGTGATGTTGCACATGGTGGCATGTTTGGATAGTTTGCATGTAGTAGCTTTTTACATTAACAAATCCCCTGTGCTTTTGCTGCTCAGGTGGCATTGAGCCTGTTAGTAGAGCAGCCAGCAACATCATGGAAATTTGATACTAATTGCTAGTGTTGACCCACTAAGGGGGCTGTGACTCACCACATTAACCACCTTCTCCTCACTGTCAGTACCTGCAGAGTGTAGACTCGCACGTCTCACAGAACTCACATAAAAAGTGCTGACACCTACAGTTGGCTGCCAAAGCTTAGTGCTATCTTGCAAGAGCATTTTGCAATGCTCGCTCCTTACGCTCACTTGGGTGCACTCGGGTCAGCTCGAGGCTGCCAAGGAGCAGCTCACAACTTCACACAAACACATCTCTTTTCCACCACGCAGACATGGGGGCGGCAGTAGCTCAGTCTGTAGGGGGTGGGGTGGGGAACGGGGGGGTCGTTAAACCCAAAAAAAAAAAAAAGGGGAGAAAGGGGGGGGGGGGCATTTTCCCTGGGCCGGGGGGCCCAGAAAAACCAAACCCCCACCCGGGGGGTTGGGCCCCCCCTCCCCTCTTCTTTCAATAATGATTTTTTTTTGTTTTTTATAATTAAAAAAAAATTAATTCCCTTGGAAAAAAGTTTTTCTGTTCTGTTCGCTCAGTGGTATTACCATGCACATTAGATAAGTGCACTACACATGTCCAAGACTGTTCCTGTTGACACAACAGTGATGTTCAATGTTGCTGTCATGTAAAAGACCACGATAGGCTCTTTGCTGAAAGAGCTCCATACAAAGCCAGAATGAGTTTGTTGATTTGTGAAAACAGCAGCAGCTGTCCCAGAGGACATGGCTGCTCAGCTTTTCACATGCAAGCACAGAGCTATGGCATTGTGGGAACTACAGATGTTATCTTTTTTTTTTTTCTTTCTCCAAACACCTGCAGGCACATACAATACATACATGCATACTTCACTAACAAGCTTAAGTGGCCAACCTTACTATATTGTTTGTTTTCCTTTGTGACGGAAGTGCAGCCAGTGTCAGCTTACCCAAGGCCTGTCCTCTCTCTCTCTCCAGCGGAGGTGATTCCCCTTCAAAGTGCTCACACTGTGCCAGGGTCAGAGGTGCACCCAAACAAGGCATCTTAAGTTCCACAAAGCTTTTCTTCCTCTGTTCAGTCAATTCCTGACACAGCACACTTACTTCCATGTAACCCAGACCATGGTAGCTTATTATTGAAAGCATTACATAGCCATAACAACACTGTCAGCTCTACAGAGACAAGTGTTAAAGATAGGAGAGAGTATTACTTAACCAGGGAGGTGTTAGATTGCGAAATTATAGACATGAAAGTGCTCTTGTATTGCTGAAGTATACTAAAACATTGTTCTGAGGTTATCCAAGTATGGATTTAATTTTCAGTCAATCATTTACAATACAAGGAGTTGTCCCCTTTAGACTTGAGTGAGTTGTCTCTTTTTTACTTTCGTTCTTTGTTCGTCAGGCCTCAAGGTTGGGGTTCAGTGACTGACAGGAATGCATGTGAGCATGCCCTGCTGGGTGGCATCCATGGAGGCATAGAAGGAGCCTGAGTGGGAGGCTCACTTTTATCTGATCAAAACGCTGCTGTTTGTTGTAACCGGCCTGCCTGATGCTTCTTCTGAGAGCCCTTATAAGGTGTTTCACGCCCGCCACATACGCTACGCACACATGCCATACGCCATGCCACCACACGCTTGACTCTTAGAAAGGCTTCTCTGATTTACTTTTCCAAGGTGCCTCCCATGTCGGTATGGTGCGGAGAGGGGTAGCTTGTTTCAGAACAGAAGGTAAGCTTCAGGTTTTTGCTTCGGTGTGTTTGTGTCAGCACTCCTTCAGTAGTGCAGTGTAATATACTCTATGCCAATGTTTGAGTGCGCATGGCCGCCTGGCAGCTGTGCAAACACTGTTTGGGTGATCCAGGCTTCTCTTGATGTGGTTTGTCGATGAATCGGGCCAAACCGGTCCATATTTCATCTGATGTGCGCCGTGTCAAACTGAGGATGATATGGTTTGCCGGATCAAAACTTGATTAGTCAGTCCTGTGTTCAGCTCATCACTCAAATGTCATTAGGTGGTGTTTGACCAGACCATGACTGTGCCCAGAGGGCGACTAATACTAGCTTCCTCAATGGGCCTCCCTGTGTTGGTCACACTTGTCAACAGGCTGGGAGGATACATGTAAAGCATCTATCTGTGAGTTTCCACAATGGCTGTGTCTTTCTTTCTTCCATTGATGCCACTGTGATATGTCAAATGGGTTATCCCCCCATTCAGTCAGCGTTTTATTCATTGCTCCTTCATTCAGCCCCTCATCTGCTGTTTTGCCCATCATAAAACCATTATACTGCGTGGGTCCTATCTCAACACTTCCCTGGTGACTACACGCCTTAATCTTTGCTTATAAAGCTTAGTCATAAAGCAAGGCGTGTTAGCACCAGATACAGCAGTCTGCTAAATAGTAAGCATATGGTGTGAGAGAGGGGGTTGGGTGTTTGAGGGATGGAGAAAGAGAGGCCTTCCAAGGTGTGGCCGATATGTTGGTAAGAGTCCTCGTTATGCTAAAAAATAATTACAGATCAAAATGATTATATTTCTCCAATCAGTCTTCAACAGCTTCTAATTTTACTCACATTCCACAAAAAAACAACAACCAAAACAAAGGAAGATATGCCCCTTGGCTGGGGAAATACAGCATTAACAAGCATTTTTTGTAACAGACAACTCTTTTTCAGTCATCCACCCACCCACTCACACAATTCAAGTGCTCCTCCCCCTCCTTTCCCTTTCTTCCTCTGTTTCTAATGTCTTTCTGTTGGCCACATGGGCTTCTCTCACAGCACCTTGATGTGGTGTATAGTGAGTTCCTGGTGAGTGCACTTTGTCCCGTCCCCAGTCATTCCTGGCTTGTAATCCCTGAGTCATGGCACTAGACGCCTGCTGCACCACACGCCACTGGCTGTCCGACTGTGCGTCTGCTTGGCTCGCTTACTTGTTTCTGCCACCACAGGCCTCTCCCCTCCCTACATCACCAGTCTTGACTGCGAAGCCTAACTGGCCTGATGCTGCCCCCAAAATGGCTCCACGACCTCCCACGCATCTCATGTTAGAACTTTTTTTTGTCCTCTTGCTCTGTTTCTATTTTACTGTTCCCCATTTAGGAACTGTGTTTCCCATAAAGGGATGGAAACTGGGCTAGTTAAGAAACATGCCTGCTTTGAGAATCAGTCCAGTGTCCTGAAAGGCAGTGGGTTTGTTTCACTACGGATGTTCAGCTGTCCTCAACGAGGCCATGTCACTCATTTTGCGCTGTATGTATGCTCCAGATTTTCTTCCCTTGTTTTCTGTTTTGTCTGCTGCACACCACCTGTTTTTGGAGTTAGCATGCTGCTTTTGTAATCAGGTGGACAAATGGGGCACAGCCACATACTGTGTGTGTATTAGACCTACTGCATCGGACTTGTATTGATTGATTGGCCTTCCAAAGCAAAAGAAGATAGAGAAGGGCGTGTTTGCGTGGGTGGCTGGCTGCTGCTGTGTAGGTGCGACTCTGTGGCGCTCATGATGAGTTGGGCCTCAGTGACGCAGTCAAATGGGAGGCACATGTGTTTTGGCAGCTATGGAGGAGGTAGAGGAATGGGACTCGGTGTAAGTTTTTAGACTGCCTCTGGAGTTTAGCTGTGAGAGTAAAAGCAGCTGGATTCCATTGCCTGCCTACTAGCCTGACCTCTCTCGTATCTGCATGTTTGTTCTATGCATAGTTACGGGGTAACCGTGACCAATTTGACTCACTGAGCAGGAATTTTACAAGATATGGTCACTGCTTTCATCATGACCAGTCATATTGTCAAATGAAGTCCAGTCATTCGTTGATGGAATGAGTCAGAGTCTGTGCGTGAGTTTCTAAGAGAGTAAGGAAGAGAAACCGAGAGAGGGAGATAGAGAAGACTAGGCGATCGTGAGTTTACAATCACAAATCACTTCCATCTCTTATTGCAAAACACTTGACTTGTAACTTTCCAGTTATCACATTGTGGTTTACATCTTTTTTACGCAACCAAGTCAGCCAAAGCTGAGGTGTTTCACAGCGTCATGAAAAATAACTCCCATATCTTAAATAAGATAAAGGAAGAGGAGATGGGGCCAGACGTTTGATTTTTTTATGCTCCTATTAGCCATGGAACATATACTGAGTCTTAAATAGAAGGGTAATTCATCATCCTGAGCCGAAACAATTGTGCCACTTAGACCACAAGTCATTTTTGGTCACATTAGAGGAAAACAAGAAAGTTGTGAGAAGCACATTAGCGACTATAAAACAGAGGTGGAATGTGAGGCATGCAACATGAAAACACTGCGGTCTGGGGGGAATTTATTTATCAAGTATCCATCTGTCGCCCATAGCTTGCCTTCAAACAAGCAACAAGCTCTTATATACTATGTGTGATGTATAATTAGAGCCAGCCTCTACAAGACATGTATGCGTATGTGTTGCAGAAAAAAGACCGGTCGAGTGGCGAACAATTCTGTCGACATGTGTGTGAATATGTGGCTGTGTGCCGTCCCACATAATTCACAATTATATCAGGAACCTGGTTGTGGAATGTATCAGTTTGGACTAAAAATGGGGCAGCCACCATGTTTTGTGGAAAAAATGCAACACAGAGAGTAAACTGTTTGTCAGATATGTCGTGTGTTTGGTTTAACGCCTAAACAGTTCCCCCAGAGCATCCCCTGTCTGTTTACAACAGGGACGGAGCCTGGAAGGGCGGCTAGCCTGGATACAGCTAGGCTAGCACCACCTGCACTCCCCAGTACATGTTTGCCTGTCAGTTCCCCTTTCCCACCACCATGCCTAACACTGACGGATAAAACAACACAGTCAAACCCTTTTTGGACTAAGTAGTGCTTTCATTGTAAATATTTAACATATATGGAGGTCATGGAAAACCTTCATGTGTGAGATTTGTCAGATCTCTACTGTCTGTGTTGGCACTTTAGTGCATGCTGGGTTGTAGCTTTTTCCCAATATTACTTGTCTTCTCAAAGTAATAAGAGAACTTGAAGGTTGTGCAATGGGCTGTTATGAGAAGTACATTACTGTTACCCAACCTTTTAATACTTGAGGCATACCTAAAAAAACACTCACTGTTAAAGATCACAGAGCAACAAAGCTTGTAGGCAGTTAAATAAGCAACAAGGAGCCAAATCCTGCTGAAAGCGTCCTGTCCCTGTTCCTCTCGTTCTTCTGGAAAGGAAAGAATTTCCATCAAGCTTTTAGCAAAAATATGTTTAGCGTCTGTTGTCGATGGCGCGTATCATTTCAAACTCAGACGTAATGCCATATCAAGTGCTGAGACTTTGGCATAAACAGTAGACTTAATGCACTTTCACATCATAAGCTAATATGATTTCGGAGATGGAGGGAGTGGAAGAAAGAAAAGACAGCAAGGCAGCTATGGGGTATTAGTCTTACTTATTGTCTGCTTCAGTAGCCGCTATGTCTGTGGTGGTGGTGATGAGCCTGGACAACTCTAGTTTCATGGCCAAAGACAGATGTCAGCAGTATAGTGGCCTCGTCCCATAGCCTAAAGTTGCTTTACACCGCCACAGGCTTGTGCTTCAAGAGGGCAGCCAGGAGCCAGCGGTGGAGACCTAAGAATAAAACAAGTGTCTCAGCACTGTTGTCTGCGATGGTGGTATTGTCCTGGCTTGTGTGTTGGATCTCTTTTGTTTAACACTGTCTAGGGTCGAGGTTGGGTCCGGCTTCTTCACACTGGCTTTAGCTGCAAGCCTACACGGCTATTCCTGGTCTTGGCATTGAGATGGAAATCTAAACAGCGGAGCGGCTGGCCGAACAAGCGGCCCTCTCAAAACCAGACTGCCACCCCGTCCTCCTCCTCTCGCTCCACTGCAGCCCTCAGCCGCCACTTTATCACCCTGTGGTGCTGAATGGGCCCCCTTTATGTTGGTCGGGTTTATGACCCTGCGTTCTCAGACCAGGGGTCTAGATACGGATCTCCATCAAAGGCTCTCTCAGATACCACTGCCACCTTTGGTCTGCTGTGGATGGACTGGTCTGCTTTAAAGAGACGATTATAAGCCCTTGGCAAGTAGCCAAGGCCTTGACTCTTTTTTTCCCTAAACAACGTCGTGACCCCGCTGATGCATACCTTTATGCGGGCAGGGATATTCAGGAAGGGTATGACCCTCATCTGAACCCACAACTCACCTCACTTCCCATAGGAAGTTGCAACTTAGCCACAGGAAATGGACTCTTTTGCTGATTTGAATAAAGCCCACCATACATTCAGCTACAGAGGGTCATAGAGAGGGAGACATGCTTTGACACTGATATAAATAATTAACCCTAAAGTGTTTCACTTTTCAAAAACCCAGCTTTGAATAGCCTTTTAGATGTCATCCTCATTTTTTTTTTTTTTTTTTTGTAACAGCCGACTCTCTTTCTCAGGCCAACACACACCCACTCATTGCCCAAACTCTTTAGGTCTATTTATAGCTCAGTCTCATGATAGAAAGCATATTGTCCCTTATTTGTTGGGTCTGGTTGCCTGCTCTGCTTGTATCGTTGCATCATTCAGAGCAGAGGCAGAAGTCCAGGCTTTATGAATGAAACAAGTCTCCAGCAGAGGCCGGGAGATGGCACTGATCCCACTGTGATGTCACTCCAGAGACAGAACAGAAGAGAGAGAACATTATGAGACCTCCCATTCATTCTTCTGCCTCTCTCTCTCTCCCTGCTGTGCCCACCCCCGGTACTCTTGTCCTGTGATGGGCTCATATTACAGGCCGGTGACTCATCCCCCCCACTCAGTCTCCCCTCACCCACCCAAGGTGCTCCCTAGCTATCTTCCCCAGCCCTGAACCTGCCCTGCCCAGCCCTGTCTGTTCGAGCTCCATGGACTTTGGCCCCAGTCGCTAAAATCCCAATTTCACGCCCACGCTCTGGCGCACAGGCGAAGAAGGCTGCTAATTTGGTTCATGTGTGTGTATGTGTGTCAGTTTAACAGCCTAAATTGCCAAACGGGTTGGGGCTTGGTCAAAGGGGGCAATGAGGGTCCACAGTCTGTCAGTAACAATCCCTTGGGGAAAATATGGTCCTTGCGCTCAGCAGCCTGTCCATTATTCATATCATGGCAAGAGGGGCGTGGCTAATCAATAGCTTTTACTGTACATCCAGACTAAACATCAGTCTCACTTCATTCTTAGAATAGATGGAGTTATATTATTCCTTTTACATCATTAGGAGAAATTGGTTTCATTTCATACTTTTCTCTCCAGATGCTCTTTTTACTCTTGTTAGTTGTTAGCCAAATGCCATAATGTTGCCTGTGATTTACACCCACTCCCACATTTTGTGAGCTAAGTGGATGGGACTCATTTTGCGGACAGACCCACACCGTCTAATGTGGAAAGTGATGACTTGTGGATGCTCTAACTCTCAGCGCATACTGACCATTCTGTATCTAATGGGACTCACAGGCATTGAAATCCTATCAGGACTTCATCATTTACTAGAGATTGTCTAGATCCGAGCTCACCTCTCTCTCGCTAATGGATGCACACTGTACATTAGCTCTGCCGCAGATAACTTTCATATGGATCACTCACCATGGAGGCTGCTCTGTTATCACTGCACTTTTAGGTCTTTAGTTTGCCTTGCAGCCTTGCTGTGTCCTCTGCTCCATGTTTTCAAGATTTCAATTCATGAAAATACAAAAAAAGCAATGTACGTACATACTATTAAGACAGTAAATTGTTCTGCTAAAAATGCAAGTTTTCTTTGTAGAAACTGCTGCACTGTCACCTAACAGTCCAAACTTTGGAGACAATTGTTGTTCTATGAATTTCTGCAAGAGCGTAAACAAAAATCCCACTTCAAAACTCATCTTAAACCGGAGAAATGAGTAATTCAAAATAATAACAAAAGAAATCACACAAATTGCAGTTCCCATTTTAATTTGCTCTATAATCATGGTTCACATATTTCTCTCTTTAGAGTGCCTAATGGTAGTTCTCATGCACGATGGTGCTGAGTGTCTTTGATGGAGGATTTAGTGCTAAAGTGGATTCTGAAGTCTGTGTGGGCAAGCACAGGCTGGGGCCGGGTTGATAAAAGCGTTGAAGAGGGAGGGGCGTAAGCGGTTCGAAAGTGCAGACAAACTCCACTCGATCCAGCTTAAATAAACTGCCACATTTCGCCGCTGCCTTCACATCAAAGGGCAGACTGTCTGAGCCCCAGTCCCATCTCAGTTTGCAGCCATTTGCAACATGTACGTTTTTGCACTACCAACACTGCTTAAATGAAAAATGAGCTCAGCAGAGGCCAAGACAACACTGCTGTCAGGGCCAACTTGTTACACTAAAGACACCTCAATCAGGTCTTATTTTCATTGTGAAACTGCACGGTTTATTTTGATGGGTCTGACAATAGTTAAACTGAGGTCTTATGTGAGGCTGTAAAACAGCATTTATTCCCAGCTCATCTACCTTGCTTTTACCCCTGACTTGAATGAATAACTTTCTGTTTGCCACCAGTGTAACAGAGAGCAATATATTATTACAGGCCTAATTGAATCACATGAAGAAGCAAAGAGCTCTTGTCTGTCCTCTGTCTCTGGCCTGTTGTGAGGCTTCTTTCTTTAGAGAGAGAAAATAGAGGGAAAAAAACAGCCAAAAACAGAAAAAAGAAACTAGGAGACCTAATTTTACAAACAGCCAGACAGACATTGGTTACATGGGCGAAAGAGAGACAGCTGCTGTGCATTCCAGACGAGGTCGAGACGTCAGCGAGTGGTGAAAACAAGCATGAACTGTATGTTGCCCCAGTGTACTGCTGGCAGATAAAACCGCCAGCCAGCGGAGATGCCAAAACATCTGGGTTCGTCGAATGGCGGCGCTGTGAGAGGAGTGACACAACTATTCCTCATCATGATTTTGCTTTCAAGCCAAGCCTTTTGTGATCTGGTTTCTAACGGTTTTAATTGACGTGCAATGGAGACCGACAAGAGGGATGAGCTAAAGAGAAAGACATGCTGCAAGAATCAAAGCCTGATTGAACCCTTGGTTTTGTGTGCACCTTAACCCACTGAAGCCCCGAGTAACAGTTTTGCCTGATGCATTTTAACCCCCCCAAGTTGAGTGGACAAGATAATGCTATTATATACCGCAGACTCTAACAGATCATGATATATCATGTCTGTCTTTGTTGTGTAAATGAGTGTGGGCGCACTGCAGATAAAGACATGTCACTTAATTGGAACTCTGTAAGGCCTTTTTATGTCTATTTACAAGTCACTGGTTGAGTCTCTGCCAGATTAGTTTTTAGCATTCTATTCTAGTGTTAGTGCCCGGGGGTCTTCCCCCATCTCCCCTAATCATCTCCCCTGCTTTGCCCCCTCATCTCACACTTCTGCAGCCTGGTCACTCTAATTAGATGAGCGCGAGTCATCAGGCACTGTTTAAAGCCATCAAAGGGAGCTCTGTTCCACACTGGGTGCCCACTGGCTACAAGCAGAGAACAGTACGCCCAGTGTGTGACCGAGTCCCTTGAGACAGCCCACCCCCAAACTCTCCTAGCCACCCGCCAGCAGCCACGGTGACATCAGCACCTCATCCCTCGACCCTTGACCTCTCAGAATGTTTGACCCCATGCTTGGTCCGGCGACAGTAGGCCCACTGTGTAAGGGCAACATGGTAGGAGGGCTAGCGGGGGTCATGGTGTCACTGATGGGCACCAGGCGCTGCTCTCCCACCCAAGTATTTGTGGTGAGAGGTTAGTGTAAGTATTTGAAAGTAAATGTGTGTGTTTACTTAAATGCAGAGTGCCAGATGAGTGCGATTTGCCTGACGTCCCAGACACTGTTGAGAACTGTAAATTAAATCAAAAAAGTGGTTCAAAGCCATTGAAAGATATGCACTAAATTCTGTTTAAAAACTGCACAAATTGTTTCCACTATCTGCTATTCAGCCTTTCTGAAACATGCACGTGTATCATTGTGCACATGCAGTGTTACCTCCGTTTGTTAACAGTTGAGATGCGACAGTGCGACAGGTCTTGTTTAAATAGATTGGATCTGATGCAGAGACAGTGTCTGTCTAGACGGGATGTAATTGTTGAGCCATGTTGTTGATCACAGGCAGATACAACTGTGTTGATTTTGTTTGTGTGTGTGTGTGTGTGTGTGT
Organism: Pterois miles; assembly: GCA_947000775.1. NCBI lineage: Eukaryota > Metazoa > Chordata > Actinopteri > Perciformes > Scorpaenidae > Pterois > Pterois miles. The sequence continues at coordinate 10,903,761 of CAMQGK010000110.1, forward strand.
GTGTGTGTGTGTGTGTGTGTGTGTGCGCATGTACGTGTGCGTGCATGCATTGTGTGTGTGTGTGTGTGTGTGTGTGTGAGAGAGAGAATATCTAACTGAACCACATTCACAAATCTCTCTTTCCTACTCTGTTCTCTGCCACAATTTAATTTCCCATTCAGTAAGCTTTATCGGCATGAAATACAATACAGGATGCATTGTTGTAGTTTGGGTTGTCAATAATTGTTAAAACATTATATAACAGCATATTAGTAATTGCAGTCCCAAATGAAAAATATATTGAATAAGAAATATCCTTATCAATGTTGTTTTGTGATTGGCAGATCCGGAGTGTGGCGATGTCCCCTTGCTGACTCCAGGAAGTAAAGAGATGATGTCCCAGGCTCTGAAGGCCACCTTCAGTGGCTTCACGAAGGAACAGCAGCGGCTGGGTATTCCCAAAGGTAACACTGTCAGCTGCTCCTGGTCTTATTAGCCCCTGTTAACGTTTCCACTGGGGACATTCAATGTTATCAGTAAAGTATGAGCCCTCATCAATGTGCCACATGTCAGGCCTGCATAGTCACTAAATCATTTCACATTGCAGCTTGCATTAGATCATTCAGTGAAGGCATCTTTTAGAAGGACTGAAAACAAGGAGACACCCAGTTTTTCCACAATTGGCCTTACATTACATACATTTCAGTCCAGGCAGACTGCCTGACTGCAGCGTTCAGAGAATCTAGACAGTAAAATAATTACTTAGCTACTTCAGTTGAAGCCAACCACAGAGCCTCTTTGTGGAAACAGCAGGACTCCCAGTATCTGTCTATGTAATCTAGTGTATCTGCAAACTATGGGCTTGGCTTGTCATTACCACTGCTCACGTCCTCAGCTGCCTCCCTGTTTATTTTTGACTGACTTGTTATCGGTAGATATTTATCACATGATCAAGGATCATATTGTATTTAAACAGTGAATACAGTATAATAATCACCAATTGTGATCCTCTCCAGATCCCAGACAGTGGACAGAAAACCATGTGGCTGAGTGGCTAACGTGGACAGTGAACGAGTTCAGTTTGAAGAATGTCGACTTTGACAAATTCTGCATGAACGGAGCTAGCCTGTGTGCGATGGGGAAGGAGCGCTTCCTGGACTTAGCACCTGACTTTGTTGGTGACATCCTTTGGGAACATTTAGAAATGCTTCAGAAAGGTAAGGCCACATTGGTCTGAAAACAATTTATAATATATATGTATTTTTATTGTTTATGGCACTTTCATGCATAATTAGCTGGTTTTGTGTGAGAAAAAGTCTCACCACACAGGGTAATATCACTGCTTGCACCAATTTAGGATGCTATAGTAACAGGAGCCAAACAGGAAGACACAATGTAGCTCAGGTCATTAATTTTTGATAATGCTGGATGCAGTTACACGATACATGAAATCAATGGCGAGGTCACTGACGCTCATTGTCTATCTATTTTTCATGAAGAGGATGCAAAGCATTACCCCATCAATGGACTGACCTCCAACTTCCAGGAATCCCGTTATACCTCAGACTACTTTGTCAGTAAGTACTCATCACACTCGTAGTCAGTCACTGTGTAATAGAACAATATGCATGCCTAATGTATGAATGGAAAAGGAGTGGTTTGGTTTTGTGAATTAAAGAGTTTTTAAAGAGGGGATTTAGTGTTAGATGATAAAATGGATCTTTTTCTATTTTACATTTGGATTTAGATCCCAGTAAAAATCCTGTTTTTATAGGTGTATATAGACCACATGTAAAAGGAAACAATATCACAAGTTTAGCTAAAGTGATCAATAATTTTGCCTCAATTGTACAAGACTCTTATGCACTCAGGGCTGTGTTTTGTTATGGATTATTATACACAAAACATTTGGCCAGCAGTTCAGCACAAGATGGATAATGACTCCACTCTCCTAAGATTGATCTTCCTCCTCTGCTTTGCTCCTCGCTTTCCTTCTCTGCTTTCTATCCAAACTCATTTCCCTTTGTGTCTCCAGGCTACGGTGTTGAGCATGCTCAATGTGTCCCTCCTTCTGAATACTCAGAGCCCGGCTTCATCACAGAGTCTTACCAGACACTTCATCCCATCAGCTCGGAGGAATTGCTGACGCTCAAGTACGAGAGTGAATACCCCGCTGTCATCCTGCGGGACACGCCCCTCAACCCGCTGCAGGGGGACTACTTCGCCGTCAAGCAGGAGGTGGTATCCCCTGACAACATGTGTGTGGGACGCCTCAGCAGAGGTGAGGGGTCACACACTAGATATGAGGAGCCCAGTTGAGATTTAAAGCAGAGCATTGCGGTGCTGTATTTCTATTTTAATCAACAGTTTGTTTGGATTGATAAATGTGTCCACATGTGCATGTGCGAGTGCATGTAAATGTTTTTGTGTGGGCGTCTGTGTGCGTGTGATTGAGCTGAGGCTACCAGAATCTTGTCATGCCACATCAGCGTGCATGTATTAGAGAAGAAGAAAAGCAGGCCCTCCGGTTGGTTTGTGGTTCAAGCAAACCCGCCTCGTACACTCTAGACTGGGTCGGGGAAAAAAAAAAGAAAGCTCTATTGTTTTTGTCAGTGTGATACACGAACCAAAGCCACAATGTGTTCTCTTCTTGCCGCCCGTCCTTTATGTAAAACAGCTCAAGTGGTGTAACCTTCAAGAACGCTTTTTTTTTTCTGTTGGCCTCTTTTCCTCGACTTCTAGGTAAGGAGATAGAGGTGTCATCCTCAGGTAGCGAGTGCAGGGTTTTCTCATGAAACTGTTTGCTTTCCTCAACGCGCAGGCTTGTTTTCTCTCCCAGTGATAGTTTACAGAGGAATTAGCAGCATGGTTTACATTTATAGCCATAAAGCTAGGATTTTCGTCTCACAAATCCCCAGCTGTATAAATGAATAGCATGTGTCATGTACACTGTGCAAGCCTCCTGCCAGTACTTTAAGCATTTGTGCAAGGTATGAGGTCCGATCCTCATGCATCACACAAACTTTTGAGCATTGTGTTGCACTCTCCAGACGTGGGAAAGTATTTTGTAGTGCAACTGATATCCACATGTGGCTTCAATTTCAGCAGTTGAAGATTTCGACATCAATCGAGGGGGCTGCATTATCTGTCATTTAATAATGACTGAGGGATCCTCTTATCTTTCCCAAGGACAAAAATAGCAAGGCAATTTGTGTGATTGTCTTCCATTTAAAATCAAATCCAAATGGTGGTTGTAAAAGAGAGATGAGGTGTGAAATGGAGAGAGATATGCGTCCATACAGAACAATATAGCTAAGTGAGAGGGTGCATAATTTGAAAGCCAGAAAACTTGTAACAATTAGAACTTGTATGCATTGAAGTATTGAACTGAAAAATGCTACACATCTGTTCTTTGAAATTATTGTTTAGAGGAAATGTAGAGCAAGAAAGTCATACATTATAAAAAATTCAGGCTTTATTAAAGATTATTTATAATGTACTGTTTGCACCTTTATAATAACTTTATTTTTCTCTCTCCCCTCCGTTTGTCCTTTCCTCTCAGGTAAGCTCGGTGGCCAGGACTCCTTTGAGAGCATCGAAAGCTTCGAGAGCTGCGACCGACTGACCCAGTCATGGAGCAGCCAGTCCTCGTTCAGCAGCCTGCAGCGGGTACCCTCGTACGACAGCTTCGACTCCGAAGACTACCCCACCGCCCTGCATAGCCACAAGCCCAAGGGCACTTTCAAAGACTATGTGAGGGAGCGCTCAGACCTCAGCAAGGATAAACCTGTCATCCCAGCGGCGGCGCTGGCAGGATACACAGGTAAGAGGTGCTTAGAGGTCAGAGTTTATACAGTATAATTTTATATACAGTTCTACCTCTAAAAGCGCTCTCAGCTTTTTATAGACCTTTTTCCACAGAAGACATTTTTGAAATGTCATAGCAGGGAAATCACAGGGTTACCAATGAAATTAAGCATAGGTGTGTTTAGGTTTGCCGGTAAGCATGCACATTCCCAAGGCTGTGATACTGGTACACATAAAAGGAATGTAGAACTATGTTATTTATTTATATATTATAGTATTACTGTTATTATTAACAGTACATATGCAAGTGAGCCCACACATAGTAAAAGGTACAGTTAAAGAATAATATTGGTGTTTCAGATTATTCCTGATAGTGAGTGTAAGTCTATTCAGTGCAGCTGTAACATGCTTGATGCTCTGCAAAAGCCAGATGTGGGGGTACCTTAATGCACTGTTTTAACACCAAAAGTAAAAAAATAAACCCCTTTTACTCTGGCAGCCCAAGTCATGCACATTACAGGAAACAAAATAGGTTTTGCTCGTACCTTCGTCTTTTTTTTTTTCTCTCTCTGTCTCTGTCTATGTCTCCCACTCTTTTGTTCTTCTCATCTACCTCCTTGTTATCTGCAGCCCGCATCTCAACCTATTTTTTCCAGGTCGTCCTAGCAACGCTGGTGAAACATAGAAATTATGCCTGCCCCTGATATCTCTTCATCTCATGAGGCCACTTCATACGCATACATGCTCAAAGAGCCGGCTTATGTGTGTTCTCCAAGTTCAATAAGATGTTGAGATATACACAAACTCCTCTAAAGCAAATGCACCGTTTTAACATCTGTCCCGGTTTTTGGTCTGAAAAAGGTGCACAAAGAACAGTTTACCAGGATGTGCATGTAAACACATGAAAACAATACTTTAGAAAATGCATGTTAAGGCTAAATGATTAGAGGGTTTAGATCAAGTCTTTATGACATACTGTACGCTGCTTTCTGAAAATTAGATTGCGAGGAGCGTTGAATCGCCTCTTAACGGCAAAGTGTTTGGGACTTTTTCAGCCATGTTTAAATCATTGTCACAAGGCTGCAAGATTGCCAGCATTGGAAAAGGGGAAATCCAAGCAAATTTCTCAACGTCAGTAACAATGCATACATCAGATCTAGACAGACTGTCCTAAAGTTGGTATGCATGAGTTAATTGGTCATCTGTATGGTTATTAGTTCAAAAGCCACTTATAGAACAATGAGTCATTCATTCGTAATGATGTTGGAAAGATGGCGTAATGCACATGTAATCAAATAACGGCGAGTAGGATGGTCTAAAAGCCCCTCTAGCGACCAGTAGTGGCTGTGTTTCTCCCTGCACCTTATTTGACAAAAGTAGACTGAACCAAAAAACTGAAAATACATGGCTAAAACTAAATATGATGCATCGATTGATATAGTCATGATGCACTTGAGATTCTTACACCCTTGGAGAGTCATGTAAGTACATTTTAAAACGAGCTTTGATGACCTCTTCTTTTATGAAATTCACTTTGACAAAAAAAATCTGAATAATATCAAAATGTAAACCCGAGCATGTGAAAATACCTTCTTCCAAAACCTTTGCAAATGTACACCGCAGCATTCTGGCACCATTTACTGCTTCGATCACGACGTCTGACACGTATCAGTTGTTACGGCTCCAAAGAGCTCATGTGTGAAAGCCTGGCGAGTGTTTCCAGTCTAATGCATAGTAATGTACTCTCACTGACGAGAATGTGCTTCCTCTTAGCTTTTACACGAAGGGGAAAGGTGAAAAAAAATCATGCTAAAATACCCTAATTTTCCTGAGAATGCCGAGCAGGCTGCAGTCCAAGCTGTTATTAGGAATGGCGTAAAGAGAGTGTAGTCCTTCAAAAATGGAGGCATTATTTGAGTGTATGTGTGTGTGCGTGCCCATGCACTACGTGTGGGTGGATGCAGAAATGCAGTGAGAAAGGGAAAGCAAGAGAAAGAGCGAGCGAGAGAGAACCTTAACCAAAAAATAAATAAAAATTTGTAAGATTCCAAATTGATGATTGTGACAAGCTGCTCTGCTTGGTTTCCTGTCCCAGTCACAGGGTGACAGGTGACACTTGACACTGAGCCTGATAAGGCTGCAGAGAGATAAGTGAAGGTTTAGTTGTCATCTCAGCGGTTTCCTGCGACAATTTATTATTTACACTTCATGTCTACAGGTGAACTCTCAATCTGCATAATGATACTTTGCTTTCTGTCTCCCCCGGCTCCCTGTCTCACAAGCCTCACAAGTATAAACAAATACGTTGCCACTAGATATAGTGGTGAAATTGTTATTGATATTGATACGTTAAAACACTACAAAAGCACCTTTCCAAATAAGAAAATTCAATGATATATCCTCATTCAGTGATTCGTAATGATAAGTTATTCCTCATTTCCTCAGGACACAACTTGGTTAGGTTTAGGCAACCAAACTACTTAGTTAAGTTTAGGAAAAGGTGGTGGTTGGGTTAAAATAACTCCAGAAGTGCCATATCATGAATCTAAGTATTGAAGTTGTATGACAAATAATTTAACATGGACATCTAGTTGCACACATTTTATGAACACCAGTCTGTTGGGTGAATTTCTTGTGTTTTTTGACCCACCCATCCAACACAACCCCTTCCTTAGGCGGCATTTGTCACTCTTTACACTTCATAGTTCACAATTACATGGATTACATATGAATCATATGAACTGATTTTGTGCAATATACACAAATTACAGTGCGTTACTTTTATATAGCTATGAGCACTGTATAACAACAGCCTGAGTTTTTTTTACATTTCTGAAATAAAAATCATAGATTAAGATAGAGATAGATAGATAAATGAGCTACAGTCCCAATCACCATCCAGCTTTTTTGAAGTAGCTGCATATGCTCAAGACTCATTTAGCATAGTGTACCATGGGTCAGATACTTAATTCTGCTGTGAATGTGAACCCCCACCCGACCCACCCTTTTGCCACACTGTGCTTTTTGAATGAAGCCCATTGTACATGGAGACTGTAACATATTTTTGGAAACTTTTTTTTTGTCAAAGGGTCGCCTACATTCTGGCGTGAGAGCACAGGGGGCTGGTAAACGGGCACTGTATCACCCTTATGTGGGCTCGCTATTACAGTAGCAGACTTTTGGAATGCAAGTTGAAGCTCTCTGTCTGAAAGAGACTCAGTGTTGCACAGCTACTTATTTTCCAAAAGCCTTGGTAGCTGTTGTCATGCACCGTCTCCGATCCTTGCAGGAGCAAAGAGGTCTTGTGAGCACCGTTTCAAGTGTTCAACCCACACGTCTGTTTCCCTGGCAGCTTTTGTTTGTGTTGTGTGAAGATACGTTTGGTTTTCAGAGGTGAGAGAGATGACTTTTGCGTATAGCTTCAGTTTTGCTGAGGCGGTGTGCTGCATAGGCAGGTGTGATTTCAACATGCGAGCCTCAAAAGTGGGTGCGTTAGTGTATGTGCTGAAAAACCACAAGATCAAAGTGTGCTGCAGTGAATCTAGTTCAGAGACAAAACCAGCGTTTTTGTTCTGCTTTCCCTCCTTTTTTTCCACAAGAATAAGCTGCTGTAATAGTGCTGAAGTTCACTTTTAACAGGTTATTATATTACTCTTTATTCATGAATCCATTATAACATTACAGATCACTTAGCAGCTACTCTCTTTCTCACACACAGTCTGTATTCAGATGTATTGCAGCAGTCTAAAGGCAGCCCCTTTTATTTTAAACTAGTGATTTCACCAGTATGGAACTCATACAGACACAGACTCTAGATTCACATAGTGCACCGGGCAACTGCCAGACAAGGGAATACATGATGAATGGGACTGTTGTATTTAGGAGGACATTTGGTTCCACTGCTGTACTTAAAGTCTGACCCACATTAGAAGGTTTACTTTGTCCCTCTTCAGACACAAGTGAATAATTGGCATACATATTGAACACATACATCATACAGAAATATACACTGTGTAAACACAATATCTTCCTCCTCTTGATCTGGATTGTACCTCTTTCACAGATTTTGCATAGTTGTATGCAATGTGTCTCAACTTGGAAAACTCTTCCCAAAAATGGGAAGATATATATGCAATGTAGTATTATTTATAATACAGTATTTTTGCACATTAAACTAATAAGACAATAGAATTTGAGAGTCTCAATCCTCATACATGTTTGTCCCAACCTCACACTTTACTAATAAAATCCACATACCAAGCAGTGTCTACACCAGCAAGAGAGTCTTCTTGGTGTAAATAGCTTTGTTTTTTAATGCACACTCTCTCTCCCTCCCACATCTGTTGTGCAGGCAGCGGCCCCATCCAGCTGTGGCAGTTTCTCCTGGAGCTGCTGACCGACAAGTCTTGCCAGTCCTTCATCAGCTGGACAGGCGACGGCTGGGAGTTCAAGCTTTCTGACCCAGATGAGGTGAGGGGTCGTGACTCCGCTGGTCGCTAGCACACGCGCTGGGAGGTCCTAAATAGTTAGCCAGATGAACAAGATGTCTTCTGCATTTGTAAAAAAAAAAAAAAAAAAAAAAAAAACCTTTAGTATGCCTTGTTTGGCTCCATCAGTCTTTTTTATTTTTATTATTGGTGTGTTAACAGTGTTTCATTTCAAAATCACTTAGAAAAAACAAAATACTGTTGCACTTGAAATGTAGATGATTAAATTCTCAGACTACCAGATTGAAAGAAAAATTTGAATTTTAATTTGAAGTAATTTGTTACATATCTATTATATTGTTTATGACACATCTTGACATTACATTGTTATCTGCATTGTTTTAGGTTGCGCGGCGGTGGGGAAAGAGGAAAAACAAGCCCAAGATGAACTATGAGAAGCTGAGCCGTGGCCTACGCTACTACTATGACAAGAATATCATCCACAAGACGTCGGGGAAACGCTACGTCTACCGTTTTGTCTGTGACTTAAAAAGCCTGCTGGGCTACACTCCTGAGGAGCTCCATGCAATGTTGGACGTAAAGCCTGATACGGACGAGTGAAAGCAGAGACGGAACAGGAAGTGAAGGAAGAAGTTGAGGAGACACATGGACTGGGGCTCATAAAGTGGTCTTAACTGTTTTGATAGTCATTTTTTTTGGGGACCAAAAATGTTTTTAATGACTAACTGTGGTCTTTGTCAACTTCAAGCTCCTGTCCCTCAGACCATGTTTCAAAAACAAGGCACAAGTCAAAAGCCTGTATTCATACCCTGTTGCATCAGAGATGTGTGTGTGAGCGTGCGTATGTGTGATTATGTACTGGTATTATTTAGCAGCTCGAGGCAGATGGAGCACTGTCGGGTAGAGTTCAGGTTCCCTTCTGCCTAAGTAGCACAGTGGGGAGACGAGAGGACCGAGACAGAACGTCAGAGAGAACCGAGAGAGAGAAAATAATTGATTCACTTCATTGTTCAGAGAGAGCGGGTGGAAGGTTCCCGCTAAGAAAAAAAAAAAGGGTTGCCAAAATGTTAAAACCAAACTGTGGAAGGTATAATGACATATTAACATACATGCTCACTATTTCTCTTTGACAAAGAGAATTTTCAGCTTGGACCAAAAAGTATTGTTTCTGATTTGTGTTTTAGGAGCGTATGCTTGTGCCAGTATTATATTATTGATGTTGAGAACAGCCAATGTAAACCTGCCAGGCATATATTGGAAAAGAGTATTTTTTCTTATGTTGTCAATGAAGGTATTACAGTGGAACCACACATTAGAGGTTCTCTAGGAGGCTTTAACTGTTTAAATGTGCTGATTGGTTATCAGACAACACTATAGACACTGGCCCTGTTGTTTCGTAGGGTTTGAGGACCTGGTGAGATTACTCATCCCAAGAGTGTCTGATAGACAGACAACTGAAAGTAGCCGTTACTTTTGAAACTGACGCTTTCACCTTTACGTGCATGTTTGCCACCGTGTTGGAGACACATATTGTGACTGAAACCTATGCATTTTTTGCATACACCACCAGTATTAGCAAACTGTAGACAATCTATGTGGAGGAATTCAGGAGTCTTTGGTGAGAAGAGTTGTTTAATGTGCAGATTAGATGCATAATTTGTCGGTTCACTGTCCACGTTAGTGTTGCTTTAGAAGTGTTTGAATAGTCTCCTGTCTGTCTATACGATAAAATCACAAGTGAAATAGTTGAGGGAGTGATTTTACAAAATCCTAAGAATGTCAGATTTTTTTCTTTTGTTATGCAGTACATTTTGGCCGCAAGGACACGGCTGCAGTAAAGTGTGAAGGTACAGTGTAGGAAAAAGCAACAGGCAATAGAAAAACATTGACTGGAGAGAATCGAAAGATGTGTGGGATAGATGGAGGTGACTGAAAGGAATACTGCAGGTGATGATCACTCGTAAGGTCTGGTAGAGAAAAACTGACTGAGATGATGTAAGTTGGCGCTGCTTGGAGGTTTGCATTATATGGGTTGTGCACTTGATTTTCCACTGCCATCGTGGTTGAATGCAGCTGAAACCTCACTGCAAATAGAGGCATTTAGGACTAGCGGCAGACATTTGTATTTAATTTTGAGGTTTGTGCGTTACTCATCTATGAGCAAAATAATAATGAGCTCATAGTTAGTAACTCATGTATGATTCCACCCATACTTGTGCAGCTCGCTCAAAATAAAGATCCACTGGTTACATTTGAGTGAATTGGCAGCAGTTTCCTCCCAACAGTGGGAACAGTGGCTGCACACTGGCCTTATGGGAAATGCCAAAGTGGAATATCATCTTAGAATACAATGTTATTGTTTACAGTGGCTGAATGTTACCCATATGGATGAAAATAGCTTTTGAAATGTCTATTTGTACAGATTGTATTTCATAATGCTTTATTGAGACCCAGATTACACAAATAAGCAAGAGACAAAGCAGGAATAATAACCAAAACCCATGTGAGGTCTTTGGCCACGGTGCTTCGGGTATCGTCCACAATGTTGGAAAGACAGGGACCAGAATTCTCACACATTTTTGGGAAGTGTTGACTTTTCTTTGATCATTTTGTTAATATTTTGGAAAGCACACAAGCTGTAGGACAAAGAGAAATGCCTTCGCTTATCTGATTTAGAAACAAGATGCTGGATATGTTCATAATGTTTAATTGGTAACAAGCTTGTCCGCCATCATCACCCGTGCTCGTCATCTTACACAAAGAATTCAACAAATGAATTAGTAATAAGCTGCACTGTATTTTCATTCTTCTCCGCATGTCGATGTCAAGGTTTTAAAACACTGTTATTTTGTTCAGGTTCTTTTTCTGATGTCAGTGTTTTATGTTTGAGAGCTTTACAGATTTTAAAACATAATTGTAACTGTTGTCAGTGCCCTGGAAATTGATTTTTTTTTTTTTTTTTTACCCCACGGAAAGACATAATATCAGTATGGTTGGCTTCATAAGATTATTGTGTTAAAAGAAAACATTCTGTTACCCCAAATTATTTTGTCAGGAAATATACTATTGTAAAAGTGTCACAGATTACAATCTACTGCAGGTCTTATGTATTAATGAACCTTAGTCGGGCAAATGTATACACACACACACCAATAGTTTTGTGGCATATGCATATCTCAGAATGGATTCAGAAGGAAAACCTTTTTTTGTTTTGGATGTTGTTTTTTTGTATATTTTATAGTGTCTCTGTATTTTTGTTATGAGATCATTTTTATTGTATTTAGTTCACAAACATTTGAATATTTTTCAATAATTTATATTTTATAAAAGACAAGAGATGCAGACAGCTGGTGCTTTCATGGGAATATAAAGGTAGCGCAGGACAAAATAATGTAGCGATTTGTTTTGTTTTGTTTGTTTTTTATTCATTTTTTTTATATAGAAAATAGACCTGTCTGCTAGAGAAAAAAGGCTGATGCTGGCCCATCAATGATTTCTGCTGGAAAGGTTTTATAAACTGTAGCTTCTATTTCTAAAATGAACTTAATGTACTTCAAAATGTTATAAAATATATGTGAACAAAGATTTCATAATTGTGTGTGGTGTTTTGAATCAGGAATACACATTATTATACTATACTTTATAACATTACCATGTATTAGTGCTATGATAGTATTACACTATACCAGTTTTTCTATAGTATGTAAGTTTTATGAACATTATCATAGATGGTTTCAATGAAGAGTTGATTCTGCAATAGCCCTTAAATGGCACAAATTAGTCAAACAAATCTGTCTATTGTTCAAATCACCACACTCTGGTCCTTCAAAGGGGGCCTAGTTCCCTTTGAAATACACACAGGCCACGGAGTGTCCCAGTTTTAACAAGTGTGTCCCATGCGCACTGATGAGGTGACGTCAAAACAGAACCAGCACACTGGGGCTCATTCATGTGCTTGTAACCCCGGGCTCATATAAATTCCACTGTAGATAGAAAACATACAACGCCATGGCCTGCTGCCCCGAACAGCACAGCTGTTTGGCCCCCACTGCAGCAGTCTAGCAACAGGGCCAACCTCGGGTCCAGTAGGCTGTTTTTCAGTTTTAAAAAATATGAATGTCGAAACGAAACACAATGTACGTGGTAATATGTTAAAGCGGACCTATTATGCTCATTTTCAGCTGCATACTTGTAATTTGGGGTTTATACCAGAATGGGTTTGCACGCTTTAATGTTCGAAAAAAAGGCTTTATTTTTCTCATAGCAACTGTGCTGCAGCACCTCTTTTCACCCTCTGTCTGAAACGCTCTGTTTGAGCTCACGCCCCCCCCCCCCCTCGCAAAAAGCCCACTCTGTTTTGATTGGTCAGTCTAACCAAACTCCACTGCAGCTCCGCGCTAACTAGCTTTGTTTGAGGGTGTGCAAAACTAGCTATTATGTAACTATTATGTATTATTTATTATTATTATAAAATTCTGTCTCTCTCTCTCTCTCTCTCTCTCTCTCTCTCTCTCTCTCTATATATATATATATATATATATATATATATATATATATATATACACACACACAACATCTCACACAACATAAATGTTATGATAATGATAATGATACTGATCAAATACTGTATAATTCACATAAAAAAAGAATATACTGTACATACATGACTGATACTTCACATGTAACCCCAGAGCAAACCCGATAGAGCCGCTGGACTTACTGCTGGTGTTCTTGGCAGAGGGCAGGCTGAGGTTACACAGGTGGTTCTTCTCCTGTTCCACCTCCCTCGCCTTGACTGGGTCGATGATCCAGACCAGACGTGATTGCTAGGCAGGTTTTTAAATGCTTGCCAGGACAGTACACGTTCAAACAGACCTGGAACAAAATCCAAAACCATTATGATACCACTCATACCTGCTTATTCCACATCCAAACCCCCGACACAAAGCTGGCTCACTCCCGCAGACGCACTTTTTTTTTCCCCCTCCTCTGTGCCTCCTTCAAAGAACGCTTCCACTGATTTAAAGCAGTTTTTAAAAGTGAAAGACAGCACAGAGAGACATAAAGAGAAGAGGAAGTCTGTGCAGAAAGCGAGAACTGTCACACCTGGCAGTCGCAAGAAAGATGTCAGATGATTTCTGCCTCTCCTGACAAAAAGTATCACCTTCTGTCAACAGCAGCTTACAGCTCTCTTGACACTGGAATGTGGCCCGTTTGTCAGATTTCAAACCTAAATATTTATCTAAAGGGTCTTACCAAGTTACATCTGTCTCCTGCATGTAGTCTTAACATGACTGGGAAAGACAGAGCAGGAGATTAAATGATGTAGCCATGAAGTGGGGAAATACTGGCTGTATTGCAATAAAAACTGGAACCTCTGGACTGAATTTATCAGTAAGTCATCATAACTGCCATCTGGATTCAGCTTATCAGTCTGTTGCATTGAAGGATGTGTGTTTCCTCATACAGGGTTTTTAAACCCATTAAGGGAACACTTAAATCACATATCACCTCTTGATGAACAAAACATTCAAGTTGAAAATCTTTAATGATGTACATTAAATTAGTTGAGAACAAAATGACGATAAATGGAAACTAAAATCATCAACCCACAGAGCGATGGATTCAGAATCACACTGAAACTCTAAATAAAACATTGAAATCACAGGCTCCAACTTGCGTCAATTTCATCACGACAACTCATTGTGTTACTCAGTAGTGTGTTTGGCCCTCGCATGCCTGTATGCACTCCTGACAACATCTGGGCATGCTCCTGATGAGTTGGCGAATGGTGTCCTGGGGGATCTCCTCCCAGACCTGGATCAGGGCATCAGCAAGCTCCTGGACAGTCTGTCATGGTACTTGGTGGCAATGAATTGCACCGATACATAACATCCCATAGGTGCTCAATTGGATTTAGGTCAGGTTGAATGTGAAGGCTAAACAATGACATCAGTGCCGTTGTCATCCAAGAACTTCCTTAACACTTTGGCCACATGAGGCTGGACATTGTCCAGGTCATTTTGTAGAGCTCTGACAGTGCTCCTCCTCTTCCTCCTCGCACAAAAGAGCAGATACCAGTGCTGCCGCTGGGTTGATGCCCTTCTACAGTCCTGTCCATCCCTCCTTGCACAATGGCCGGCCTCCTGGTATATATATGTGCCATCCTGGAGGAGCTGGACTACCTGTGCAACCTGATTGGGCCAAAGGTACAGCCTCATGCGACAAGTAGTGACAAGGACACTGGCAAAACACAAAACTAGCATCAGTAAGGAAGGATCAGGAAAGAGCAACCGTGTGTGGCCACCACATGTTGAACCATTCCCTTTTTGTGGATTGTCTTGTTGTTGCCTCTCCATTGCACCTGTTGTCACTTTCATTTGCACCAGAGCAGGTGTTAACTGACTTTGATGATTCCCTGAATTCTTACGAGCAGTGTACTATGTACTGCATATGATTTTTTTACACTTGTCTATTGTCATTCTAAAACTACACCAGCTCTCAAAACTATGTGCTGTCATTCATAGTATCATTAAAGGAGACGGTTTGCATGTCATAGTATACTGTGTCTACTTTTTAAGTTACTGTATTATTATTATTATTATTATTATTATTATTATTATTGGGGTAAGCCAAAAACATCAAGGGTTGCTTTGATAAACACTTCTTTTAGATGCTAATGGTTCAAATAGCACTTATCTGTACCTTTTGTGGTGAAATGATGATTAGTTTAATTTAGTCTGTCAGAGCGCAAGACATAAGAGGAGTGAATGGAAAATGGTTTAGAAATGATGATTGACTGCTGCAGCAGAGCAAACTGTGTCTGTGATTGAAGGTCTGGGAAAAGCACCAGTTATTAGATTTTTTTTGTTATATTTCTTACCCTTTTATGAAGCCGACAGCAGTATCTGATTAATTGTCCATCTATCTCGTATCTGTTTAAATATTTCAAGCTCAGCAGCAGAGCTTTCAGTTGCACTCCATTGCTTTCCAGACATGCACACAACATGTCCTTTGCCTTGGATCAAGTCTTAATTAGCAGCATTGTGGCCGTGCCAAATTACAGAATCAGTCTCAGCAAATGTTGAATGCTAAATTGAAAACACAGGACAGCTGGTGGCACAGAGTTTTGTGGTCCAGTAATTTGTAATAGATTTAGTAAATCTGTCCTAAACCAGTCACACTTATCAGGGATGGTGAATGGTACCATAGGAAACTGCTTTTGTGGTGAAATTACAGTGTATGTGCACCATAAATCTCTAAAGGAAGTCACACAAATGTCCATATGAAAATGTTATAGCTCACACAGTTGAGATGTCATTACTGAAAAATCTGTTAGCTGATGGTTTAACAGTCCACATTTTTTGGATTTAAGACCTAGTGGACCTTCTGCTATAATTAGGGTAAAACTCAACTATATCTTTGCTCGCTGCCCTGAATTAACGTCCTCTTCATAGAGAGAGAATCCCTGTGACGCACAAGAGACCGACCCAGTGATTCCATTACGCAGAGAAGTTGTGAAATATGACCAATATATCTCCGAGGGCCCTGATGGTCCAACTTAAGACACAGTTGCCTGGGGATATACTGTATTCATGTCCTATTGTCCTTCATGGTTGGGCTGACTTGGGACAGTACAGACTTCAGTGGTGTCGAGGGACGAACATAAACAGAGCTACAGTAGATCTACCGTGTCCTCTCAAATATGACCCTTCTCATGGAGAGAGACAGACAGTTTGCAGAGCAGAGTTGAAAGAGGTGAATTGTCTTTTGCAGATTTGGTCTGTTGCCATAGGAAATAGTGCACTGCGCTTGTCTGAATTTCATTCTGACCCTTATTACTGTCCCCTATCTCTGGCTAACACACTTTCTTTCTAATATACTTTACAGATACATGAAATTAACCATTCTACTTGGTCCAGGTAGTTTATGTCTCATGTTATAAACTACATGTGATGTCCGTGGCCGTGCTCCAGTTTATTTCCCCTCTAACCTTGTATTTCCACCTCTCCCCTGTGTGTGCTGCTGTGGGCGTGTCTCCCCCGCTCACTCTCCCGCCTCCCTGATTGCTGCTCAGCTGATTCACCTGTTACAAGCTGCACACCTGCAGACTATCTACTCATGAACGCTGCAGCGTATCAGCCCCGGTCCTTCACTCGCTCTTTGTCAGATCACTATCTCAACTAGCTATGTAAGTGAATAGTTTTCCTCGTGTTATTGTAACCTGAACTATTTCTTGTCCATTGTCGGCTTGTCTGATAACCCCTTACAACCTCAGCCTGCCCACATTGCTCACCCTCTGTCTCACAATGCTGTAAACCTTTTAAAACTTCACCACCCTCTGTGTCAGTGTCCTGCGTTTGAGTCCAGCTGTACCACACCACAAGTGAAAGATCATGACTTGACTTACCATTAGACATTTTCCAATAAGTAGTTGCTCCCACTCTAGTCAATAACTTCTACTGACATCAAGGACAGTGAAGAATAATGGATCATCAATTAATTGTACATCTAGAGTCGGATCTAAGTGTACAAGCAATAACCATAGACCATACATGACATAACCAAACATGCAGTGCATGCAATGGTAGCTTTTGTTGTCAAAGAGGCAAAAAAGCAAAAAGTGTGCACACTTTCTGCTTTTTTTTTTCTCATCCAACCTCAGTAAACATTGTGTCAATTAAAGTTTTAGGAGTTTGCATGTTTCTGTGTAGGGCCAACCTCTGATTTTCTTTAGGCTGTTGTATCTTATTGCTGCTAAAGTATCTAGAATAAGATAAACATCCTGGTAGATGCTTTCACCTTTACCTACCATATATGACACAGAGGGTTATTCTCATGGCAGTTTCTAAAATAGTCACAAAATTGAATCTATCTGATTTGTCTACATTGAGATGAATTTTTCTTTTTTTGTGATGCTCGGCACGACTTTCAACATGTGACCTGTCAGTTTCTGTTCCAGTCTTTTCAAAATAAAACTTCTTAGTGAGGTTTAGTAATAGATTGATTTGGTTTGGCCAAGGCAACAAACTACTTTGGAAAAGTGATGTGGCAAATAAATCAACTTTGACTTTTGCTGCTCGTTATACTTATGGGTTCACAATTAAGTGGATTACATATGAAGTGATTTGTGTTGACCATCACGAAATAAAACTGAAATTCGTGTCGATGTGCACAAATCAATATATTCAATTTCATGCCTATTTCATGAACTACTGTGCAACTGGGCTGTTACTCTAGCTATAGGTGCATAAAAGGAGCTGAGCTTTTCAGGAACGTTTGCTCTCCATCCTTTGTGACTCTGGACAAGTTTTAGTTTGGTCTTGGTTTTTGCTTCTTTACTTCAACAAATATCAGCTGTTTGTCATCAAGACACACCAGCACCAGTTACTGGGGAGCACTGACTACACACTTTAAATACTGATGCAGATTTCTGAATAGGATTGAGGATATGTATTAAACTTTAAGATATGAGAAAATATATGTATGTCTAGCATCTTCAATAGCATGTTATCCTTCTTATTAAACATAATGGAGGCTCTTTTACAAACAAGTAATGGCTGTCACAGATAAAATGCCAGCTTTCTTAGGTATAGCACCTATGGCCTCAATGTTTGTCCCACAGAGTGTACCCCTCCTGTTCCTCCCCTCCTCTTATTCGTTGTATTGTTGTGTCTGAGATGTGTTGAACCACATGTCTTGGCAGGTGTGGTGACTGTATTATCCAGGCTTATGAAGGGCAGATCCAGGCCATCCCCTGCTTTGCCTGGTAATTTGCATTTTTATTGCCGTTGTCGCATCCTCAGTTATTACACCATTGACTCCCAGAGCCACCCCTGGACCTAATGGCATCACCTTGCTATCCCACCTGAAATGAGAGTGTCCGCCACCCGCCGGATCTGCATTGGCTAGAGCTAAGGTACCAGTCGACCTGGCATTCTGGGACGGAAATGGAGTGTCCTCTCATGTTAATGTGGACTTTCCATTAGGAAAGATGATTGATTTGTGCTGTGCTGTTGCTGTGAATAGGCAATAGACTGGCACAATAAAAGAGTGAGATGGGGCTTTGTGTGCAGGTGAGGCCATGTGTGAACTAGAGTGTGACTGAATCAGGGTGCTGATGATGGGGGGAGAGGAGAGGTGAGAGGAGGGGAGAGGGGGTTTGAGGATGGAGATGGAGAGAGATGAGAAATGGAATGGAAGGCTGAATATGGAAGGGTGAAGGTTAGGGGGTGAAAAGTTTCAGTGGAGGAGTGGAGGGTTTAGAGGTGTGGAGGCATGGGGAGATGAGTGGTGGGGGATGGCAAAGGTGCGGAAGCTCTCAACTGCATTCATTTCAACCATCACCACCACAAAGTTAGATGAAAGAAGACAGCAGAAAAGAAAGAGGTCTTTACGTCAGCTTTCTTTTCTTACAAAAGAATATTCTCAGGTTTCCTTTTGTGAGGCAATTTAATAACTAATCATTTGAAAGCCAGTTAATTTGAAATGTGTAGGGCTCCATAAATGACTGGGACATACAGGGACATTGTAATAGAGTGCATGCAAGCACCAAGAGAGAAAAAGAGAGGGAATTCAGTTGGACTTAAACAGGTTTTGGTCACTGTCCAGTTGAACAAGCAAATGTTTTCGCTTTTCTTTACTGTGAGTCGACTGGGATTCAGCAACTTTCCCAGGACATCTGCTCCCAACGCCCACGTTTGAATCTGCATCCAATGGGAGTGCTTCTTTCACCCCTAACACCAGTGGGTGCTGTGCAGCGATTGGCTGCCCGGACCAGGGCCCAGAAAGAGAAGGCTGAGCCCTGAGAATTTTCCGAAACATTTTCTCCTCTGTCTTGGCTTTTGGCAACATCTGTTTCCAATCAACGTTGGTGAAAAGAACGCTTTTCTTTCTCCCTGCTGTCTGGGTTCACACACACACACACACACACACACACACACACACACACAGACACACACACATAGTATAGACACACACTTACACCAGGCAACTTTTTTCCTACAGCTTTTTTGTTGTAACTGCAATTTTATGTGAGAAGCAACATTTAACACGTATTAATTGCATTATGTGCTTACAGCTGCAATTTTAATCAACTGTTTTTTAAATGGTGTCTTTATAATATATGTGTAGATCGCATCAAGGCGCATGAACTGATTAAGAGCCAAAAGGTTCAGATATTGGTAAAGAGAAAAAATATTGTCACAGGCACATGCACTCAAACACACACTGAATACCCTTGTAACTGCTTCATCCCACCCTTTCCATGAGAAAATAGCAGTAAGGGTGAACTTCCTTGACCACAAGCATCATTTTCTGCTATTCTTTCTTTCTTACGTACTTTCTTTCTTTCTTTCGTTCACAGCTCTTCTTCCCTCCTGTGTGGTCATTACTGCTGCTCCTATTGCGTGACTTTCGAGTCAACAAACTGCAGAAAACCCTGCTTATTATAGCAGGTACTTTCCACAGATATTCAGAAATAAGCATGGTGATTCACTGTAGCCAAAGAGAAACACACAATGTAAGCAGCAGCCACTCCGGTTCTTAGCAATAGCTTGCTATTATCAATAAGGCTGACTGTGTTGTTTCTGCCAGTAAACTGCTTAATGGGCTCTGGACCTCATGGCTAAACAATCATGGGAGAAATAACTTGGAGGTTATAAGGTAGGTCAAGAGAAATTTGGAAGTTATTACTGTATAAGTATAACAGTTCTGTAGGGGCTACCCCTCGACAAGTCTTAACATCTGTCACAGACAGCAGTCACGCAAATAAGGGCTGCTTATATGTATATATTTATATATGACTAAAAACACTGAGCTTCAAATCGTTACTGCAAACCTGTTGCTAATGAGAACTGTGGCCTCCAGAGTAGATGAAGATATTACCAGTGTCTTCCTGATTCTGAGCTTCCTCCCCATTGACCTTTGACCCTTTACACCATTGGGTTTGTGGTCCTGCTCCTGCTGGGCAAGAACTGATTTACAGGGCAGTAGTGCTGACTGGTCTTCAAGAGTAATCCGGGGTCAGACTGAGCTAATAAATCTGTACTATGCCACAGACTAACATCAAGCTGCTGCATATTGGGTTTATGAAATGTGCATTCTTTCTGTCATTGTTTTTGTTTGTTTGTTGCTGGCAAAACCTATTTTACTTGCATTTTCTTGCATTTTATCCCCCTTAAAAACTTTGCATGCAATCAGTAATGACACTCTTAAAATGTTTAGACATTCAGCAATTTATATGACAGTCCAAAATAACTCTGGGGGCAGCTGTGGCTCAGAGGTAGAGCAGAATAGCTTGTCCACCAATCAGAAAGGCTGTGGTTCGATTCTCAGCTCCTCCAGTCACATGCTGAAGTGTCCTTGAGCAAGAGACAAAAGACTAGAAAAGTCTATTTACCATTTACTCTGTCAATTCTGTCTCATCCAGGTTACATTAGTTCACTGTGACATTAAATGTTCAGAGCACACTGTATATAATTAATGTTAACCAGACAAGTTTAACAATACACAACGTAATCAATAAAACTGTGCAAAATCAACAATGCATTAACAGAGAATGAACGGAAATCAAAGATAATAACAACTGTTGAAGAAAGATTGTATATCCCTGCCGACTGCTTGCTCTATCGAACAGCATATAATCACACCAATTACACATCACATCTTTACTCAGCCTTTTGTATGTCAGTCCCTCTTTAGCCTGCATTACAAATACTCACTTGCAACTACCTGGCGTTTTCCAAATAACTACAAAGATTGAAGGGGATGATGATGGATGAAGAATGGATAGAAAAGAATACATAAGGGAAAGCCTGAGATGAAAGGAAAGGGAAAGATGAGCTTTCTACGTTAATGAAAATCAGTGAGCGTCATCAACGCTAAATTCATTTGTAAAAACAAACATTGTTCAAGTAAAAACATATAATCACAGGCTTTATTTTGGTAATGCCCTTCTTTGATTTGCACCAGTCAAATTGATTTGGTACAGATTGAATTGCTCACTTGTGTTAAATTTAGATTTTATGTCAGCAAGAGCTCTGCTATCGATTTGGATATGCTGGTGCTCTCACCGGCATTGCCCTCTTTTGCTTTCAGTCTGTGGATGCTTTTTGCTGCAGGCTGGTTTATCACTGGCAATTGCTCGGGTTAACTCTCTGTTTCACTTGCCTCATCTGACACAGGTCTCTAGACCCAGCACAGCAAACACAAAGCACAGAAAACATAAAATACGGTCAGTGCAAATATGGTTCAGTGAGATGTACAACGGAGGAGGCTGTGAAAAGCTAAATCTCAGCACCTGCTGTTCGCATTGAGTCATGAGAACTGGCCGATGATGTGTTTTATGACATGTTGCATGCTCTGTTTTGGCATACCTTTGTCTGAGTAATGGATGAGCTGAGACCACAATCTTTACAAGATATATTTGAATGAAAGGTTGGAAATAAGGGAATAATAGTTTGAGTTATAATCAAAATTCCGTCTTCGCTGAGTGCTTTGGTAAAATTCCAGCAAAAATTCTTTCTGACTAGAAAGACTAGAGGATGATTAAGCATCTTGTCCCCATGAGGAATTGAACACACAGCCTTTTCTGTAAAGACCACAGTGAGTGAAGTAAGCTGTTTCGACCTTCGGAGGTTAAAGTCTTGTGGGAAAGGACAGAAACACCCGGGGTTTGTGTGAAGGCATACAGTATGTATACAACATGAATGAACTATTTGTGTTGCAATAACACAGTGAGTGCATGAGCGCAATGTTGAGCTATGAGTTATAATAACTGAGTAGAGGAGGGGAAAGAGAAGTGAGAGGGGCAGCTCCCCTGGCACTCAGGGAGGAGGCTGCTGAGAAGTGGACAGGTCAGGAGAGGGGAACTTGAAAGAATGATGACCAAAAATATATTCATGTTCCAGTTTCTACAAAACTTTTGAGCATTTGAAATGTATTTAACATTTTTTAGTATTGTTAGCAGCATGACTTTGACTTTCCAGACTGTCCATTGAAATATAACTTAAGATAAGATAAAACTTAAAATTACTGTGCAACAGTTGCAATACAAAGTGAAAACAAAAGGAGTGCAAATATAAAAGTTTGAGAAAACAATAATCTGCAAATTCAAAATATATGCAATGTCAAATAACTACTGGATGAATAGCCATACTTTGCACAGTCAGCCATAACATTAACAACATTATGACAGGTGACGTGAATAACATTGATAGTCTTGTTACAATGTCATCTGGTAGTGGGTGGGATTTATTTGGCAGCAAGTGAACATTTTGTCCTTGAAGTTGATGCGTTGGAAGCAGAAAAAAATGGGCAAGCATAAGGATGTGAGCGGCTTTGACAAGGGACAAATAGACAACTGGGTCAGAGATTCTCCAAAACTGCAGCTCATGTGGGAGCTTCCTGGTCCGCAGTGGTCAGGACCTACCAGAAGTGGTCCGAGGAAGAAAAACCGGTGAAGCGGCGACAGGGTGATGGGTGGCTAAGGCTCACTGATGCATGTAGGGAGCAAAGGCTGGCAAATTGCTGAAAGTTAAGTTAAAGCTGGTTCCAATAGAAAGGTGTCAGAACACACAGTGCATCGCATTTTGTTGCTTATGGGGCTGCATAGCCTCAGACTAGTCAGGGTGCCCATGCTGACCTAATGTTATTGTTGATCAATGTATGTTTTGTGTTAACTATATCAGCATGATATCGTGTCTAATGAAGACGGTGAATATGGTAAACAATAAACCACCTCAGCATGTTAGCATTGCCACATCAGAAAGCTGCTAGGACAGAATCTTGTTTCTTACTGTTTGTTGGATGAGCTTTTTATGGACACAAGTAAAATTATATTTACAATAACAGGGACATTTAATCATTCAAATCATTGTTGAACTGTAAAAATAAAAGTTCCTAAGCAGATAATGTCTGTGATAAATTATTTGTATCATGCTAAAGCAGACATAGACTTTGCAATGTGACTAAATCGTAAGCTGTGTTAGTGTATTGTGACCAAGGAGGCCGTAGTGCTCCAGGATCTGGGACAGAGCCCAGCAGGTGCGTCACAGAGCCCCACGGTAAGCTCCACTCTTCTCCAACAGACCACCAACTCCTGACATACACTGACTATTGGTCTGAGCTGCATCAGGCTGTGGAAAAAGACACGGTTCAGTGATATCGCGTGAGTCTTCAGTGCTCATGCTTTTTGTCTCTGGATGTTTGTGCTTGGCAGCTGAAGCTAGGGGACCAAAGGAAGAGGAGGACATAAGTAAATAAGATACTAGAACATAAGGAAGTAGACATCTCCTGGGAATCCTGGGTAGGAGACATTTTTAAATTGAGTTTTGTCACAGTGGCTGTGCTTCGGCTTGTTTCCAGATGTCTCTTGTGTCTCTCCCTCCCTTGAGTTTCCAAATCTCCCGTCTGTCTCTCTCTGTCTACTGTGTTGCCATGGGCGTGGCACTCTACCTGCTCTCCCCTGATTACAGCTCATTTGCCTCACCTGTCCAGTTTGCGCAGCTGCTTTCCATCAACTCCTCAACTCCACAGCATATCTACTCCAGCTCTCCATGCACTCAGTTTCAGATCATTGTCTCAGCATCTCTGTGGAGGTTACTCACTTCAGGCCTCTGTAGTTTTGTGAGATATAATTGCATGAACGGCCACAACATTTTATGACACAATATATTGTTGTAAAAGAAAGAAACAAGAAGCTTCTAGTCTTACCATGATCTTACCTAAAGATATTCTACTGACGTTGTGCTCTTTTGATTTCAGAGACAACACCAAAACATCATTCTTATAAATATCAGATATAATTAACTTTTGGTTCAAAATGTGATTTTTGTTGCTGAGTATGCGCCTGTTTTTTTCCTAAATGTTATGATTAGAAGTTCAAGCAAGTGCCAAGTAGGCACTAGGAATGTTTTGACAGTATAAATAAGTGACTCTGCTACCAGGCAGGTGCACCATAAGCTTAATCAGCAGAATATGTCTCCCTTCATTATAACCACAGGACAACATCGTCGCTATATTTTTAAATAAGCAGTAAATATCCTGGAATCCCACAAGTAAATAACATTTCACCTATATTTACATGAACTGGCCTAAAAAGCTCTCTGCGGTTGCTATGTAATCATGTGTTTACTATGACTCTACAACGGTGATATTTTTCCACAATAAAACAATCTGTTTGCTCACATCCCTTTTTCTCACCGTGTGAGAGAGAATAAAGTCATATGATGATGTGCCAAGAAACCCTTGCTCACATAACCACAAACCATCCCCCCCATGCCCCACCCTACAATCACACAAACACACACTGTGGCAGCAAATGCTCCCTCCAAGACTCTGACAGTGCATGTATCTCACAAAATCCAAGATAAAAAAAAAAGAAAAAACTTCTCTCCTGGCTGTCTTCCCAAGCGTCCTCATCTCAGGCAGTATAAACAAGGCTCTTCTGGTGACTCAGAGCTGATGTAAAGCAGACGCAGGGTGGTCTGGTGCCAACTGGTCACTGCTTCACTGAGACAATGAAACCTAAAGATGACAAGAGAAAAATATAATGCCATGCTTAGCGTGAAGGGGTGGACGGTGGGGGCGTGGGGAAGTGGAGGGGGGATAGTGGCTGTTCACACGCTGCAGAGGAGATGAACGCTCTTCAGGTCACAGGGTTTCCCATACAAAGATCTGCTCCCTCGCTTATGATCACTGAATCAGTGCAGAGTATAAAACTCTCAGCTGAGAGAGTGGTGTGCATGTGAACATACTATAGCAGCTATGATTTATGCCTCTTTTGTGAAAAAAAAAATGATTGAACTTGGGATTTCAGAGCAGTTTTGCTTTGCTTGGGCTCCTCTTCTCACATGAAAGCATTGTGACGGAGGAGGTGGAACAATACACATTCCCATGGCAAGAACTTCTGCTGGAAACATGCAAGCATCTCAGAATGATAATGCTCTCTAAGCCTCGATGAAGGTCAACGATCTCTCTTTATTTCTCTCTTTCCTCATGTGTTGGCACTCTTATCCTCTGCAGTGGTGCAAAGTTGTTTTATCTGCGCATGTGTGTGCGCGAGCATGTTTGGCTTGTTATAGGATTTGACACTACACAGATCCTCCTGCTCGCTATCAGTTTAAAACACGGGGACTAGCAGGGATTACTCAGCAAGCCATCACACAGTCCCTCTCGCTCTGCATGGACATTGTGTAATTCTCAAATTTTAGCCATGAAGCACTTCAAGTAGTTCTTAGAGTTGTTTTAACAGTTGTTTGTTGCAAGCACAGTAAACAATTAACATTATATGTTAGAGTTATATG
Source organism: Pterois miles (assembly GCA_947000775.1). Taxonomy (NCBI): domain Eukaryota; kingdom Metazoa; phylum Chordata; class Actinopteri; order Perciformes; family Scorpaenidae; genus Pterois; species Pterois miles. Next base: position 10,929,301 of record CAMQGK010000110.1, read on the forward strand.
TCTGAAGCAGGATAGGTAAAAGCTATGTCAATCAATAGCCCTCTTGTGACTGTTCAAGGCAAACCAAACAAATGTTTACACAGATTTGTTTTAATGGTAACAAGAAGTCACGACTCAGTGGCGCATTTCACCCTCAGTGACTCCCACTGCTACTTGTGTGGCACTTTCTGTTTGGTCTGAGGCAAGGTGAAACAACACGGCAAAGAAAACAACTCATGAAGCTAGCTTTAAGAAGCTCAGCCAGGGCCTGGCTGCTGCCGCTGAGAGGGCTGGAGTGATAGGTTTGGAGCCCGGGACGACTGTCCGAGCGCGCTCAGTGGGACTCCCTCCCAGGCTTTTCCCACATTGCTGGGGACAAGGGGGGCAGGGGCTGAGGCGAGAGGTGGGCTCCTCGCTCCATAGCAATCTTCTGGGCTGTGGCTGGGAAAGGCTACGGCCCACTGTTCTCACCATCTCCCCCTGTAGTCACTAACCCAGCAGAGAGAGAGAGAGAGAGAGAGAGAGAGAGAGAGAGATGGACAGAGAGAGGAAGGCAAATTTGTGGTCAGGGAATGAGCCCAGAGTACTGAGTCAGAGGACAGCTGATGTGTGGCGAGAGGGGACTGGCTGTCAGGTGATAACAAACTGAAACACAGCAGAGAAGAGTGACTGGCAAACGTGACACTGCTCTTGAATTTTGGGGGGAATGTTTATCGTAATCTCGGCGCGATAGCAACTAAATTAGATTAACATCAGTTTTTTCTGTCGTAGAAGCTGTGTTTATGTCTGTTCCCATATCCAAAGCTAAACTGTAGTCATCCTTTTCAAATGACTCATGGGATCACTGCATAACATTAACAACTCAGCGTGCCTACGCAACATGTGGACCTCATGCTTAAATTTCTTTTTGTCAGGAGAGAAGTGTTTTTTCAGCACTTATTTTTGTTTCACTTATTAATCTCCAGTTATTGGCTCGCATGTAATGATGTTTTGTGAGTCAAAACACTTGAAGGTTGATCTACAATATTCACTGCATACAATCTAAATATGATGAAAAAGTCAGTTACTTAAATCTAAATACTGTACAGTTACATTACTGATTTATTATAGCTACTTTTATTCATACTGTTATTATTACCAGTCGCGATGCTGGTATTGTTTTTACCTTGTGTCTGTGTCTGTCACCGTTAGCGTCACAACTGTGCAGACTGCAGTCACAATACTTTACAGGTGTGTAAAATGAAGGTGGAGTTTGAAGATGGGGATGGTCAACACATTGACATCCCAAGTCCTCGCATACCATCCCCATCATGCCCCCTCCATGGCATCACTATATTTTTGTGCATCAAAACCTCTCTAGTTACCTTTGCTGTCACTTTAGGGTTAGGATACAGAACCACTATTGTTAGGTTTAGGAAAGAACTACATGGTTGGGCTTAAAAGTACTATGTTTACGCAGTGAAAATGACACTGAACAGGGGACACAAACAAATAGGTGATTGTAACGTGACACACACACACGCACACTTTTTGCATCCACTCTACGCCGCTGGCCTGTTTGGCATCGCAAAACTTTGCAGATGTGTAGTTGAGATCAAATTGAGGGCCTCAGTAATGGCACCAGAGGGGGAAGGAAGTGGGGGCCCATTTTAAGATAAGATAAGATAAGATGAACTTTATTAATCCCCGAAGGGAAAATTATCTTTCAGTTACATCCCGTCCAAGGACATAAAATTTTGTCCAAGAACATAAAATAACGTCCAAGAACATAAAATAACATTTTGATGTCGTGGCTGATGTGATTGTAAAATGGTCTCTAGTTTTGGTTTATTTTTCTTATGTGACAGTTCATAACATTTATCCTCTCATTATATTAATGAAAGTAAATACATTGCAAGCATTTTTGCACCCATTTACTTATTTTTATACTCTGAGTACAATATTTATTTTTACTTGAGTGACACAAACTGTATACCAATATTTTAAAATTTCTTATTTCTTAATATATGTTTTTATTATTTTTGTACCTTTTAGTATGAGTGAGGTGTATTTGGTGTGTCTTGGTTTTGACTCTGTTTGCTAGTTTCCCTCCCTCCTCTCGCCCCCTCTCTCCTTCTCATTTCTTACCTGGACACAATCTGCAATCAGCACTGCTGCCAGTCTCCTGCAATCAACACACTTGCCCACCAATCAAGCTCCACTTCATAAATAACTAGTCTCCACTGGATTGTTGTTCAGGATTTGTCAATGTGTAACACTTCCAGCTCCTGCTAGTGGTCTTGCCAGTTTATTTCCTGTTAATATGTTTGCCTGCCAGCATGCCTCAACTAACTGCTGCTCCCCACCCTTAAGGAAAAACCTACCTGCTGCTTGAAGTCATCCAGACTGCCAGTCAGCTCACATCCTTAAAACCCCCTCACTGCTGCCAACACCAGCCTGCAATATCAAAAACTCCTTTAATAAATTACTAACCCTTTCACCTATCTGCTGTCCCGCATCTGCATTTGGATCCAGCCACAGAAACCCTTACAGTGTAAACATGTATTTTATTTTGGGCCATAGTTCACAATTGATTAAAAATAAACAGTGTGTGAAGCATTAATATTTATTGTTACCCTATATTAAATATTTCTCAGATACTCTACTAATAGGCTATATTCATTTAATGTAGAGTTTTCTTTTCACTCACAAACATAGCAACAATTTTTCAGCAGTTTACAGTCACAAAACCAAATTGTGGTTGGTGGGGTTTAGCAAACCATTTATACAATGAGTTTCCCTCATTATAACTGGTTACTGGTTTAGTCAGTATGAGAGCAGGCATATGCATTAAGCTCACATACTACGTCAGAAATATTGACGTCAAGAATAGATTAGTAAAGCAACTTCCTGTTCTGATCAAAAGGCCTTTAGAATGTGAGTCTTGGTGGTGTTATGTGACTCAATGCTGGAAAATACTGTAAAATTCAAGTAAATGTTTGTGAAAATCCACAGGGAGGAGTTCAGACTTACTCTTAAAATTCTCATTGTAGAAATCATTGAGTGAGCAAAATAACTAAAGCAGCTACAGCACTTTCGGTTTCCCTTCCCTGTCAGCAGATGAGAATGGGTGGGCAGCAGTGGCAGCAGAGATAAGTGTGGGGGGGGGGGGGGCTGTTTTGAGGGTCATTGGCCAGGCAACCATTAGCAAGTTGCTCTACAGTTGTAAACAGTGCATTAGAAGTGGAGTGGTCACACATGCATATCAGCACGCACATGTACCTTTATTCGCACACACACACACACACACACACACACACACACACACACACACGCTGAATGACCAATTGCTGATTTGACAATCCTTTCCACTTTCTGTTTAGCTGAAACTGCTCGCCCCATAGCTCTCTCTCTCTCTCCACACACACACACACACACACACACACACACACACACACACACACACACACACTCCCTCGCTTAAAGAAGCAAATACAGGAAACCACCTTTATCAGGAACTCCACCCTAGATGTTTTTTTTTTTTTTTTTTGCTGCACCCGCAAAGCTGAATGCTGTCAATATCAGCACTGTGACATCCCAGCACCAGAATCCTCTTCTAACCTACTGTTCTGTGGAAAAACATAAAAACAAGATGTGCTTTGTTTTGACTGAACTTCTGACCGGTAAAAACTCACTACTGCTGACTATCATATACAGTAATGTTGCATGCTAAAAAGGAGGATTATTTCAAAACATAAAGTCATTTTGGCCTATGATGCTTCAGCTGTTTTGACAATGAATGATAACTATCATTTCTTAAGTATTTTGTTTTAATTTCTGTCCACATCTATTTGTTAACCTAAATTAACTGAGGCCAGTAAGATAAGATAAGATAAGATATTCCTTTATTGGTCCCACAGTGGGGAAATTCACAGTGTTGAGCTCTATGCATGGCTATTGATGCAAAAGCACTACGAGAGCCGACCTGGCCAGCTTCTCAATGAACTGAACTGATGTAACACAATTATGACATTGTTCCATATTTCACACCTTGTTAAATATAATCAGAACAACACATACAGAAAGAAATATGCACTAAACACATTCATTACAGCCACAAGTTAATGTTAACAAAAGTGTGCTGAGCAATAATCACTATGCTATAGCAGTTGTGTAAAAGAAAAAGCACAGCTGGGTCTGAACCTGTTCATGCACCCAACGGTTTGTTTTAATCATGATGAGACATCATCAGATGGGTTTCGTCACACATGCGTGTCAATACAATGTTAGCACGGACAGAACTTTACTGCACAGGGAGGACGTAAATGAAAGACGAATATGTGATTTAAATATGTCCTCATCTGATGAATTTGAGTTAAACAAATGCAAAGATTACACTACTATTTGACCAAGGTCTGACTTTTTATTACCAGTGGCTTGTGGCCATGTACCAAATTATTTATGTTGACTATGAATGTGTGTTTGAATTAGATGATAACTCTTAACGCACACCGTCCCTCTCTGAGCAACTGCAGTAGACACATATGCATACGAGTACAGCAGCAGCAGAAATACAAGTCATCCCTGGGGTCTTCTTGTAGAAGCAGTTTATAAATTACAACACCGAGGCCAGGAAGACATTAATGCAGAGCATCTGTGGGTGTCAGAGAGTAGATCTATGTATTTCTGAGCACGACCATGTTTTTTTATTTACCTGTGGATGAATAAAGAGATGATTTATCAATTCACCTCTTGTGCTCCCCACTCTCTCTCTCTTTCTCTCGACCCCCCTCTCCTCTGGGGAATTAATCAGTTGTCTGACGCATGCACCGAGGCAGACAGGGAGGCAGACAGAGGGAGGGAGATAGGAAGAAAGATGATGGGGGGGCTGGGAGGGATAAGGGTGGCAAAATTGGAAACATATCCTTTCAACATGTCCTATCTGAGCATTTTATCTGTGAAAAGAGGCACAAGGGGGATGACCCCTATGGTTCAAGGGCCTAACTCAATTCAGTGATGAAACCGTGGCCAACTCCTCACCAGCCGAACCAACTGCAACGCCTACTGAGAGATGGAAGTGTGCCGCAAAGCTCCTCTCCCAACACCTGCAACCCATCTATAGGAGAGAGATGAAGTGTGAGAAAACCAAGAGGGAGACAGGGACAAGGCTTCTTACAGCCTTTTGTTCATTTAAGCAGCCTTGTAAAATAAAATTAAAGTAAAAATATATCATTTCAAAACGAGGAGATTGTGGGTGAGTATCAAGGACAAACACGGACCCACACTGCACTCCTCCCCCTGACACCTTTGAAGAAGGACTGGTGTGCCTATGGCCCATCACGAGGCCTCTATTTTTATCTGGGCCCAGGTGGGATTGGATCCAGATGGGGCACCTGATCACCTCTCTCTCTATATGCTCTGGGCTGGAGTTTCCTGCACTCAGATCTAACCCTTTAAATGCCATTCACACTTCATCCCCTCGAGACTCAGCGAAAAGCTGGGAATTGAATCAAGGGGTGAAGTAGTGTCTGCATGTGTGCATCGGTGATCCCTATAATGGTATGGAAATTCAATAACTGTTTGACAAGTGGGATTTCTTGATCATTCTTTACCATACAAACAAGACATTATCAATTGCACCATGGCCAGCCTGGAATAAGATCCTTAAAATCTACCTTGCAGATCAACTTCTCTCCAGGTGGCTTTTGTTTCTGTTAAAATCACAGTGCAAAAATATTAGAATACAGCACAAAAAAAAAGGATGTTCAGTGGTGACTTTGCAGCTTGACTGCATTATTGACCCATTCATTTTAAGTGTTAGGGCGAGAGGGGGTCGTGCCTCATGATCCAATGGCAGGGTAGAATACCCCAGACCCAATGGGTTAACCTAACAGGAAACCTGGAGGATACACCCTATTAGGCCGGTACTTCCTGCTACTTTGAGGCATGTACAATTTATGAGCCTAGAGGTACGGTGCACTGCTGCAGATCTGATGGATTTCCTCTCTCGTTCTCCAAAAAAGACTGAGCCGGAGCATTTTATGAAAGAAAAATGAGAAAGAAAGAGAGAGGGAGAAAAAAAGGCAGATAAGGTGAATAAAAGAACCATCTGCAGGGCACTCTGCAAAGCTTTGTGCCAAACGGTCTGGAAAGAATCACACATTCTGGCAGTACATCCTATAAATATGCTCTGATCCTTATAATTCAAATGAAACGTAGGAGGATATTAAATAGATCCCACTGCCTGAAAGCCAGCGTACATCAGTGCCAGTGGTGTGAGTACAGTAACTCACCAGGAATAGACGCTTACACTAGAAATAACTCAAAATTGATAACAGATTTACATAGAGGGCTTTGGACAGATTAAAGTTTCCTTTGCTACATCCACACTGTATCTTAAATCTATGTCGCATTGAACTGACAGACAGTCATGCTTCTCTGTTTGTCAAATGCACTGTATTTGTCAGTGTTTTTCCAGGTGGTTTTTGAAGTCTCCTTTCTCTGGAAATGGTTTCAAATGAACAACCAGCAATGATGACAGAACTGCACCTTCACAGTGACGCATAAATGAAAAACCACAATGCCATACACAGCAAACAGTGTAAAACCCCACTGGATTATAACACTACTTAATTTGAGTGAACCATATCTGTTGTATTACTAGATACTGGCAGATTCTGCTTCCTCTCACAACAAACATTCTCTTCTGAATGTTTTTATGATCAGTACCACAAGAAGAAAAAAAAGATAATCATGAACCACTGTGTCTCTGAGGTGATGTAGGATTCTGGGTTTGTTTGTGTGTGTGGGTGAAGAGAAGTGCCACTTACGCATTTGCCAAACCATCAAACAATGTCTCTGTTATCTGTATGCGGGCTTCAGACACTCATGTCATGACGTAATACGTGCTACGGATTCTCGTCTTCAGATTTCACCTTGCCTTGCAGCGTTTCAGCCTAGCGTGACAGACACCTTGTGCCGTACATTCCAGCAGATGTTATTTTCTGAACATAGAACAAGTTAAATATGCTGTGTTTTATGTTCAGATGCAGCATGGGTGTAGGGATTTGGGACTTGTATGTGTTTGTTTCCCAGGGCAACAAACATAACCTGCAATTAAAAACTAATAAAAAATAATTAATTTTAATTAGCTACAAATATGGACAATAAAGTACATGTTTAAGTAAGAAATGATGATTATAAATTGTGTTAAATAAAACTTAATTATGGCTCATTCCATCGCTACACCAATGTTGGTTCAGGCAGCAGGAGGACGGGGAAAGATAGAGAAAAGAGGGAAGAGAGGAAGTAGGAAGTACAGCAGGAATGAGGTTAGGATGGGATAAAGGGTGGTTTAGTAGGGAGGAGGGTTGGATGCAGAATTGGGAGAAGTATGTCAGGAAGAAGGGGATGAGACAAGAGATAGGCAAGCAGTCTCCACTGCTGTCAGGGATGATAGAGTAACTCAGCATCTTGTAAGAGACTGTCTCCAACTATTATCAAGCTGCAGTAAAACACTGATCCCTGCACTGCTCAGATACAGAGCTTGTAGGTCTCAGTTTTCTTACTGAAGCAGCAGATCAAAGCCTACAGGCCGATCCACAAGGGCATTTTAAACAGCATTCATCAATAATGTTTCGCAAAGATATAAAAATGTATTATTTCACTCCATAACACTGGGCATGAAATGTGAATTTGTTTGACTACCAAGTGAGCCCCCACTGAAGCTAGAACCTGAAGAAAATATAGGCTGTGTGGGTGAAAGTCCCTATTTCTACTTAAGTCCTATGTACTTTCAGTGTGTTTACTTGTTTCACACACAGACCTAAACCTGACATTTGCCTTCACAGTAGGGCCAGGTATCATTTGGATTTTAGAAGTTATGATTCTGCTTATCAGTCCCATTTCTCATGAATTATGGTTGAGATTCTTGCCATATTGTCTGAGTTAGAAAAGAAGCCAAAACATGTTGAAAACACAAACCACATTCAGCTCTCAAAGTTGCTGCTGGGGGGGAAGTTAATAAAAAAAAAAAACTATAGATCATCTCATCATGTTGTCATAAGCAAGTCAAATGTTTACTGTTTTACAGTAAATTGAATCTCTGTTTTTACTCACTAATTGTTCATTATGACTAAAACTGGGGATCAGGAGCATCAGTTCTTATGCCATACTGAGGGAGAAGTGTGTTAGGCATACTGCCTCCAGTGCATGAAATTATTTCACATACGGTGATCACATTTTCTACAGATTATGCTGTTGTTTGTGAGGCTTGGCACAACACTACACAGATTCAAGACCATGTGGTGACACATTGCACAATGGGCATAGTAGATGTAAACACAGAAGAGACAAACTGATTTAAATAGCATTTCTCTGAAATCTTGATTGATTTTTGTCCACAAGGGGCAGCAGAAACAAGCTGTAAACACAACACAGACATAATGGCAGTTGGCAGTTTCTGGCCATCTGGTGAATGCAATTCCAACCTTCATTCTCCTTTTAGCTTTGTCTTTGGTCTCCACCAGCTCCTGAGCTTAATGTCCACATATATCCGCTAAATGCTCTGTTATACAGTATGTTTAACAGAGCACGTAGTTGCTGACTTTGTCTGTCAGCTGTTTGGTGTTGGTGAACTAGTGTAAAGTAAGTTTTGAGTGCTTTCATTGGTGAAAATAGCTGCCTGCTGTTGTAGAGTTGGGTGACAACTATCATCACATGCAGCTCTTTTCACATGCAATCATGTGATAAATTTTCAATATAAAAATATTGATGCTTTACCAGCTTTAACAAATTTCCTCATAAATTTGTATTCATCAGAATTCTCGACTGGTTCTCGACACTGAAGTCTTGCTTCACACGATCACATAATGGCTGCTTTCTCGCTGTCCTTAATAAACAGACCATGTCCAGTGTCTCTCCGCACTCATCTATCAAAATGCTGAAGACGTTATGCTACGGTGACTCATACAAGGCTGCGTACGTGTCTCCACTCTTGAATGTTTATCAAATATTACATCAGATGTAAAAGTAGCGATGGAGTTATTGTTCACATTTCAGTCTGGAAATGCATTTAGCGGAAAGGTGACTCTCTTAAATGAAACAAAGGACATTATTTGGTACTAAAATGAGCAGTGAATGGAGTCACGTAGGCCTGAATGACTAAACTGCAGTTGGCTGATTATCACATTTGATTGACTATTTTAACTCTGCCTTAGTGCAGTGGATCGAAAGAGTACAGTTACATAATGTCCTTTGGTTAAGAAAGTACTCAAAGAAAAACCCTCCCATTTGCGTCTCTTGAAGGCCAAAGCACTTGCCCTGTATCAAAAATAACTCGCCTCTCCCATAGATGATGACATTTGGAATATGATTTAGCCTTGTCGCCAAGTTACTATCAGTGTGGGGCCTTAGGTAAACACATTTGATGGGACCCAAAGGTCTAGCAGCAACATTGGGTTGGGAGGACAGGCAAGTGTGCATGCAGGCCCTTGGCCCTGCAAAGAATCAGCAGAAGCCAAGCAGGAAACATCTGGAAGACCCAGTGCAAACAGATGTCGGAATGAGATAAGAGTCCATGAGCTGGAGTTCAGCCCCCCCATCTCAGTATGATGAGGCTTTGTAACATCCAGGTGGGCTGTAGCCTTGGCTCCAACAGCTCAAAGGTCCAAATAATCAAACTACAGTTTTTTTTCTCACACTAGCATCTGGTCGAGGCTGTGAATGTTGTCAGTAACTTGTGTTCCATTGTTCCTGGTCTCATTTTGATCCATTGTCAGCCAGACTCTCATGAGACTCCCTTTATACAATGTTTTTGCCTCTCCAGGTCACCATTTACATCATTTCCTGCAATAGTTTTAACTTCGGCTGGGCAACAAAGTGAAGTATGCATCAGTGGTCAGCCATTCACTCACATTGCCCACGCTTCAGCTCAGAGATTGTTTGATATTGAATTGCAGTGTCAACTGTATTGTTTATTTTCAATTGCTCATCTAAACACTTGAGGCCAAAGTCTCTGAAAAACAAAAGGCTGGCACAAAACTGGAAAAACTAAGTATGCATGTGATTGTAATTTGGAGTTTAAGCTGTAAAATATCAATGTGTTCCAGTTTTTAACCCTTCGCCTCACTATCACCACAAAAAAAAAAACAACAACGCTTTTTTCCCTCCTGACTTCTGATTACTTTGCGTGCGGAACATAAAACAGAAGAGAAAATAAAGATAAATTATGAAGAAAACTATGTCATTCGCACAGATGAGTAGAAGCCACATGGGAGGGTTGGTTCCTGTTAATCTATAAAAAGGTCTCTCTGGGGACACGAGATCTGAAGTGGAGCTCACAGATTGTTCTGCAATCAGAGGCGACTGCACACCACCAGCCTGGATCTTCATAAATTGATGAATAATGGGTCCTTGGTGGCAGGGAAAAGTTACAGAAAAGTTAGTCAGAGTAACACTGTGAATAGATAATTTCATATGAATAGTATAAGCAATGTTGTTAAAAAGTTAGCTTCAGTGTATGTGGCTCCTGTTCATTCTTCCAAACAACACTAATGTTTCAAAAAGAGGACTTTAAATTTCGGATTTGGGTATTTTAACCCAATAACAGACAGATTTCAACCAAGGTCAGTGGATGCAACACATTCTCGTCCCAACTCGTCACATTCTGACGCTTTGTCAGACCCCTCTGCATCACTTTTCAGTCAAAGTAAACAGGTGCTTAATGTTCTGAATTAAACAATAACACTCAGGTTCAGCCAACAGAACCACTCTGTTAAGTTTAGGAAAAAAACAACATGCTTGAGCTTAAATTTACTAGGTTTTTACTCTGAAAATGGGACTTAGTGTTGTGAACATGGGACACCAACGAACAGCTGACTGCTACGCAACAGTGAAACTTAACACACAGGACACAAACAGCGGTCTCCTGAAAGCCTCGTTCTTGTTCAGGTTGCTGTCCTACACTGTTCGTAGCTATACCATGGAAAAGTAATGCCCAGTCAGTCATGTATATCCCCAAAAATCAAATTGTGTGTAATCCACATCATCGTGAGCCAGAGCAGCAAACTTTGTGTATGTTGATTTATTTGTAGTTTATTGGTAATGTCACTTCCAGAGTTATTTTAAGCCAAACCACAATCTTTTCCTAAACCTAGGTCTGTATGCATGGAGCGAGCAGAAATAGACACATTTTGCTGGACATTAGTAGGAAAATGAATGAAAAAGGAGGAATATGTTATTCGTAACATGTGAATATTATTATTAAACATATGAACTGTTATATGAGAATACTCCTCTCTACCTGTCCTACCGCCCGACCTGTGTGTCTCTTTCACTCTTTAAACTACATCACCACAGCACTTTCCATGAGCATTTATTGTTGATGCAGATGGGTTTACTTTATAGTTAATGGAAAGCCCGGTGCATCTAATACCCCCGCTAAAGGGTGCCTTGTGCAGTGGTACTGAACGTCGATGGCCGTGACAAAGTGTCAGTATGTGACACCCTGGGATTGAGAATGGGATTGTGGATTATATTTGTTGTTCGGAATAGCACAATATAAATTTCAGTTAAAGTTGGAACGTGTCGATGTCAGTAGTAGATTTTTTAACCTTTTTTACCCACTGATGTACGAGGATTAAATATTGTTTTTTGTGAAAACTTTTGAAGAAACTGTCATCATATATTTTCTTTAGGATATGTAATGGAAACAGCTTCATATCACACTATTAAGAACATATTGCCAAAAAAGGGTTTAGGAATAAAGCAGAATATATTGGCACACTTATTTCATTGAAAAGGTAACAAAGTGACCTATATTTTTAATATTAATCTTAAGTTAATGTGTTACTAAAGATGACGTTAGGCTTGTTATAGCAAGCGTGGACTTATGGACTGATCATATCTGATAGCTACAGGAACCAGTTAGAGCCATTGATCCCAAGGTCAAAGGTTTCGATTTTGACCTCCTGTCAATGATTTGGGTGGCCCTTGAGCAATAAAATAGATGGAGAATGGACAAAATCATCTTCCAGTCAAATGTATTGTAATGTGCAGTACTTTACTTCGGTCCAACAGGATAATGTGACCATATTAGGACACATCATCGGGGATCCAGACTCCAATTTCCTCAACTCTAAGCAGCCTCAGCCACACCCTTTTACCCGCAGTAATTAAGAGGATTTACCAAACTACCCCTGGGATGACCACCGGTCCGCCGCACAAACAGGAAGTAGAGAAGAGGTCAGTGAATGAAAGGAGGAAGTGCTGGCAAACAGCAACAATACAAGAGGAGGAAACTCCCCCCCCCCATTATAAATAGGAACAGACCCCTGCGGTGGGGCGTTCGGGGTCACGACTGCAGGGATAGGAGACAATAGGGGAGCAAGGCCGCTGGCTGACCAGCGTAGGTGTGATGTGTCTGCGTGTCTGAGATAATAGAACGTCAAGGGTCATTGGAGACGCAAGCAAGCAGTTGCAAAACAAGCCTGAAGTGTGTGATAATTCACGACTCCGTTGCTGGGAACAAAATAAATAAGAGGTTAGAGCTTATCTCGAGATTGTTCAAGCAAAACAACTGTCAGTTGCATCATAATCAAAATATGTTTCGGTTCTTAACAGGCAAGCACATTTATAAAAAACATAAAAATAGCTGATGTAACTAACATTGAAGACCACAAAGAGTTTACATGTGGAGTAAAGTCAAACATGTCAGAAAGACCACTGGTGAATTTTACATCCTGTGTTTGCATGTTTGAACCCAGTTGCACACATGGGCCATCAGTGTGTCTGAGTGGAGCGGGTCATCCTGCTCTTCACCTAAAGCAGCCTGTTGAGCTGTAAGGCGACGGACCTCCACCCAGTTTCAATGGAGCATCATCACAACTGCAGCCAGACACTTCCAGAGGAAATCCTCAGCAAGACCAGACACAACAGTGCAATTATTATCACAATGTACCATCTGCCATTGCTGTTTTGCACAAGTTGAGTCAGATTGAGTGCATTTTTTTTTTTTTTTTTTTTTAAGAAAAAGCGATTTAGCTGTGAGTACTGTATGTAATTTGTTTATTATGGGCATGGCTATGAAAAAAAAACTTTGATGACAAGCCAAGATGACAGTGGCAGTAGTGACATTCTGTTTGCTTCCTTGATCAGGATAATGGTGATAATCTCTTCTGTTTTTGCATTAGTGTCAGTTTCCAAATATTGTGATTTTCATAAATGAGCTTTATTATATTTAATCTATTTAACATGGCAAGGATGCCATGAATCAAACAACACTTAACTCCAGATGTTTTCAACAACTTTTCCTGAATATATAAAGCTAAAATAATACGATTAACTGTGAGAGGGGGGTGAAGTGTCAAATGGAAATGACAGAGGAGACAAATCATACCTGTGGGAAAAGCGCAACTGTTATCTTGAGAGGCATGTCCCCAGATAGAAAATGACAAGTGTAATTTTGACAAAAAGAGTAGAGGGTCTTCAGGCTCACAATGGATCACACATCAATTACCATGTGTGGATTGATTTTGACAGGTTTAAATGTGGTACATAAGCAGATAATGGTTAGTGAGATAATGGAAAATTTCTCTGAGCTGACACTGTCAAAAAGATAAATTGTCTTGTCAGGAGAAGGGCTGAAACAAAAACCGAACACTTAGTTGACAAGCATGCATATATTTGAATGATTAGAAGTTCACTTTCTCTCCTGCAATCCATCATTATGTAAGGAGGAAAGAATATAGATGGTGGCTGGGTGACTTACATGACAGGTCAGAATCAAGTAAACACTGCTGACTATTCCCTTCAGGGTGGGTCAATGTTAATTATCAGTTGCATAAAGATATTGAAACTCTATGCATTTGTTGCCATAAAAATGAATTTGCCCAGTTACATGTTGACATGAAAAGCTGAATGCCAGTTTTACATTGTGCACAAGCAGTAATATAATACCATGGTATCCACAGAGCTTGGCAGAGCACGTCAACAAGAGAACCCAAAGGAGAACGCTGAAGTCTCCAAGGAGTTTGCTAATCCACAGGAGTATGTAACATGGAGGGCTTAGGGCAGTGTCCGAGGCCTTTCACCTTGAAGCTGTTAACAGTCAGGCCTGTGATCCCAAGGCCCCCGTTAAAGACCCCCTTGGGTTTAGGACTGTAACCAGAGAGTTGGAATAACATAGGAGCAAAGCACCATGCAGTGGGGCCTCATGTGGCGTGATGGGCTCAACCAGAGTCCCTGCTCAGGGCCTGGCGAGAGGTCACAGGGTAAGAGAACTCTTTTTCTCCCTCCTGCTCTCTTTGCGTCTCCCTCTCTCAAACATAGATCAGCCAGGGAGGAGGAGGTCAAAGGGAGGTGGACTCCCTAGGGCCTGGGGTGGGTGGACACAGTGGCTAAGGTCAAAAGAGCCCCCCCGTTGCAAGACATTTATCAGTGAATGCCTTGAATATGTAACAGAACCAGCAAGAGTGAGGTATATTTGTGAGTGTACGTACATGTGCATGTATCTATAAGTGTGACTTTATGTGCTCAAATCACCTCTCTGGTAAACATCACTGCATGGACCTCTCTGCTACCTCTGGGTTTTGAGTTTGCTGCTTTTACCAGAAGGTTAAATTGTTGTGTGATGGTGGAATAATTTGTTATGACCGTCAGTGTTAAAATCAGAATAATTCAGGCAGCTCTGTGGTGGAAATACCCGGCCACTGTCTGCAACATTGAGCTGTGTAAAACGCATTAGCCTGTCCTCCAAACTACCATCAAGACCACTATGCAATATTATGTGTGTTGTTGTCAGACTGAACTGGCAGGAATGTGCAGGACTCCCTCATTTGCTAAAAGAACATAGACACAGTCCTTCTCATGCATTTCTTCACCTCATGTAAAGCACTTTGAATTGTCTCTCTGTTTGAAAGGTGATATAAGAAAGAAACTTGCCCTGCCTATTCAGCCATGTTCATCATTTAAGCCTAAAATACAGCATGCGATACCACATCTTAATGCTTATTGAGACCGTAATAGTCACACTGGAGTGTGAACATGTCAAACTTCACTTAAAGGACAAACAAAAAACAACTATCTTAGTATTATAAGTAATAATATGATCAATAATTAAGTGAGATATACAAAGGTAGATCTCAAGCAAGAGTGTTTACCATGTACAGTATAAATTGCCTGCCCTGTATGTGGCCTTTGGTTGTGTTATAGCTTTACTTCCATTCAATTTTCAGGATATATTTACTCTCTAGGCTGTAAATGGACTCTAACAACAACAGCAACAACAACAACAACAACTAAAAACACTTTCAGTTATTGCTACAATAACAGAACCGTTATTATTTCTGCCACAAAAATCACCAGCACACTGACTTTCAAAAATTGCCATTTTGATTGAAATGTTATCAAGTTCTCTGCAGGCTTACTGTAACATAGGCTGCCATGGTAAACATGAATATTGTGTAGATCTCTGGAGTGTTAAATTATTAATTATATTTCACAAGGTGCTGATGTTGAACAGGTTATGGTGTGTGATTGTGATGTTTTAACATCTGTCATTTAAATGAATGGTAAGTGGTAACTGCTCTCGGTTTCACATCACCAATAGAGGATTGACGTTTGTGAGGACTAATTACGCTTAAACTACCTGTCAGCTCAAACCCTGATGCATCAGCTCAGTTAAACAGAGGAATGGAAAAATTGAAAGGTCAAGTTGAGTGGCGGTTGCTTCAGAGCACGCAACAACTTTTGTTAACCTGATTTTTTTTTCACACCTTGTGCCTGATTTGCTTCTGTGAACCAAACAGAGGTTTAAAGAACCATTTTTTTTTATCTCACACCTTTGGGGGGGATAAACAAATGCTATGGATCCCATGGGTGCGGAGCTCGGCGAACCGCAGAGTCTTATTTGCTCCTGCTTGTCTCAGCTTGCGGCTGTGTATTTCTGTCCCTCTGAAGATGCAAAGGTAGCATGCTAGGACACACATCAGCACACAAACTGCAGACACACATCAGCACACAAACTGCAGACACACACACACACACACACACATGAACAGAGGCACTTAAACACACAGCACCCTGCAACAAAGCAACCAAAAATAACAGGCACCTGTTGCTCAAACCACAGTGACTACAATGAAGCCAAATTAGAGCGTTTCCTTGGCAACAGTAATTTCAATCACAAGCTGCAGCGGCCTAGAAAATAGCTGCACTTAAAAACAATGCTTCTATGTGAGTCACTGGTAAACAACAAACATCCGTGTATGCACATACTCATATTCTCCCATTTTATTAAAGCTAATGCACAATCTGATATTGAATGATGTGTGATGGAAGACCTCCAAAACCCCTTGG
Organism: Pterois miles; assembly: GCA_947000775.1. Classification (NCBI taxonomy): domain Eukaryota; kingdom Metazoa; phylum Chordata; class Actinopteri; order Perciformes; family Scorpaenidae; genus Pterois; species Pterois miles. The sequence continues at coordinate 10,945,615 of CAMQGK010000110.1, forward strand.
CTAGTTGAGGGCTAGAGGAGACCACAGTAACCATGAGTGGTTGGGAGATGATTGCAAAGTTGATTGCAAGAATTTCACTGAAATGTGACCAATAAACTGCTATATACACTTCTACACCAGCAACTCTTCTGACTGTTTGTCGCTGAATACAGACTGTGGTGTTCATGTGTCGTAGGGGCTCCTCTAGTGGTCACAACCAGAATTTCACAAGGTGGGTGATACTCTAAACACCTACAGTGTGGCTCTCAGTAACAGCTCCCAAGAGTCAAACACTAATGACTTATATATAAACATAATCATGTAATTACAGGGAGCATAATGTATAGAGTCAATTGTATAGTTAGGACATTAGTGATGTGAGTTAAGATGAATAGTTAGTGGTGTATGTCAAGAAATGAAGATATTTTTTGACCTTTTACATTCAGCACTTCCACATTTCCTCATCTGCATTTCCTGCATCTCCTGACAAATACACACATTAAGTAAATCCTCTTATTTTATCCATTACACCTAAATCCTCCTCATCAAACACTGAATGGGAGGCAGCCAACAAAAAGGACATTTAAGCAGTGACATGCCTGACAACATGAGTTTGCATTGTGCCAATGTTGTGTGTAACTCCACACTGAAAGGGTGCTCCTAATGTTTTGTACACATATGTGTTCATGTGAACTAAAGTGGGGGTGTGTGAATACAAGAAGGAGGCGGTGGTCTGAGGAGCCTCACTTCTTCACAAAAGAAGGCCTAATTGGAAGCACATGTGTTGCACTGTGCAGCATAGGATGGTCGGGGGGTATAGCTATTGTGAATGAGGGTGTTACTGATGGGAGAAAGAGAGGAGGGTGAAAAAAAAAATCTGTTTGTAGGGGGTGGGAGCTGGGGGTCTGGTGGTTGGGAGGGCATGAGAATGTAAACCTCGACGTAAGTGAGGCGATTTACTGAAGCCTGGGAATACAAAGTGGGGAGAGGGAGGGGGGATTGTGTGAGTGGACTCAATTTAAACCATATTGTCCAACAAACAAAGTGCTATCATAAATAAAGACCTGTCCTCCTTCAATGTCTTTCTTTTCCATGTCACCAGGAGCACAGCACAGAGATGTACAGCTATCTAGCATCTGACAGTCAAAGCAGCTTCGTCAATACGCACATGGCTCAAATATCACCGATACAGTTTTACACCAGCCATGCTGTCATGTTTTATTAATGGGCACCATGGTTTTCCATTTGTGTACATAAAGCAAACATAAAATAAGGTCTCTTTATGCGGGTCTACAGCACTAAAGGCTGGAATATAAATCAAAGATGATGGGATTACATGGATTTATGTTGTAATCATGTTCCCTAATCATTGTGATCTTGTAAATCCCATTATTCTCCTTAACAAATGGACCACTAAGGCTGAGACATGCATGAAGTCGACCCTTGTTCGGATGACACATTAAGCTACTGTACATGGGCTCTTCATTTGTGCAGTTTTATTTCAGCCCTCCACCCCCACCACTGCAATAAGAGACCAACATGAGAACAAAAGGCCAGGGACTGAGCATATACCTCCCCTCTGCAGCTTGCTCAGATTTATACACTTTCATAAAAATGGGCCCAAAATGTCTGGGCTTGGGGCCTGATATCCCATCCTCGTGTTTGGATCACGGCCAGGAAAATAATGTCGGACCAAAAAGAGGACAACACTTTTTTATTTATTCCTATAAATTACAAAGGGCAGGCAGGTGAAAGAGAAAGAGTGGAGAGGTAGTGAAGGAGGCAAGTGACCGGGGGAGGAGTGGAAGCAGGAGGAAGATGAGAATATAAAGAAGGAAGTGGAGGATGAGGAGGATGGGATTGGGTGGAGAAAGGGAGATAAAGTTCTTGGGCATGGACACTCTATAAGTCCTGAAAACTAAGGTATGTCTTTTCTCCACCTTCACTTTACCTACAGATGGTTGCTCCCCTCCTTCCCCCACCTCTGCTCTGCTCTGGCAGCACCTGAATCCTGGGTCTCATCAGAGCTACCTGCCAGGGATTAACTAGAACCTGTTACCCCTCAGTGTCAGATGACTGGGCGCTCTCTCGCTCTCTCTCTCTCTGTCTCTCTCTCTCTCTCTCTCTCTCACCGACAGCAACTCACACACATACATGCACATGGTGAGAGTCTTTAATAGGAACCAGCTGGGCTCTCAAGGCCGTGCAGCAGGCCAGACAGGCTCATTCATAACCCTCTAGTGAGTTTTAATGAAGGTGGGTTCTGGGGCAGTGGTGGTGTGGAGGGAGCAGGGAAATGATGAAAGAGGCAGAGATAGTTGACTGCTTCTTCCTCACTTTCTATCCACTATACCCTCCAAGCAATGAATATACTGTACCTAAGGCTGTATGGGCGAGAAGTTCACCATGAATCCATTTATTTATAGTGAGCTTCTGTACTGTTTTCTAGCTTCCTCACATGCTGGCCTTTGCACAGACTGGATGGATACTAGCATTGCCTTCATGGCAATAGAGATAAGAAATGAGATGTGAGGCTATTTGCTTCTTAAAGTGAGAAAAACAATGAGATGAATGACACCTAGTTATGACACCAGTTATGTATCATCCTCCACACATAGTTTCCCATCTCTTTACACCCATTAGCTTACTTGTGATGCCAATGCACATGAGAGGAGGCTAGAATATTGCTATGGTAAGATTCGACACCCTGTGCCTCAATAGCTTGTGTGAATCTTCTGAGAAGCACATTTCAGCAGACAAAGAGGGTATCATGGTGAAGTTCAGAAACCTGACCTATAAATACTGAGTAATTTAGGTGTCAGTAACTTTCACAGACTTGCAAAGGCCTACACTGTCCATTATTAAGCTGAAACCCCACACCACAGGATATCTCTCTAACAACTGCACTTTTGAGGACTGTACACATACTTACAAGGACATGCACATTTATTATAGTGTCAAGTATCCCTCTCTCCTAGCCAGTAAGAGGTGATTATGCATATCTATATTTTGCAGTTACAGGTCAGAGGTCAAATGTGTGCTGACAAAATCAATTCCAGATATCTCTTTCTAAGGTCACCACTATATAACTACTACTTAGTAAGGCAGCTGTGTGTTTGTGTGTGTATGTATTTGAAAGGAATGATGGGAGTCTTGACTGAAGAGTGCATTTGGGATTTACTTTAGCATATATTTGCCCATATGTAACAACAGATAATGTATGCCAAATGCTATGTGGTGTCATGGAGACTTGGTGCATTTGCATGTGAAAGAGCAGGACTGTTCGAGGCAGTGGTCACCTATGTTTTGCTTTCTCCGAGGGTGGATGGGTGATGTGTAACCTGAGCTGGTGAAGGAACGGTGAAGCAACAGCCCTTTACACCCTGAGGTCAGGCTGATGTGAACACCAATAAACCAGACACTGGCACACATTCCTGTTCTCAGAAAGACAGAAATGCACATACAAACATAAAGCAAAATCTTAAAAAGTCACACAAAATGATCCAGATTTGACTTAACTCTGCATAGTCCTGAGTTTGATTTAACAAAGTCCAAATATTCTTTATTTTTATTATGAGTACACAACATTTATAGAACAATTAACATCATTTCATTTGGCCTCATTGAGGATTCCCCCCAGGAGGAGTTTGGCTGAGGGTGTGATGATGCTTCATTGAAATGAGGTGGAAGTCCGCTGCAAAACAGCCAAACAACCTCATTAGACACAGCATGACTCTCCTCTCCTCACCATGCAGACATGCACACAAATACAGTCCATGCATGTTTTCGGTGGGCAGATGGAGAGGAATCGGGGGTATGTCACAAACCTCCCACGCTCTCCACTTCAGCCCCGGTGGCCACACAGGCTTTGATATTCCCCACATAATAACCGTGTGGTTTTTCAGCTAACCCCAGGAATGTTCATATGAAACAAATAGCACAACACACGACTGTATTATGCAGTGTCTTGCCAGGGTACGGTAATGATCCAGGAAATATTTCAGTCATGTAGAAGCTTGATTTAATCTGGCTTTCACCTCCGTAGACCATAACAGAATAAAACCGTAGTTTGTGCAAGCATTAGCCTTCCTCATTACGGTAAACTGTACAAAAAAAAACCTATATTGATGCTTACAGAGAAGAAGATGCAAGCATGAATGGCCTAACAGGGTGACGGGTCACCACAGCAGTTTGTGTAATAGTCACAGAATTGGATGTAAAAAATATCCAATTTTTTGATGAAAAAATAAATTCTTATGTTATCTACTTAATTGTGAAGTGGTAAGTATAAAGAGCAGCAAGCACCATGTAGGGAGTTGGTCGGGGTGGACGAATGGGTCAGAAAATACCAGTCTCCTGTGCAGAAGACCGATGTTTACATCTTCTGTGAAACTAGAAGCACTGTCATTGTCAAGATTTATTTGTCAGATACTTCTGCCCTTGAGTTTCACAGAATCTGGAGTTATTTTAAGCCAAACCACAACCCTTTCCTAAACCTAAGTGCTTTTGCTGACTAAGTCAAGTCAGTCTTTTCCTGAACCTAAGTACTTTTGCTGCCTAATCCTAATCAAATCAGTCTTTTGCTAAACCTAAGTATTTTTTTGTAAAAACCTAACCAAGTTATTTTCTTGAATCTGATAAATTTTATTTTTGAAAAGACTGGAGCAGAAATTGACATGTGCAGCATGTGTTGCTGGACATTTGAAGGAAAATGCATGAAAAATACAATGTTGAAAGTCGTGTTAAGCATCACGAAGAAAAGGGAAATTTGTGTCTATCTACACAAATCAAATAGATTGAACTTTGTGACTATTTCAAACTGCTGGGAGACTGTTGGATGGGAAGAGCTACTGTATGTATGTACTTATATTCATTTGAGCCAAATAGACTAAATAAGATATGTAAAACAGTGGGGCCGATCCCAGCTGGCACTGGGCAAAGGCAAGATACGGGGTCGCCAGTCTATCAGGACTCATAGAGATAGACAACCATTCATGCTCACATTCACACCGACCTGGTCATCAATTAACCTGTATGTCTTTGGACTATGGGAGGAAGCCAGAGAACCCAGAGAAAACCACTCCACACAGAAGGGCCCCAAGCCAAGAGGCAACAGTGCTAGATAGACAAAGACCATAGACAGATCATAGATTTCAAAATAAGGTTTGGATGGAGAGAGATGAGCTGGATATTAACTCCTTAAATCCCACCCGCCTGCCGGCATATTAGATGTAAAAATGATGATCAGCAATGTTTTGAATGATGATATTAGAGTTACAATTTTTTGGGCCTTAAGGTGTGAATTTATAGTGGGTATATGTATCTTTTTTTTCTTTCATCCTATACTACAAAATTACATTATCTTGCCAAAGGTATGATGATCTGCAGCGAACTACTTGGCAATAAACCCATCATATATTAGCCCAACTGTGCGTGTACAAGTTTGGGTACATGGGTGTGCTGATACATGTCTGTGTCACACAGGGCTGATGGGTTGTGTGTTCTGAGATTTCAGTGGGGTGGAGGTCATCCGGAGTTGAAAGGAAGATGGCTCTGTTGTTCTGTTGGGCTTTCCTTTCTCTGATCACCGTCTGCATACGGGGCTGAATCACCAATCACAGGCTGGTGGCTGAGAGCCAAGAATGCAGGAGCTGCTGGGTGGCGCACTGGGTGATTTCCTGTCTGAGGGGTCTTCTCGTAGTCGTAACGTGATCCGCCCTTGGTCCAAAAATAACCAGTGTCCCTGCAGGAGATGGCGGTGCAAAGATTGTGGGGCACTGATGCAGCCTGGCCTGCTTCCTTCCTCAGAGGATGCTGGGAGGATGGAGCTGATAGCAGCTCAGAGTTAGTCGTACTGTCAGCAGCTGGGAGGGCACAGACAAGGCTGTTCGATTCGTGTAAAACAGGTGATACTTCTCAAAGGTCCCAGTCATGTTCCACCAACAATAATAACCCAAACTATTTGTTTTTATAATATATTGCTTTAGTGTCTTACTACCATGCGTGTTCTGCAGTTGAGTTTTAAAAAGGAAAGGGAGTGAAAATCAAACTCAACACAATTCATCAAGACTTTAAATGAAACTGACATACCTCCATGTTTATTTTCACAAGAATGTCAGACTTGGGCGCTGTGGTTTCACGGTTGCTCTGCTCTGTGACCTCAGTGTGCACCAGCATTGCAAAGTCAGAATGATAACAAATCAACACTTTTATCATTGCACGGTGTGCTAGAGAGCCACAGAGAGAGAGAGAGAATTAGTGAAGGATGGATTTTATCATAGAGAACTGCTGCCGCTGGGGGACAGGGCATGGGAATTGTATCAAAGACCATAAGTGGGGGTAAAGAAGGAAAACAGATAGCACACTTTGAAATATCTGACCCTAATGGGCCGATTATTTCCATGAGGGCTTTGCCTCTCCATAAACAGAGCAGCATATTTGTGCAGGTTTGTCTGTGTTGTTTCAGAGAGCCCCTGTTCTCCTGGTAGGGGACATTTCACTGGGTCATTATGCGGCAATTTTAGGTGCCTGGGCCAGTGATTTTCGCAGCACCTCACAAGCCGCAACACAAGAAATAGCACAAAACCCATACGCTGGATCCCTTTGAAGAGCATCCAGTGGAGAAGCATGGCTGAGGCCATTGGCTCCACAAGGAGCTAAAAGGAATGAGATGGAGGATTACCTTGGAGAGTTAAATTGCTGCGAGGGTAAGAAAAAAAAAAAGTTGAAGGTAGAGGGCAAAAAGCTAAGCGGATGCTAAAAATGAGAGCGACCAATAATGAAATAAATCTGCCCACAGCTTTTTTGTTTAATGAATGTGGAGCTGATTTATTTTCCGTATGGCTCGGCAGATTTGTCTGGGCGCAGAACAGAGTGTGCTCTGTTCAGTGCCACGCTCAGCGACCAGGTGTGGGACAGACGGGCTGAAACAGTTAAAAGTAAACTGAGTGCAGTGAAAATGGATCTGCTTCAAAATTTTCTGGCCTTTTTTTTTTTTTTTTTTACCAGTTTGCCAGGGGAAATAGACTTGCTGCTGCTGCAGTCACAAACAGTCTAGTTTCTGTCTCTAATCACTTCACAGTCACAACAGCAGCTATGATTTTGTCAAATACCTGTCAAGGCATCATCTTTCTATGCAGACACCCTTCCTGTGATATGAAATATAAATTAAATATGTCACACACATTATATCTAGGAACAATGAAGAAAATCGTTTAGAGACAAATGTTGAAAGCGACCATGCAGAAGAGGGAGCTAAAAAGAGAGGGAGGGGAGATGGAGGAGAGCATTAGTTGAGAAGAAAGAACTACAAACAAACAGTGAGGGGGAAAATATCATAAACAGATCTACTGAGACGATCAAGCAATGTAAATATGAAAAATGCCAAGCTCAAGTACATGAACCCTTGCAGGAATGAACCCTCCCCCACACACACTTTGTACCCGAGCAACCTCTGTTTATGAAGACAAGCGAGAACGGGCCCTCGACGGGGCCTTGGAGGACGCCAGCAAGTACAGTCAGTTCTCTGTGTATTTTAGTGTCTTGCCCTCCCTCCATCTTAACCATCAGTGGACACGCACTCAGAATGCAATGTTGATAGATAACAGTTTTCCACCAGGCCACACCGTGACACATAAAGGTTCACTTTCTGTTGTTCCAGTTATGTTGCAGAAGATGCCTCATGGTGTCTGCACTTAACTACAGATAATTTGTCACATTTGTGTTCAAATTTCAAGAAGTGAACACCCATGAGTTCAATTACAGTTCATGCACACAACCTGTCATACCATGCCTCTGTTTCCAGTTAAAATGAAACAACTGTTCAAGTCTGAGTGACAGGTTTTCAGCTGACGGCAGCACTGAGCAGATTGAGCTGTGATCAGAAATGTGCCGTGAGAAGGACACAGAAACCTATAGACTGTCTTTATAGCCTGTCAAAGAGAAGATTACTTTTCACACAGTTGGGTCTATGGAGTGATGTAAGCCCTTAAGGGGCACACATAAGGACCATTATTCTTCTTATATGAGAGACTGCAGTTATAAAAAGGCCTCAAGAGGTCAACACAACAATCCTAGATATTTGAGAGAAAAAATATTATGACAAAAGGTTGATGGTGTCTTTTGACCCCTGTTACTCCCCTCGTCATCCACTTTATTGTACAATATCAAGATGGTTCAATCAGCATATTTGCTGATTGCTCAAATTAAGCCATGCTCCAAACTGACATATTGTTTCAATGCTGCAATGCGCATGCAACCCCAAATATGGCTGGCAGCCTTTCAAATATGCTTTGGAGATGGAGCACATGGTGGTTTGGCTCTTCCCAGACAGATAATTTTCAACCAGTGAATCAAACAAGCTTAAATTGGACAAATTAGGCAGAGTGTGATCAAGTTAAGTTCATGGCTTGTCTTCGGCATGTGGCTCTGGTTTCAGACCAAACCCGTTCATGTTTGTTTTTAAATGGCTTACTGCTGCCCTCTGTCAAAAAATGGCAGTCACTGCAGCGAGATATGAAAAACAGACACAGTAGCAAAGCTTCCAAACTATTCAAAAAGAAATAAAACCATAACAATGAGGTGTCCGTCAAATAATTCCCGGAATACCATTTCAGCCGTGACAGTTATCCCCTCTTTGTCAGCCCGAGTCTGCTTCCAGGAATCCAACTGCAGACGCAGCACTTCTGCGTCCCAATGTGTGTTTCATTTGGGCTCTCCGTCTCAAACACACACATGTGGCTCAAATATGTGGCCCAGTGCTCCAACAGAAACAGACGGTGATCCAACGAGGTTCCTAACGTGCACCTCGCTGGAACGTGCCACACTGACACCAAACTAAGTCAGACAGGGCCACGTGTTTGAAAATTTAACACACATTCTTCAGAAGCTCAGTCATGGCCCGTTGCATGAGTCTACACTGAATCAGAACCGTTAAAAAAACTGTTTAATGACTGCAAATATTTTAATCCATCTTTATCACATGAGGTGTAAATGCACAACGAATCAAAGAGCTGTCAAAACTGAAACTTGTCAAAGTCAAACCCACAACATGTGACATCAAACTATACAGGCAGACTATTTTTATATTAAAACACTGTTGGTAGAATACTTCCTGTTCAGTTGTAATGGCATGGTAAATATGTATCAAACAAACAACATGATCTACTACAAAACATCCTGATAATATTATTTTTACACATATATTACCAATGCCCAGTGGTGGAAGAAGTATTAAAACCTTTTACTTAAAGTAGCAATACTACAGTGTAAAGTCCTGCATTCAAAGTCTAACTTCTGTAAAAGTACAAAAGTATTAGCAGCAAAATATACTTATACATATTCATTATGCAGAATGGCCCATTTTGGCATAATATATATTATATTACTGAATTATAACAAATGATGCATGTGTTATCACTTTCATGTTTCATTTGGTAAATGTATGAGTTTTTACATGACACTACATCATAATGTATTAGATGTAATGATTCTATTAATAATCTTGATATGTAAAGAAGCTTGGTATTAAAGTTGGCAAATAAATGTAATGGAGTAAAAAGTATAACATTGGCTGTCAAAATGGAGTGGAGTATGAAGTAACATAAAATGTAAATACTCCAGAAAAGTTCAAGTACCTCATAATTGTACTTAAGTACAATACTTGAGTATATAGTCTGTAGTTAGTTACATTTTATCATTGCCAATGCAGTTGGGTTGATCAGTAGTGATCGACGGTATGAATAGATTGCTGTTCTTTCATCTGTTGCTGTATGAGGAACACTCAGGTCATCTGTAATGTTTCATCCAGAGGGACACATCACAGAGGGAGTGGCGTTCCACAGATGTGGGTGTAACATGGCTTTGGGAGGATTCAGACAAATCCCCTTGGCCAGATTCACTAGACAGACAGTCTGTAAATATTAGACCAATTTAGTATGGTATGTTTGCATCCATGCATGTGTGTGTTGTTGTTGTTGCGTGTAATGGCCAAGCTGTTTGGGAGAAGCTGTGTAAAGTGACATGCAATAGCAGATCCACTATTTAGATTTGTGGACTCTAAACAAAATTGTGTGTGAGTGTGTGATATACAACAACCCCCTCAAAAGCATTTTTTGTTTGTCTTACCTTCACCTTGTTTATAGCTGCTGGAATGAGAAAACTCATGTTCAAAAGATCCACCCTATCACAGATTATTAACAAGTTTCTTCCATAGAGAAAGAAAAGAAATCTTTGATGTCTTCAATAAACTATGCAATCAACAGTAAGAGACTGAATCCACAAACACAGTGCGGGATTTAAGGAACCATGACAACAAACATCCACCCTGCAGAAAGGTCTTTGAACAAGGAGACCAGATCCAGGGTTGCAGTGCTGTTGACCTCAGAGTCAGTCTTTGCTTTAGATGGAGCAAGCAAAAAGGCAGTTTTACTCGTAAAATTACTTATTAATAGATATATTTCATAAAATTATGTCAATACAAATGAGACAAGGCATGACTTGGTGACTTTCTCAGATTGGAGTTACAGCTGCTTTGTGTTTGAGAGAAAACTTTTCATATCTGCTATTCCAGGTTAAACTGTCTACCATAACATGTGGGAATTCTACTTTTGCATGGAATTTCACTTTAAGGAACTGTATTCCATAAAAAATGTGCTAGGGAGCCATAAGAGAGCTTCCAAACCAACCCTCAGACTGGCCATATAATTTACAACTTTGACACAGAGCACTGCACATAGCTCTTCAGAGTGTCTGCTCTGATGACAGCACATATACAAGCATTTAAATGTATTTAACATGCTCTTAGACACTAATCTTGGAACCAAACACAGATCATTTTCATATCTAGAAAATATCTTCCTTGCAAGCATTGGAAGCATGTAATTGCAAAGGTTCCACCGTATCATCAGTAGTGAAGCATCTATTGCAGGAGGTCAGTTGGCCCTACTGTATTAACAATACCATAAAGCCAATACTTTTTTTTTTTAACCTAGCTTACAGCTACTGGTATAATCACTGCCAAACTTTACCTTGTTTCCATTTTATACTCAATGAAAACAGTTTTGCGAGACAACAAAAGAAAGAGAGAGAATGAGCAGAGAGCTGGGAAAGAGAGGGAGGAAAAAATGGCTTTCAAGGTATAGCAGGCTGCTTTCCAGATGCAGTCGCGGCAGCTGGATAACAGATAGAATGAAATTTCAGATCATTCTATAAATACCACAACCAGCTGCTTCCACTTAATGTCAGATGATTATTAAAAAAGGCGACAAATTAACCATTTGTTATCAGTTATTAAGCAATAATGTTCTTTTCTCTGGACAAACCAGTCATTACTACACAGGGGGCACAGGGTGACAGAAAGAGGTTTGGGTAATATATGAGTGTCCTAATCTGATCTGACATGAAATGGATTATGAGGTATTTTGTCTCGGGGGGCTCCTTGGGGACTCAGCTTTTGTTTTTGTGGTGTCTCTCTTGTTGCATTGGTTTATGTGGAGTTGAACATGGAATAGTGTGTGGAGGTCATAGATGTGGGAACTGACAGCATCTTTCACTGGTCCACCCACCAGCTCCCACCACTCATCCCAAGGGAGCTTCTCCTGTTACGTGCTAATGCCTCCCAGTCTCCCAGATTTTGGGTTGTCTTACAGTTGAACATGCAAACAAATGCAAACATCTCAACTTCAACCGAGGGGGTCACAAAATTGGTGTACAGCACAGCTGTCGAAAAAGTAAGAGCAACATTTGTACAATGCTGCATAATGCAATGCAGAAAGGGCCTTTGTGACGCTCATAATGTAACATTAAATGGAGACAATGTCAGAGAGGCCTCAGTTTTGAATTTTTTCAATTTTGTCCAGTATCCATGCACAAAAAACATTCTGACAAAAACAGAAACATACTGGTGCAATAACCCCTTGAGCTCTAATATCGTTCTCAAATCATCTAATCATTCAAACATGTTGAACCAAGTCAGCTCAGCCAGTTTGGATTCTTTTGTCATTGCATCATTGGTCAATGCTGGAGTTGCCCACAGGCTTGATATAAATGTCACATATCACCTTTTACCTGACAGAGCTGACAACAGGCTCTTGGGACTTGCACACTCAAAATGCCACAGCTCCGGCAGGGACAAGCTACAGGTCGAATCACTGGGAAAACATGGGAATACAAATCAAAGGTGCTTCAGGCTGCACTTCAGGAGGGAATGGCGAGCGTCTGCATCATTTTTTTTTTTTTTTTTTTTACAAATGTCAGTTAATATTCTGTACAGCTGTATGCTCACACACACAGCAGTCCATCGGTTTGTAGCATTATGGTTTTCATTAGTGGAAGACATGTTAACTGTCAGGAGCAAAGAGCCACAGAGAAGCTATCCAGTGAATTGTGGTGATGTGGCCGGTTGGGCAAGGGGTGCGACTAATTTACCCAGAAAGTGACACGTCGTCATTGCAAATCGTGAAGCTAAAAATAGTCCAATGACTCTGTCGTCGTTTCACTCAACTCTTCATTCATCTTTTTTTCACTTTTGCTCCTCATCTGCTTGATATTTTGGTCGCTCATTCGGGCTGCTTTCATCTTGAAAATGCACATAAATTAATTCTTAAAACTTTGCCAGATTTTCACTCATTGAGATGAAAATATCTCAAGAACCCATGACTGAATATATCATCATGAGATCCACCTCTGTCAGGGTGGCCACATGTTACCCAGCATGACTGACAGTGTGCTGGAGCCTGTGTCTGTGTGAATGTGCTAACATGATGTGGTTTTTCTAGCTCAGTAAAAGTCCAGCTTCGTGCAATTTGATTGATTTTGGCAAACAGCGCCCTGTAACCCTCAAACGGCTGTGTGCAGACTTTAACCTCTGCCTCACTATCCACAGCTGTTTCCTGCCCCAAACTGCTAAAACAGTGGTTTAGCAGGACCAGGGGTAGGCCAGCACAAACCAAAGCCTCACACATGCACATACATCAATAAGAGCATACCATCTCCGCCTCCCTGTGGACTGCTACTGGTCACTTCGCAGCACTTCCTGTTTGAATTGGGTCATTTCCTTTTTCTGTCTGCTGAGGGAGGGTTCGGACTTCCCTGAGGTTGAAGCTCAGGATGGATGAAGAGAGGACAAGGTTATAGCTTCCTCGTTTCAATTGCCTTCAACCTGTCTCACGCTGTAGAAAGACATGTAGAAAGCTGTTTTTTTATATCCCAGTTGAAGAATCTGTGCACCAATAGTGACTTTGAAAACCGCATACAAGTCCCATGTCACACATTTGCTTAAATTCACATCTGGGCAGAATGAGGCCTTGTGAAACTGTGGGACTCGTATAATTCTAAATAGGGGATCATGGCGGTGTAAAGGGCTGAAAAACAGGCTTGTGACAGGAAGGTTGCTGGTTTATCCTGGGAGTAGGAAAAATTCTTGGGTAATGGCAATGGACCCTTGAGCAAGGAGCTTACCTGATCTAAGCTGTGTGTGTTAGAAGGCTGCGGTTTCACTAGGCAGGTCCCACATGAGCAATTATTCATTAACTGTAAGAATGTGAAGGAATATGTTGCTAAAGTCCTTTTTGGAGGTAGAAAGTATACATACAGTTACTGCATTATGTACAGTAAATGATAACATTCACAGTACCCTGGGAAATGAACATCAAACATAAAATTTTGTGTGTCATACTCACTGAATAATACCCCCCTCATCACTATCTGTGATGACGAATCAAAATAACTCTAAATGAACGCTGTTTAGAGACAATCCCAAAATACAGGCTGCTGAGGAGAAGAACATTTTCTTGAGAAACACTCCAAAGTGGTCCCAAATGAGCTCACTCACAAATGGTTTTGACCCTCAAGTGTGCTCAGCCCAATCACTCTCTGGTAGCGAGGGTAAAGATATGAGGCAGATTGTTTGTGACAATTAGGCCGATGCCAGATACTGCCTGCTATGGCCTGCACAATCACTTGTCCCCATCAGCCAACTCTGTTTATCAGTAATTGCAATTTGGAAAGAACTCTGCTACGATTAGGCCCAAGGAGTGGTCAGACAGAGAGCTCGCCCAGCCCTAAACAAGAGAGCAGTGTTTGGGTAGAGAGTCTGCACGAGGTCCCACTGAGAGAGAGAGTGGAGGAATAAGAGAGAGCGTGAAAGGCAGGCAGGAAGGAAGGAAGGAAGGAAGGAGGGAAGGGAAGAATGAAGGAAGTATCAGGAAGGAAGCAAAGGCAGTGACCTCTGTCTGCCACACTAAATATTATCTGATCTTTGACACGTTCTGTCTGATAAGGAAGCAATATTTTGTCACCGTTTTCTCAACCAGACTTCTTCCATTCATATTCGTCTGCATTATACATAATTAATATGAAGGGAATCTTTTCCTTAGATTGCATATGGTCTTTTTGATTACCCTGCAATACCGCAGGTAATGTGATTAACGTACACATTTAATAGTTTTGAATTACCCAGAAAATATGACAAACTTTAAACCATAATAACAACAGCATGTTCTGTATTTGACTTTGGAAACCCCAAAAACTTCCATTAACCTCTAAATCACTCCTTTCTACATTCACCCACCATCTTAAACACACTCCTGTATGACAGACACAAACACACCGACTGCAGATATCATAGGTAGAGACATGTTTGTTATAGTCCCTGTAGTCCTTCTTCCTCCCACGGGGCTCCTTTCTCCTTTCTCACCGATCACAACATGTCCCATCACATCTCAGTTTCCTATTTGAACACCGAAGATGATATTGTTTAGTGAAACACAACATAAATACTGTGACCTGGCAGAGACAGAGAGAGAGAAAAAGTGTGAATGAAGGAATGAAAGTAGCATCTGTTGAAATGATTGAACAGCCATGTGCAGGGAAAGCACCTCTCCGTGCATCCCTCCATCTGCATATCACATTGTAGCCAGCCAAAGTAAAACAGGGCATAGTGTTACCCAAATGTCCCAGTTATGTGCATTTATTTCATTACTCTACTCAGGCTTCAAATCCATTTTCCTGTGAAACAGAGGACATGTAGGAGCTTGGATGACATCTAGTGGATGTGTACGGTAGCTGCATGTCACCAGAAATGTGCTGCATATCTGTGGTTAGTAGTTGTCATTTCCTGGGATTCATATGGCGTGTTGAGAGATCCTGCAGTGCATTAGTGCACCAGATGGTGTGAAACCTGCTGGATTTGAGGGCTAAGTGCTCACCGTGACAATCTGCTGTTTAAATGATTCCAAAACCTGTTTTATTTTTCTCCTCACACACTCACACGCGTCTTTTTTCTCTCTCTCATACACACATACAGGTAGATCCGTATACACAAGGAGACTACTCCTACACTCATCAGTCTATTCCTCAACGTTTCCTTAACTGTAGGCATGCATGTAACATGCAATTGTGACTGTAATTTTAAATAATACATTTTGAATATGATTTTGGGCCCACTTCACTACATTAACTCCATAAAATTCTTGGAAAATGTCATCTCTAGTTGTTTTCAAGTGTCCCAGATTCATTGGTAGGAACCCCCTTTCGTTCGTCTTTCCTCTCTTTCCAAAGAAAACTATGAAAAAATATGGCACTCGTGCTGCTTCATTTTCATTTTTATTACATTTCCTGAGGATGTGGTGTCAGAGTGGGAAGGTGATCATAGGGGGTCTGAGTTAGAGTATTCAATGTGATACGAAGGGGTTACTTAAGGCACTTTGATGGCCTTTCTGCCCTTGATGTTCCTATGTAGTTAGCTCAGTCAAAGTGTATCAGTGCGTCAACCTGTGGATCCTTTACTGTAGTAATACTGTTGCTTCATACTGTGTACAGTGGAAAGAGAAAACATACACATCAAGCCAGTAGTCAGAACTAAACCCAAAATCCATTAGCATTTTGACATTGCAGTTATATAGTGTGCTACTGAAGCAGTCAATCTATTGCAGGGAATCATGTTTTAAATCTTGATATGCTGATACAAGGAGATTAAGCCTAAATAATGCAGCTGGATTGTTTTTTTTTATTATTATTTTCATCTGTTTATGACTTTTAAAATAGTTTCAATTTCAATGGTACAAAGTGGGTATTAAAATGTTCCATGTTGGTGCAGTCTCCTAAAAGAGGACCTTATGTCTCCAAACATTTTTTTTTTTTCAGAAATCACTTTGCACAACAGAACAAATCACAACCAAAATTGGTAATTTAGCGAGGCGCATCAGGTAATTTCAGATAGGCGACTCTATTAAAGAACAATTTTACAATCAGCATTTTTACAACATGGAAGCTAAACCAGAATTATTTCATTTGAAGCAAGAGGCTGCTCCTTATTTTTAGCACACTGAACTGAAAAATTTATAAACACGTGGCACATTTAAGCCTCCAGCCTATAGACAGCTCCCACATTTCATCACTTAGCCTAAACCCAGGGGCTCAGGAGGCTGCAGGCTATAGCTGCCTCTGACTCAACTTGTGCCAGCTTTGTGTGATTTTGACTTTTTGTACCCAAAACTAGAGAGAGAGAAAAAAAAATCCTCCCCATAGCCCTTTCTGGGGTTACGAAGAGATCTCCTTTCATACACACACACACACACAAACACAAACAACTGATCAATGTGAAGTTTGAGCAAGAGAAAAATGGTGAACTTTCAATCTTGTTCACACACTAAAAAATTGATTCAATGTCAAGTTATGCTTCAGTGCTAAAGCAAACCAAAACAAACAACAGAAAGACATCAGCCGAGAATTGGGAAGTCAAATACATCACCCTTATCAGTTTCAAACAGGGGACTGGTGAATCATCCTACTGCCAAACAAGACCTTGTTTTTGTACCTTTCATTAGGCATTTGCCTTTTAAAAGTCACCGCTTGGCAGCCATGTGGCCTGGAAAAGGCCAAAACAAAAACAAAACAGAGAGATGATGCCCCTAGATCGGTCCACCACTCCTGACAGAAAATATAGGAGATTTTCACTTATTCATTATGTCAAACTAAGTGGATACAATGCAGAACCCTGAAGACATTTGGACAACCAACTACTGTACTAAAGAATGAGGCTCTTTTTTGACTGTGTGCCTGTCATGTCATCCTGTCGACCTTCAGTCCAATCCTGATTGTCATCTTGTCAATACATGTTGCTCAAGAGCTTCTATTACGTCTGCTACGTTTTCCCAAGGTAGCTGGTAGATGACCTTTAAATGTGTTTTCATCTCTCTTCTTTTATCATATTGTATGTTAGTTGATAAAGGTTGGTGGACGGTGTAAACACCAGGGTCAAACATGAAATAGGACCAGAACTTGACTCCCAAACACAGTTTGATATGTTGCATTTTAAAAGAGGACAATAAACCAAACCAAACCAGACCTCCTGTGTGGAGCACTTCAACATTTCTTCACCTCTACGTCTTCCACCGAGCCCTTTCTTGTATTTTTCCCTTCCCTTCCTGTAGCCTTTACCCTCTCTACCCACCCACCCCCCACCTCCCACCACCCCTCTATCCTTTCTGCAGGCTGCCAGGCACAGATAAGGTGTCTTGGCAGGGAGTTTGAGTGCTGTCCTTCGCGTCGCTGAGTGGGAATCCAGGAAGCTGTGTTCACGCCACGTCCCTGGAACAATAGGACAGGGAGGGGAAGCAATTGGGATGAAAATGAAAAAAAGAAAAGAGAGTGTGGGACTATCAAAGCTTTGCCCTGCCAGAAGTAGATACTAAGCTAACACGCAAAGCTACAGTTTTCTCCTCTGATTACATTGTGTTTATAATGATGTGTATTCTCAAAAGCACCATTGTCATAAAAAGAAATCCTCAACATTTGACACTTTCTTTTTTGGTGTTAATGTTACTTTCCAACTTAAATACATGTTTAATGTAACCCATGGCTTATTTTGTGATGAAGTGGTGTAATTAACTTTTTTTGTTGCCTGCGCTTCTCCTAATCCTCCAGTTTAACTTGTCAATGATTTTCCACTTTTCTCCGAATACATTTGTGCTGTCAGGAGCTGTGGATTATTTATTATAGCATTGATCCACAGGTGGCAGTAATAAGCCAAGATATGCATGGAAGAATACTTTTTAAAAATACTTTTTCGTAAATGTTTTATGAGGAAGGAAATGCATTCAGCACATTTTTGAGAGTAACATTGAATGTAAATATAGCTTTTGTGTGTTGACAAGAGAACTCCACAGGGTACCTTTAAATCAACATGTCATACGGCTGCACTATATTCTGGTGGACTGAGGCATCTTTGTGTCCTCTAAAGTAAAATTTCTCCTTGTGTGTTTGCTGAATATTGGCACAAAACTTTCAAAATAGATTTGTAAAGGACTGATTTCAAACTCTATTGTTGCTGTTCAGAGTGCGCAGACATGAAATACATGGTATCTCCATGTGTGTTTCTGGTATGAACTGCGGTATAGCAACATAAAAACACATCCAGATATCCTGAAATGGCATAAATGTTCTTTAGTTGTGTGTCTCTGTGTGTTACTGTGTGAAGCAGCTGCTGAGCTTAGATGTGCAGTGTGGCTGCTCAAACTGCCATCACCAGTTCCGCTCTCTGTCTGATTTATAGTCAGACGTTGATCAGGCACATGTACACAAACACACTGCGGTGTACCTCTTTCACACCATGTCCACATGTGCACACAAAACACTTTCACAATCATAACCTCGCCATGCTGTATTCTCTGTGCCTCTTTTTCCAAGCGCAGATACCCCTTACGTTCCCTATTCAATCAGATATAAAATGGTTTGAATGCTATCTGAAGGTACTTTTCATGTTTTTCTTAAAGGGTCCAGATCTTGTGAGTTTTCACACCACAAGAAACATCTGGCACATGTTCTTTCAGAGGCGCTGTGTCCTTTTATCATTTACATGCCGTATGACGCAGACACCATGAGCCACAAGTGTAGCTGGCAAACAAAGGTAGCTTCGATCACGGCGGAAATGACACAGTATGTGATATCACTTGTATACAATATGCGACCACAGCTAATGTAATTACCAAAAATCTTCATCTTTTCAGTAAATTGATGAAGCATTGAAACTTTGCATGCACAAACCTTGGCACATGTGCACCTGCCAAATTAGTCCTCTTCTCATCTTTTTATCCTCAGTTTATATTGTTGTGCTACTCTGGTATTCTCAAACAATACCAAATGAATTGTTAAGAGTGGGTTGAAGAGTAGCTCGCTCTTTAACAGTAGGAGTTGCTTCACCGCTACCCTCTGCTGCCATGACATAACCTGACGCAATGTCTTTATTCCTAAGTCTGCTGCTTTCAGACCAAATGTATCACTCTTCTTCTATCATTGTCAAATAGTATCTGACCTCAGTCTTCACCACATGAAAATCGAGCCACCCTCCCGGGCTGTTCTAAGTCTCAGCGCTACATAAACAGTTGGTCAGCTGTAAACGGCATGGGCGGAAGCCACAAATTTGGGGGTAGAGTATGGGGGACCACAGCAAGTAAACATTGTAATTTAAAGCATCATTCGTAGTGGCTGGATCAAGAGTGGATGGATCAATGCGTACGGATACTCTGGATGTGCTTCATGGTTGAAACATCTCAAATCATTAACAAAGTAATGCTGGTAGCATGGTTATAATGAGCCACGAAATACCGTTTGTAAATTGTTGTAAATACAGTGTCGTCGGTGGTTACTTCTCTCAGACATTTCAGTGTTTCACTGAGCTCATGGTTTTCTTACTTTTATGAACAACTGCATAAAATTTGCAAATACCTCACATCCAGAGGTGGGTAGTAACACATTACTTTTACTCTGTTACATGCACCTGAGTAATTTTTTAAGTTTCCTGTTTTATTTCAAGTCTTCACTCGTGTCATGTTTCGTTTTACTTCCTGTCGCTGTGGGTTTTACAGCTGTTTTGATAGTCTGCCCCTGTCCCTGATCAGTTTCAACTGTCTTTCATTAGTTCTGCTCTCACCTCACCTCCAGCTCACCTGTCCTCACATCCCCTGTTAGTCAGTCACTACTCATACCACCTCAGTTCCTTTGTTCTTTGTTGGTTTGTCTTTCGCCGTTCATGGAGTTTGACTTGCCTGGCTGCATTTTGGGGTTCTCAGTTTGTGAGCCTTTTGTTTATTAAATCATTTTCGCCTGTTCTGTTCGGCTCTACAACACGTGACAAGTTGTTTTGCAGAATGCTTTTTGCTCTTACTTGAGTACATTTGTGATAAAATATATGTACTTCTACTTTGTTACATTCTGCCACAGCTTTGTTACTTTTACTGATTCATTTAGCTCTAAATAATTTGATATTCAGCCAAGCTCACACGCCCAACAGCGGTTGTCCAACAGCATATGATAAGATAACCTACTACTAGGTGTGGTCCCATGACTCCTTCAGTTGAGTACAGTTCAAGATCGTGGCAGAAGATGAAATCCCTCCGTCTCCTTCAGAATGCCTACTGAGCACATGCACGACCCTGCTCCAACATCCTGTTTGCCTTTCAAATGACAATGACCAACCGTCACATTGATTTGTCAGCCCACATGGTGACCGATTTTAAAAATTCCACGTCAGATCTGAGAAAACATGAGGACCTGTTTGAACGCAATAAATTGCATCTAATGAAGTTACTCAATAAACCTGAAAAGTGTTTTACGAGATACTTTTTTACTTAGGTAGCTATTTGAGCACTATTTTTGTTTACTCTACTCACCACTGCTTCCATCATTATAATGTACTGGTAGCCGCCGTTCTTCTGGCAGGGCCTGATATCAGGAGCTGTGTGAGCAGAAAACATTGTGACTAAGGGTGCCTCATTCAAATTTAACAAGAGTACCGATTCACTATCCAAATATTCAAAGTCATTATCCAACCACAACACCCAAGTGTGCTATGGTGAATGAAAATAAGTCATCATTATGCATCAGAATGCTATCATATCTCCACTAACCTTCTCCACGTGTCAGCCTCAACTTTAACACGTTTAATAGTCTTAATGGTGCTACATACTGGTGAACACACTAATTTAATGACTAAGGGACACTTGAAAGTAACTGGCTCATATTAAAATAAATCTCTCGTATTCTCGTCAACACACTTCAATTTATTTGAAATGCCTTAACACTCATCCAACCTCAGTCTTTCCTCTTTATAGTACCATATGTCAGAGGAGGGAGGGATTCCTCCAGCAGACCTTCGACATTCAGTATTGCTGCCACCAAGGAAAGGCAAAACAAACGGGAAAAATAGGCTGAAGATGTGAGTGCTGCTTTCTTGGAGCCAAACCAGAGAGGCGGTAAATCATAACCCCTGAGCCGAAACTGAATTCACCACACCTATCAAAACCCATTTAGGATCAGAGGCCACAGGTCCAACCATTTACTATCTGTGAGCTCCCCCATTTTCTCTCCAATCCTTTTCTTTCAGAGGAAGAAAACAGATAAATGAAAGCCAAATACACATGGATAATCCCCGGCGTCTTTCCAAAAAGGAAATTATTATATTTGAAGTTATGAAAGTGCTTCCTGAAGTGAAGGAAATGCACTAGATTTTTAGGCCTGCGTCTTGATCTAAGAAAAACATAAGCAGACACTCACTGGCAGAAAGACAAATATATAACCTTCCACAACCTTCCCTTTTCCTCACTAGCTCAGCCCCACCATGTGCATTGTGATTTACAGTATATCACAAAGAAAGAATTTCTCATAAAAAAGAAAAAGTGGTGGAAAACTCTAAAAGGTCCTTCTGGCCAGAGACGTGAAGGAAGGAAATTGCATTGATTTAAGCTCAGCTTCTTTTGGCATCTGTCCGCCTTCTTCACTTTTTTCTTTCCTAAAGTGAAGGCGTTTGTTCCACAGCCGCCTGTTTAGATACAGTCATCTAAGATGTTTTTCTTTGTCTGTTGTTATATCCACAGTAAGCTGATGAGTGGAAGAGAGTGGCAGCATCTCAATGCTTTATAACAAAAACTATAAACATCAAATACAATCAGCTTTTTTGTGGAGGAGCCAGAATAGGCTCACAATAGCTGCTTTCATTCATAAAATGACATACAACATACAAATGTGTGTTCAAGGCTGAATACTGCTCAAAGCTTGCAAAGTCATGTCATTTGTGATTATACATTAACAAAGCAGAGTAGGTGTACATCATAGATATTTCTCCTCACTCTCTAGTCAATGGAATCTGTGGTGAAAGACCCTTTCAACTATTTTACATCAGCTTCTTCACATTAATCTCCATCGACTAGCATTCATGTATGGTTTAAATCATTTCATATAAAGTGCATGGCATGTATTGAGTCTAATCATACCAATACTTCAATTATTGCTAACTAACGGTGTTGTATGGTCATCTATTTTCAGTAGTTTTTGTCCTGAGATCAAAAGTCAGCGTGAGTTGTAGTCATATTTAATGAACATCATCCTTCTCACTGCTGGTCAGTTTTTAGTTGAGTTGAGTTTAGTTTTATTTGACACAAACACATAACTTTTTAATCTTATTTTAGTCATTAATACATTAATTGGCAAAAATGGTATATTGGTTCTGGAAACTGGCCAGAAAATGGCAGGTTGAGGTAGAGTTGAAATATGCTGCGTATATATTTGTTTGCAAACTTTCATTTACATACTGTTCCACATAAAAACTGTGCCTCCTAATAACCAGCAGAAGGACTACATTTGGATGGCATAGAGTCATTCAAACTTGACTGAAACAGCCTGTTGACATGTCCTGCTCTCCTCTGAGATTATGTTTTCAGCGAGGCTGGAAGGAGGATGGGACACGAGCAGACATTTTGGGGTATGGGGTATAACAATATGTGTAGTGTAATAGGAGCTGCGGTCATGCATTGCCATTTATTTCAGCGAGTGCAGACCATATTTTATAGCGCATGTGTTATACCCACAAAGACAAGACATGCTGATGATGCCATGATACTGAAAGAGGCTGGAGCACGGTTTGGACCGGTTTACCGTCTTTATAAGACGGGAAGTCATGTTCACAAGATGCATTGGGTCAAAGTTCTTAAGTCGCGCTAACCCCGCTGCTAAGCAACGGCAATATTAACGTTACTGTCTGAGCCAAGAGCCACAGAGGCTAACAATTTAGCAAGCTAGCATGTGGGTAAAATAATGAAGGAAATGCACAGGCATAATGACAGAGGAGAAAGATGAGGCCACTGGGAATATTAACATTTTCCTCAGACATATTATGAAATTACCAAGAAAAATAATATATGACTAAAATCACAATATACTGTACAATATTAACTTAATATGCACAGAGAAATGAACTTCTATGGGCTCCACCATTTCTCACAACATCAACACAAGTTGTGAACTCTGAGCTTTAATGAGCTTACGAATAAATAAGTACAATGAAACCTAATAATACTATTGATAAAGGATATGATCAAATCTGTGTATACAGTGCACACACACATATACAGTATGTATATAGGTGTGAATTATTCCCAGTGCTACTTCAGATTATCTATAGATGTAACTTTTTCTTCGGTAAGCACCATGAGTGCAGCTGTGGGACTGGGGACAGAAGCTGTGACAAAGCTAAGTTTAAAAATCCATATTTTTAGCTCCTCATCTGGAGCTTTTATTTACAACCCGCTGATGGTTCCCTGTTGTCCTCCATGTCTTCACAGCTCTGGAATGCGCTGGACAACAGATCCGTGATTCCCCGCTACAGCGAGGAGCTTCATTTGGGACGATTGATGGTTGCTTCCCTGCTGAGTTCACATAGCATGAGCCCGTTTCCCCACAGTCTCTGAGGTAATCGTCTATTTCCCCGGTGGCGTTCAATCGCCACAAACCAAGAGACGCCCCGCAGGGCTTGTTTCACCACGACCAGCATATTCCCCTATTAATCATAGCTGCACATTGAGGCATTATCTCTTTTTGTGTCTGCACCACATGCAGGTTACGTAATGGCAACAACCGTGAAAACCACTGTGGGGGAAGCTGTAAGATAGCAGTGCATTGATTTAACAGTTGGGTAAACAAAGACAACAACGCCAAAGAATTGTTTCACTTGAGCGCAATTCTGTTTGTTTATCTCTTAGCTCTCTCTAATGCAATTATGAATGTAATGTAATTATCTATCAAAGGAAATATTAATGACTAAAAAAATGATGAATTACTGTAATTTGCATTCTGGTATATACTGTATGTATCAGCTCTGCAGGAATATTTAAGTTCTCACCTTTTCTCAGCTGTCATCATGGCTTTCTCTTTTGATCACAATAACTGTCTGTGTGAAACCTGAGCTAGCAGTTGTTACAACATGACATCTCTTCACATATTGGAACAGTTAGGATGGCCTTGATCCCTGTGACCTCTTGACCCTAACTCACACAGCCTCAGAGAGATGCCTCGTCTAGGGAGCCAAAGGAGAGGTGGAGGGTGAAGTTAGGTTTGACATCCAGAGGTGTATATGTGTCACTGGTCCAACAGACATGCTGCACTTAAAGATTAGCACACACACACATATGCACACACTGACAGCTGTGCATGAGGTAGCCCCAGGTGTACTTCGTTCAGGCTTGGTGGGTTGGCTCTATTTGAGACCTTATGCCAGTCTTTGATTGCCCAAGTAAATTCCCTCTGGTTTGCAGAGGTATGATAGAAACAGCTGTATCGCAAAAGCAGCAGCCTGGCTTGTCAGAAGTTAGGTGCAAAGGAAAAGGCCGTCATCCCCCTCTCACCTCTGCTCATCTCCCGTTTTCTACTTCTACATCAGCAAACATACAACCTCTTCAAGTGACAAGTCCTTTGCTAGAAACTAAATATGTCATTAAAGCCCAAAAAGCGAGGAGGAAGGAAAGGCACAGCGCTACACGGTATTCAGTGTGGGAGATCATACAGGGGCTGTGAAACTGTTTCAGGTCTTTCCAAGCTGTCGTTTTGAGCCATAAATGAAAGCAAAACAACAGTGTGGGAGCCAGCCCAGTCAGTGGAGGCTCAAGGACTTCGTACTTTGAGTCTCGGTTTCATATCAAGCCAAGACCACTTCCCAACCTAACTCCTCGAGCTCTAGCTGTGTACCTGCCTTCCAGCCATCCATTTTCTCTCCAGATCCAGCCTACTTCCCTGCATGTCACACTGAGCCGAGTTGTGCTCTGACTCCCTCTCAGTCATTTTGGTTCTGTCTTTTACTCCCTCATTTCAACACTATTTTTTCTCTCTATTTGATTGACAAATTTCATATCACCGCTGAGGAAAATGGAAAAGAAACAACTGCCCTCTTTACCTCTCCTCCATCTTTCAGTCCATTTTCTTTACATTTCCTGCTCCTTTCCTCTCCCTCTCCTTTTCTGTCGGCCTCCTCTGCTCCACTTATGCATCCCAGCAGTCTAGATTTCCTTTCCTCAGGTTATAATAGTTAGACTGTGAAATCACCCAGGCCCCCACACCCCTCCCTTCATCCCTGTGTCCTTCTTTCCCCTTCCACTCCCTAAAATCGTTCTCTCCCTCCTCTGATCCCCTCCCTTCTCTCACTACTTATAGCCAATCTTTAATATTTATGGCCTCAAAGCTTGAGGAGTGGGTTGGGGCACAGGGCTTTACCTCGCCTGTGATTACTTGCCTGCTGTCAGGAACCAAACAAGGTATAAGGTGAGGGTTGCACTACAAGGTTGAGGCTGTGAAGCTGCAGTCCTGCAGTGGAGCAGAGGCTACCCAATCTCCTCCGAGCCCCCATACTGAAGTGATTAGGCCACAGGAAGCTGAACCTGACATTGCTGACACTAGGCCCCCCTACCACATCCTGCCCCAACATCCACCCACACCACACGACACCACCTCCGCGCTGACACCCGACTCACCGTGGCAACCACAGGGCTGATTTACATGTTCTGATATGGTCGCAGAGGATGGAGAAGCAGAGGATGCAGGACACTCAGGAGACTGAAAAGGAGAAATTTGAGAGGGGGGAAGACAGAAAAGCGCTTGTGGGGACTGCTTCTTTTATTGTTTCCCTGTTTCATGGTGTGGTGGCAGATATAAGCAGGAAAGTCTGCCAATTTTAAGCCCATTATGTGTGAGTGGGATAACTACTGCAGGTGCTTTGTTTTGGCTGCTGGTATCACATGGATCAAGAGATCTGTGAAAGTATGTTTATGTGAAACGTTTTCTACAATGATTTATGTGTGGTTACTGCACCCCTTTATACCATCTTCTTCATATTATTATATAAGTATAGCTAATTAAAATAAAAGGAGGAATTCAAATTATTATTACAATGTATTATCAATTGTCCCCAAATAAAGAGAAAACATGCACAAATTTTATCTTCTCCTAACCAATCCAGTGCATTTCATCTTAACATTTAGAAATACAAGAAAAATAAAATGCATGGCAGTTTGAGTAGAAAATATAGTGATTAGATAACCTTTGTGAAAGAGTACTACTGCCCTCTTGTGTTTGGGGGTGGAAAGGGCAGAATGAGGAACATGGAAACTGCACTTGATTAAATCTCGACTGGAGAAACTTTACGCCGTTCATGGAATCACAAGAGGGATGAACATGAGTATTTCTCTCACTCACACACTCACTCTCTAGAATAAATCACATCTAAGCCAATGCTTATTCTCTTTTTTCTTGCTTTATTAGCGCCTTAAGTCAACAGCGGTTCACTAGAAAGCTTTTCATGGTACACTGGGCTTCTTCTATTTACACATGAGAGTATAAAATAATAAAGTCTGCATTCTGCACCACAAATTCATGACATCTAACGATTAAAATGTAAACTGCATATGCCCTGATCGTTTAAATAGAATAACAAAGTCCCTCTATGACAGTCAGGTTAAGTTAGGCATGTTAAGACATAGAAATATTCCTGATTCTTTCATGAGCACTCAGCAGATCTAAACCTGTGTCTAACCAAAAACTTCTTGCTTCTCATTCTAGATGTTATTTGTTCTCTCTTTCCATCTTCCTCACTCTCTCTTGCACCAATCAAAATGTGTCTTTTTTAAAGTAGTGATTGCTCTCTGTTTGACTCCCGTCTCCGGTGAAAGTGTTTCATTTCACTAATGCAGAAGTGAAACCGTCTCAGTGAATACTCTGGGGGCTGTGGGAATAATCAAAACACTGTGAGAACCAGCGAGGAATACAAACTCCAGTTAAGAACAAAGGAAATGGAAATCAATGGCAGGATATGCAGATTTTTTTGACAGCTCGACACGCAAATAATCTTTTGGGAGTTTGCCCTCTGTTGCCTTTGCCAGGTTAAAATAACAACTGAGCAGGGAAATATAAAATGCAGTATGTTGTAGGAAGGGCACAGTATTACACCTACTTAGTTTTGTGTGAAGGTGTTCCAAAACAATCAATAAAGAATGTGCTGCATCGCAAGCAAGGCTGAATCGCCCAAGGCATGGTCATATCTATAAGTGCACGGCTACCAAGCTCAGGAATTCATTTAAAACTGTATTATTTAAAAGCTGCACTTCGTGTCTTATGCGCAGTTGTATTTGTCAGTCTGTCGACACTTCAGGAGCTTGAGGAAAGTCTCCATCTTATGGGCATCTTTCTTGAAGCAGCTGAGTAAGGTGTAGTCTCTCATCACAGATTCCAACATGTCTGGCTGCGCATCATACTGGAATAGGCCTTGTTCACTGTGGTTTTTGGTCATCCCCTCATCCAACATCTGCTTGGCGACATTTGGAAACATGACGGAAATATTAAGAAAAAAGGATACCTAACAATAAATAGTGTGTATTGTCAAAGTTATAAAGGGAAAGAAAGAAGTCAAGTCCTAGTATCCAATATTTTTTTACATGCAGTTGATTGTCCTAATTATACATGCTAGTGTGGGTTTAGTTGTATAACAGTAATCCATGAAATGGATTTGACCCACCTTCTTGATAAGAACCACCACCCCTTGCTCCAGACTGATCAGTTTCTCAGACACCCACTTGGTCTTGTTGAGCAGCACGTCAGGAGCAGTATCGTAGTGATCCAGTGAGGTCTGCAGGTAGACCAACGGCTCAATCCATGACTGGACCAGCATCAGCACGGAGTGGAGCAACCATTTGTCCTGCAGGGCACAAAGAGCTGAATGAATGAGTGAATTAAAACACAAGTACCCACAAAGTTGTCTTTAGACACAAAGACAATATAAAGAATATGTTACAAAATATGACAGAGCTACAATAGATCTGACTTTTTTCTATTCATGTCCCAGTAGAAACATTTATGTGTTTAATGAATAACAGCCATGCGCCCTTCACAATTATTGTAAAATAGTGACTGAACACAAGTAATCAAAAAAGACTTCAGTAACAGCATGGCTTCTGATCAAGTGTTCGCAAGCTACATAACATCCAGCAACAGCAGTGGGTTGAGATGTCACGGCTAAATCAGTTGAGCCTGCTTAAATTCCCCTAAGCAGAGCAGACTACAGCAGGTGCAAATGACCACCATACAAATGGCCATTAAACCACAGAGCAGGCTATGTTTCAGCAGAAAGGGCTGGGGATGAATTATTAACACTATATGCAGTATATGCACTTCCAAGGATCACTTTTACAACTATGGTGATGACATAATTTTCAATTAGCTTCAATATCGTTAAAATTAGGCCTTAAAGATATTGCTTTTGCAATATATACTTGGCCTTTGTTAGTTAAAGTAGAGTTTCCCAGGAACCAGATTACAGTTCACATCAGCCTTTCTCAAAGTGGCTCAATCTAGTTTCCACCCTACTGATCATTTGACTGTAAAGATGTGTTCTGATGGACATTAGTCAAAACCTCAGTACTGTAGGAACAGATATACAGGCAAGTATATCTATGACATTTGAGGACCTTTCAGTTTAATTAGAGTAAACAAGCCATCATTCAGCAGCTGACAGGGGAAAGCTTTATTAGTAAGTGAGGTTCAGTAGTGCACTTTAGCTTCATTCTTATTAAAAAAGAAAACTCAGGCTGTTAGCACCTCTGCAGCTTCAAAGTGATTTGTGAGCAGACCTCTGCATGCAGACAGTCATGCATTAACACCATCCCAAAGCCTGCACACACACAACAATTACTAACTCCTCACTCACATGCACAGACACACAAACACAAATCCACAGACACACACAACTACCTATACTTATTTTATTTTCTCAGACAAAGAAACTGCCTCTGTATACACACACACACACACACACACACACACACACACACACATACATATAGACATATAAGCAAGGGTACACACATACTGCCATTGTTAACAGATTAAGATCAAAGCCCTGACAAAGAAAATAAAACAACTGTGTGGTGATTAGCAGCCATTTGCTTACAGATATCAGCTGGATTTCACTCCTGGAGCTGGGGATGGGTAAAGCATTGGTGATGCACGCATAGCCAGCTTGGTTCCTCTGGAGCTGCAATGGGAACGGGATAAACATCTCCTCCTACAAACAATAGAAGAAGAAGAAGAAGGAGAGAGTCCTTTATTAGTCCCGCTAGGGGAAATTAATTTTTTTACTCTTTTAACTAATACACACAAAGACAAAAAGAGACAAATAAACACAAAAAAAAGGGAGGGGGGGGGGGGGGGGGGGGGGCTGGGAAGGGCGCTGGGGGGGGGGGGGGTGGGGGGGTTGGGGGGGGGGCCCCCGGGGGAGGCGGGGGCCCCATACAAGCATAGTGGGGAAAAATCATACATATGAAAATTTAAACACATATTTATGTTACAACACTTTGACTGACCCGTTTAATCTTTAAACCAGAAAGTTTTTGGCATCATTGAGCAAAAATTCTGAAATAAACTTTCAGCATATTGTAATTCAAGTGTTCTGAGAGAAAACTACACTTCTGCACCTCCTCTGTTTTCAGGCTGTAACAAATCTATCCCGTGACGGGAGACTTTGGCCAATCACAGGTCATTTCAGAGAGAGATTGTTCCTATTGGCTGTTCATTCAACAGACGCAGCTGTCAATCACTTGCAAACTCTGATCAAACAGTCAAACTAGGCAGCACTGATCAAATGGGGATCAATATTCTGTTACTGTAATTCCTATTTCTCTCAAATGTTTTTCAGAAACATCTTGTAATTACTGTTTAGCTATAAAATGAGAAACTTTGCTCCAGTTGGTGGGCGGTGGTTGGTATTTCCTCAACTTATCTCACTTTCTCCTTTGGTTGTTTTCTTCTGGTCTGTGAAATCTTGCAGATGTCATTAGGAGCACCGGAGGACACAGAGGCAGGTGAATTATTTTCAGATTACCTGTCTAACGCACTACTGTCAGGATATAATGCCCATTTATATAAAAAATAACTTTTTAAAATTCATATTTGCTCCAATTCTACCCGCTGCTGCTTTAACTCTCCACGTAGAATAAAGGAAATTTTTCTTTTTAGTTTAGTTTACTCTCAGTATAAAAACAACAGTATCCTGATATGTGCTTTTGGAATTCTGCTGTTATGTTAAGAGGTTGCACTCTAGTCCTAACCATAAGAAAATAGGCAAACACCATTTAAGTGGATTATTCTGACTGATGTGAAAACCTTCGGTTCTCACAGGTATAGAATTACAAGAACACACAAAAAGACAGGAAAACAATGAAAAGCTTCAACGATCTCGGCCACTGGAGACACAGCAGAGGCTCATTTTGTTCTTCAGCATGTTCTCATCTGTAGACCTCATGCAGTGTCTTCCCAGTAACAAGTCCTACATCATCCCATTTCAAAGACCATTTTGGATCTCGAGCCGCAGAGTGAAGGGGATTCAACAGGCTGCAAAACCTGTGCTCTCTCGCTGCTGCAGTGTATCATTATCACATTCGTATTACTCCACTGTAGGCCTGCTACTTCAATAAAACATCTTTGGCTCCGAGGAGAGATGGAAGATTACTTTGAAGCCTGGCAGCGAGGCGATGATCATGTCAGAATCAAAAGCAAATAACACAGAGTATCTAACAGAAAGTGTCAGTGCTTTTGGTCCAGCATATTGTGAGAGAGGCCAACAAAAAGTCATTTTGCTCCCATGTAGAACTCATTCCAAGTGTTGCTAGACTGCATGCTGGAGTCAATGATTCAAAATAACATAGCTTGGGAAATGTACAGCTCGCTACCATAACTGATGTATTTTTAAGTACTTTTTAGCATTGAAATGTGAGAAACAGTATAATTCCATTGCTCTATGGATGCTTCAATTTAATGACATCATTGTTTTTTAGTTCTTTGTAAAAAGTATCATGCAGCTTCTCAAACACAAAATTCTGCATTGCTGTCATTGTAGCCTTAGCCTAAGGCTACGTTTCTACAGCACTGCTTTTCAAAATGCTGATTTCACATTTCATGAAAGTATTTTAAAACACTAACTCATGCCCAACATGAGTGGATAAGAACGTCCCTTCCATAGATGATGGATTTCCTTAGATGGCCTTTCAGCTGAATCCTTTCTTTCCAGGCACAATGAAAATCATTTCCTATTGTTATGTGATTCTTACTGTGAAGAGTGATTCACTTTCTCCTGAGGTTATTCATTGCGTTTGTGTTGCTAGGGCAACAAACCAAAATCACATACTATGCACATACCAAACAGGTGCACTTCAACAAACTTTGGTGTGAATTAACAGTTAGTATGTATCTTCTGGGACGCACTGAGCAGTAATTTACATTACCTCATGTGACCAAAATGACAGTTTGAAAAAGTCTAAATTAATTTAAAATATGTATTACAACTAGCAAAGTAAAATCTTATACTTACAGTAAAAATTAAGCATTATTCATTGTCAACGTCTGTTATGAACGTTGTCATCCCTACCACATTGCATTGTGGGATGGGGAGTGTCCAGTGTTGCAAACTATAATATTTCACCAGAAATAGTATGCAATTCATGTATTATTTATTTCATACTAATGTTTTGGACAAACTAAAATATATCACATACTGTTTTAGTGTACCAAAGACATGTTATTTTTGATCCAACCAACAGGAAGTACGAAGGGGCCCATATAGAATGTTTATGTGGTCAAGTTTGAAGAGGTCTAGCTAAATATATGCCTTTATGGTGTACTGAAAGAGCCTGTAGATGCAAGATTTTTTTCTCCATACAGTGCACAAGTGCAAAGATTTTGGGGGTAGTGGTCGGTGTTACTCACAAACAGAGAGCATGATTCTTCTGAGACACGGTAGATGAGCTCAGCATGCTGGATGACTCGGTCCAGAAGCTTCTCCTGGGAGATGGAGAGGCAGCGGGAGAGGCTACCTGGCACTTCTCTACAGTCTGATGGGATGCTTCCAGTAACCAGATAGGGCCAGAGCAATGCAGCCCATACAGCCCGCTGCATGACTGGAGACAACCACACATACACACAATTATTATCAGTTACATCAGCTAAATAACAAGGTCTAATTTACATCTGTCAGTACGATTACAAAACATGTTGTCTTTCTGTCAAGTGTGATGCATTACCTGTCACCATGTGCATTCTGCCAGTGGTCTTCAAGTCCGTCCTAACTTCACTGTGATGTCGACTTCATTTATAAAGCCTGACCAGGCCATGCATAAAGGAAAAGGTCATTTTGGTCTTGCGTAGGTTCTCGTAAAAAGATACTGGTCTTCCCAAAGCAATGTATTTCTTGTCTCATACATAATACCAAGATGGTAACTATATCTTTATTCTTGATTCAAAGTCACAAACAGAGTTTTCCTCAAATATGTTTTGCAATATGAAATCTGTATCAGACGATTTAAAAAAACAAAATTCAAATAAACCTTTTGCACATATTCCACCCTGCACCCTGATACCATTGGCCAACAATCCAAGAATGATGACTGAGACTGATTTGCTTTATCGAGCAAAAGCTCAAAAAAAAGGAATGTGCTGAAAAATCCCTCCTTTCAGCTGAGGTAAGTATGTAATGTAGATTTAAACATGCACAGCAGAGAAGGCTGCAGAGAAGACAGCGTAGCACTGTGACAGACACAACAAAAGGGACTGAATGAATGAGATTCAGAAATCACTGAGATCTAACAAAATCCATTTTATTTTGACATTCTTATTCCATTCTGCTCAGAAAACCATGGGTGTGTGAGAGTAGCTCAACCCAGAAGCTATGCTTTCCCAATTGTAATGTCTGTGTTTAGCTGTCGTAGAAGGAAGCACATGTTTAGTCGTAATCTGCGCCTGTCTTGAAACAGACTCCATTAAATGCTCAATTTTTTCCTCCCGCTGCACTACTTATTTAATCTGTCCTTGTGCGAGTGTAATCAAATTGGAAGATTACTGATGAGTTGTCTGGTGATAAATCCATCCATTCATTTTGGATGCAAATTACAGGACATTTATGCCTCGCACACATAAAATTGAATAAAATTGTCTGCGATTGTTCAGTATAAATCACAATCATGTAATCAAACAATTACAGTAAATAAGGATACTAAATAAGACTGTGTCCTTAAATGAATTTATTTTACGCAGACCAAACCATGAAGAGAGGGATAACATCCAAGAGGCTCGAATGTTTCTTCCCTCAGTGAAGCATGTTTAAAGATAAGCTAAAAACAGACAGGGGATTAGACCGTGGCAGCTGATGGGTGTCATGTTACTGAAGAGATGGTTTCCACTCATGCATCCTCAAAACACCTGAAGCCTCGTGTCATGTATGTCAACCTTTTCCATATGAAACAATGTTCTCTTCTTATAACCTTTCCTTTACTTCTCCACTTTTTCCTCCTTGGTGGCATAGAAGGGTTTCAAAACGTCAGCACACCTCTTCAAAAAAACATCTTATTGTCTTCAACCTCCCGATGTTAAATCCTATTACAGTGTTGTACAGGGAAGGTGTGATGCTCAGACATGCCATAAATGTGACAGCTGTGAGAGTATTTTTACTCAGTCTAATCTGATTTGGATATCGACCCAAAAGCTATTTGTAGTCTTTGCAGCCCAACCTTAAATAGGTTTAACCTAATTTATTGTATAAATTCACATTTGAGGTAATTAACGTAAGTGCAAGCATGATTTGTGCATCCACACTTTGTATACATTGCTTTTTGCACACATTAATGAAAGCATTCACAAAAATAGTGGCATTGCCAGTATTCTGGTAGTGGCACAGTGGTAGTGTTAATGAATGTCTCACAGTTTACAGAGGCTGATAAGGGAAAAGGAAAGTAGGCTAGCACAACCACAGTAGATGTGGTGACAGACCTGTAAGTGACAGGTCTGTCACTCAGAAGTCTCATAAAGTTCAGACTAAAGTACGGTACCCAGACGTCCTGGACTCTACTGGTTTCAAGCTGTCATTTCCCTGAGTCCCAACAAATATCTGCAAAACACATAAATGTCCTGGTTTTCCCTACAATTAGAATAATATTATACATACATATACATAGACATTTATCATGTTCCACTCATCAGTTAATTTGTTCACGAGATGAGTATACAGAGAGCCAGGCGCTGTCAAACAACAATTACGCATGAACACGGCAGACCCGCTGGTTACATTTAATGTAGTTTTGAACCACAGAACCCTCCATGCTTATGTGCACATCAAGTGTGTCTTGATTAATTATTCTACACAGTTCCTTCTGTGCATCAACAGGCATTTTGCTCTCCGTCTTTTCACCCGGACGGTGTCTCCATCCTGGTCAGGTTTTCGTCTGAGCTCCACAGTTTTAATTATAATGGCCTGAGACAAGACATGTTGAAAAATAATGTACATAGGCCCTGAAAATAAAACAAAACCTCTGAGAGAAACTCTAAAGACACCAAACAGGTGATGACCTTCATACTGAATGTGGTCTGAATTCCTCCTCAGGTTAATTCTTCTAAAACTGTCTCTGATGAGTTGTGTTATAACCACAACAATCAGGAGACACCCCATGATAAAGTTTGAACAAAGGTACTTTATTGTGCCCACCTGGCCCTCATGATCCTGTCACCAAAAGCAAAAAAGGAAAAAAAAGGAAAAAGTTTCTGACTGACCTCAGTAAAGTTTAACTTCTAAAATATCAACCTGTACTGTGCCATCCTTAACACATTAACTGGTTTGACCAGCACATTTTCACATGAGTATGAACACTTGGATATTTGTAGGCAGGGGAGGAGGAAAGAAATTTAGATTTACTCTATTTTTCCATCGCAATCTAATCAGGAGTAACCAAATTGGGGGAAAACCAGGCCAATCTGGCAACACAAGTGATCCAACTCAAACACACCCACGACGCATGGACAGGTGCATTATGGGTGTGGCGAGATGCTAAACGCTGAAATGCTCGTGGTAGCCTCTGGCGGGGACCGCGTGAGGCCTTTCTGCTGTTTGGGACAACGCATGCAACCCTAACCCTAACTCTGAGGAACACCGCGGAACACAGGCTGAGTGGACTGGCTCCACTGGGACGGAGAGACTGGCTGAATTGGATAAACTATACGATAGTGGGAACGAGCAGCTGAACCTGGAGCAGTGGAGGCCTGGTAGTGAGGAAGCCTTCGCAGTATTGTCCTTGAGACAGGTGAGTCGCCACAGCAGCGCTTACTCTATTCGTGTGCATGTGCGCGCTTGTGCGCACTGCAGGTTGGCAGCTCTCTGTTCTGGTTTGTGGCCTGCAGTGGTGTCGATTTTTTTATTGTATAAAAGCTACATCTGTGTCGTCCGCTTTGTTGATGTTTATTCTGCTGCTGAGTCTGTTTACATTTTGTGCCTAAACGTTGCACCCGCCGTGGTGTCCTCTTGTTATGGCTCATTATAATGTATGTATAACGTATGTATAACGTAGTGTCTGAGTCTGGTCCTTCTCTCCCGGTTGATGATCAGTTATATGCACCTGTAGAATATAGGCCTGTACTGTTGGTTTGGACAGAAGTCGGTGGTATGATACTGTATGTTGACATGTTAATGCACTTTACTTAGTATTAACATGTTCTTTTAGTAGTTCTGTCATCATCATATATATTTTTCTTTACTCCTCCTACCCCTTGTTTTTAAAAATAGAGCGCAGTAACGTTTATATGAGTAATATTACATGTAACAGTACTTTTACTTGTATAAAATATGCTGGTACTCTTTCCATGGCTGTAAGCTCAGACTGCTCAAGTAAGTGGGATTTACTGCTGGACATACAGTATGGGGTCATGTTGCTGATGCTGTTCAAGGCTGTCCATTATTTGTACAAGTGATACTTGGCCTGTGATCTCCCTGATTGCTGTATTACTTGGCTCTACAGTGTTAGAGGCCGTTTTTTTTTTACATTTTTTTGAGCATATTAAGCCGAATAGCAAGCAGGACACATCTGCGTGCAGCGTTACATGTTACACCGCCCCTTGTGTCAGTCACATTTCCATCCTACCAGCAGACCTCAATAGATGAAGCCCAGTCGGTTAACCTATGTAAGAGTGTGTGAGAAGAACAACATCCTAACTGGGAGAGACAGTGCAGACACAATGCAGATTAGAGAGACAGACCAGAAGTATTGTTCAATGAATGTTTACTTCAGAAATTTTCTGCATCTTTTCTTATAATTAAGCTGTCATATTATAAGATAACAGCAAAAATCAGCCTCATATATTGGCCAACAGTTGTCCCGATTCTGGAAAAAATCGGCATCGGCAATAAAAAAAAAAAAAAAAAGATCATCTCCATTCTTATTTGACAAAGCGACTCTGAAGTAACCCTCCTCTCTATCGCATGCCACATGTTCAAATGCAAACAGATGTGAATAAGTGATATAATAGTGCAGTGGCATATTTTATGCGTAACTTAACCAGGTCTTAATAATAACTTGTGAATGTTCTGTGTTTCACGCTCAATAGTTCCTCACTTCAATCCAGTGCTAAAGCCACATGTGACTGTCCACGATTTCCTTTGCCGGATATAATTTGCTCAGACTGCTTTCAGTCTGGTGTCCATGGTGACTAAAGCTCAAAGCTTCTTTTGAATTTGTCACACCAACATGTCCATTTATTGGGAAGTCTTTTTGGAAACCTCTGAAGAAGAAGCACAGTAGC
Organism: Pterois miles; assembly: GCA_947000775.1. Taxonomy (NCBI): domain Eukaryota; kingdom Metazoa; phylum Chordata; class Actinopteri; order Perciformes; family Scorpaenidae; genus Pterois; species Pterois miles. The sequence goes on from CAMQGK010000110.1 coordinate 10,982,515, forward strand.
TGTTGGTAATGAAGGCTCTGCCGCTGAGTTGACAGAAACCCTGCACTGTCTCCGTGTTGCCCTGTGAATGAGTTTATTGTACCTATTTCTTATCATGTCAGATGTCGTGTATAATTTAGCTCCAAAACCTCAGATATGACATTGGCTTTGCTCTGCAACGAGCCATCATAGTCACAACTGCACAGCCTGCTTTACAAGAAAGTATAATATTCTCATAATGGGTGCCTGCAGTTTGCAGTAGTCGCTCAGGTTCCAAGGACAACTTTTCTCAGTTTTCTGACATCTTGTTTTGCTCCACAACTTTTGAAAACAACTATACAACTGCTGTATTAGCCAGACAACAACTGCTCACCTAACATTGTCTGCTGCGCTTGTGCATGTGTTACATGTTTTCTGTTTTCCTTCAAGTTATAAAGTTAATTTAAAAAAAAAAAAAAAATACTTACAGAAACTTCTGGAAGCTTATGTAATTTTTTCGGCAAGTGTTAACAAACTTATTCTATTACCATTTTCTCACATTTTGTTCGTTCTATATGATGCTAATTTCATGAGCTTATAATTAGCAACAGTTGATGTCAGTGTTACCTTTTCATGTTTTGCCGTTTTACTGTTTCATTTGCACATACAAGGTGTGTTGGCCAGTCGGCACAGTCGCTTTGTTGTGTTGGAGCCTCATTTGATTTCTCAGGCAATTTGGAGTTCAGAATCTGAGGTGAGAATTGCATTCACTGAAGTGGCTTGTAAATATATGCATTAATGAAAAAACATGAAGCGGCGAAATGGTGTTAGAAGGCGCATTGGCACCATATCTTTGTTTCTATTTCTAAGTCCCCATGTAATATCTTGTCTGGCACCCATGGTATGTAGTGTATCTTAATTTCAAAGCAGTCCATCTGGGAAAGAAACAGGGAGTTGGTGCATGAAATGAGATGAATATGTTCAAATAGGAAACCATATTTATTTACGTCTTAAATCTGAAATAACAACGACTGTTGATACAGCATGGAATCCCATTACTACACTGCATTTGTTTTGTTTCCTCCCGAATAGAAGTGATTGCCATTGCATTAAACTGTGCTTTAGATTCTGCAGACTATGTGTACTGCAATATTTATATGGCTTTCAGTCTTATTCCAAATGGCTCACTATACATTATACTGTCGCCCGGCCCCTCTTCACATGCCTGTTCTGATTTGGGTTTTGTTGTGAACACTGTGTGTGCTCTTTGTCTGTAGCAGTCTGCAGCTTCACACATTCACATTGCAAAGGAGCTCTTTCATGTTCACTGTGCAGTTTCTCTGAAGCATCTTACCATATAAAACCTATCCCTGAAACCCTGAAGTTGCTACTACTTGTTCCTACTGTACTTTGTGTTCACAACTAGCGATTTCAACCCATAAGGTTAAAACATATTAGTTTTTGTTCTGAACAATACCTTGAAGGAATCATGAGTATGCCTTTGTGGTTGGAAATAGATTTCCTCTCCATGTTAAGACTATGATTGCATGCCATTATATGTCATGCTATATTAATGCCTGCAAGAGTAAATGCCCACTCTATCCCCTCACGCAGTATACTGGTACACACAGGCGTATGAATCACTCCGGTCCTGACAGTCCTCTCGTGCTTGCTGATGGCTGATTGGCAGCTCCTGAATTGGGACATATTGCTCCCTTCTTGGATGATGGAAAGAGTTTGAGTGCTGTATGTGTGTGTGGGTGTTTATGTGTGCTTGAGATGAGAAGGAAGACGGCGGTTCATAGCTTCGAATGGTTCAGTGAAGGAAAGGCAAATGTAGTGTCAGGGGTATAATTGTAGTTGCATAAAGGATCTGTTTCCTTAAGATGATGAAAAGAGCCATATCTGTGGGCAGGATGGCTTGGAGGGCAACTGAATTAAGAAAACATGAATAACATCACTGGATATTTAACAAATACTACATATCCTGGAATTTATTTTAGTATTGCTCCAGACAGTTACATACTAAACTACACTTTTTTAAAAAGGTTCAACCAAAGTACAACTAGTACTAATATATTCTATTTCTTGTTCTTCTCTCCATCATGTTTTTATTTATTCCAATCTTTTTATTTTATTTATTTATTTCCTTTCAGCATATTGTTTTATTGTACTCAGGTCTCCCTTGAAAATGAGATTTTAATCTCAGTGGGATTCACCTGATTAAATAAAGGTTATATACTGCAAGACCGCCAGACATGCACAATATCACAGACACCCTCCTGACTATAGTTTTGCACAATATATTTTGTGTCAAAACTCTTGAGGACAGCATTACGAAGGGAGTTCAACATACCCAGACTATCTTCTTGTTATCTGGTTTAACTCACCCCAACAACTGCAGTCCTGCTACGAGGTCTTATGACTGTAGTTATCAACTGGGTAAATCAACCCAGGGTTTCTCAATCTCGCTCTGAGCGAGTTCACATGAAAGGGGCAGTATTTGCAAAATTAGACTGCTGTCAGCAGACTTGTCCATGTTTTACAAAGGAAGAGCAAACTATAATATTAGATAAATACCAAAAAGTTAAACACATAGTCCAGATTGTAGTTGACAGTTGAAGCTGCAAAATGCAGGAAGGACAGCTGGCAAAAGAAAAAAAAAACTGCTGATATGTGAATGCGCAACTTAACAGACTCCTTAATTTAACAGAACTCTCAAAAGACAGAGAAAGTCTAGTCATCTAGGTGGGGTAGTGATATTTATATAAATAGAAAGAAATATACAGTATGTACAGGTCTGTAAATTACACTTCATTATGCCCTTTGGTAAAAGTGTAGCATGTATGAGTATTTCAGTCTTCTTTCAGCTGCGTCCCAGACTCTGACAGTGTGAGACAGACTTGAGAGCAAGTAAAAAATAAATATAAAAACATTAGTTCAAAGCGGTAAGCACTCACAGCATCAGACCAGCTGTCCTTCCTGTATTTATCAGTTTAAACTGTCTTGATTTCAGCCTGGAGTTTGACTTAAAGGTCTTCGTATTTGTGTAATATTATCATACGATCCGCGCACCGAGCTCTGATTGGTCAGTAGGCTTTTTGAGTATCTGGAACATAACCTGCTCCAGAGCAGGTTAGCTCTTCAGCATAAGTTACCATGGTGATCTACCCCAGTAAGAAATTATCCACCATCGTATGAACCCAGAGTTGACCCTGAATTTACCTCGCTAACCCCAAATCCTGCTTCCTGCTTCGTAGTTCAGGTCTCTGTTTGCCCGTGTCTCCTTCTCTAATGGCAGGGTATATACAATATACGTTTAATAAGGGCACTTGCAAAGAGATAATACTTTTTAACTGGATTCACTTCATCGATGTATTTTACACTTGTCCCACAATCTATGTGCAACAGTCAGAGTGTAAAACAGTGGGTGTGCATGATAAGTACTGAATGTGTGATTCAGTGTTTAAGATTGACAAGAACTCAGCAGTTTGGAGCAGCATGGCATACAGCTGATGCCAGCTTTTCTTACCAGCTGTCTTGTTTTTTGATGTGCAACAATGGAACCACTCGTGGCATGAAAACACACAATACTGTTGTCGTCTTTTCAGGCTTCAAAGGAACAGACAGGAAAGTTATTTGTTACTTGTGCAGTCAGCTCTCACCCACACTGTAGCTACGAGCTGAATTGTCCTCATTTGTCTGGCTTGATGAATTATTATCATATCATTTTTTATGAGCGAAATCATGAAAAAAAAAAAAACCAACGGTTGGATGATTAGCCTCAGGTCTGTTTCGTGGCTATCTTCTTCGAGACGAGTGAAATGGAGAAAACAGGCTTTTTTTTTTAATGAGAACTTTGAGATACAAAGAGACACTCAATTTTGTAGTGCAATACCAACAGTCCTGAGGCAACTGAGAAAACTCCACATTTGTATTTTATGCCTCTTCATAACTGTTGCAATCGGGTCATTGTGTGTGTGTGTGTGTATGTGTGTTGGTGTGTGTGCTTGCAGGCTTGTATTTGCATGTTGACAAATGTGTGCATAATTAGTCTGAACCCTCTGCACAGAGAAAATACATACAATGTGATAATTAAGTGCTTAAAAATAATTAACAATTTCTCATAACTTTTAATTACATATTAGTAATTGCACAGAAGAAATTTACTTTAATTACCCAATGAACTGACTAATGGATAGTAATTATATCACTTATTTTGTTTGCTGTAATCCACAAATATTACTCATTGGTCAACGCAGACAAGGTGAAAAACTTGTTAAACGTGTTAAAGATACTGTATCGTTTTCATAGCAACGCCTGCAACAAAAGCTATTTTTTAATCACATATTGGGAAATGAACAAAGACCAGGGACGCGCTCAATTATTGTTTCTCACAGTGAAGAAATGAAAAGTGCACAGCCAGCGTGTTGAAAATAGCACAGTAGATAAGGCAAAGAAAGTCTTTTTAATGCTAATTTCTAGTTTATACCAATTTAGTTTGTAATTAGTGTGTGTGTGTGTGTGTGTGTGTGTGTGTGTGTGTGTGTGTGTGTGTTTGCATTTGATTGAGCCTTTAGGCACACTACAACCACTTTTGGGTGAGAAAAGAATGATGAAATTGCCAAATCCTTGTATTTCTCTTGGATTGTAAATTGGGATCAATTGTAATATGCATAAACATCAAAAGCCACCTGTTTAGAAGATAAATGATTAGGGCTGTGTATTTGCAAGAACCTGGCAATGTTATATGTATTGTGATACAGGAGTTGTATCCATCCATCCTGACAATGGCGTTGGGCGAAGACGGGGTTCACCCTGGACAGGTCGCCAGTCCATCACATGGCACATAGAGACAGACAACATAGAGACAGACAACCATTCATGCTCACATCCACACCTACGGGCAATTTAGAGTAGTCAATTAACCTAAATTGCATGTCTTTGGACTGTGGGAGGAAGCCGGAGTACCCGGAGAAAACCCACGCTTATATGGGAGAACATGCAAACTCCACACAGAAGAGCCCCAAGCCGGATTTGAGCCTGTGACCTGTGAGGCGAGAGTGCTAACCACTGAACCGCCATGCAGCCCCACAGGAGTTACAAACAAACAAGTAAATAAATAAATAAATAAAAAAAAAAAAAAAAATAAATAAAAAAAAAAAAAAAAATATATATATATATATATATATATATATATATATATATATATATATATATATATATATATATATATTCTTTTCAATCTAATTTGTGTCAAATGCAGTCATGGGATCTGCATTTGTATTTATCACAATCTCTGGAGCATCCAGCATAGCAGCACTACTTTGAGAGGGCACACAAACTTGTTAAATGAAGTAAAGTATTGTCTAAACTGTGCAGTTTAACTTTTAATTAAAAGTAAATACAGTGTTTGTGAGAATCACTACAGTATCACAAAACAGGATATCGCGATATTCCATTTTGTTTCTTCATCATCTACACTCAGGTCACGTCCGCTTTAGTCTACAGAGCTCATTAGAATAAATCCCCTCATTCAACGTGTATATCAGTGGTTGTTTCTGTTGTGCGCACTGACTGTTTTTATAATCAGACAACAGCCATAGGCCGAACCAACGTCCTCTATGATAAAGATGTTTTTGACATAGAATGCATGTTTTCTCCCTTACTATGACTTTGCATCACACCAAACGTCATTTTGACCCTTGCCAACTAATAGTTGAAGTCCACATTCATTTTTTCCTCTTTGATTTCTGTGGGTTGACAGAAAACAGCTCGCCCATCAGAGGGAGGCCACTGGAGAGCTGCGGATGACAGTTCTGGGCTGATCCATTACCACATTGCCCCGGGCTTAATTACCATCTCCCTCCAGTAACATGCAACACTCCCTCCTTCGAACGCAATCTTGCACTAACTTCTCAGTCTGGTTGCAGCAGAAGCAGCACTTGTGTTTCCTGTGCATTTACAACCCACTCCCTGTGGGGCCTGTGGTGGAGCACACCTGAATGCATAAAAACAACAATTAGAGAGCAATCATGATGATCAGTGGTGATGAATTCAGTTTTTGGAGTTTGTTATTTCCCAGTGGGATTTGGTGGCAGTGCAGAGGGAGAAGTAGTAGAAGAAGCATGTCTGTCTTGCCACGATGCCACGTGTCATTTTTTGACAAGTCTCGGGGATAAAGAAAGCAGGCACAAAGCTTTAAATCAAATTGGTCACACAGCCTTGCCAATCACTGTGGACAACATATGCAGGCTCACAACCAAGGTGAAGCTGCTGTTATGTGACTTGGCGGTGAGCAATCTCCCCCGTGCTCTAAAATGGAAATGAAACTGTTACACACCCACATCTATTGAGGAAGGGATTTGCGTGGGCCGAGGTACAACTATACTCGATCGCCACTGTGGGAGAAGCTTTAGCTTTGCCCTTCTTCAAAGTGAGATTTACAAAAAGGAAATGCTTGGCTAGGTTTATTCAAAAGAAGCTCCTGATGGTGGGAAGACAAAAGGTACTTCACACTATCCTCCCTGGGGCACATGTACTCCAAAGCTCCACTTCTCCGCTTTACTCCTTATTCTAAGTACATGTTCCCCCCTAGAGTGCACTGCACTCTCTCCTGCTCCTGTCTCTCTTGCTCAATCTCTTACCTTTTCTTTTTTCATTCCCTCTGTACCTACCCATATTTCTCTCACTTAATTTCACTTGTCTTCTCCCCGTACACCCTGCTGTCTCTCTTGCTGTGCTTCTGCATCTCCTCGACTCCTTCTCGTCCCCGCTCTCACCTTTAAGTTTGTCTCTCTTCTCACCTCCTGCTTTCCTTCTCTCTCTCTCTCTCTCTCCCTCCCTCTCTCCCCCTCCCTCCCTCCCTCCCTCCCTCCCTCTGTCTGTCTCCAGCCACGTGTTGGCTAGCTCAGAGCAAAACCCTCTATTAACAGACGCCGAGGCCAGATGGCGGCTCAGAGATGGATCATATCAACTCTGAAGGTCTCTGTGAGCTCCAGACTGTTTTTTTTTCTTCCTGGGCATCTCAAAAATAACTTGCACTTTACCATTTCACCTAAAAACCCAGTGTGGGACTTAAATTACCATTTCCTATCAGCTCAGGAGAGATCAGATAAAGCAAATGTACTTATATGTAATGTTGCTGTCATTCATTAGTAATAGTATGAAAACTTTGTTCAGGAAATATTCTTGGCCATCTCATCTAGCTTACTGAGCCAAAAGCAAATTCCAGTAATGGGAGTGTTTTGAGTCGTTTTGTGGACATCTCTTTTCATTACAAACTTGTTACAAATTCTGTTGTGTACCCTCACTAGATGCTGTCAAACTGTGATGGGTCTTGTTAACACACAGACTTCAAATCCCCCGGCGACACTATTTATTCCCAAAGGCAACTTGTGGCTGTAGAATGAGAAATATAACTTGTCTGCGAATCCTGAAAGAAGAGAAGCAGGTAGGATATATCCACAGGGAGAAAACCCTGCAGTTTGCCTAATGAGGCATAGCCAGACTATACACTTTGGTCAGTTCAGGAGATGAGCATGAAATTCCCCATTAAATAATGTGAATCTCACATTAAGAGGCCCTCCTGAGGCAAAGTGTCTGTAGTAGGGATGACTAACTCAATTAATTCACACTCCCTCCTAAAGTTTCTTCCCCAATCAAGGACCTGTTTTATGGTATTGTGTGTCAAAATGCCCATTTGTCCCGTCCCTGTTATCACTGTGTATGTCCATATCTGTGGGTATCAGCGGCATACAGGGGTGAGGCTGGCTGACTGAACCGGTGGCCTGCCCTCAATACCAAAACAAGTCATCTGGTTCCTGTTTTGTGAATCCACACTTTTGCCTGCTGTGCAGAGGTGAATGTCAGGTAACATTTGGACCCCCCCCCCACCCCACCATCTCTCTTTCTATCTGTTTGACATGCTAAAGTGTCACTCTTTCCATTCCCCCCTCCTCCATCCTTTTCCTTTACTGTGGAGAAACAAGTTCATTGTGATTCGGAATGCAGTTCCACGGCTCAATGGGTTCTGCTTGAAATGAGATTTGAGAGTGAGCATGAGAAAGAAAGACAAGAGAACCTCCAGCTGCCTAGTGTCTTGATGAATAAAAGATGGAGGCACCAGCGTCTTATAAACAACAACAGAGCATAATTAGTTCAGTTCTTTTTATTTTAGGAACACTTTATATGACATTTCCTTTGTGTGGCTGCTTTCATCACGCACGTCCTGCCTGCTTTACATGTTGTGTGGACTTCCTCTCTCTCTTCCTTGTAAGTCAACAGTAAAGCTAGAATAATATTTGCATTCTATGCAAATATGAATACTGATATACATTTCTGTATACTGTCTACACTTTTACAAAACATGTAATATGGCTTGCTTAGGCTGTATATATGCAGTAAATTGTACAAACTATCGCCGGAAATTATGATAATTATTCATGTTACATACCCTTGCAAAATCATGCAGTACAGCTTAAATGTGACGTATTCATATTTACATTTCAGGCCTGAAATAAACAGGATTTGGTAATCATTAAATTGATTGAGCATAGAGCTTTACAGATACAAAGGTAGGAGAAAAAAAGCAAAACAAATGAAAAAATCCATGACATCAAAATGAATGTCTTAGCTGTTTTAACGTTTGAATACTGTTCTTTTTTGCCAATGCAGTTTCTTTATATGAAAGACTCTTGTACAGTACAGCTTTTAATAATTCTACTTTTCTATGGAAAATGCATCTGTAATTTAGGCATAAGTGATTTGTTCTCTTTGAGTCTCCATTTGCCGTATAATTTTTCTGAAAAAGTCATTTTAATGGGCAATTCGTCAGACTTTTGTAGCGGACTAGTAATTGGCTTTTAACATAATGGCCTACCTGTACTTGTGATTGCAGTTAGACCATATCAAAGTTCTTTCCCATTAAGTGTTTACATCATTTTCACTACCCCGTGTCAAAAGCAAAGTCACCGTATGTACGTTTTGGTGATAGACAACTTACCTGACATTATAAAGACTTTAACAAGACAGTGAGGTATTCTGAACGCCAGGGAACGTGAAACAAATTGTGAAACTGCCAGATCAGTTTGACTCGGGTCTGTGCTGCTGTCTGTGAACGCTCTGCAGTCTCTCCACATATCGTCTGCTCTGCGGAATGTGGCCCAGCCTAATGGCATCTGTGATATCCCTGGAGCGCCCTAAGAGAGGCTGATGACAGCATGTGTTTGTCTTCCTTTCTTTTGCTTGCTTTGCCATACACACACTCGCACAAACACACACACCGTGCGCGTTCCTAATCTTCAATTCGGCTCCCCCGCCCACTGTTGGTGCTTCAGAGTCAGATCCCTGTGAAGTTTTTAGCCCCCGGTGCAGCCTTGGGGTCTGAGCGGTGGTGACGGCATTCACGGGGGAGCAGAATCAAAGGACCATTGTGGCGAACATATGTGTATTAATGTGTGTTTGTTAGGGGTGTTTGTCAAATACCGTTGTTGCTCCTCTCACCTTCCAACCCCTGCTACCTGCTCAACCTTTCTGCTCTTGCCCGTCAGATGCCCCGAGAGTGCACTTAGTGGATTCAATTAGCACGGTAACTGAAGCGAATGGGCCGGTCTGCACCACACAGAGCTCCCGACATGACAACCGACACACACTCGTAGCCCAGCATACTGATGTGAGCGGGTGTCTGAAGGTAACGTGGTCTACAACAAAGGGCACCTCGGTTGTCAAAAATCTTTCATTCCATTTGAGTCAGCCGTCAGATGAAAATGTTGATTCTCAGTCATGTACGACAGGAGAATGTTAATGCCTTAATCATAGCTTATTCCTGCTGAAACATTCAAAAGATTAAAATATCAATAGCCAATATTGATTGGCCTAATGACAACAACCCACAGATTTTTAAGCAGCCTTTTCTCGTATCATGGACGTCAAGCAGGGATGAAATAAGGGGATGAGTTCTTAACACAATCCTCAATTCAAAATTAGACCATTCAAACACTGGAAACAATTATAGATGATGGCATTCATGGTGAATCTCATTCCCAGTGATTGTTGGTGAACTCACAAAACAGAGCATCTACATAGCATTCATTCTTTCATTCGTTTAAGCTCCAACATATTATGCCAAAATGAATAACCTTGAACTCCAGATTCATCCAATTATCATTTCAGATCCCAGACCAATAAGCCTCAGTTTAATACACACAACTGAAACAATCCCACCATCTCACTTTTAACAAAGTCTAGCAACACCTTTTCCACAGAGAGGACATACTTTTTTGAAAAAGATAACTCCCCAGAAATATCACCATCTGTGCTATTGGAAACAGCAAATGTAGTTCTCAGAGGATATCTTATTTCATAATCCACTGGAAACAGAACGGCAACAATGCATCCCACTCCCCCACAGAGCAAACCCAAAAATCACACAGAAAGCACAGAAAAACTAAACACGGAAAACACAGAAAAACTAAAATTCAACTTAAAAATAAAAGACAATGATGCCGGCATATTTCAGCTACTTTATGAAACAAGGAAATTCTATATAAACTAGGTAAAAACAACAATCAGCGCAATCATAGATTCACAGAATAGGAGAGAACCCCAGGCAAGTGCAGGCTATTCACAACCTTAACTTGCTCAAATCTGGTCGTTGTAAGCACCTCAGGCATAGTTGTGGGCCATAGCTGTTGCAAATGTAGGCAGAAATTTTGAGTACCATGACACTACAACCTGGAACAACCAGACAACATAAGACAGAAAAGTTGTTTGACGGACAACATTAATCTTTCTCTTTTTGAAGGAAAGCTCTGAGGTTCAGGTTGCCAACATCTGTTTTCCACCATTTTTCTGCCCATGACCACCACAGGAAAAGCATAGTACTTGAGCTTCTGACATAGAGGCTTGCCAGGGTTAAATTTATACAACAAGTGTTGTTCAGGCAAGGTGTAAATGCTGTATTGGTCACAAGGACAGTATTGTCTTTAGCGCAGATTTGTAAGGCATCCGTCAAAACCTTCGCTGCAGAGGATTGCCCTTCTTCACCACAGATAATGTGCCCGAAGCAGTAATATTAACTCTGCTCACAAGCTGTTCCAGCATGGCAATACCTCTTTTCTTTTTATACGGTGAAAAACTGGCAAAAACAGCGTAGTCTACACAACATTGTCTAAAAGTAAAAATAAAATCTCAAAATTTCAACCAACTCTTCAACTGCTACTATTGATTGATTTACCTAAAAAAAAAAAAAAAACAAAAAACAAAAAACTGATCTTTTATCTCTCAGAAAGATAAATGAAGATCATTGTTAAAAGAAAATTTACACTTTCTCGAGGTTTGCGAATGCTGGAATACAATTCACGCTTTCTGACATTCAGCAGAGTACATCTCAATACAAACTACACAAAATGGGATTCTAGACAGTGACACTTGCTCACACGGCGCTGCAAATGACTACTTGCATGCCACTGAGCTCTGCCCAGCTATTTAAACACTGTGAACACAAATTACACACAAGTGATCCTTATCCATCTGTATGCCTGCTCAGAGATCTTTCCTCAGTTGAACCAATAATGAAATATGAGCATCAATTGAGAAAAAAAACCCCAAAACACTCAGTTGTAAAACCTTATACATGTGCACATGCTGTTGTCCAAGAAACATCTCTCCCACTGTGGGATAGACACGATAGCTTTGGGCTTCTGTTCTTTTAATCTGGACAGTAGATCAGACTTCTGGGGCTGAGAGGCTGTAATATTGTTTTAGAAACAAGAAATGGTCCTTTGGTTTGAGGGCCCTCTTCATGTTGAGGGCCTGAGGACTTAGTTCCACATTTAACTCACTGCTACGCCCCTAAATATACTGTATACTGTCATTAATATCTTGTGACTTTTTTCTTTTTATTCATCATTTCTTTAAGCATTTTATACTGTCAGCCATAATCAGCTGGAAATTTATTATAATTGGGCTATGCTTCTTTTATAGTAGGCCTATAATACACCAATAATACTCCAACTGGAACATTATAGGGTTAAGGTGGGGTTGCTGTGTATTTACCCTTAGTGTTAATAGTTAAAGTGCTTTCCTGTGTTATTTGTAGCCTGCAGTAGGAAATCATTCAGGGTTGAGGAGCAGTGTCCCAGTCAGGATGCTCCTACATATTATGTAGCATAAAGAGACAGTAAATAAAATATACTAGGATATACTGGGTTCAAGGGTCCTCCCCCCAAAAAATGTGAAGGTTTTTTTTTTTGTTAAATGATTATTAAATGTTTGCCCCAAAAGAAAAGACAACAGTGAACTTTTAAATAATATTTCATTAATTCTGTTTGTTCACAAATAAAAGTTCTGCCATACAGGTCACTAATTATTTTACAAAATGCATGTGAACATTGTAATGATAAATTGCAGTACCCTCGTTGTAACCCCCCTCCCCTGTATGAGCGGTGGCTCGTCCCGATGCTCTTCACATAGTTTTATGTTCATACGGCTTATGAGGTGCAAAACAAAAACGCTGCCGCTGCATTGTTATGAATTGCCATCATGCATCCCCCAGAGAACCTGATATGGGGAGGGCAGACAAGAGCTTCGGCAGCTTGTGAGAAGTGCCGGTGCGCAAGAAAAGTCACGGTACACCAAGGAGTAAAGTAGTGCCAGCGCTGCGTACTGATGAGTGTGCCGGCCCACTTCGTGCACCGATTACGTACATTATTCTAATGACAAACTTCATAGAAAAAAAAACAACAACTGTATAGTCATTAAGGTGGTAGTAATAGTAATCATTAATATTCATCTTATATAATATCTTCAGATCACTGCTATCTTGTTACAATACTCTGATTACTGATACTGATTTGTTATATTGAGTGTTTTGTGTAGTTTTGCCCTCGGTCTCTGTCATTCAGTGGAATGCTGTTTTGCTTTGATATTACCGACAATACAAAGCAAAAAGGAGAAAAAGGCAGTTATTATAATGCAGCTCATCCTCTGAAAAGGACTTGGCCTTTCATACGAGGTGATCAAAACGGACCACCTGAATAGAAAATGTGAGCATATCAGATGTACAATTATACAGGATCCTGGCTGCTGTTGTCTTTGACCTTCTTCCCAGCCCGAGGCAAGCTCGCATTTCCTCCACCTCCTCAGGGACAATAACACAAATGAGATGGAGCATCAGGGAGTGGAAAGAGAATTAAAAACCAAGGAGAGACAGACATATTGCAAAAAAGACAGTCATGATTGTTTGCTAATGATGAGCGTGTTACAAAATTAAATACACCATCCATCCTCTCAGTGCTCATATTTGCCCCAACCTTGAGTGTGTCTCTGTTTTGATGGACAGTTTGGGTCCATGATAGTCATTCATAATGTGGACAGGTCTGGGCAAAGACAGCCGTGTCTGGACATGTCCATGGGCAGCATGACACATGACAACCTTGATATAGCCAAGGCTTTGTTTGCATAGTCGAGACCCACCCACCACTACCTATCTCACCAGTTTCTGTCCTTCTCCCTGTCTAACCTCATAGTGAGCATTAACAAGTGATCTTTCTGGAACCATGGGCTGGCCATAATGAATAGCCAGACTGGTACCACTAGCGTTTGAAACCTTATTATTACAGAGAGTGAGGCATACCTCGTGAGAGAGCGACGGGAGAAACAAAAAGGAGAGGCTACCCTTGGGTGAGGTGGGTGGAGGAGGGGAGGCAGTTAGTTGAAGATAGGCGTGGGAGGATCCAGAGATAGAGGGCAGAGGGAAGGTTGATATACAGGATTTATGAGGGGCTGTGTTTGTATACTGTATATGTATATACAGTATATGTGTATATGTTTATAAAAGTGTGGCAGATTTTGTTAGTTAACTATAATCTTGGATGGACAGAAGCAGGGAATTCGTGAGGTGGTGATGAACAAGAGGGCTGTTTGTTTGGTAGATAGGTAGAATTTAAAATAGCTCATAAATATAAAGAGCAATGACTCATACTGAAAGTTGGCCAGTGACCACATAATATCAACTGCAAAACTTTGTTATTTCTGAAATTTTAATGTATATGACCCCAACCCTGATCCGAATCGTGGCTGAATCTGAATTGGCCAAAGGAAGAAAGCGTATAGACCCAAAATGTGGTGGTGCAGGACTTAGTCTGGGACAGGCTACCACTGTCAAAACACATCCTTTAATCTCTTTCCTCGTGCCCAGCCCCCTTCTTTCTCTAAAAAATCTAGGACATTCTTTTTCATCATCAGTGTGTTCCCCGGTCTCTGTGGTACGCTGAGCGCCAATGCCAAAATGAAACTCCATAGTTAAGGAGTCTCTTTCTTTCTGCCAGTGTCTTTGGTCGCGGGCGCTGTCAGGGGATACGTTGTGTTTGGATGTGCTTCCCTTTGCCCTTTGCATCTATTCATTGACAAATAAAATACGGGAGAATAAGCAGAATAGATGAGAAGTTGTTTCAACCCAATGCCATTACATGCTTAGATTTATAGCAAAGAAATACAGAAGACATTAACAAGACGGAAACACATAAAGCAAAGAGTGAAAGAGTTGTTCATGGGTGCGTGCGTATGTGAAATGACACTTCAATAGAACGGATCTGATAACGATGGACTTGTACTGTAGAAAGTGTGCACCATTAGTAATGGCACCGGATTAGTTTTGTTTGCTTTCAAATTGTCATTAAGGATGTGTAAAATATAATTGAATGAAAAATAAGAAATTATTAGGATGCAGTATTTCTGGTCTGATGATATGCCCTGGAGAAATGCCATTCACATCAAGCAACTATGATGCGATATTGTCTGCTGTTATCATTTCCATTGCCCATTGGCTTTTCTTGCTATCATTTCTCTAATGACAGTTTCATATCACACCATTTGGCTTATGAGCCATTGTGCTGTTTCCTTAATGCTGCTGAAAGTAACAAACGGTAATGGTAGAGAAGATAGTCCTCTCTCTTCAACTCTGTCAGCTTCTCCTTACTGTTTCTGATGATGATCTCTAAAAGTAAAAGCAGTATTACCTCTGTGTGCAAACTCTAAGATGACAGCAGGGAATAGGTGCTTGGACCTTGCTCCCTTGTTTTGCATAAATGGGGAGAAATCTTTATGGGATGCAGTTTAAGCCCATCACACAAACAATGTTTCAGAGGCTGCCACTAGGTGGTGATGAAATCCTGTCCTCCTGCCTGTTCTATCGATCCCCATGGGCTTCCTTAAATGGGGCTGAGTGTGTTGTTGTTGAAAGAGTTTGGCAGGCACAAGGAAAGAGTTACAGTCCTAGGTTTAATTGTGTTCTGAAGAAAAAACAGCTATAATGACACAGGAAATACAATAAAGCTATAATGGGCTCCAGAAATTCCAGTTTAAACACTTAGCAGCCCACTGTTTGGTACCAGCGGTATGAGGAGAAGAACTGATAGGGAGCTTTCTGCACTGGTAGCCTGTGTTCAGATTGAGTCTTGTGATCTATTATTCATTCTGCTGATATTTCTCATTGCAGCCGGTTTGCATAAACCCACAGCATCATTAAATAAAATAATTGATTAGTTTTACTGTAGCACACTTCTGGTGTTCACTAGTACAGAATAGTAAGAAGTTCAGGTTTTTCCATGAGCCTTAATGGTTATTTTCCCACATTAAGACAGTTTCAGTCACGACCAAGAGGAGGCAAGCTCGATAAGCATTTCCAAGCCTCGAGACTATTGAGATATCGACGTAGCAAAAATGGATTCAGATCAATGGTTGGAGGGCCCACCTATTATTTTATACACTGATCCTACACTACATGGTAAAACAAAGAGAACTTCAGAAACAAAACATCTCTCGGCTCACAGCTATGTGGGAGAGAGAGAGGAAGACAGATTGCATCTGGCAAGAGGCTATGATCTATAAAAAGGAGCTGAGGGAAGGGATAGACAAATCTGACTCTGCAAAAGCAAACAGATATATTGGTCTCCACCACTAAACCTCACTTAAGGCCGGGGTATCAGTGATATTTGCTCTTCTGCTCCTTCCTGGCAATATCACCCATACCATGCCGAAGCCAGCAAGGACAGATTACCTGGGATGTTCCTCCGTGGTCCAACACATAGTGGCATATGATTGCTGGTGGAAAAATTAATTAGTGAATGGGACAAGGTTACAGACTCATAATGAAAGTTATTGGCCATGCCACTTCATCATTTCCCCAGCCCCCCTATTACTTTCCACCAGGTTAGTCAGCCGTGAAATGGGGGTTTCATGATGATGCAAGGAGGAATGTGCCACCACACCTTCACCACCAACACCTCCCACCCTATTCTCCCACAGGGTTCGCACATGGATGATCAAGGCACTTAGGCTAATGTGGATGGTGCAGGGTGATGAGGAGGCATTGGGAGTGTTAACTCATCCTTTTACATCGTTACAGCACATTTAGGGATCATTCTATCAAATGGCAGCTTTCACAACCAGCTCTAGCCTGTATTCATTGAATTAACTCGTACAGTATTCAGCTGGGGCTCAAAAAGGCCTGAAGGCCAGACAGTTGGCCAGTAGCACGTTTGGATCAATTCGCTCCCATTGAGGAAGAAAAGATAATTAAAGATGAATGGTTGAGATGGTGGAATTGCTTGTTGGTCCAGAATGACTTGAGTGGTACAGGTGGCATCTCTTTCACAAATGGCTACCGATAGCTATCTCTTATTTTTAGATGGAAGCATATGGTACCAATATTGAGTAATGATTATGAGAAGACGATACCAGCCAATAAACATTAATACATGCTATAGGAGGCATGTTGTGTAATGGAACCTATAATGCAGAAGCAGTACAGTCCTTGTTCAGCAAAGTCATTAACCTCTGCAGTCCCAACGACTGTTTATCTTTCACTCTAATAGAAAGCTGCAGTAAAGCAGCAAATACACCAACACAGTATTTTTTGTGCATTCGGGTAAAGTTTCCTCCTTTTCTCTTGCTTCACTGACTGTTTTGTACTGTATGTGCATTGTCAGTTCATTTTCTGCATATGCATACTTAAATATTTACATGCATGTGTGTGAGCACCTCATCAGCTCCTCATATGCAGGTCGACTCCAATGAGACCAGCCCGCCACAGATACACAGCTGGTGCAGTAAGCAAGCTTTCTTTGCAGAGCAGATCATTTGTTCATTTTTTTTTTTCAACTAACATTGCTGGATCTATTTTTTTTTTTTTTTGACAGAATACACACTGATGGAACATAATAATGAGGGTTCGCTCGCACCCTCTATTGAACTAACGAGTCTTGGGTGTGCGTCGATGGGCTTAATTTTGCCTCGTGTTTGTAGACGTTTTCTGAAACACTGACTAAAATAAACCCTTGAGCAAACAAAAACTTAGAGCTGCTTGATTATGTGCATAGTTTATGGTAGATATGAGTATGTGTCCACTCAATATACATAATATGAAAACATGCATATAAAAGCCAGGTATTTTGTCCGTGATGATACCATCGTCTTATGGGGACATTGTCATTATTTTTCAGTTTCACATATTGTTGCTGGAAAAGAAGTGATTTCAAGACTGCTTGTCAGCCTTGCAATGCCAGACAATAATAAAAGAACATAACAATAGATTATTAGATGGTATTTGTGCAACATATCTACAGACATGTAGTACAAACACACATAATCTGGCACTTTCTCTGCTCAAATGGCCACCTTTGATGTGAAATATGTTTGAAATCAGCAAAAGTGGTTTGAGACCTTTTTATTGTTGAAAAACTAAAGGGAGAGGGTTCTGCAGTAATTTCAGTGTATTAGATAAAGATGGATAAAAAAAAACAAAACAAAGGCACCATCAAAGGAAAACCTGGCCGTGGAAGCACTTACTATGAAATGGCTTTGTGGGCAGTTTATAAAGTTTCAAAACTACGATGTATCATACTTTTACTTGTTTTGTTATTACAGGGTGTTTTTTTTTTTTTTACCCTCTGTTTAAGACGGGGCCCATCCATCACATAGCCATCTCAGACATCAGCACGGCTCTCCAAATCAATGGCTCATTGACTGCCCCAGCAGCAGACATGGACACACGTCTGTCTCCCTGACAGTTACAAAAAAGAAACAAGAATACAAATTGGGCTTCACTGTCTGACTGAGAGGGCAAGAGAATAGATCATTGACAATCATGACACAAATCCATCTCTGATTCTTGAAAACCCCTTTTCTATTGTTACCTCTGGTTCCCCCAAGTCCCCTTGCTTAGTGTCTGTCGATATAGACATGCTTGGAATAGTCATTTTGTTTGGCTGTCTCTACAGGAGTTTGGGCTTAGGTGCTTTAGAGGACATTTTGACAATGGGAGAAGGATTGAGGCGAAAGCCTGTCAGTGGCTTTGCTGTTTATTGATTGCAAATGTGGTGAGAGCTTAATTGATTCACACTTTGAGATCAACACGATAATCTCTTAGCCTTGGGACTACAGTGGGCTGTGCAGGTAGGAAGCAAACGGCTTGGAAGGGCATGGAAACTGCGAATCAGCTGAGTGGAAAGTTAAGTTTGTTGTTTGCCTCCGGTCAGGGTGCTCACAAAAATCAGATGCATCGATGCTGTAATTAAGGAGACCTTAGAGTAACTGAAAGTGGAGGGAAAGTGAATTGAACAGCTGATTTGAGTTTATAAACAGCTGCGTTAGAGCAAAAAATGGATCCTTATTATTTTTTATTTTTTTAGTAGTAGTCTAACCTGTTATCTGCACTCATGATTTTGACCCTCTAACTTAGGTGAATAGTGCTAATAATAATGTTTGTTTGTGTTGTTCTAATTTCCTGGGCTGTTTATAACAAAAAAAATGACAAATATACCATACTTTCATATAACAAAAAAAAGTATTATGTAGGTTTATCTGCCAGTGCTGAGTACCAATCCATCTTATGCAAGGAAATATGATTCCTTGTTCATGTTTTCTTCAGTGGATAATCTCGTAAAAATAATAATCAACATGTTGCACTGCCATGTTTCTACAGTAGCTCAGAACGAACAAACCAAGTCAGCCCTGCTTGGGCTGGAATTACTAACGTTACTCATTCTGGTCGATGCAGCTCTGTCTCTCTCTCTTGCTTCACCACTCACCTCCCACGTACAAACACATACTCTATGTACTGATTCTGCTCCAAATGACCTCCATACTACTGCCTTCAGCTTAATTATGAAAAACAAGCAGGAAGTGGTTTGTAGTAACTTTGCTTCTTTATGATTTGACTGAAATAATATCCCTGATAAATGGAATTTATAAATGAACATTTATGAACAAAACTGTAATAATGTGGATCTGTTATGTCTTGCTGATACTCTGTGTGCTTAATAAGATCAGTGTTGTGGCCAATACAGTTCAAACAAATTGAATCGGTGCGGACCTTCGCCTTTGTCAGTCATAGATTCACAGACATACAAGCACATCTCCCGCTGATATTACAAGTTTTTGTCTGTTAGCTTTTACCTGATCCATTTAACAAACAGCAAACACACTCACATAACTGTTCTCAGCTTTCATCCTGTCCAATCAGTGGTCACCGACTGTGCGCTCAAACTGGCTCCTCAGACGAAACAGCTGCAAGTCAAATTATTTGTCAAATTCAGATGGTCTTTTGCTTACTTGAAGTTGCAAAAGTGCCCGAATCACGTGGTTTGAGTTGGGTTTTAAATAGGGTCCTATGATAATGGCCAAGCAGGTTGTACATCAATGTTTCCATTCCTTCCTCCATCAATCATTCCTTCTCCTCCTTTGCTTTGTTCCCTTTCTTACATCTAATCCTTTACACCTTCTTACTCTAACAACCCTTAAAAACACCAGTTTCAGTCCCTTCTCCTCTTATTATAAATCATCCAGCAGTTTCTCTCTCCACCATCAAACCAAAGGGCCGGTTGTTCCCCCATCAATATGACTTCCCAGGGTGAAGCCTTGAATCTGACAAGAGACAGAAGTCGCTGATGAGATTGCTGCTAGACCCGCAGGCGGCTGGCCAGGCAAGCTAACGAGTAAGTAGATGGACACCGAAAAGAGTTTGTCAAAACGAAGCTGCCTTTTCACTGGTGTTCTGGGGCTTCAAATGGGATAGGCAGGGTGAAAACGAGGCTACATGGGACCACAGCCATTTCTCTGTGTTCTGCAGATGAAGAAAGGCCGCCTGATCAAGCGCAGCAGGGGGAAGAAGGCTGGCTGGGAGGCCAGAGGGATTTGTGCCTCTGTTTGTGTGTACGTGTGTGTGTGCATGTGTGTTTGCATGTGTGTGTGTGTGTGTGTCTGGGCATAGCAGTCATAACATTTTGCTGTTTTCTGACTGAAAAAAGCTTTGCAAGAGGATGCACACTGCCTTTAGGCCAAATGTGCAGAGTTCAGGAAAAGTTTTACTCTGTTAACCAAAGTGAAAATACTGTAATTATTAAGCTGCTTCTGACATGAAAGGCAAAGTTGTCCAGTGTGTGATTGATACTTTATGTAGGACACAGGAGTGTTATATATATGACTCGAACGTTTTAATTTTGAAAACTGTTCTTAACCAATAACCGACCCTCGTTAACCAATTATTAATCGTTAACCAACAAGATTTGTGCCTGGCATGCAGCGGTGCTCCAGCTGCACTATATGAGTCAAAAGAGCTACTGTAGCAGCCACGGTGCTGCATTCACTGTCTCTAGTTCACCCGTCACCTGGCTCTCTCTTAAGGTGGACCAGCTTTTCTCCTTGAAGTGACGAGCCGGTCCGCATTTTTCTCAGCTTTTTAATTAATTAGTAATAATTCTTTTAACCATTCAACCAATAGCACTAATCTGTTAAAATACTCAGTGTTGGTTATCGGTTAATTGCTTAATTATTAACATCCCTACTTTCTATCGATGTCATTCCCTTTAAAGAGTCCTAAAGGTGTATTATTAAACTTGAGATTCATTTTTTGCAGTGCTGACTCCTTGCAATAGCTCAAGCACAGAAACGTGACTGCAGCTGAAATCACCTGTTGACCTTCCTTGAAACTTGAGTTTTAATCGAATTGAGGCGAACTTCAGGAAATACAATAATCAAAGCAACATTGCATATACACGTGCATCTTGCCAGTAGCTACAAACATCAGTAGACACTGATCAATATGTTGTGTCAAAGGCCTGAGCCAGCTTCAGTGAAATACATTCTTTTTTTAAAAACTATATCCCTGAAGGGAGATATTGGCTAAAACGCCCTGATGCTATGGTGGGTTAGCAGGTACACAACAATTGGTAGGATCTGGCTGATGAAATATCTCGACAGTGAGAGTTTTGCAGATACATTCAGTATAAAGATTTTGTGTTGGCAGTGAACAGTCTGCAGATACGTTCAATATAGATGTTTTCTTGTTACAATGAAAAATAAAAATTTAATTTTGGAAACATGTTTTTGTGCAAAGCTCCTGTGGTGAATTAGTTGTATAAATAATTGGGATGGATTCAGATAGCACTGACCCTTCTTAGTTGGTTAGTTGTGCTCTTAGTCGACTAAGATTTCTTTCGTCGATTTGTTGTTTTTATGCTTTTTCATGCTGAATGACTTATTTCCAAATAACTTAGGAGCACATCTTTGGTAAACACTAGATTTAAAGTGGTGCTTTTATATGAGTCTTTGTGGAGAAATTATTTTTACAGATCTGCTGATTAAATCAACTAATCGAATCATTTCGATTTCGATTCGAAGTGTTGACCTTGAATTTCGTTGTTTGAAGACAGCCCTACATTCAGATAGCTGCTTTCATTTTGGATCCAGTTTGAACCCAGACCCCTTAAGCACTGTGGCCAGTTAGTTTATTATTGAAGATCCGCCTGAAGATAGTCGCTTTTGTTCTGAAACAACTAGCATCTGCAAAAAAAAAAAACAAAAAAACGGTGACATATACAAACACATGCTAACTCACAGTTGTGACTGACTGAACATGGCAAACTGCCTAACTTCCCAAGTGTGGATACACTTCACCAAAGCTGACAGATCAACTGAAATGCAATATTTGCAGGGAGGGTACTCCTGGCAGAGGGGGAAACGACTCTTAGGTACTATATGCAACAATTTTCATGTATTAATAGCTTTGTATGCCAATGTGTGACTGGATTGTAATGCAAGTTAAAAACTGAGACCATTCCCAACTTTATTGGTTGCCTATAACAGTCTGTGGACTGATTTCTAGTTAAAGGACTCAGGAGTGTTTTGCAGTGAAAATTCAAAGGATTTCTTCAGCTCTCTTAAGTGTGATGTATGCTTACTGTATCTGTGAGTGTCACGACTGTCCACGCGGCTAAATTGACATCACAACATCAGACACAGGCCTTGGCGGGGGTTCCATACAGGAGGTTTTTGCCTGTCCATGCACATCCAACTTTTTCTAACTACACTGATGATGGGCGCAGAAAATGGAACTTTGAGGAGCTTTGTGAATGTTAGTTTGCTGTGAGGAGAAACCTGCACAGAGTATAAAAGATCCAAATGTTTTCTCATCACGATTCCACATCGGCTCACGTCCATGCAACTGTCGTTCCGGACGGTATAACCGAGGCTTTACGGCGCCAACATGCTGTTTTGAATGGATAATATCAGCTAGGGTCTGTGTACGTTTTGAAGTTTGAAGAAGTGGCAGAAATGAGAAAACCATTATATTTTTGTTGTGAAGAAGAAGACTACTTTGCACAGCAAACAGTGAGCAACAGCTTTGGAGATGGACCTTAAGTTGGTGGCTGCAGTAACTCCAATTCAGCCAGCGACAAACACGGCCTTGACTCATCGCCAGATCAACAAACTTTTTGTTGAGCCCGTTCTGACTCTCGGCGTTGCTGGTTTTGATAATTTGAGAAGGACGAGTGCTGCTGGTGTTACAATTTATTCTGTGACCTGAAGTAGTGCAACAACCAATGTGGCCTTGGGTAATGCTAAGTGCTACATGCAGACAGAAAAATAAGCAGTTCATAACTGGTGAGGAGAAAGGTAACGGGGATAATGAATGTCACAGAGCAGTGCCTAAATATGTGGTGAAGGCATAACACCTTAAACCCAGGAGAAACCGGAACTGTCACCTCAGACCTACAGCAAGCCAAAGCAGCAGTGAAACTGGCAGTGGCATAATCATTGTAATTTGTTGGGAGCACAAAGAAGTACTGTAGGTGGACTGCTGAAGTGCAAGCTGCATAACAGAGCATACAGTACGAAAAAAAGCAATGCTCTCTCTCAAAGCCCAGTTTTTCTAAACTTCAATCATTTGCGTTTTCTAACTGTGGAAAAAAAAAAATATTCTGACTTTTTCCATTCAGAATAAACAGTGAGGTAACCCAAACCTCAGGCAAAGACGGAGCGACAGGTCGGAATGTTGCACAGTACCTTTAACAAAAACTGACTTTGGATTTAGCGCTTCACTGTGTAATGTACCTGAGGTCTTGTCAAGAATGAGAAATGCATTTTCTTGTTGTTCTGACATGGAAAATATGTTTCATCCTCAACAACACACCCTCCCTTTTCTCATCGTCTGCTGCTGCCTGATCACTCTTCTGCTCTCCAGATCCAGTCAGATCCAGTCAGGCGAAAGTAGCATGTTACCCTCAGGTGAGACATCCCAGCATCCCGATGCTTCCCATGCATTAGGAATATAGCACGGTGTCTGTCTTGGCTGCTACAAGAATCAACTGTACTCTCACAGCTACTCGACTGTCAAAATGCATTAACTAGTACCAAACTGTAAATAATTAAATATCTGGGTGACATGGCTTGGCAAGAACACCACATAGCTCGATTAAAACTTTATCACCAGACACTATGAAAACTTTCCAAAACAATTAATTACCAGGGTATTAGTGGTGGCTTGGCCTGTGTAAAACACGATAAAGTGGGGTACTTAATTAAAAAACTCATTATACATCCGTTTTCAGAATTTCAGAGTTTTCGAATGAATATGGCACAATTTTCTCTCTGTCCCCCTCTCTCTCTTCTTTCTTCCTCTCATTTTTACACGCAAACTGACACACACTTTCCTACAGTGGATATTCATGCACCACTTCTGTGGATCCAGAGTGGGTGTGTGTGAAATTTGCATTCATTATCACAATTATACATTTAAATCCCAGCCCATTTTTTTTACAGTCCAATTCACTTTTTTATTCTTAAAGCAGATAAATTGAGAAATTAATGTCTGTTCCCCTGAACCCCTCTTGCAGATGGGATCCACAAGAGAAAGCTGCTCAGTCTTGTCAGTGAGGACGTGTGGGAGAGGAACACCTCGGTGGCAGGTGTCGCGCTGCTCTTTTCTTCCCTACACCTTCACATGCCCTCACTCACACTTGCGCAGACCCAGTCCTCATCTTTTATGGAGTAAAACTACATCAGCATACTCTCTGAAAAAAGGCCTTTTATTGTACCTGACCTCTGACATGCTCGGTCCAAGGCTGCGGCCCACATTTAAATATTAAGACAGAGGTGACACAATAGCTTAAGCACTCCATGCACACTCTCAAACCAGGGCCCTCAGCCACACAAAAGGGCTCTTACCTATGCTAAACAATTTGACAAAGACATGAATAGAGATTCTGGTGGATCACAGAGCTACCATATGACACGGTATGAAGTGGCGCTAGAGGGACATGTAACTGAAAGGCTGAGCAAACAAGCACACACTGTAAAACGAAAATGAATGTAATGTGAAGGTCGCATTGAGGTCAGCCTGGCCTCGCACACAAACATAGATGCACATGATGACTCACAAACACACTTGACCTTATTAGTCACAGCTGCTTTGGCATAAATACAGATGCAGTCAAGGACACACAGGTCAAGTTCCACACACGCTCAGAGGAAACACGCTAGCAATGACTTTGAGAAAAGGACGTTTTTTGACGGCACACAGTTGTAGCCTCGTAGCATTTATTTACAGACAAACTGTACTCACACTGTCTGCTACAGCTACGTTGACTGCTATAACGCCATTAACAAACCCACACTCACCGCCGCCACACACACATGGGAACTTGCTGATGTTACGCTATAGTGGGCACAAAGCCACCGGCAGCGCTATAGCAGTTAGTAGCTGCTAACGCACTAACAAATACACACACTGACAATCTGCTAGACAAAACTAAATGTGGCTGCATGTCCGCGACGCTACAACCAGCACCGTGGATGCTAACGCTGCCAGACGGTGAACTGGGGACAGTGAATGCAGCACCGTGGCTGCTACAGTAACTCTCCTGACGGTGAACTGGAGACTCAGTTCTCTGTCGTGCTCATATACTGCAGCTATCGTGCCGCTGCGTGACGCACAAATCTTGTCAGTTAACAGTTAATAATCGGTTAATGATGGTCGGTCATCGGTTGGAATTTTTTTCAAAATCAGCATCCCTAGTTTAGGGACAAAGCAAAGAGCGGGCGGCCGTGAAAAAAGATGGAAACAGATGATCCCATTTCATATCCCTTAGAATTTTAACTAGATGAGCTTAGGGTGTGTGTGTGTGTGTGTGTGTGTGTGTGTGTGTGTGTGTGTGTGTGTGTGTGTGTGTGTGTGAGTGAGAGAGATATTCATGAGGCTGAGGAGCAGAGCAGGAGGGTAATTTTCTGTACTCACTGAGCCAGGCATTCCTCAGGACAAAGGGACTGGGGAGACACATAGATTACAAGGTTGAACAAGAGTGATGAGGGGACTGCCACACACACACACACACACACACACACACACACGCACAAATGTACACATTCAGCACCCCTATTTTCTCCACTCACAGCTTCGCCAAATCCGACTCCACCCCACTAGCTTCCCAAATCCCCCTCTATTCCCCAATTGCTTGTCAAAAGGACGAAATTAGAGAATAAAACTGTGCGGCTGACAAACAAGATTACATGCTGTTTGCACCTGGCCGCGGCAATTAAAGCTCTGATGACAAGCGAGGATGGCCTCCTAATGTGGTGTCTCAGGGCATATCAACGTTTTCACAACAAGATTGTGCCCCACGTGCCGTCGTGGCAGCACTGCCAGCCATGCCGCCTGTCATTCGCTGGCCATTTTGTGCTGTCTGTTGGATTCTGTCGTGAGCACATCTGGGATATGCAACATTGAGATATTCATAATTAAAACTGTGACAACAGACACTCCACTGATGTGGATTTAATGGCTGATTTAGCTGATCCAATAAGGGAAGAAAGCAAAAATATGGGAGAGAAAAAAAATCTGTGTACATAGAAACACAATTAAAATTTAGCAATACAAATTGTGTTTGAATAGACAGAAAATATTGTTGTAGGCAAATATCAGAGATCAAATATGCACATCAAGTTTCTAAATGCATCGCAATTTAATGTTCTGTGTGTTCTGTGTAAACAGTGCAGTCTGGGGCTTCCACTCCAAGTCCTCGTGCTCAGCGGCTCCAGCTCAAGGGAATTTTCTGAAAGCCCCTTTATCTTAAATAGCCCCATTTGAATGACAGCAGACAAGCAAACAAAATTGTTTAAATGTACCACTTACACAAGCTGATTGCTTTCTTCTCTCTTATTTGTGCCAGAATAATAAAACGGACTCTTCGCGTAAACAGACGCCGCATCATTATTTCATAAGTTTGCTGACTTGAGCGCAGTAAATTATGTACACTTTGCTTTCTTGTGGAAGACAGGCCTTTCCCTCTACATTAGTGTATATGCTGTCAAGATGAGGGCAATGTCTATATACAATATGCTGAGGATTGTATCAAACCCCTGAAGAGACTTGAGCATGAAAGAGGGCTCAATTTAACTGCCTGACTCACAATATCATAGGTACTGGAATGTGTAGCTCTATGTATGTATATACTGTGTGAGGTTCTTTTATCCTTAGCATGTAGATTAAAGCACTATATAATGCAGTCCATTATCTTTTATTGCTCATACTCTCTATTCACCAGTCTGTTTGTTTTTCCCAGGTTGTTGATTCAAGTGTTTCTGGTTTTGATTAGCACGGTACTGAGTTGGTTATAGAAGCCCTTTCTTCTTTGGTTGGATATCAGAATTATAATGTTGGCTTTTCTCCTCCCCTTTTGGCTCCTTGACTGTCTTTTTAAGGTCTATCATTGACTGTGACTAGCCTGTAAAGAGCGTAACTCTCCTCATTAGCAGTCGCTCTCCTCCTGCTATGCTGGCTCTGCTTGGTACCTCTGCCTTTAGTGGATTCCAGTGTCTCTCTGTCTGCATGTGGAAGAGCTGGGGGCTTCAGAGTGACAGATGGAGGCTGCGTTGTGACCCTTAGAGATTGGCAAGCCCTTCTGTCCCCTCCTGATTGAGTGTCTAACTACCGGTCGCTCTCCTCACGTCAAACAACCCTGCTTTATGTCATCTAAAGCCGCTCCCACTTGGCCCACTCGCTGCGATGGCGGTGTCAGATCCTGACAGCCGTTGTCATCTGCAGCTACCACTGATGACATTGAGGCTAGATGAATGGCACTTTTATGAAAGTAGTCAAAACCGAACAGGCACAGGTTTGAATGAAGCTATGAGTATGCATATTAATGATAAAACAGAAGGGTTCATATAATCTGAAAATCATTCCTTTGTTTTAGCAACTGTCAACAATGTCTGTAAAGGGTAGACTCGTGTGCACTTATAGAACCCATTTTGATCCACATATCTTGAGGTCAGAGGCCAAGGGATCCTTTTGAACATTCTGGACAATCCTGTCATTGTTCTCTTGCAATAATAAGTATATGCATATATTTGCACAAAGCTAGGATATTTGCTCGCTCCCATGTTGATGCAAGTATTGAATACTTGATGAATCTCCCTTTACATTTAGAACAAATGAAAAATGTGTGATTAATATATATAAATACATGCGCGGTGATGCAGTGGTTCAAATCCAGCTTGGGGCCCATCTATGTGGAGTTTGCATGTTCTTCCCATGTTAGCGTGGTTTTTCTCTGGTTTCTCCGGTGTCCTCCCACAGTCCAAAGACATGCATGTTAATTGATGACTCTAAATTGCCCAGGTGTAAATGCGAGTGTGAATGGTTGTCTGTCTCTATGTGTCCAGGGTGTACCCCGCCTTCGCCCAGTGCCAGCTGGGATTGGCTCCAGCCCCCCCACGACCCCTAAGGATGAACGGTTGCAGATGGATGGATGGGTGGAAGGATGGATGATATGTATAATTTATTATTTTTCACTCCTGTTTATGTTATCGTATTTAGCAGAATGCAAGTGCAGAGAATACCTCACATGTGATTTTCGATTTAAAAATTCAGCATTTGTTGTCTTTGCTCAAGCCAACACAAAACCAAAAAAATGCTGCCAGAATGGGCAACTGAACTGGCCACAGACAAAAGGCACTGAACTAAATAAATAATTAAATAGCTCTCCGAACAAGGCAGACCTGAGTGGAGTGGAGGCAGCTTGGTCTTGGCGTCTCCAAGACTCAGCAACCAGGATCTGGAACAATAGTTGGCAAGTGAATCCAGGTGGCATCTCACTTATAAACCTGCATACAGCACTGTAATGTATGCAAAGGATTTCACGTTTTAAGCACTTTTGCCAAGAAATCTGGCCAGCCCATCCTGTAGGACTGGTAACACGTTAAAAAAATAGTAATCAAATCCCATTACAATAAATGTTAGAATCTACAAGAATGTCATTTTTCAACTAAATTTAGTTCCACATTCACACAGACTACCCAATTATCTCAAGTTCTGCCATCAATGTAAATGTATTCACTTCAACTCTGCCACCACAATGTGCTGCTGGCACTTGAGAGTGTGACACATAAATCAGCTGCCGGATTCATCAATATATAGTGAGCTTGACAGGTGAGGTAAATAATTAGACTGATCAGCCAA
Source organism: Pterois miles (assembly GCA_947000775.1). Taxonomy (NCBI): domain Eukaryota; kingdom Metazoa; phylum Chordata; class Actinopteri; order Perciformes; family Scorpaenidae; genus Pterois; species Pterois miles. The sequence continues at coordinate 11,011,271 of CAMQGK010000110.1, forward strand.
AGCTGTTGGACATCAGTCCACCGAGCAGGAAATACAGGACAGCCACAGAATCAGGACCCTGGATAGCGGCCATGACGGTGGTCTGGGTTGATGTTTTCCAAATCCCACGTCTTAGTTAGGTTTAGGAAACAAAAGCACTTTGGTTATGATTTGATGAAGTGGTTTGGTTAAATTTTAATAAAATGAACCTGGACTGCCTAAACATTAGAGGTCGACCAATTAATCAGTCGGTCGATTAATTGGGCCGACTATTTGACATTTTTTTCATAATTGGTATCGGCTGATGTCTGAGCATATTAAGCCGATTATCAAGCAGGTGCATAAATGCTGCTAAGTGCACTAAAACTTTATTTTTTCATCCAAAAGTTTATTTGACAAAGTTTAATTTTTTGATTGCCTGTTTCAGGTATTTAGTATTTAGATTATACTTTATTTTTTATTTAAAATATATAAGTGCACTGCAGTGCAGACACAAAATGTAGATTGGAGAGACAGTTCAATAACTGTTTACTGAAGTTGAGAATTTTTGTGTATCATTTGTTATTATTAAGCTGTTATATTTTATCAGATGGAGGAAAAAAAAATCACCCAAACATATCGGCCCCCAAAAATATCGGCATCATATACTGGTCCTCAGGTATCCTGATTCTCCAAAAAATCAGCATCGGCATCGGCCATAAAAAAAACATATCGGTCGACCTCTACTAAACATATACTTAATCTTCTGCGCACATCTTACTGCCAGAACAGATTGGAAAACAACTGGAACATGCTGTCAATGTTGATGCATTCATTGTTAACATTTTATGACTTAGCAGACACGTTCACTGAAAAATATTTCCTCATTGTGTTGATAAAAAACACATTGGGGGTTGAACTACTTTTCTTTCAAAATTAGGGCTGTCAGTCGATTGAAATTTTAAATGCGATTAAATTAATTGTATAATTGTTTTATAGTTAACTGCGAATGCTACTAAAGTACACAGTTTTTATTTGTTCAGAACGTACCTTAAAGGGATATTTGAAGTATTTAACACATTAACACATTATCAACATGGGAGTGTGCAAATATGCTTGCTTTATGCAAATATACAGTATGTAATTTTATGTATTTATTATCGGAAATTAGTAAACAACACAAAAATGACAAATGTTGTCCAGAAACCCTCACAGGTACTGCATTTAGCATAAGAAACATGCTTAACTCATAACATGGCTAAAATGTAGTGTTTGCAGCATTAGCCTCCTTTGTGACAAACTAGTATGACATGGTTGATAACAATGTATTCTGTTTTTCTGGTACTAATGTATTAATTATTTATAGTTTTATATGATAATGCATGCATGTAAGCTCTGATGAAGGTCTGACAGAGTAAAAGCTTAGTATTAAAGACTGTAGTGAAATACTCCATGGACCTAAGTGTGTTTCTATTATCTTTTGGACTAAGGGACTTTTGGACTTTGGTAAGATTTAAACAGGTTGTTTGTGCGGTTTGCATATTTTCATATGATACCAGTATCTTTATTCTAGCTTTAAAACCGAGCCCACAACAACCAAAAAATCACAAATTGCGTTAAGATGTTGACAATATGAATAGCGTTAAAACGAGTTTGCATTAACGCGTTGTTATTGTGTTAAATTTGACAGCCCTACTCAAATACACAAATACACATTTGTTATTATAGTAGTATTAGTAGTATACTGTATAAACATAATTTCAGAGAGACAGGGTCATTAGGTGGACAAGTTCTGACCCACAGACCTGACACCACTTGTTTCCAGCCAATGAAATTCATGTTTTTGCTCAGGCGACTGATTTGGCCCTCCTTGTGTGCTTGTTTTATTTAGGGTTACTGTCCTGCCACAGTGGAACTGACTATGTACTGAATATGAAGGAATGAGTCCTAGACTGTTTACTCAGTGTGAAAACTCTCAAACACCCTGAGAGTTGAGTCACACTTTAACCTCATAGGCAATGGTCCATTTCAAATCCTGTGTACTGGAGCACAGAGCCAGAACAATGCCAACATATCACTGTCCTAATACTTTCTGACAGCACTGCATCATATTTTTTAAGTAGTGCAACACATTTACCCCTGGCTTTGTCTGTATATCTTTTAAGAGGAATTGATATGTAATGCTAGTTTTCAGCTCGTGAACAGCCTGTGGGAGAGTGTCGGGTCTATTCCAGATTGAGAGGCACCCACAGATGGAGTGATCTGCCCGGCAGTGAAGAGCAACAGAGCAAAACAGAGTAATCTAAAACAGAGTGTAAATGTGTTATATCCCACCTGCACTCTCTCTGTGTCTCGCTTTCTCCCGTTTATTACATTCTAAATTCATTATTCACCGGGCTGAAACAATGTTGAGGAGGAAAAACGGTCCAGCAGCATTGTATCTCAATCGTGATTCATGCCATCTCTGTCTCTGCCAGCTTGTTTATTGCTGTCCTCATGACAGCACCAAGGCCTCCTGTGTCTTTACCAGTAATGTCTTCCAAAGGAGCACTCACAAGAATGGATATGTACTGAGTGAGTTCAGTGGTACCCAGTACTCTCTTTTTTTCTCACACAATATTAAAGTAGCTCCAAATAGATGCACTCTGCCTTTCAACCTACAGGCAATTATCTGGCGCTCTGTAATTGGCAGCCGAGAAAGGGGGAAAGAATCAAATCAATATTCACGTACGAGTTTCTCAGTCTATTTCAAAACAGCTTTGACTGATGCAGAAATGCCCTCTCTATGTACACAAGGTTGGATTTAAAGGGATCTGCAGACTTTTTTAGCTTGTTTGATTTTTCAAATTCCCTTGCTCTTAGCTCTATAAAAAAATCTTTAAGTAGATGCCAAGGGCATGCAAAGCACATTCTGGAAATGCTAAAAAAATATATAATAAATAAAAAAAGATATTTAACCTGAGAAATATAGTCCCCTCCAAAACTATTGGAACACTGGTTCCAATTCCTTTATTTTCTATATACTGAAAACATTTGGGTTTGACATCAAAAGGTGAATATGAGACAAGGGATCAATATTTCTACTTTTATTTCCAGGTATTTACATCTAGATCTGTTACACAACTGAGAACATAGTGTTGTTTTGTAAACTAACGCGAAATTTCTGGGTGAGCAAAAGTATAGGAACAGATACGCCCCTCTGGAGTCTGAGCTGGTGAACCTGCATGATTTTACACACAATCTGATCCGGTGGCACCGATAATGAGCATCGAGAATAACTGTATAGAAATAGGCAATCTTCTCGCTCGGTCTCATTTACTTATGTAGGTCATATGAGGCATCAGTATTGAATTGAGACTGTTTCATAACCAGTTAAAAGTTCCTCACAGTAACTTTAAGATCAGTTAAATAACATTTCATAACGCTTATTTTCCATTGTTGCTACCAGCTTCACATGTAAACCTGCATCAGCTCTTCATCACTGAAACAACTACGGCGACTTCCAGCTGGAATTCAAGTGAAGTTTCAACATGAAGCTAAATCTTTTTTAATTGTAAATGAACACATGAGAACAATTAAAAAAAAAAAAAAAAACTCACACCTAAAGTGGAATTAAGGAAAACAATGGCAAATGTGTGGATTCTTCACGGTCTCTCACCATCAACAGTCCCCCTAGGAACACTTCTGGGCTACTTGGTTCCACTATCGTTTATGCAAAGTCCCTCAAGTGTGCAAACCAACATACATTATTTACTAATCCACTGTTAAAGTGAGTCAAAGTGCACATTTCTGAGTGGTGGATCGGAAACTTTGCACAATCTGCAAAATTAACTAGCGTGTGCTGTTCTTCTGTTACCTCACTTAAGGCTTGGTAAATATAAATTTTGCCTGGATAGGTTACAACAGAGTTGGCCGCTGCCGCAGACCACAGCTCCTTTTTTTCTGGCTTGCGATTGGACAGCTACTGTAACATGTCACACAAAACCTCAAGCCAATAGGATGTGTCTGTTGTCAAACTGTAAACTCCCACTACTCACAAAATGTGTTGCTCATGTAATTCCAGTGTGTTTTTCAGTGTTATTTCTGACATCTGAAATATAAATTAAACTTTAATTTAACTTTAATTGTGGCTGAACACTAAATGTCCAACAAGCACTGGTGAGTGAAGTGTAGCTAAACATATGCATCAAACAGTTGACATTTCTGCAGCAAACATCCTCCTGTGTGTGAGGCTCTGCTAACATAGCATGATGTACAGATAACTGTCATTTATAATCATCTGCTCAGCAGTTGTGGAACTAAAGCAACCAGATATGTGACGCAGAGCTGTATTTCTGATGGCCTTGGGGGACAGTGAATTGTAAAGGTATTGCCTTTTTCCTGTCCTCTCCGGTTGTGGTTGGATTATAAGCCTACTGTTATGCCCATCCGCATCCATGATAAATCTATTAAGAGCATATTGTTATGGGTGAAAATAAAATCCAACAGTCATCAATACATCGCCGCTTCAGTGAATGATTATTCCTGTTGATTTTTCTTTGTTTCTCTATAAAGCAAAGACAGAATCTATAATTCTGTCTTTACTTTTTTCTATTTTCTATTATG